>CM053587.1:127683910-127703092 GCA_028646515.1 Pseudochirops corinnae
AGGGTAATAAAGTCTCTTAAAACTGCCAAGACTGCTCATGCCTGGTAATTCTTTCAAACTGGTAAGAACCCTCAAAGGATTTCCATAGAAATCCACCCTTTCTAACCCTCAACACAATCTTTTGCTGAGGTTGACTTATCTAAATTGTCTTTCTCTCACCAAAAGTTAGCAATAAAAGCTGAGTCCATCTTGAAACCAATCACTGATCTCCAGTAATCAGCCTATCCACATGTTGCTACCTAGAGCTATATATAATGAACTCTTTTAAAATTCTCTGTCCCCAGTTTTGTCTTGTTAATCAGGGTGAAAACCCAAAAAAAGAATTTTTTTCTTTCAACATTTTGCTACTTCTTCCCAGCACTGAGGCAGATGGAATAATTCGTTCTTGTAGAATAATTGAAGAAATTCAAATGTAATTTGTGAAATGCCCTCTCCCTCACAGCATATATACAATATTTGTGAAGAGGTTTACCCACAAAGAGGGTTAGGGTTGCCTGAGACCACAAAATACCAACATGCCAGTTCCTGCCAAAAGAATTCAACTCAAGTCTGCTCAGCCAAATTAAAGTAAAGTTTATTGGAAGTTCATTAAAAGTTCACCATATGGGGTAGACTCTTAAGGAGCCAGTCTATTCTAGGTCATTCTATGGCACTTTCACAGAGCAAGTCTGTGCTAGGGCCTTCTGTGGTGCTCTCACACAGCAAGTCTGTGCTAAGCCATTCTACGGGGCTCTCACACCACATGGAAAGGAGATGGGATTCTTATATAGAGAGGAATCTAGGGGTGGTCTAGAGGAGGAGTTTGGGGAGGGTCTTCAGGAGGAGTTAATGAGGTCAATGCAAGAGTGGATTGATATTTTTATAGGTCCAAGGGTGAGAAGCAGATGGACAATGGAGGGCCAGGCTAGTAACAGAGGTTTGGGCCCAGCCACAATGAAATACTTATGGCCTCTGCAAATGCTTCATCAAGTGGGAAGATTCAATCAGTCTTCAAGGGGTTTCCCAGAGCCTGTACCTCAAAGATTCAAGGAGAGCTCAAGGCAGGGTCCCAGAGCCTACACCTCATCATTTGGAAATCTTGGCTGGTCTTCATTGCTGCCTCTGCATATTACTTTGCTCATCCCAAACCATCCATCATTTCTTACTTATCCAATCAGAAACATGGGTGTGGACTTATGTGATAATTTAAAGTAAATACTTCATTGTTTAAAACTGACTAGAGAAGAGGGTCCCACAGTAAAAGTCCTGCAGTAACCTTGTGTCTTCTTCCTTTATATTCTCAAAGGAATTTTGTTCCCCCTTTCCTTTTATGTTTTACCATACTTTGGTATCTTTTCAAGTTAGATACTCTGTTGAAGGAAAAAAAAATCTTTATTTCATCTTTCACCCTGAATAACAAGTCAAAACTCAGGACAAGAAAATTAAAAGGATTTTATTATAAGTATGTCAGCGTAGCAATACATTGAGGGCTAATCACTGAAGATTATCAATGGCTTCAAGGTTGGGACAACTTTCACGGGTAACTTTAAAATAATACAGATAGGTCTACCTCAGCAAAAGAGGTGGGGCTCTTGAATCTCAGTTCCTCCCTAAGGTAGCAAGAATATGACAAATTTGCAGGTAGGAGTACCTGACAATGAGCAGGTGATACAAAAACTGCAAACTTAGTGCCTCTTTCTGCCCCAGAGCCTCTCCCAACACTGTCTGATGAACAGGACTGGGAACAATTGGTAACAGTCTGATGAGGTTCAGGTTCTGGAAGCTCCCTTGAGCTCTCCTTGAATCTTCCCAAGGGAAGGCTTTTACCTGAGGTCATGGGCCTTAAGTTGTTCTGCCCAAGTCTTTAGCCTTCCTTTGTTCCAATAGTTTCCCACCCTTGATACTCCAGTGGCCACCCTTGAACTGGCCTGGCCCACCATTGTCTATGGTCTCTAGGTAGCCTCCAGCAACTTCCCACCCTTAAATCACTCATTACTGGAGTCTGACCTCATCTGACTCCTCCTGAAGACTCTCCCCAAACTCCTCTAGGCCACCCCTAAATTCCTCCCACAACCTTTCTGTATATAGAATCCCATCTTCCCTCCATGTGGTGTGAGAGCACCATAGAATGACCTAGAATGACTGGCTCCTTGAGAGTCTATCCCACATAGTGAACTATTAATAAACTTTGCTTTACTTTGGCTGAGAATACTTGACATGTTGGTATTTTGGGGTCTCAGGTAACCCTAACCCTCTTTGTGGGTACCCTCTTCAAGTCCACATTTCTTTCGACAGTTTTATTCCCTATAAGGAGCTCTCCTGAACCCAAAGTATCATGAGATATTATTTAGGCCAGTCCTTTTAGTAAGGTGTTCCTCAGTTCCTAAGAATAACAAGTATATTGCAGAACACACCCAAAGAGGTTCCTAGCGTTTCATAGAACCCTCTGGAGATATCTTATAGTAGGAGCTTGATAAATTCTGCTTTAAAATACTTGCTGTGTTATAAAGCTTGCTTGTAGGGTAAAATGTTATAGATATACAAAATATTGGGATTGATTTGGTTAGGGTTAGGGTTAGTCTGGAGACTCCAAAATAGCACCCCAAAATACCAACATGCCGGGTCCTGCCAAATGAATTTGACTCAAGTTTTCTCTCAGCCAAAGAAAAGCAAAGTTTATTAAAAGTTCATTAAGAGTTTGCCATATTGGGTAGACTCTTAAGGAGACTAGGTATCTGTGATGCTTGCATTGGGTAAGCAGGATGCGGTAAGTCTGTCACAGAGTAAGTCTGTGCTAGATCATTCTATGGCGCTCTCACATACATAGGCTACATACAGAAAGTGTGTGGGAGGAATCTAGTGGTAGTCCGGAGGAGGAGTTTGGGGAGGGTTTTCAGGAGGAGTCAATGAAGTCAGACTGCAGTAATGAGTTTGGGGAGGGTCTTCAGGAGTCAGAAGAGGTCAGACTCCATTAATTAAGGGTGGGAAGTTGCTGAAAGCTACCTGGAGCTGACAGACAATAGTAAGCCAGGACAGTTCAAGGGTGGAACCAGAGGATCCAGGATGGGAAATTGCTGGACAAAGGAGGGCTAACGACATGGGCAGAGCCACAACTTAAGGCCCATGGCCTCAGGTAAATGCCTTACATGGGAAGATTCAAGGAGGGCTCAAAGGGGCTCCCAGAGCCTGCACCTCACCAGGATGAACACAACCTTTGAGGAAATTGACTCTAGGATCTTAGAATTTGGAAGGAAGGCAGGAAGCTCAACTGAGGGAATTGAGTTAGTGAAAATTAGCTGAGCTCAATTGAAATTAAAAGGAAATAGAGCAGTCTTTAAGCCTGATGAGCCAGTAGTGAAAATAAAAAATAAGGAGAAAGACTAGAAGCTTACTGGAGTTAGGAAGGGTGTAACAATAGGTGTTCTATGAGGCAATGTGAAATGAGTGAGATTTATATTTATATGTACCGCATTGTTGTCGTTTGCGATACTGGGAACCTGGAAACTCAAGGGTATCAGGATGGTCTGTCTCAGAAGAATTTGACTACTCAAACCTTCCAGTCAAAGTAGGGAGTTTATTTTCACTCCAATAGAAGCAGGTGAGATTCTATTTAATGGGGGTAAGATTGATGCTTACATACAAAGAAAAGATAAGGAGAAGATCTCCTTGGGGTTTAGGCATGGCAAGTAGCCTGGGGTGGGCCAGGTGTAGCCAATGAAAGGAATTAAGTGGTAGGGTTACATTTACAAGGAAAGGACAGTTAAAAGGATTATTGAGTGTCTAAGTAGACTGTGATGAGCCAGATCCCTGGAACAATGCCAAGGACTTGGTTGTTGAAATTTGTGGGAAAATTCAGTATGGGAGATGGTTCTTACAATATGATGGGTTCTTAGTATATATGGGAACTCTTGTTCATAGAAATACAATTTCTCGTCATTTATTTTTGGAAGAAAATATTTTTGTTAAGCTTTTCTAAAAACTTTGGAACTGTGGTTCTTCAGTAAGTTTTCTCATGATCAGGCATCCCATTGTGTTCTGAAAGAGGCCACTTAAACCCAAATTCCTTCAGGATTTTATGAAATGACCAATAAAAGCTCCAGACTCTTCAGTTCCATAAGACTAATTGTTCTTATTTTATTTATAATTCTGCTGACCAGAAGTGAGTGTAATAAGAATTGTTTTCTACTAACAGTCTGGTTTACATCTTGTGTCTGTAAGCTAACATTTTTTGGGTGTGTGTAAGAATTTTGAAAGGAGGATCTTTCTGTGCCAGAATAATTTTTTTGTGGTGATGAATCCTAAGGCTACTCCTTTTGTCTCAATTCTTACCTAACCTTTAAGGATTGAATGGGCATTGCCTCTGGCAAGCACTCTAAGGTTTGGGAAGCTTTTTAGGAAGTTCCAAGTTTGGTTAGTCTTGTTTTGGCAGGAGGATTGTCTTCTCATTCTGGAAAAAACTTCTTGTTTGAATTTTTATTTTCTTTTTCTTCATTGGAAGCAGAATTTTTTAAAGAGTCATAGACAATTTCTTCTTACTGGTTATATTGTGGATTTTTTTAAAGTAGTTTTTATTTTGTTTTTTGGGGTTTTTTTTGGAGGTGTAGAAAACTTATCCTGATTTGGTTTCATCCTGTTATTATGCAAATGCTGCACAGGGAATTCACCTCCACCTATGAGGAGAGAGTCCCATACCAATGGGATTTGGGACTGAGGTTACCCACATTAGGGGAGTATAAGAATGTGGGAAAAGAGAAAGATCAAAAAAATAGAAATAGAAGTATCCAAAAGAGAAGACAAATAACATAGCAAAAATTAGTTGAAGCAAGAATTACAGCTGCAGGAACCACACAGCAGCAAGTGTTATGACGCTTAAGGAGGGGATTGAGCGCTGGTTTCTTATAGATTACTAGAGAAGACAGAAAGGGGTGCAATTCTTGGAACAATCCAGCTACAAGTAAGAGGGGTTTGAAACATTTCACAAGGTAAGTGGTTTTTCCCAGCAAACAAAAGTTCATAAAGAAAACTTGAGAATGGGGGAGAGGGACTAGAGGATGTATGATGCGGGATAGGTTTTGGGGGGATTTCTAATGAGAAATCCTTTCTAGGTTTGCGTCTGAAAAGAATTACAGGCTCAGCTGTCTTTTGGTAGATTTACAAAAGTTTGTTGATTTCACAGGACAAAAGGGGTAGGGTGAGGAAACCTGGCTAGGAAAAGCTTGCAAGGGGCAAGGGGGGGAGTCAGAGAAAGTTTGGAAGTATGATGCTCTGCAGCGGGCAGATAGCCTACTAGAATGCCTACTTGACCTGCCAGAAAGGGCAAGAGCTACAAAGGGCCATCTGAGGAAGTTCTAAGGGCCAGAGAGGCATTCTTAAAGATACAAAGCTGTCAATCATAAGTTCATTAGGCTAATGAGGTGTACAAAGATGGAGTTAGGGAGGAACCTGGGAGGAGCCAGGGCATGACTAATACTTAAAGGGACATGCACCCTTGACATCAACTGCGCATGTGTTTTACCCATAATACACTGGGACAAACAGCAGGAGGGAAGGGGCAGGGGGTGTGGTAGGAGCCCTGAAACGTCATAAAGTCGACCAGCAGTCACAGATTTGAGGTCAGGTTAAGTGAGATGTTCCCATCCTGATTTGCAAGTGGATGGCTTTGGTTTGCTAGGACAAAAGGAGGTAGTACTTGAACGAAGAGTTAATGGTTTGAGAGGAAATATCTCTAGGCTGGGGAAGGGAAAGACAAGTACAGCTGAGGGAAGGGGAGAAACAGTTAAGAAATGTGGCTTTTACAGCTTAACACAAAACTGAATGAATAAAATCATAAAGTTACCCCAAAATATATTACAAAGGCCATTCAGCACCTCTTCATGTACATTAGAGGGATAAGAAGATGGAAGACGAGAATCTGTTATTCTTTCACTCAGTCTCAGTTCCTGTATGATTATATGAGCATCTTATCATATTGAGTGTGATTCTAGACCCTCCTTTTCATCATTTTCATAGTCTGTTCTTGGGTCGGTAGAACTAATAGAGAGTGGTTGTAATAACTTCATTTGGTCCTCCTTGGATTTTTGGTCACTCCAAAGATTGCTGTCATGTTCCTTTGAATTTCTTATGTCCTCTCTTGTCTAATAGTGAAAAAGGGAAGAAATTGTGGCAAGACCTTGATGAGCAGTCACTTGAAAGCAGTAAGGATCAACACCTGACAGAATGACATTTCATAGAAGATTACTTTCCACATTGACCAAGTAAGAACGGAGCAACAGCCTTACCAACAGTGGCCCTGCAGTATCAGAGGCATGAGTTTCCCTCACCTGCACCTTTATATGTATGTTGCCTAAATCATTACACATTTGCTCTCATCATACTTCAAGTTATTTTAATTCACTTTCATGTTCTGGTTTGTGTTATGTTTATCTTTGTCTACTCTTACTGATGGTGTAGGTATTTATGGGAAATTGTACCCTAGGCTTATGGGTAAAATGCTTCATTGGTACTTTTCTTACTATGATATTTCATTAAAGACCTTTTCATTGAATTAATTGTGTTGTCTGGCTAACTAGTAAAGGTAAACAAATTGGTAGGGGCTTGTGAACTATTATTTTAAGTGGATGCACCCCCATTAAGTACCTTGAATCTGAAATAGTCTTGTCAAGGCAACTTGTAAGTATGCGTGTATGAGTTTCTACCTTAATTTCAGAGGGTTGTCCAAAAAAAAGGTCAAATCTGTTTGTATTTTACATTTTTAAGAAATCATATAGATTTTAGTGTATGGATGAGAGACATTGGATGGGAAGAAAGCCTTTTATAGCTATATTTTGTTTTTATTGAATCTTGTAATAAGCTCAGGGAGGCTTTTAATTTCATATGTTAAGAAAAGTTCCATCAGTGCTCTTTTTAAAGTATTGAGAATTGGGATGATTTTCTCTAGTCCAGTACTTGTCCTTGTCCCTTGTTCTTTGACAGTCTTATTAGATAGCTAGACAGTGATTAATAAAAGAGGTAGCTAGTGGAGAATAAGAGAAGGTATCTGCCAATTGGTGATTTAAAAATATCTCACATTCATGCCCTCAATCCACATATCATAACCTTCAGCCATCTCTGCATAAGCTAATAAACACAGGCAAATCATACTTCAATCTACCTATTTGTAGATTTGGGCTCTGATGACACTAAGACCATCAAAAATGAGTTGACAAATATTCACTTTTTCATCAAGGCAAAAAAAATGGCAAGAATTAATTTTATCTACTCCCTAATTTCCAGCCATATGTTTTTGTGGCTTCTTTCTTTTTCTTCTAGGCTTTAGTTTGCCTTTCAATCTGATTTCACTCATAAGCGTGTTTATATCAGTAGGGTACAGCTCACATGGTGATTTGCCCTTCACTCTACATCGTTTGATGGACATGGCTAAGTTGCACTCTCTAATTTTGTGCTACTAGATGTATGTTTTCTCTCATTGCCCCTCCCTTCATTTGGGGGGGAGAGAGGTTGTAGAATCTACCTTTAAATTTGAATAATGCTCTCAGTCACCCGAAAACACTAAGAAATCACCTAAGACATATGAGTCGATGGATTTGTGAATATTTTGCAAAAACCTTAGCATAAGAAGTCAACATGAATTTCTCTTGATGTTAGCTTTATCTACATACAGTATTCCTAAGAACATACACAAAGAGAGGTGGTAGTTCAGCTTAGAGAAAATAAATCAAATATGGGGTTTGGAAAATGTCATTTTTTTTAAACAATAAAATTTTAATGCACCAAACCTCCATGTTGTATTCACCCTAGTAACACTTATTTACCTCATAACTACTATCCTAGAAATGGTATTTTTCAACTCTGAACCATTTTTTTAAGCATTCTCCTTGGCTATAAAATGCAGTTGCTTTCTAATCTTATCAATAGGATACTTTTTAGCTCAGCTGTAAGTGGTTTTTCCCACATCTGCCCTCAGGTCACACTTATAATATTCTATCTTATATTATATTTGTGTATATGTATCAACCTGAATTAATGAGAAGGCTGCCAACACAGCAAAAATTATGATCTTTAGTCGGGGCAAGGAGTTGCTACTGAGGTTCCAGCAGCAAGTACTGAAGAAGGAAATGGAGGGAAATAAGTTCAGCTTTACTCAGCTGCTTTTGGCACATGTTTTAGTATTTCCGATTAGATTATAATCTCCTTGTGGTTAGGAAATATGTCTTATTTATCTTTATATACCCCAACCCCAGTACCTAACACAAAGTATTCCATGTGTTGTTGTTCAGTGGTGTCTAACTATGACCATGTTTGGGGTTTTCTTGGTAGATATTGGAATGGTTTGCCATTCCCTTCTTCAGTTCATTTTACATATGAGGCAACTGAGGCAAACAGGGTTAAGTGACTTGCCCAGAATTCTAGCTAGTAAATGTCTGAGACCAGATTTGAACTCAGGTCTTTCTGACTCCAGGCCTAATGCTCCATTCACTCTAAGCCACCTAGCTGCTTATAACATAGATTAAATGCTTAATAGATATTGAGTAAATTAATGAATGAATGAATTTCATTCTTGATTCCTCTGTAATATGCTAAAACCTTCTAGGAAATTGAGTTTGGGCTTTCCCATTTGTAGTGTCAATTTGTTTTGTCTGTCATCTGACTCAAGTTTGTTAGAAAATGATCTCCCCATCAGTTAAATTAAAAAAAAGAGAGATAGTAGAGAAGAGAAGGGCCTGGCATGCTATGATCCACAGGTTATGAAGAGTTGGATGTGACTGAAGAAAATATTCCATTTGTATGTGAATTTTGTGAGACCAATGCTATGAAGGAATTACTAAATTCAAGCCCATTCTTCCCAGTGACCAAGGTGATGAACCTCAGATTATACAGTATTTTGCAGAACTGATTAGTCATTGTTATATTTCACCTCAGTTCTGCACCATTTTGATTCAAAGTCCCATGTTTAATGACCAACCAGGGCTGGGCTTGAATTCCTCTTGTGAGTGGTTATCTTCTCCAAGGCAGAAGTTCCCCTACCTCTATTCATCTCAACCCAATGGGCCTAAGGCCTGTAGACTTTTTGACCTCGCAAGATTGCCCCCAGAATTAAATGTACCCATCTGGAGAGCAATATCTAGTCTTCTATACAGGAAAGGAAATACAAAGAAGAAAACACAGTCAGGGGCTCAGAATCAAACTCACTACATATAAGTCCTCTTGCTCTAATTGCCTTATGGGAGCATTCACCATGTTGCTGATGGGAGAAAGGCACCAACTCGGTTCCACTCTATCCAGGAAGAGGCAAAAAGAGTCTTTTTACTTTAGGGAAAAGAAAAGAAGACAGGAATTGGAAGCAGAGTCACTGTCTTTAAAGTTCTACTGAGACCTAGACTCTTCCTTCTCAGTGGCTAAAAAAGGGAAAGACTTGCTTATTCCAAGATCTGAGTCACAGCTGGACTGCTAGAAGCAACCATGTTGTTCAAGTCTCCATACAGGTAGGAGAGCTCTGCACTTTTTTCTGTGTACCCCCAACTCCTGGACTAAAGAAAATAATTTAGTTTGAAATGAAAACAGATCCTTTGGAATAATGAGTAAGCAAATGTTTCCACTTTTTAAAAAAGTTGTCTCTATCAATAAAATTGAGAAATCTTTATGCCAATTAAAGACATCAGTTTTTGGCAGCAAGGACACAAAGAAGCTCAAGTTTGGTCTTATGTAGGCAAAATGAATTTCAAAAATAATGCAAATTATTTAAGTTAACTGCAACCTTCTCTGCCCCCAAATAAAACATGCTGCTCCCTAAAGACCCAACATCAATTGAGAAAAAAGGGGCTTTGGGTCCTATTTATCCAGTAACCATATGCATTGTTTAGCTAAATCTTTGACTTTACTGCTTCCATAGTTCATTAACCTCTTTCTTGGAAATTTAGGTGTTAGACTCAATTCCAGTTTCCCAACTCTTCTGGGTTTGCTCAGTCTTGGGAAGTAAATGTACTTTCTAGATCTTCTCATTTACTCCCAAGCAAAGCTTAGGCACTGGGGGAAAGGCAGCTACTTAAGCTTTTTTTTTTTAATAAATAGAATATGCTAAACAGTCGATGTTGACAAGAAAACTGTTACTCTCAATTGCATCTGTGATAGCTTATAGGGCACCTAAAAGGGAACTAGGAATGGGATCCCTACTGGTGGCTCTACTTAGAAAAGGAAAAGAAAAAAAGAAGGAACTGGGCTGAAAGAGAAATCTGTTGTGGCATCTACACCTGTGAAGTTCATAAATACTGGGAAAATAGAAATATCTGAATTTGGTTTTTATTTTCTTTTGTTTTGCCAATCCCAAATGAGCAGAGCTCATCCTAAAGAAGGAGAGAAAGAAAGAAGGAGGGAAGGAAGGAGGAAAGGAGGGAAGTGAGGAAGGAAATGTGTGTATGCATGAGTGGGGGAAAGAGGGAAGGTATAGATTCTGAATTCTTAAAGTTCTGCCTCAGTACTGATTTCATTTATTTCAGGAAAAACTCCACAAAATGCCATAAATTCATTGTCAGCTCCTCAAGCAGATGACAGTGTCCTTCAAGGATGTCAACTTGACCATTTTCTGCCTGCAGTTTGATTGTTATTTTTTTGTTCTTCTTTAAAAATTAGTACTCTTTTTTCTTTCTTCAGTGACTTCCTCAGTTTTCAGTTTTATGTTATACAAGCACAAAAAAAAAGACGTTCCAGATTTAAAGTTCTCTGTATAATACCTTGTATCTTGAGGAAAATCATTATATGAAAGTTCAAATACATATTTCAAACTAACTATAAAACTAGAAATTGATATTATATAATATAAAACAATTTGCATAGATAATGATTTTTTTTGGATATTATTTCATTATTAGAAGTTTGCTCAAATAATGTTATGTTTGTATAGCTCATGGTCAATGGGCTGCTTTATCTTAAATTTTTATTAAATGTATACCTCATTAAGATTTTTTTTTTCTGTTTTCCATACTAGTCATTTGGAAGCTAATGTATCTTTCCCTCTCTACTGAGATAGATAGATGGATGGATGTATGGATGGATAGATAAAGAGATAGATAGATTGACTGAGACAACTGAACATGAAACTCTTTTAGTTAGGTCATTAAGCCTAAAGAGACAAATTGACAAATAATAAAAAATATATTAAATCGGGTCCTAATGAATTGTTGTTTGAAGTCTTATTATGAATACTGAAATTACCATTCTGGATATACGATATAGTCCTATTCTCCACTCATTTCTATAGACATACACATTCACATATAGAGAGAGATATGTATATGTTGTGTTAAGTATTCCACCTAGTGGCCAGAACTCTGCTATCATGCTTCCCAAGAATCATTATAGAGATGAGATTAAACAATGTATGAATCGTAAGATCATAGATTTAAAGATGGACAGGACCTTAGAGGCCATCTAGTCCAACCCCATTATTTTACAGATTGAGGACATAGGGACAAATAGCCATTTTAGATACTTTGGCTCTTAAACACTTGGAGTAAACCTCCTGCCCAATTAATTCCCTTTCTTACAACAACAACAGAAAAAAAAAGGAAAAACACTTGGACCAATTTCAGTTTCAATTCTTTGTCATTTTGATCTAAAATAGGAAGGGAAGGTAGGGAAAGGGATTCATGGGTTCTCAAACAGCAGTGACCTAGTAAATGTGTAACAACTAACTGAAAAGCTGCACACACTTTTAAATTTAATATATATTATTAACTTTCCTCCATCACTTTTTTTTTTTTAACTCTAGACAATCAACAAAGCAATAAATCTAAACCCTGGCATATATTGTTTGATAATTTCTAAGGTATAAATACTCACACAGAAAATTTATAATTACCATCTCTTTAGCTTTTTCAGGCAGGCTCTGAGCACATCCCTGCCTCAAGGAAGACTGCTCCAGTAAAGTAAGAGATGGATGGGGTAAGGTCAATGAAGCTTTCAATGAATCTTTCTGGACCTCCTTCCTCACTTCTTCCTTTTGAGTAGCATTCCTCACCTCTGTCCAGAACTAAGGATACGCCTATGCTTAAATGGCAGTATTTTTAGACTTTAGGTCACTAAGCTTTAGCATATGTCAGTTTTGAGAATCACTATGAGAGTTTATAGACTTGGAGCTGAAAGGTCTTCAGAGTCCAGCTAGTCCAAGTTCCCTCCTAAGGAGACAGTCTCAGAGAAGTTGTAACTTGCCCACTGTCACAAAAGAATCAACAACTGGGATTTGAATTTGAATCTAGGACCCCTGACTCCAAACCTAGTATTCTTTCCAAATTTATCTTGAAGCATTTGTTTTCAGTATCTATTCAAAAGTTCTTCCATGCATTTTAGGAATGTCATGAAGTTCTGATCTATGGGAAGACTGACTATGGAAAATTGTCCCCTTCAATCTACTACAAACCTAATGCTATTTTAAAAATATTTTATTTTCCCCCAATTACATGCTAAAACAATTTTTACATTTTTTTTTTTACATTTTTGAGTTCTAAATTCTATCCCTTCCTCCTCCTTGAGATAGTAGATAGCAAGAATCAGATATAGGTTATACATGTTCAATCATGTAAAATATTTCCATATTAGTAATTTTGTACAAGAAAATTAGAATTTTTAAAAAAGAATGAAATAAAGAATGTGAAAACAGCATGTTTCAGTCTGCATTTAGACAATATCAGTTCTTTCCCTGGAGGCAGAGAGTATGTGTTTCATCATTATTCCTTTGGGATTGCCTTGGATCATTGTATTGCTGAGAATAGCTAAGTCACTGACAATTCTTTATTGTACAATATTGCTGTTACTGGGTACAACATTCTCCTGGTTCTGTTCACTTCACTTTGCATCAGTTCATGTAAGTCTTTCCAGATATTTCTGAGTCATCCTGCTTGTCATTTCTTACAGCATAAAAATATCCCATCGCAAACATATACCACAACTTGTTTAGTCCTTCTCCAATTGATGGGCATCCCTTCAAATTCCTATTCTTAGCCACCACAAAAAGGAGATGCTATAAATTTTTTTGTACAAATACATCCTTTCCTCCCTACAACCCCCCAACTTTTTGTTGTCTTTAGGATATAGACCCAGCAGTGGTCCTGTTGGATCAAAAGTTATGCAGTTTTAAAAACCCTTGGGCATAGTTTCAAATTGCTTTCCCCAATGGTTGGATCTGTTCACAACTCCAACAACAGTGTCCCAGTTTTCCCACATTCCCTCCAACATTTATAATTTTCTTTTTATGTTATATTACCCAACCTGATAGGTATGAGGTGGTACCACAGAGTTGTTTTAATTTGCATTTCTCTAATCAATAGTGATTTAGATCATTTTTTCCTATGACTACAGATAACTTTGATTTCTTTGTCTGAAAACTGCCTTTTCATATCCTTTGGCCATTTATCAATTGAGGAATGACTTGTAGTTTTATAAATTTGACTCTTTATAGTTGAGAAATGAAGCCTTTATCAGAGATACTTTGTTACAAACATTTCCCCCCAGTTTTCTGCTTTCTTTTTAATTTTGGTTACATTAAGACCAATGCTGTTGAAGGAACCAGGGATGTTTAGTATGAAAAATAAGGCTTAGGAGAAAATGATAGCTGAATTCAAATATTTGAAGAATTGTCATGTGAAAGAAATTTGATTTGTGCTTGGCCCTAGAAGGCAGAACTGGGAGCAATTTGTCGCAGATTGCAAAGAAGCTGATTTAGGTTTGATGTGAAGGAAAAACAAAAAAAAAAAACAAAAAAACCTCTCTAAAGAAAATAACTATGCAAAAGCAGAGTGGTCTGCTTTGAGAATTAGTGAGCTCCCTTCACAAGAGGTCTCTGAGCAAAGATTTATTAGTTATAGTGTATATTCAGTTTCAAGAAAAGGTTGAATTAGATGACTTCTGAGATGCCTTCTTTTATCTGTAAAATTCTACAATTCTGTGGTTTTTATCTTTGTTTAGTTTTAGGTTAATTTAGTTTTCTATCACTGGATTTTGGCAAAGAAGGCATTTTAAAAAATAACTTCACTCTTGTACAATCAAAATAAACCACAAAAATGACTCTATTTGCTATAGTGAGGTCTAGTCTAGCTACCCTTTCTTCTTTGAATCCCAATGCCACAGAGGGAATAATTGGTATTGTGTGAACTCCCTGAGCAATTGAAGAGTTGACAAGGACGGTATAAACCTTTGCTTTAGACTTTAATAGTATCCACCTATGGACAAGAAAGACATACTTCTTGGTGCTTCATGGAATATTAGTAATTGGGGATGAATTATTTGGCTTGAACTATTATAAATATAATTGTCCTTTTAGGAAGAATCTATAAAAAAGAGAGTTGGTTGAAGTCAAACTTCTTCATGAGATGCTAAGAAAGCTAAACACAAACCAGAAAGCAACTTAAGTTAAAAATGGAGCTGCACTCCAGAGGGCCAACAAATTTATTCTTAATTACTAAGAATCCATTTTCCATAAGATGCCAAAGGGCATAGCATCAATCATAAGATCATCAATGTAGAGCTAGAAGCTTATTTAGTCTAAGTCCTCCTCATCTCTACTTCCTGGTTTCCCTACTTTCCTTCAAGTCCCAGTTGAAGTCCCATCTTTTATGAAAAGCATCCTGATTCCTCTTCATGCTAGTGCCTTCTCCCTGTTGATTTTCTCCAATTTATCCTGTATATATCTTGTTTGTAGTTAGCAAGTTGTCTCTCCTATTAGATTGTAAGCTCCTTGAGAGCAGGGACTGTTTGTACCTTTTTTTGAATCACCAATGTTCAGCACAGTGCTTAGAGCATAGTGGGTAGTTAATGAATGTTTTCCTATAACTAACCCCTTCATTTTCCAGATGAGGAAACTGTGGACTAGAGAGGTAAACTGACTTAATATCACAAAAGTTATAAGTGACAATTCCAGGCTTCTAACTCTGGAACTCCAAACTGCAAATCCAGTGATCTTTCTATTATGCTACACTGCTTGCCCATGTCTACCCTCAACCGTAAGATACAACCAAAGCCTTAAATAAAGGTCACCTTCCTATAAACTAATCTAGCAGTGTCAAACTCAAATAGAAATGGGAGCCACTACACCATACATAATCCCCAAAGGCTGCATATTGACTTAGAAAACATACTTTTATATATTCTTTTTCAAATTAATATATCAACACATTAAAATCACATAAAATGAACTAGATATAACATACATGTAAAATTACAAATTTGACAATTTGTTTGCAATATGTATGTGTATGTAAACAGACATACATGCACACACACAAAATCTAGATATATGCAAATTAGGTAAGATCTAGTTAGATATAAAAAGCATGTGTTGTGTTTTTTAAATTTATTTTTAATTTGTGGAATAAAACAAGAATTTCCATAACAGTCCAACAAAAAAGATGTGCAAATTTACTATGCACAACTTGCTATTCCTTTCAAATATACATACATTCCTTTCAAATTATTACATAATTTTTTTTCTTCCATCCCTCCTCTCCCACCCTAGAGATGGCTACCATTAAACACAAATACACACACATACATACACACACATACACACACAAACACACGCACCACATACACAATTATTCTATACATCTATTTATCAATTCTTTCTTTGGATGCAGATAGCAGTTTTCTTCATATGTCCTTGATAGTTAATTTGGGTATTTATAATAGACAAAATAACCTTTTGCTCAAACTTGTTCTTAAAACAATATTGCTGTTACTATATGAAATGTTCTCTTGGTTTTGCTCTTTTCACTCTTTATTATTTTGTGCAAGTCTCTCCATGTTTTTCTACAATCATTGAGCATAGTAGTTTCCATCACAATCATATACCACAACTTATTCAGCCATTCTGTAATTAATGAGCCATCCCTACAATTTTCGGTTCTTTGCCACCACAAAGAGAGCGGCTATAAATATTCTAGAATGTTTAAGTTCTTTTCCTTTTCCCCTAATCATCTTTGTAAACAGACAAAGTAGTGATATTGCTGGGTCAAAGAATATAAGCAGTTTTAAGTCTTTGGATATAATTCCAGATTGTTCTTCAAAGTCGTTGGATCATTTCATAATTTCTACAAAATGAATTAGTGCCCCAATTATGTCTTAATATCAAATAGATTAAAATTCACTACAAGAAGATTCAAAATTAATATTGTTTACTATAAACTTGGCATCTTTCATCAGAAACAATTTTACCATCAGTTCTAAGCTGTTGTGATAATGCAGTTTTCAGTATGAAGGATAAATGCTCATTTGTTAATTTCATGCTACGTGAAGTTTTAATAGTCTTCAGGATTGAAAATAACTACTCTAATAAGTATTTACTACCAAACAAATAAATTAAAAAAAAAAAAGATTCTTGCAGAAAGCTTTCACATTTCAACAAAATGTCTTGGGCTATAAAAATCTGGATCACTAACTTCATTATACATTTTTAGCACTGTATTACGTTCATTTTCAAAAACTCATTTGAATGCTACTTTTTACTCTTAAAATAAAAAAATTGAACCACTAAATAGCAAAAAATTGTTTTCATGCATTTTGTATCGTTCAGATCACCTTTTAAATTCAAATAGCAATGCTTTCTATCTCGTTTCATCTTGAATTCTTCCTCTCCCTTTAGATCTGACAGGTAGAATGTTCTTTGCTCCTCTAATTTGCTCATGGTGTCACTCTTTATGTCTAAATCATGCCAAAGATTTGTCATCTCTAATTTCTCTAACATTCTAGTTTACCTATTTAGTTTCTTTCTTGTTCATTTTTTGGGTTGGATTTATTGAGTTCTGAGAGGGAACAGTTGGATCCCTACTAGTATAGTCTTGTCTATTTCTCCCTGTAACTCACTTAATTTCTCCTTTAAGAATTTAGATACTATTCCACTTGGTGTGTATATGTTTAGCATTGATATTGCTTCATCGTCTATGGTACCTTTTTTTTTTTTTTTTAGCGAGATGTATTTCCCTTCCTTATCTCTTTTAATTGGGTCTTTTTTTTTTTTTTTTTTTTGCTTTTACTTTGTCTGAGATCAGGTCTCTGTTTTAATTTTTGTTCTACTGCAGCTGAAGCATAATAGATTCCGGTCCAGCCTCTTGCCTTTACTCTGTGTCTCTCTGCTTTAAGTGTGTTTCTTGTAAACAACATATAGTAGGATTCTGGTTTTTGATCCACTGTGCTATCCACTTCCATTTTATGTGAGAGTTCATCCCATTCACATTCACAGTTATGATTACTACATGTGTATTTCCCTCCATCTTATTATTCCTCCTGTTTTTCCTCTCCTTTCACCCTTTCCCTCCTGACCAATATTTTGCTTCTGTCTACCACCTCCACTAATCTGCTCTTCCTTTTGTCAGTCTCTCCCCTTCTCCCCCTTAATCTTCTCCCCTCCTACTTCCCTGTTGGGTAAGATAGATTTCTGTATTCAACTGATAATATATATGATTCCCATTGTGAGCCAATACTGATAAAAGTAAGGTTCAAGTGATGTTTATTGCCCACTCTCCCATCTTCCTCACCAGTACTTGGTCTTGGGGAAACTTTCCCCATGTAAAATAATTGCTCCATTCTACCTCTCCCTTCCTTCTGCACCCACTGTACTCCTCTTTTTTTGTTTATGTTGTTTCCTCACATTCACCTTATATCTATACCCTCTGCTCACATTCCTTCTAGCTGTACTATTGAGTGATATAATTTTAAAGAATTACAAATATCATCTTCCTGTGTAGGGATGTAAACAGTTCAGCTCTATTGAATCCCTAATGTTTTCTTTTTCCTTTTTACCTGTTTTCCCTTGGGTCTTGATATTGAAGGTCAGATTTTTGGTTTAGTTCTGCTCTTCTACATGTGAAAGCATGACATCCTTCTCTTTCACTGAATGATCATTTTTTCCCTTGATGCATTATACTTAATTTTGCCAGGTAAGTGATTCATGATTATAGCCTTAGCTCCACTGCCTTCCAGAATATCATGTTTGATGACCTTTGATCCTTTAATGTTGCAGCTGCTAAGTTCTGTGTAACCCTGATTGTGACTCCCTGATACCTGAATTGTTTCTTCTTGGCCACTTGCATTTTTTCCTTGCAATGCCACTACTAGGTCTGAATTCCAAAGAGATCATAAAAATGGGGGAAGGAGCTACATGTACAAAAATATTTATAGCAGCTCTTTTCATGATGGCAAAATATTGGAAACTCAGGGGATGCTCATCAATTGGGGAATGGCTGAACAAGTTGTGTTATATGAATGTAATGAAATACTATTGTGCAATAAGAAATAATGAACTGGCAGATTTCAGAAAAACCTGGAAAGACTCATACAAACTGATGCAAAGTGAAATGAGCAGAACCAGGAAAACATTGTACACAGTATCAGCAACATTATGTGATGGTTAATTAAGAATGACTCAGCTCTTCTCAGCAACACGATGATCTAAGACAAGTACAAAGGACTCATGAAGGAAAATGTTATCTATATCGAGATAAAAAACTGACGGTACAGATTGAAACATTTTTAAAACTTACTTTTTCTTTCTTATTTTTTATATTTTTATTTTTGATCTGTTTCTTGTTCACAATTGTGACTAACATGGAAATATTTTTATATATGTTAGCACATGTATAAACTATATCAAATTGCCTACCATTTTCAGAAGAGGGGAGTGGATGGAGGGAGGAAGAATTTGGAACTCATAATTTTGCAAAAATGAATGCTGAAATTTTTCTTCTCATGTAACTGGTGAAAAAAACAAAATACTATTTTTAAAAAATTGAGAAAACCTAAGAGTAATTCCTATGTGCTTGAGGCATAGCTGCTAAAATTACAAGAATCAAATGATTTTTAATTTCTACATGTAGGAAAATCAGTCAAATCATAATTTTTAGTTGCGTTTCCAAAAAGCAAATTTCATCTTAATTGCTTTAGTGCAACAAATGTGCATAAATGTAACAACCTTATTTCAATCCTGAAGTTTTAAATACAAGTCACTTAAATGCCCTATAATATCTACACTGAAAATCAAATCCTGGAGTCACTTCTTATAAAACTTTTCTGGTGTTCTTTCATTTCTAAAAACATTTGATTTCATGGAGAAGTTGCTAAATTCCCTTCAAAACTTTGTGACAAGAGAGCCAGAAAAATTCTGTATAATAAGGTACACCTTCCTGCTTCACTTTAAAATACTGAATAATGGGCTATGGCAGC
>CM053587.1:127703592-127718592 GCA_028646515.1 Pseudochirops corinnae
TAAATCTTTGGTTCTCCACCTTCCTGAGGGTTGGTCTCATCTTTCATTGTCTATGAGCTATGGGACCACATGGGTATACCACCTTCATGGAAAAGGAAGATATAAATAGGTAAAGATGTCTGTTTTGGCTACAGCAGGTTAAATTCAACCATATGGATGTAGCAATCACTATTACTTTCATTTGAATTTCATATATATTAAGATTATTAAGATCTCTTTATTTCTTGACTTAATTCACTGGGTATTTAAAGAGAAGAAAACTAAGGTGAGGAGTCAAGCCTCTTAACTTTCCATTCAAACAATCTCCTATCATTTAGATTTGCCTCTCAATGTGCCTGTGGGTTAAAATACTATCTTTATTCTCGTTCCACTATTAGCAAAACTGAGAAGATACTTCTTATGTTGGAGGGAGGAGTAATGAATTCATCAGCCTAAAATGTATTTGTCCTAAATGGCTAATTAAATTTATTGGTTTGAAATTTTTTTGGTCAGTATGATGCCTTTTAATAGAAGATTATGCTAGGCACCTAAGGTCCAGTTAGAGAACATTTGGATTTGGGTCCAAAAGACTGAGTTTGAATCCTGACTTTATTATTAAGTGACATCAGGGAAAATCACATAACCTTTCTGGTTTCTCTTCTGTCAATGAGAAGAATAATCCCTGTACTACCTATCCCATAGGGTTATTATCAGGATTGTTGTTGCTGTTATGTAGTTGTTTGCATGTTGTCTTCCCATTTATACTGTGAACTCATTAAAAGTAGGGATTAGCTTTTGTCTTTCTTTGTATTTCTGGTTTTTAGCACAAAGCCTAGAAAAACAATAGGTGCTTAATAAATGCTATCAGCTCTGTTATTTTGTGCAAGACTCTACAGAATTTAAGAAACTGAGTTATAAGACACACTTGGGAAGAACGAAGGATAATTGATAACTGAATGAAAAGCATTTGTCAATTATTTTTTATATCCAAATAACTATGCTAAATGCTGGAAATACAAATAGAAAAGTGGGAGAGTCCCTGATTTTAAGGAACTTGAATTCTAATGGAATACTATAATTTGCAGAGTAAATACAGTTTTGAGTACTGAATCTAGAAGACCTTGCTTCTTGCCTCAGATACTAATTGGCTGCTTTCTGGGGAGTCTCTTTCTTGGGGATAATAATGCCTATGGGGTATGCCAAATGGGGTTGTTAAGAGGCTCAGATGTGATAACATCTTGTGAATTTGATAAAGTAGCATAAATATTGGGTATCATTATTACACTCCTAGTTGCCCAGGTTCTCAACCATGTTGTCATCCTTGACTCCCCTCTTTTGCTCACTCTATATATATAATTAGTTGCCAAATTTTATCTTTTCCACCTTTACAACACTCTCACTACCATCACCTTCATTCTAATCTTCATCCTCTCTGGCCTAGATTGTTGCAGTAGCCTCCTAATTGGTATTCCTGATTCAAGTCTCTCAATACTCTTTCCATCCATGTGTCACCAAGGTGCCACACATGTTTCATGAAGGAGACATATTTCCTTCTTTTCCTTTCCCTCTTTCTTGTCATGTCTGGGACTGGATTTGATCTCGAATCTTCCTGATTCCAAGCCTGGTACTCTATCCAGTCTGCCACATAGCTGCTCCTTTAACAAGGCTTTCCATGTTAATGGATCTGAATAGATCTTTCAATCCTGGGGTACAAAGTATAATCCTTCCTGCCTCACCTACCTACTTCTACTGGCATTTTATTTCCCAAGGTACATTGGAGTTGATGTCATATGATGTGTTTTGAAGAAGTGAAACAGAAATAAATAATAAGTCTGTATTTCAAGTCCTTTGTGAAGAATTTTTTCAAAAAGGTTGGGAGGCAGAGTGGGGCAAAGGAAAGATCTGAACCCTAACTCTGCTTACCCTGCATGACCCAAAATTTGTGATTCAAATTAACCGCTTTCACACAAAAACAAGTGTTCCTTTAACTTGCTGTTTACTCAGTGTCCTCAAGTATACCACATCTCCTTCATAACAATAACATTGTTAATAAAAATACTTACAGCATCCACTGTTTCCCTGATATGAGATACTTACTCAAGTTTGCTGGTACCTGTTCTTGGGAGCTGATTGTTAAATTTTCAGTGTGAGCATTTACACCATGGAAATTGTCAAATACTACATAGCAGGAAGAGCAACTAGGAGGTACAGTGGATAAAATGCTGGACCTGTAGCCAGGAAGACTCATCTTTGTGAATCAAATATGATCTCAGATACTTTTACTACCTCTGTAAACCTGGGCAAGTCCTTTAACCCTGTTAGTATCAGCTTCCTCAATTGTAAAATCAGCAAGAGAAGAAAATGACAAGCCACTCCTCTATTTTTGCCAAGAAAACCCCAAAATGGGTCATGGAGAGTCATAAACAATTGAAACATGACTGAGGAACAACAAAACTCTAATACTTTATAGAGTGTATGTGAGAGGGTATTGTATGTGTTTGGTTTTTTACCCTATCACATAAGATAATTGGTTTAGAATTGAAAGGAAAATTTGAAGCTATCTAGTTCAATCTCCTTATTTGCTAGATATAGAGTTCTAGAGAAGCAAAATAATTTACACAATGTAATAAATGGAAGGGTCAGGGGTGGAATCCAGGACATGTGATTCTTTTGTTGTTGTTGTTGTTCATTCTAGAAATTTAATTACAGCCATGTAATTTTTACTCTTGCGTTTTCTCAATAGTTTCTTCCTTATATTTGCCCTTTTCCTTTCCTACTTGATCAGATTTGTCTTTTTGTTCAAGCATCTTTTTGCTTTGTCCAGCTTTAGCCTTGTGATAACCACCTTGCTGGGATGAATGCCCACATGGATAGTTGTACCATTAGCCTTCTCTTGCTGCACATGCTCAATGTAGATCACATATTTCTTCCTGAAAACCTGGACTACCTTGCCAATTTGCTGTCCTTTGTAGTGTCTTCGAAAAACCTGTACTTTATCTTTTTGAATGGGCATGGAGTGGACATTGTACTTCTGCCTCAGCTCCTTAGAAAGAGGAGAAGACATAATTTTCCTCCGTATGTAGGAAGGGGCATTCAGATGCCTCTTGAGGTTCTTGCTTTGGTCAGAGATCACAAAGAGATTGACCTCAGAGCCACCACAGAAGAGAAGAGGCTGAGGACCTATTTTCCAGGACATCTGATTGTAAATCTAGTGTTCTTTCTACTCTGCCATAAAGCCTCAATGTCTATGTCATTATTCAATGTGTTGAATCACAATTATTGTTTTACCATCCTCTAAATATTATTAGTCTCCATCATTGACAAAATACATGATCCTGTCTTTGTGAATTAGACTGTCATGCAGTTTTGCCACTAATTTAATTTTATTTTTAGATGTCATGGTACAAGGAACACTTTTCATATGACAGCATTTACTTAGGACTTTATCCTGGGGCCAGGGTCAGGACCATCAAGGTCTTTCATGGTAGAAGTGTCCAAGGTTCTGATTGAACCTCCTCAGTTTAGGAAGCAGGGTAGGAATGTGGCTGTGGTTGAGAAATCATTGTTCAGTTGGGGGTCAGATTTTTAGTGTGAACAAACTAAGTACAAGAGTTAGACAAGAAAGGAGCTGAAAGGATAGAACATGGGAGGAGTCTGAAGAAATTGGCTCAAATCCAAAAATCAAAACAGAATTCAAGGGAAGAGAGACAGTGGTGGCAAAAGTTTGTCTCTGAAGTAGTTCCGTACCCGTAGCCCCAAGAAACTGTAGCATGCACAGTAGCCACATTTTAATAAAACCATCATGGCAGATGGGCTAAACCAGGCTAAGGGTAATCAACAAGTCCATAGGTGAGTTGGAGGGGTGTCTGCCCCAAATATGTGAAGATTTCCCTCAGTGGAATAGGCAGTGAGAGCAATATATTCCAATGACTATTAAGAAGGCTGAAGTAGGGGCCGTGGAGAATTTAGAGCTTGGTCATTCACTACATCTTGGGCCATCACCAGTTGTTCTGACTTTTGTCTTGCTACTGGAAAAGAGACTGAGTCTGGAAGAGAGACTGAGTCTGATGACTTTGTGCAATTCTGCCTTACTTAAATACAACCCCCAATGGAGTCAAAACATCAGCCCCTGATATAATTTGTCCTTCAAAAAAGCAGGACTAATAGCTGGTACCAGATAATTACCCGGGCATTGAATTAGACAAAGAATTATCCCAATTTACCACACTTGATTGTTTTATGTGAGTATTTATGTATTTGCGATCATTTGGTCTTTCCTTTTGTGTTTTTCTTTGAAGTTCCTTCAGCTGGATAGTTCTTATTATGTCTTCCCTCCTTATTCTCTATGGCAAAGGCTAAGCCCATAATGGTTCTTGATGTCTGACTTCTTCCATTAGAATGTGGGCTTCTTGAAAGCAAGGACCATACTTTTGCCTTTGATTCCTCATTACTTAGCACAGAGCATGACTCATAATAAGTGCTTAACAAATTGCTTATTAATTGACCCTGTGCACCTTTGGTAAAATGCTATGAATTTAGAGTAGATTGAGTAAGAAAGAAGGAAAGAACTGAAATTTGTTCTTTTTCTGTTCAAGTTTAGTTCAAGAATAATTCAGTTCAAGAAAGATCTTAGTGCCTGATATCTTATTTTGCAATGTGATATTCAGAATATTCTTTTTTTTTTATAATTTCTATTTTATTTTTTGCTTTTTGGAGGGGGAAGGCTGGGCAATTGGGGTTAAGTGACTTGCCCAAGGTCACACGGCTAGTTTTGTGTTAAATGTCTGAGGTCACATTTGAACTCAGGTCCTCCTGACTTCAGAGCCAGTGCTCTATTCATTGCACCACCTAGCCACCCCCAGAATATTCTTAAGACAATTCAAATGCAAGTAATTCAGTTTCCTAGCATAGCACTGGTATTATTATCCAAATTCTATAAGCATGTACCAATGAGGTCAACACACTGGTTCTATAGACCCTCAGTTTGGTAGGCAGTTTAATATTTCTCTCCTGTACTTTATTTTAGAGCCTCCCAAACACTAAGCTAACTCTGGTAATGTGTGCATCAACCTAATCATCTACATGTACACTCTTGGAAAGTATACTGTCAAGATAAGTGAACTTATCCACAGAATTCAAAATTTTTCCATTTGTTGTAACCTATGCTTCCATGTATAGATAATGTGGTTCTAGCTGATGGAGGACCTCTCTTTTCTAGGTGTGAATTGTTAGGCCAAAATTAGCACAGCAAACAAAGAATCTTTTTTTTTTTTCATCTTAGCCTCAGAGGCTGTGTTGAGTGCATAATCATCCGTGAACAGAAAGTCACATATCAACTCTCTCTACTTTCGTTTTATCTTGTAGCTTTTTCAAGTTTAATGAATTATCATCAGTGTAGTAGCTAACTGTGGTACCATTTTCTCTCTCCTTAAAGGTGTCTGACAACATCATTGAAAACATGATGTTAAAAAGTGTGGGAACAAGCACACAGCCCTTTTTCTTCATTGGCAACTGGGAAAGCATGAGAGCATCCTCCATTATCCAGAACTCATGCAAACATACTGCCGTGAAACTGATATACAATACTGATGAACTTTTCAGGGCAATCAAATTTTGCCATGATCTTCTATAAGCCATCATGACTTGCAGCAGATAATGTCATAGTCATTTGGCATTTCTCCTGGAGTTGGTGGGTAGCAGACCTCATTCTAACCATTTCTTGGCTCTTTCTGAAGTCACACTGGCTCTCAGGTAGATGACCATCTTCCAGGTAAAGAATCAGCCTTTTAAGGAAGACTCTGAAAAGAATCTTGCTGTTAGTGACTAATATGAAAGAAATGCCTTCCCTGCCACTTGCCTATTCCCACCCCGTGATTGTCACAGGACAACCTGTTTTCTTTTTCTTTAAAGACATTGACGATGGGGGCATTCTCATATTCCCAAGGAATAACCTCTCCTTGTCATAAACCTGATAGATTTTCCTCAATTTTTGTATGAACAGTAGACCCCTTGCCTTGTGAATCTTATCTGGAAGAGAATCAATAGCAGGCACTTTGCCATATGAGATGATTCTCATGATATTCAAAACCTCTTCTTCAATTGAAAGTTCAGCTAGAGAGGCATTCACTTCAACCTGAGGTACATGGTCAATGTCTTCAGCATTGGTTAATGATGGTCTGTTGAGAACACTATGGAAGAGTCCAGCATATCTCTCCAGGATCATTTCCTTATCACTAATCAATGTAGTCACATCAGCAATGTGTAGTTGAGATGCATAATCCATCTTTGGCCCATAAACAACATTCAGAGCATCATAAAAGTACTTTGGATTGTTCCTATCAGTGTAACACTAAATTTCATTTGCCTTCTTACCAAGTCAAGAATCCTGCATCTCTCTAAGCTTCACTTATACTTTTGAAGTTAGACGCTGCCTTCTTACAGATGGATAAACTCTCATGTTGGTAAATCATGTAAAATTCTCACTTTACATTTAAGAGCTTCAGAATTTTCCCATCATTTTCATGACTCCAACCTTGGAGTTTGTGAGTGTTTTGGCACAGATGAGTAAATGTGGTGTTGTGTATCAAATCTGTGAAAACTGCCCACTTTTTTTCTGATTCACTGTTGCCAACCATGTGTTGGCTCAGCTTTCCCTCCAAGTTAGCAACAAACTACTCACATGTGAAGAAGTGCTCTAATTTCTTGGCATTAAGTCTTCTGGTAGTCATGTTGTCTTTGGTTGAATGTAAATCTGTAGTTTGGAGGAGATAAGTCTATGATTGGTCCAGGACTCTGGTCCACACATAGCCTTCATTACTCTCATATCCTGTCTGTCTCTTTTTACAATGATTTAGTCTTCTAAATGTCAATGTTTGTGTGAGTGTGCATTCATTAAGTTTTATTGCCTTTAGATAAATGAAAGACAGTGTTTGTGATGAGGTCACAAGACACACAATTCTTCAGTAGTAAGTGACCATTGCTATTTCTGTTTCCAGCTCCATTCCTCCCAGGGACTCCCTGCTATGTCTGATAGCCTGTTCCCAATCTGGCCTTAAAGTCTCCCAGATTTAAAAGCTTATCCTCTTTCAGCACATTGATGATGAAGATCTCCAAATCTTCAATAAATTTTTCTTTGACCGAATCAGGATTTGTCATGGCAGAAGCATATGCATTGATGATTTCAAAAATCTTAATTCGGTTTAAAGTACTAATAGCTTTAGCTTAATTAAAATTTTAATAACTTAAAACTGTGTTAAGACTTTTGGAACACCCTATACAACTTCTACAAAATTGTAAAGGAAAAGAACTGTGAAAGACTTAATCTCTCCAATCAGTTCGATGAATTGTCATGATTCCATAAACACTAATGATGATTTATGCTTTCTAGATCTTGGCAGAAGGTGATGGACCAGAAATGACAATAACACATACATTTTCACAAAATGGATGTGTTTTTCTTGACTCTATATTTTTGTGGTAAAAGAGGGCTTTTGATTTCTTTAGGTGTGGAATTTTAGAGGGAATTGAGAGAAGTGATAATAATACCAGAAGCAGAAGCAATAGCAGCAGTGGGAGAAGTTGATGATAAAGAAGATGAAGAAAAAGATGATAATGAAGAAAAGAAAGAACATAATGATTATGAAAAAGAAGATGCAGAAGAAAAAAGATGAAGAAAAAGATGGTGATGAAAAAATACATGAAGAAAAAAATGATAAAGACAAAGAAGAAAAGATGATAATAAATAAAAAGAAGATATGAAAAAATAAAGAAGAAAAAATTATGAAGAAGACAAGAAAGGAGAAGAGGAAAAAGATGATGATGATAAAGAAGAAAAGTTATTGGAATAAAAAACGGTGATTATGAAGAAGATGGTGATGAAGAAGAAGAAAAAGTAGATGATGTAGAAGATGAAGAAAAGAAGATTAAGCAGCAGAAGATGAAGAGGAAAATGATGATAAGGAATATGAAGTAACAAAAGAATTATATTAAGAAAAGATGATGAGGAAGAAAAATAAAAAGATGGTAAACATTAAAAAGCATCAGAAGATGAAAATAATCATGAAGAAAATGCTAATGAAGAAACTGAAGAAGGAAATGAAAGAGTAAGAAGATGAAGATGATTCAAAAGAGAAAAAAGATAAAGAAAATGCCAAAGATGTTAAAGATAGAGATAAAGAAAAGACAGATGATGATTTAGATGATGGAGATAATGAAGCAGCAGATGAATAATAATAAGATAAAAAGGCTAACATGAAGAAAGAGCAGCAGAAACAGCAGCAGCAGCAGCAGCAGCAGCAGAAGAAGAAGAAGAAGAAGAAGAAGAAAAAGAGAAATAAAAGAGTTTGTTGAATATTTTTTTAAATACACAGAAGAGTATAGAAAAGAAGTTCAGGAGATACAGTCAAGCAGAGGAATATTGGAAATACAGTATTAATCTTAATATATTAATTTTAAAAGTATGTAATAGCAATTCATAGTATTAATACAATCCTCATTTTTCCATTTCTTTTTAAATAAAGAAATGTTTCTGTTTTTTTTTGTTTAGTCCATAATGATGAAAAAATTTAAAAAGAGAAAACATGGAAAAAATGATTGTAGCAAAGTATGGCATACTAGTTAAACTATTAAGTTAAAGAGACTGGGAAGACATTATATTTTAATGCCAGATCATACTGTAGATTGGAATTGATGGCTAGGGTCACAAATTAGCATGGGTATGTTTTCTTTTTTCCTTAAATCCTTTTCCTTTAATGTCAGTAAATATCTTTCAGCTTTACTGAAGTGACAAGGGCCCAGTGATATGAAGTCTATAACCTCTCCTTCAAATCAGTCAGGTCTTCATCTGCTCTGTGTTACTTCTCTGTGGTGTCAGAGGAAGAGATTATCCTTCTACTTCCCAAAGTTATTGCTTCCACTTGTGTTCTCCATCATATCCATTTCCATTTTCTTCATCTGGGTTAGGGAGATCTGATATTGCCTACTGGTGAGGGGAAGGAGCCAGTAGAAAAAGAAAAACTAAGGATAACATGAAAATCAGGGGATAATTGAAGTCAGTCAGTGAACTAGCATTTATTAAATATCTACTACTTGCCATGCACTGTGCTAAGTGCTGATAACATGAAGATAAAATAAAACTGCCTTTTGTTGTAATTTGGGAGACCTCTTCATTTTATTAGCCACAAATTCAACACTCTCAGGATGCGTTATTTCCTTTGAAGATTTCTTCAGATGATTCAACTTCAACACTTTGGTGGATTTATGATGAGTATGACTCCTAATAATAAGGCTCACATCCGTAACCTCTCATACTATGCAACCTTCGTCCATGGTCTCCCACAAATTCTCCACAGCGGTCCACTCAACATGGTAAGGATCTTTTTCTAGCTCTCTAGACAGTGTGTGATTATAACAGGAACTTGCAGGCTGTCTTTTATTATCTCTTGCTCCTGCCCTCTTTTTACCCCCTCTGTGGTCATACCTGTCTCTGAGTCAATCTTTAAAAAAATCCAAAAAATGAGTGTATTTTACATATTAATGAACATAAAGTACTATGCAACTGTAGTATTACATAATCACTAAAATAATTATCCAAATCACAGTCATTTTTATATTCTCTTTGATAATTACTAACTAAATTTTCATGACTTATAGAACTTATTCAGTACAAATTTGACCTTTAATTACACAATATAATAAACCCATCATCTGATGCCTTACTGATATTAATCTAGGCAAGAAATTTTTTTAACTGAACTAATATGCAAAGTCAATTAATGATGCAAATAATTTGAAGGTTCTGCCTGATAGATACAAAGTCATAATGTAAAACAGTGTAGAATTCCTAAAAAAACACCATCTAGTTCCACACCCTGTGCATCTGAACACCATTTTTTAAATTTTTTTTTTTTGGCCTATAATAGAGGTCTAGGTAAGGTGTATATTGTCTAACTTTATGTTTATTTCATCCATCTCATGGATTCTTCAGTGTGGAGAGTGAAAGATTAAATGACTGAGGAAACAAAAGATCAATCTTCCAGAGTGGATCAATTTATTAAATAATACAGGACAAATGCCTAATACATAGGGACCAAGTCCCTTCCTTGTCTTAGAGTTGGAGTGTAGTACAAGGGGAGACAGACTTTTATATATTAAAAACAAATAATCAAATAAGGCCAATTAATTAAAAGGAAATAAGACTAACATTAAATAATCTGATCTCTAATTGGAGGAAAAATTTGGGACTTTCCAAGTTGGAAGGGGGAGAGTAAACAGGTGCAATTCCTTGAAATCAGAAAAGCAAGTGTCCCATTTCATAAAGTGTCTGTAAATAATCAAAGGAATATGAAAACAATCACTGATTGATAAGTATGGGACCAATTTTCAGATAATACATATGGGTTATTTGAGATATACAATCATGAAAAAATCTCTTTGCATCAATCTTTGGATCTGACTGAGTTTCTGGTTAGCATAACCTGGATCCTTAGTTCAGGGTCTCTAAGCAGCAGGTAGAGGTAGCTCAGCTTCCCAGCCATGCAGGGCTAGATACAAACAATACAAATAAATGGTTTTCTTCCAACTTCCACAACTGAATAAAGTTTTCTTGCCCACAATTCAATAGAAAGGGAACTGAGCTAGCTCCAGAACATGATCACAAGATGGAGTCAGTGTGGTTCACTCAATTCTGACAATCAGTCACTTGCTGTCCTAATTCCCTCATACATTATATAATGAATTCAGTCAGTATTTATCCATTTGAATCATCTAAAGGACTATTGGCTGTTTCTCTGGTCTAGAGGGATAATACATGTAACTCCATCTCATAGGCTTTTGTAAATTGTATTGATGTATTTTCCCAGTGTTTGGCAAGAGGACCTGCTATTGTAGCTTTCTTTATATCATATTATATCATTTGGATTAATTTCAGCAGTACATTTAAAACTCTCTCCCTGTCTTCTCTCCTTCATGTTTCTTTATATTTTTATTTTATTCTAGATTGAGAGAAAGGGAAATTCAGGGTGTTTATTTTTTCTCTTTTTGCCTTGTGGTAGAAATTTGACTTCTGTAGAAATGGGACAAAAGATACTTTTTTTTTTTTTTTTAGCTATCTTTGATATAATTTTGTGCTATTTACTATAGTCTTAAACAATCCAAAGACCTCAGTCCTAATGATATGATCTAGTAGAAAGAGTGTTAGATTTAGAATGAGATAACTTGGGTTTGGATTTTGACTTCAACTTTCTAAATGTGTAATCTTGGTCAGGTCAATTAATTTTTCTCTATATATTTTTTCTTATTTGTAAAATTAGGTACTTAAAATAGGTTAATTTATTAATTCAGCAGTTATTTATTAAGTACTACTATACATTAGCCATTGTGCTGGGCAGAAAAATGAAATAGTCCCCACCATTAGGCAGTTTATATTGTACTGGGGAGAAAGAAAATAAATACAGATGAGTAAATGCCAAATATATACACAGTAAGCTGTATTACAGTGGAAAGAACACTGGCTCCAGAATAAGATGATTTAAGTTCACATTTTACCTGTAACTGACCTTGGTTAAGTCATTTCACCCTTCCTCCCCCGCAACAAACAAAGCATTATAGTGCTTTAGGTAACTCTTTAAGATTAAGTTTTAGAGAAGGTGCTGACATGTACTGGTGGAGGGAATTTCCTCACCTGGAATTCCCTATACCAATGAAATCACAGTTTTTTTCCTAATCCTATTAACAAATACAACAGTTGATAAACAGTCTTATGCCTCCTAGTATAATCCGCCCAAGCAACGTATTTTGCCTTCAAATTGCATTTTTTCCCCATTGCTTCATTATCCACCACATATTTTCTCCACTCATCATCAAGATTTTTTATCATTTTATACTTGCTATAACTTTTAGCATTAAAAAGACTATCACGAATTCCCATAGCAAACCCTTCACTCTGCTCTTCTAACTTGAAATTAGGCACATCTGTTGGAGAATGTGATAGTCTGTCATTGTTCATTGTTTGTCTTAGTTTTCTAAGTCTGAATTCTTTGCTGAATCATTCAGAGTTACAATGGGCAATACTTAATATTACTGAATATTAGTAATCTACAATTATCATCAGAATTTTGCTGGATATTTATATAATTACAATCTAAGGCATAATTTTCCACACCTTTGTATTCGTTCCTTTCCTATCTTCTTTAGGAACAAGCACTATCTTTTCTTTTCAATTCCAGTTTTTGAGTTATAGGACCAAGATTTGTTACCATTCAGATGTTTCCTGCCATGTCCTATAGCTGGGGTATAATTAATTAATTATACAAGATTAATACCTAATTAGTGTTAGGAATTGCTCAATTCAATTGAAATGGCATCCCTGCTTGTCCTATGTTTAATATCTTCTTTATGTTTAAATCAAAATTTTTTTTAGCTTGTTTGCTTTTCAGTTTGGTTAATTCTCTCTCAAATGCAAGGAAGACAAATATTTATAGCTTTCCCCTATACAGATCTGTAATAATTTGTTTTTTATTGATAATAAACTCCATCTGGCAAAATGAATTTGTCTTTTGTAATGTTTGGCCTCTTTCTATGCTAAACTCTCTTTGTATGTCACAATGGAAGTTCTTTTATGAATCAATGTTTTAGATTCATTGCTAGGCTTCCATTTGGCCATGCAGAGCAAATGGCTAATGCTGTCCTATCCTAAATTCTCAATTTCATATCTTAAAGCCAGGATGGATGTTTTTTCGCTTTTGGCTAAGGGGATTCAGTTCCAACCAGTACAATAATGGATTAAATGAGCCTCTCTACAATATATTTCCTGCTTTGTAAGTCTGACTGTTCATTTGATGGTCCATTCTTTAGGAGAACAATATAAAGTGAATCACATTTGTTCAATGAATGTTACTTATGCCTTGGGACTTTCTACTTCTGTCCTCTCTTCCTCTCAACACATAAAAAATACAACAATTATTGACTACTACAGAGAATAGCAATTAACATATAAATGAAAACAAGGTTCTACTTATGTTTCTATTGTGAAGGAAAATAATTTACTGACTTAAGAAGCAACCAACCTATCACCCTATGCCTAAATTAAATACCTTAGCCCCAAAAAATCATCGACTGAATTTGGCTTTTTACTTTGAAATACAACAAGTTAAGAGTGAAATTCAAGCACATCTATGACTCTGTGATTGTACCATGGTGTATAATCCCTTCAACAATGAAGATCATACTTATCCTCTCCTATCAGAGGTACTGGCTTTTGTCCATGTCCTTTTGTAAATCAGCCACATGGGGTCTACACAAAGCAATGGAGGAACCTCCTTGGATATTTCAACATTTCATATAGACCCATGGAGGATCTTTTGCTCTCACTATAATTTAACTCTTTTTTAGCCATACATTTCTATGAAAACATCCTTTCAGTCATTTCTTTTTTATAATTCTTTTTCTGTAATATGATGTAGACTTCTGAAGCTACTGTGTACCTTTTGGTTGATTCTCAATCTCACTTTTTCAGAGATTATGGTATTCTACTATTTGTAAGCATATATTGCTGGATGAATCAATATTAGTGTTAAAAAGATGCACCTTTGTTTCATGGAGAAAGGGAGTCATTAAAAATATAACAACATCCCATAACAAATGCAACCCACTTTCCTACTCCTTTTCACTTATATTTTAAATGTCAGGCCAAGATGTATGTATATATTTACATATGTACACATATGTGTATATGTATTCACACATGTTCATATGTATTTATGTGTGTATATATCAATTTTGTGTTTTGTTCTCAGCTAACATAGGAGAAGCTTTAAGACTAATTTTTTTTTGCTCTAAGGGATCAAATTCTTTTATATTGTCAGCAAAAAATAAACACTGTGGGTTTCTATGCCTTCTATATCTCAGTCTCTATGCCTTTTAATAAAGTACTAGTGTCTATAAAGATGTAGTCTCCTGTAGAATATCGTTTGAAAATGCCTTACTTTTCCCATCTCATATTTCCCTAAAGGCCCTAAAATCCATGCCAGTTTGATTGTCTTAAAAATGGAATTAACATCAATTTTCAATTTTACAATTCCCCTTTTTGATTCTTGGGAGGCCACCCCCCCCAATTAATCACTTAGCCTGAGTAAAGTTACAAATCAAGGTATAGTAAAAATCATGTATATTTATCATCTCATAAAGTTTAGTAAAGCCGAAACAGTGGTTACAGAAATGGTTACTGAAAAAAGGGCTAGTATTTCTGTTTATTCTAATGGTGGCATAATCACTACAGAATGCTAGGCCAGCAGTCGGGAAGCTCTCTATTCAAACTCAGTCCCAGACACTAAGTAACTGAAAGTCACTTAATTTCTGTTTGTCTCAGTTTCTTCAACTGGAAAATGAAGATAATCAAACATATCTCCTAGGGTTATATGACGATCATATGAAATAATATTTGTAAAATACTAAGCACAGTATCTGACCCATAATAGATACTTAATAAATACTTGTTTTCCTTCCTTTCTTCCTTTTTTTCCTTCCCCCTTCCCTTCTCTTTTTTCCTTCCTCTCTCCTTCCCTTTTTTCCTTCCTCTCTCCCTTCCTTCCTTTCTCCCTTTCTTCCTTCCCTCTTTCTTTTTCTTTCTGCCATAAAGGACATTATCAAAGCATGTGTAAATTATTCTCATAAAATTGTATAGATATGGGAAAGTAGGCATATGAATCAGTAATAAATGTTATTTCTGAGATAATTTTTTGAGGGAGGGGGATAATCTCTAATATCTTTTTTCTAAGTCTTTTGTAAATTCTCTCTAAAGATACCTTGAAAATCAGTCTCTTAATGCCCTCCTTATTGTATCATTTCAGACATTCTTGCTATCATTATTTCTTTTAGCATCATTTCTCATGCAGCACATCTAGGATTGTGGTGGAATCAATCCAAATGTTCTGGTTCCATCTCATTGATAGTAAAAAGAGTTTCTTATAAAATTTTTTAATGACATTTAAAATTTCTATTTGTAGTCCTCATTCCAGTTTTATC
>CM053587.1:127722609-127756375 GCA_028646515.1 Pseudochirops corinnae
AGAGGTTCCAAGCAGACAAAGAAACAGATCAGCAGACGGGCTTCCAGTCATCTGACCATTACATTCATACCTAGTCAGTTACCAGAGAGGGAAGCAACTGAACATCTGGGTTTTCAAAGCTGTGGGGCTCAATGGCTTCCCAGAGTCTTGTCTGGCCAAATCACGCAACTCTTTCCAAAGTGAGCCCCAAAGCAAAACCTCACATCAGGGTACATATAGCCTTCTGGATCAAAAATGTCACAGCCCTCTTGACCCACTTCCCAATCACAAAGTAATAAAGTGTGGGCATTCCTGAAGAACAAGCCTCCCTCCACAGGCTCCATGTGACCACATTCAGCCTATTAGGGGGCGGAGTATACTTTCAAATCAGGGAAGGTTCTCAGAGCCGCTTAAGCCTATCAAAGGGCCTAGGGGCAGGTAAGATCTTCAGATTCCCAGAACAATAGCAAACTGAAGAAGAGGGGTAGAAGAAGCGTCTCCTGACCCTAATTTCACACAGTGCATTCACACAGAGCTGAAAGAACAGATTTTCTTTCTTTGTGTATTTTAATGTACACATTTAATTGCATGTCTAAAATATTTTTACTATCCAAATTATTTTATTCAGTGATTATAATTTGTTACACACAGGAAAAGAAGTTTTAAATGAGTGATCTAAGCAAGTCTAATCAACTAGCATTATCCCAATTCTCTGTAATTATTTTCTAACTGTTTTTTGGATAAAATATGATTTTCTTTGCCAAATTCGCCAATGATTTGGCTTCCCTTGAACAAACAGTGATGTTCTCCCTGATAAAATTTTGTTATCTACAAAGATAATATAACAATATTCTTTGAAGAGAAAGATAAAAAGGATTTGTAGTTATCTTTAAAATTATGAATTATTTGGTTTTTATAATTTGGATTAGCTAACTTATTGAGAAGTAAGTGCACATTCTGCTAGATCTTTTGGGGGAGAAGAGTGAAATGGATGTTATAGACATTTTCTAGACTAGAGGAATTCACTGTTTTGTTGGAAATGCAGAGCAAATCACAATCCATATTCACAGAATCATCTAGACTTTTCTGTCTAAATATGAATAACATATTAAATTTGCCATCAGTTGAATATACTCTAAACCAGTCCTCACCCATCTTGTACTTGGTCTATTAATTTTTTAATCATTATTTTCATCTAGTCTTTGAGGGAAGTAAAGGATATGGATTCAAGAAGACCTAAGAAATGTTAATATTCTTCCTATATGGAGACACGTGTATGTGGCATTATTCTTAGTAGAACACTATATTATCTTTTGTCAATTAATTTATTCTCTTCATCCCACTCTCTTTAATCTATTTATTCAATTATTTAAGTATATTTTTGTTTGTTTGTTTTGTTGCTATTTTAAAAAAGAGTCATTTATTAATATTGTGATAAGTAAGGAAACTGTGGGTCCTGAGATCCATGTTAAAAATAACCTCAGATCAAAGTTTCATCTGTCCAAAGTTGATTAAAAATGGAAGGTAGTAAAAAAAAAAACCAAACAAACAAGCTTTTCCTAAACACTTCCCTATTTGTTTCACAGTTTTTTTTTATTATCATGGATGAAATACATTGGCAATATATCATCATAATAAGGAATGACTTTAAGGAAAGTTAGCAACAAAGAAAAAATAACTTTTCCCTAGTCAATATTCATAATTTCATGAAATATAGTTTAGTTTTTCCATGGTTTAGTATTACATTTAGCATCAGTTCAAGGGCTTTCATTAAGCATGAATTATTTTTTTACTCTCTTAATGGAATCAGTGTACCTTTTGGATTGTATTTTATAGGGATGAGTAATTACATATTATGTTTTTCAAAATGCGATAATCGTGAAGAAGGGTTATCACTAATTGAAAAAAAATCCTTCTGACTACAGACATTTTATTTTTTATAGTATTAAATGCTTACAACTTTTCCAAACAAACCACAAGCTGTTGAGAATCCATATGTGATCCAAATAGCAGCCACTGAACTGAAATAACTATTATTGCTCTTGGTTAAGTAAAAAAATGGAAGATGTTGGAGAGGTTGATAAATGTGGATTGGGAATTAGGAAGGTTATCTGCTGTTTTCCCAAGTATCACTTATTAAAAGTTTTAAAATTGTTATGCAACCCAAAAGGGGCAAGAAGTTTAAGTGGTAGAGAGGCATGTGGTGATAAAAAAATAATTTGGACAATGAAGAGTTAGATATGGAGAAATTTTCATTTGGCATTACTTTTATAATTCATATATTTAACCAAATGGGAATCATGAATTTTAAAAATTCTGAAAGAATTTAATTTTATTATTACTTGAATTAATTTCTATTGTTACTTTTTTTCTCAAAACTAATAGCACATATTCAAGATTCATATTACAAGGTCTCAAGTCCTTAATGTTCTTTTCTCCCTAAAAAATCCAACTGCTTCTTTCTCCCCTATTACGAAAGAACTTTGCAAAAGAAAGAATGGTATAGCAAAAAGAGCACTGAATTTGGAGTTGGAGGACCTGGGTTTGCATTCACTAGCTGTGTGACCTCAGGTAAGTCACTTAACCTCTACTTGGCTTGAGTTTCTGATGAGGTACAGGCTCTGGGAACCCCCTTGAACTCTCCTTGAATCTTCCCATTTGTCTGAGGCCATAAACCTTTCTTTATAGCTTGCCTCAAATCTCTGTTACTAGCCTAGCCCTCTTTTGTCAACAACTTGCCACCCTTGATTCTCCCAAAATATCTATGTTACACCCTTAAACTAGCCTAGTCCTCCATTGTCTGTCATCTCCAGGTAGCCTCCAGCTACTTCCCTCCCTAAATCTTTCTTAATTACTGGAGTCTGACCTCATTTGACTCCTCCTGAAGACCCTTCCCAAACTCTTCCTCTAAACCACCCCTAGATTCCTCCCACAACCTTTCTGCATCCATGAGAGAAGGCCAGAGAATTATCTAGCACAGACTAACTCTGTGTCAGACAATTCTTTTCCAATGCAAGTGTCACAGATACCAAGGCTCCCTAAGAGTCTACCCCTTATGGCAAATCTCTAATAAACTTTGCTTAATTTTGGCTCAGAGAAGGATTGAGTCGAATTCATTCAGCAGGACTCAGTGTGTTAGTATTTTGGGGTCTCATGTACCCCTAAACTCTATACCTCAGCATTTCCTCAACTGTTTTATTAGAATTGGACTAGATGAACTAGATGACCTCTAAAGTCCTACATAAATGATTCTATGATAATACTCACATTTCTCCTCAAGTTTTCCATCCAGTGGGGGATGAAGCAATATGGCATATTATAATATAGTCATCATACTATTAAAGAACATTTTGATCATTTCATATTGGTTCTTAAATATCTTAAAGAAGATTTTAAAAGAGAGGAAGCACTAGGCTTCCTTCACAAATACAAATTAGTCATTTTCTTTAATATGAGTTGGTATGTGGTATGTGAGGCCACCATAAGAGTGGGGATAGCTTTCACTGAAGTAGAATCTTAAATTGGAAATAAAAACACATGGAGAGGAAGAGGCAGTAATAGAGAGAGGCAGAAAAGAGCAGACAGTATATGAGGTCTGTGACCCGTAAGTGGTAGCTAACTAAAATTGGATAAATATTTGCTTTGACATTTCAATATCAACAGAATTATTCCAATAAAGTTGTATAAATTATCTATTACTTTGGTGTTTTAATTATATTATCAATTCTGCTAACATTAGGTGATTCTGGCCTATGAGGAAATATTTTTTTATCTATATGAAGGCAGATATAACTATCATAATAAGTCACAGATGTGTGGTTTTGCTGAGGTTTGGGGTTTAGGGATGCTTGAGACCCCAAAATTTTGACATACTGGGTCTTGCAGAATGAATTTGACTCAAGCCTTCTCTCAGTTGAAGTAAAACAAAGTGTATTAAAGATTCACCATAATGAATAGACTCTAAAGGAACCTAAGTATTTGTGATGCTTGTATTAGACAAGTGGGTCAGAACAAATTGACACAGACTTGAGTCTGAGCTAGATTGAATCTCAGTGCCTTCATGGAGGCAAGATGGATCTTATATACAGAAAGATTGTGGGAGGATTTAGGGGTTGTCCAGAGGAGGGGTTTGGGGACAGTCTTGAGGAGGAGGCTAAAAAGGATTTTGCTGGGACTGAGGTCAGATTCCAGGAATGGGATTAAAGGTGGGAAATAGCTGATGGCTACCTGGAGATGTTAGATAATGGAGGGTTAGGCTAGTTTAAGGGGAACAGATTTGAGTATAGAAATTTTGATAGGATCAAGGGTGGGAAGTAGCTGGACTATGGAGGGCTAGGCTAGGTAAAAAGTAACAGAGATTTGGGCCTCGTGATAATGAAAGGCTTATGGGCCTCAGGCAAATGCCTCATCAAATGGAAAGATTTAGAGTTCAAGGGAGCTCCCAGAGCCTGTACCTTATCATTAGTTATAACCATCATTTATTATTATTATTATTATTGTTATTAATTAATATTTTTGTATTGTCTTCTCCCACTTCTAAGTCTTTGCTTCCATTTTCCCCCATGGAATGGACTCCTTTCTAAACCCATCACCATTTTTCTATTCCTTTTTTTGAGGTCTGACTCAGGTATCATTTATTCCTTGAAGCCTGCAACTACTAGAAATAGAACTCTGGAAAACCAGGCTTTGAAAAAGCCCATTGGGATTCAAATGGAGCTACTTGACCACGCCTTAAACACAAATTACTCTGACTCTCACCAATTGGCCAATAATAGGGCTCGTTCCAGGCCCCATTTGGTCTTTGCTTGGGTTTTTATGGTTCAGAGTGAGTGTAAATAGCAATTATTCCTGTTCTGGTGAGAAACTCTGAGGATCTTCCCTTCCCACCTTGATTTTTTTTTTTTTTGAGTAGACAAACTAGGCTATCTTTTGCCTCATTTCTTACCTAGCCTGAAATCACAGAATGGGTATTACCTCAGACACACTGAGACCTGGGAAAGACCTTAGCTTAAAAAGGCCAAGGTCCCCCACTGCATCTGGGGCCAATTGCGGTTCTCCTGACCTATGTCTTGCCATTGGATTCAGTTGGCCCTTGAGGATAGAGTGAGGCTGATGACTTTGCATAGTCTTCAAGTTGAGATATCAAATTCCTGGAGAACAAAGGATGAACAACTGTTGTTCCTTCCCTAAAATCCTCCTCCTATCAGATGAAAGTAATCTTTCAATCCTCAAATTTTTCATGTTGATATTTGAAACTCTCCTTTGTACGTATCTCAACTTCCTTCATATCATAGTCGTGTGCATTTCTCTTCTATTAAACTGACAACAAACATGGATGCAGGGCATTTGTTCTATGGGGACAGAAAGGTGGGAACGTTATTAATAGCTCAGACAAAGGGGCAAGTCTGTCTCACTCTTTAAGGCTGCCTGTAGTCAAGTTGCAAAAACATCACTAGTCCAGGATGCTAGATTGATGTTTCTAAGTTAGCTCTCACCTCAGCTGAACTTAACCGAACATTATTAGGAAGGAGAAAACAGAAGATAGTCAGACTACATTTCTTTGTGACAAAACAGTACAATCATGAGGAGGCCGTTTTCTCCCTCAAGGCTCAACTCAAGTACCATGTTCTGTATAAGGCCCTACCTGATTTCTTCCATCTATTAATGACTTTCTCCCAAATCACCTTGTATCTATTTTGTTTGTTTGCGCACACACACATACATATGTGTATGTATATACACACATATAGATATATAAACACATATACATACAATATATACACAATGCAATATACATACAATTAAATATATACAATATATATGTGTATATATACACATACACACACATGTTATACATATATACCCATACCCACACCCACACCCATCTATCTATCTATCTATGTACCTATCTATTCTTTTTTTCTTCTCTGGTTAGACCTTGACTATATGTCTTCAAAGTCAAGGACTTTTCAAATTAAAAAAAAAAAATTAACCACTTAGCACAATTCGTATAGTTGCCACAGTAGAACTTTACCAACGTTTGTTGAATAGAATAAGTAGATAATATTTATATTTTGTTGAAAATTCATCAAACACCTTATATATAAAATATCATTTAAGCCTCACAAAAACCTTATGAGTTTTGTGCTATAGGTATTATTATCCCCAATTTAAAGATGAAGAAATTGAAGTTTAGAGAGATTAAGTCACTTGCCCAGAGTAACATAGTTAATAAGAGTTGGAGGTAGTATTTCGGCCCACATCTGTTTCACATCCAGTCTAGCAGATGTGGGTTAAAAATAAATAGTAGATAATGTAGTTATCCCATGCTATATTAGTTAGTGCTTGTCCTTTGTTCTCAAAGAGGACCAAAATCACATCACTGTGCTAAAGTCAAGTTTCAATGTTTCCGACTGTGGCGGATCAGAGCAATAGGAGCTTGAAATACTCTATCATAGGTCATGCATGAATAGTCCACATTTGGGATGGATTCTCCAAATTTGTGCATCCTGCATTTCCTTTGAGCTATTTCAATTCTGCTTTGCTCATAGAGCACAGCACCTTCTTTGATGTGGGCAAGTCATGCTGAGCTGGTATTGTGCCAGTGTCTCCCATGTCACACAATCAGTTCCAAAGTTCTTAAGAGACCTTGAGAGAGTCCTTGTATTGCTTCTTCATGACCACCTTGCCCTCTGTGAGCTCTCCATAAAACAATCTTTTTGGCAAATGTACATTTTGTATTTGAACAACATGACCAGTCCATCACAGTTGTACTCTCAGAAGCAAAGTTTGAATGTCAGTTTAGTTCAAGTAAGGACCTCAGTGTCTAGTACCTTATCCTGCCAGATGATCTTCAGAAATTTCCTAAGACAATTCAAATGGAAGCAATTCAGTTTCCTGGCATGGCGCTGGTATACTGTCCAGATTTCACAGGCATACAACAGCACAACAGTTCTTTAGACCTTCAGTTTGGTAGTCAATCTAATACCTCTTATCCCCCATACTTTCCTGTGGAGCCTCTCAAACACTGAGCTAACTCTGGCAATTTGTGCATCAACCTCCTTATTAATGTGTACATCCCTGGAAACACACCACCAAGGTAAGTGAAGTTATCCCTAGTATTCAAAACTTTTCCATTTGCTTTAACTGATGGTCCCACATATATAGAATAGCGAGTAGAGTAATGCTTTATAGCAGAATCAGTACTCTATCTACTCTGCCACACTGCCATTCATATCTGAATAAATAAAAGCTATTGAAATTTGGTTTGAGGAAATGGGACACCTATGTCATAAATAAGTATAATGTGAGATAAGTGATGAGTTCCATAAAAGTAGTACAAATAAATAAGTAAAAAAATAATACATTTATTTTTTAAAATTCAGTTCAGTGTTGTAGAATGTCAAAATCATTTTAAATCCTGGCTCTGTTACCTAACGTATTAGCTGTCCCTTTTAGATATATGATATCAGCAAAGTTACTAAGCATTCCATTTATGCCCTTTTCCAATTCAAGTTCAGAGAAAGCAGAAAATGCTTTTACTATAAAGGAAGATGGAGAATTTGAGTTGGCTCTTTGAGGATGTGTAATGTTTCAATGGGTAGAGATGGGAGGGGAACACGTTCTAAATGGAGATAGCACAGGAGCAAAAGGGCAGAACTAGAAAAGGCAAGGCACATTCAAGTAGTGAACATTATAGTACAGATGGAGTAGAGTATATGTTTAAGGCACTAGTAGATGATAATCTTGGAAGGAAAGAATGAATGCAAATTATAAAGAATCTTTCAAAGAAAAATAAGTAATAAATTATTTTATCTCTCTCTCATGCCATTTCTTACTTCATCCTAAGGAAAAAAAGCATTTTTTAGAGATGAATGACAGGGAGTTAAAAAAAAAAATCACACAATTTTCAATCTCTTCTAGGACCCTACAAATAGGTCCCTGAACTGGTTTGCAAACAGTGTTTTGAATTAACTTTAAGACTTGTTAAGTAATGGCCTTAATTACTTGAGGGAAATTGGCCTAATCTCTTAGTAAACTATAAGTGTTTTAAGGTAACAGAAGATTTGAGATAAGGAGAATGGAAAAATTACATGGAAGGAGAGTAAAGAAAATGTTTCCTTGTAATGTTTCTTTTAACTCTGGACGACTCAGACGACTGAGTTAGTGAAATATGCTTCTGTGTGATAACAACCATGTTCATTCAGAAGAAACACATTTTAAAATACTTAGCATTTATAAATTGATCACAAATATTAATGATTTAATTCTAAAAAAAATCTCATGATTTTTAAAACTACAAATACTCTAACAGTACTTCTTAAACCATGGATTGCGACTCCATATGGGGTCCTGACCTCCAGTTTAAAAAGCACTGAAGGGATCATAAATGGAGGTAGTTTAATAATCCCTGTTTTAGAGAAGGGTCAGAATGAATTAATCATATTAGAAAGAATATGTGAATTAGGATGATAGATCCAGAGAAAAAAGATGACTACATGGGAAAGCTTTAATTGAGGAGAAAAAAAAACTATCAGAGAAAATGGGAATAGCTGTCCTTTTCTTAAATGTTTAATGGCTAAAGATACTATACTTGGAAATATCAGTGTTGGACCTAGAAATAAAATTGAGCAAAGACCAAATGCATAACATGACATAAACACGACAAGGTACTGATCTCAAGCAAAAGGCTTGCTATTGGTCTGAATTAAACTTGAAGTAGGTTTTATATCTTTTCCAAACAAATTTCATCATCTCACTACTTCTCTCTCTCTCTCTTTCTCTTTCTCTCTCTCTCTCTCTTTATTTTTCTCTCTCTCCCTCTCCTTCCCTCCTTCCCTTTCTTTATTTCTCTCCCTCCCCTCCCCCTCCCTCTCCCTCTCTTTCTTGCACTTGTGAAATTGATTTTTTTGAGTTAATATACAAAATTGTACATTTATTCCAATGAAATTTTATTTAAATTTAATTCAGTGTTTATAGGGTGTCAATATCTTCTTCAATCCTGCTCTGTTATCTAATGTATTACCTGTCCTTTCTATTACAGCAAGGAGAGCAATTTTGAATGCTGTGCATAAATTTACTTACTTTGGCAGTAGATTTTCCAAGAAGGTACACCTAGATGATGAGGTTGACACACACATTACCACAGCTAACTCAGTGTTTGGGAGGCTCTGAAGGAAAGTGTGGGATAGAAGAGATATTAGACTACCAAACTGAAGGTCTACAGAGCCATTGTGCTGGCCTCATTGTTGAATGCTTATGAAACCTGGCAGTATAATGAATCACTTCCATTTGAATTGTCTTAGGAAGATTGTGAAGACCACCTGGCAAAATAAGGTACCAGATACTGAATTCCTTTCTCAAGTTGAACTGCCAAGTATTCAGTTGCAGAATGCAGCTCCAAAGGGTTGATCATGTTGTTCAAATGCCAAATGTGTTTGCTTAAAAGGCTATTTTACAGAGAACTCACACAAGGCATAGAGCTCAGAAGTGATACAAGAACAGTTTCAAGGTTTCTCTGAAGATCTTTGTAAGCAATTGTGAGACATGGCACAGGACCATCCAGCATGGTGTGTTTGCATGAAAGAAGGTGCTGCAGTCCAGGAGCAAAGTAGGATTGCAGTAGCTCAAAAAAAAAACATGAGATGCATAAATTTAGAGACATATCCACTCCAAATGTTCATATGGATGACTTGTATCTGACCTGTGGTAGAGCCTTCTGAGCTTGTATTGGTCTGATCAGCCACAGTTGCACACAGTGTACCTTGATCTCAACATAGTGATGTCATTTTTATCCTCTTTGAGAATGAAAGACAATAGCCATTGTCCCTTCTCCAGGTGTGACATCTACAAAATTACTAAGCCTGCCTTTTATGACCTCTTCAAAGGCATTGATGAAAATGTTAAAAAAGCAAAGAACAAAGGATTTTGGAGGTACTCTGTGAGACACCTCTTTCTAAGACAGTAATGAATTATTATTATTAATTTTTTTTAGCTTTTTGGAGGGCAGTTGGGGTTAAGTGACTCACCCAAGGTCACACAGCTAGTTTGTGTGTATGTGTGTTAAGTGTCTGAGGCTGGATTTGAACTCAGGTCCTCCTGACTCCAGGGCCAGTGCTCTATTCACTGTGCCACCTAGCCACTCCTTGAATTATTAATGATTACTCTTTGGGTCTATTAAACCTAATTCTGAATCCATCTAACTATTCTATGATCTATTTTTCAACTTTCCATATTTCCATGTGTATAGCATGAGGGTATTGCCTAAATATTTTACTAAAATCTAGGTGTCAAACATTTGGCCTAAAGTACAACTGAATGCTGCCTGAACCAGATCAAAATGCAAATGGGAAATATTTAACAAAACAAATAAAAATACAAGAAAATATAGATAATTTTAAAACATGAGTCAATATCCAGTCCACAGGGATCCTTATTTTTAGTTTAGTGACTTCTAGGTTTATTTGATTTTGGCAAACCCTTGGTGTTCTACTTACTTTCTTGAAAGCTTCAACTAATACTGAGCTTTAGCAGTCCTGTTACTTTTATTATAGGACTATACCCTACATTTGTATTTATCCATTGAATTTCCTAGGATGCATTAGTCCCAGATCAGGGGTGCTCATTGGGAAAACAAGGACTTCAATTGCTATGAGGCTGAGAGGGTTCATGGCTCAGATTGATTTTATACGAAGAGATATAGGGAAAATAGACAAAGAGATGCTATGAAAACAACACAGTATTCATAATGTCTATGGTGACTATAAGTATCCTGATACGGTTATTAATCACAAAATATAACAGACTCTCTACACGGGGGCATAGATAGAACATTTATTCAAATACCAGAAAACTGAGTCCCCAAACAAAAAGCTATCACAGTAGCCACGGAGTTGGCACACAGTTACTGCAGTAAATACTCACATTCTCAAGCCTTCAAAACAAAACAGGCTGCCTCAGGCAAAGATCCTCCTGTCCTTACTCACGGTAATTGCTCAGCCTCTACACAGCTCTCTCCCAGCAGCTCTGGCCCTCTGCAGTTCCCATTGTGTGGGTAGGTGAAAAGTTTTCAGGTAACATTTTAGAAATCTGAACAGCGTTTTAGTAAAATTCCAAAGATCTAGCAGCACGAAGCCCTTTGTCTGACTTCCCTGTTTATGAACTGAAGGTTTTGCTGAGCTTACCTAACATATAGGAAGGGAAAGTACATGTTTCTCAAACTTGGCTACAGACCTAATTTCCCCTTGACCTGTACAAATACAAATTTGGAAAGATTGCAGACTGGTCATCATATTCCACCGTCGTGACTCATATGACATCTTCCACCTTCCTGTATTGTTGAAAGAAAGAGGGTCACCATGACCCAAAAGTCCCCAACATTCCCATTATTTGTGAGATATTGTCTGCTTTCATACCTGCATTGACAAAGTTAATGTTTTTCAGCTACTTTCATATCTATATTTTGATTTTATTACATTTATCTGTTATGATACTGATGTCATATTTTGTCTGTTTCCATATTACTCAGACCTGTACCTTCTGCTTTTTGATATTAATTATATTTTACCTGTAATGCCAGCAGATTTTTAGATTGTGAGCTCAGTTACTAATTAATGGGAACAGGACAGGATAAGGGGGGAAGGCTGGGGTTAATTTAGGGTATATAAACCTGCTTTTTGCCTTCTATATTTCAGCCTCTCCTACAAGAGTGCTTCAGGTAGTGATGACATCCCCTTCTTGTGAGATTGTATAAATAAATCCTTCCTGTCTTTACTTGGAGAGATCTCTGCTTATTTTATTTGGCAAGGGACATTTTGTCCCACACACCATCCCCGGCAGTCCTCAATAGGAGTCCTTAGCAGAAGTTCTGGGTGTCTCAAAAAAAGAAAGTTCGTGCCTCTGCCACCACTTCCAGTCACCGCGATGGCTCCAGCCAGGCTCTAATTCAGCTCCAGATCCTTCCTGCTACATCAACAAGTTCAAGAGGTGTGGAAGATCTTCAAATCCCATTACCATTACAGATGCATAGTAAGTGTTGAGCATAGTAAGTGTTTTAAAATGTCATCAAATTAAATTTCATCTGTGCCTTGGAAGAGAAGTAGGATTTTTAATAGGGATAGAAAAGATTTCTCCTAGTGGAGGAAATGGCATTGAACAAAGGCAGGAAGATAGGAAGACAAATCATGTTTAGTGAATATTGGGTAGACCAGTTTGAACAGTATGAGTTGACAAAATTATCTACAGAGATTTGTGACCATAAGGAAGCAAATAGAGGCCGAGTTTCTTCAGATAACAGAAATGGGACTTCTGGAGATGGAACAAAGATGGTGGATTAGAAGAAGCACTCTTCAGATATTTTCCAACATAGCCCTCAAAACAACTGTAAAATAATGGCTCAAATCAAATGTTTTAGTGACAGAGCTAACAAAAGGTCAGGTTGAGATATTCTTTTAGTCCAAGCCAATTTAGGAGAGAGCCCATATGGATAAAACACCAGTGATGGGACTAGGTGGTGGTGACAGAATCAGCAGCAGCTTTGGGAGCTCTCAAACCAGAGAATGTAATGGAACCTGGCAAATGGTTAGAAAGAGAATACAGAGGACCTCTGTGCTAGAATTTCATGCAGGACCATTTGGCAACTCCATCGCCTATATTCATTTCTGGGTCATAGTTCAAGGGTGGTATAATGCCAATCACAGCAGCATACATGAGGCTGCTGCTGTGAATAATTTTAAGGGTCTAATTGCAAGATATAATGAACACTATGTCTTCAGAACTAAACCTTATAAAACAAGACAACATAACTTATTACTAAGGTCACACAGCATATAACATTGCATTTGATATATAACACTGCTTTCCTCTAATTCAGTGGTTCTCAACCTTTCTAATGCCCTGACCTTTGATACTCGTGGGCGTATCTGCATGTGGGCAGACCTGCCTGGAGACTAAGAGAGGAGCGGTGTCTTGGTTCCTAAGACCATCGGAAATATGTGTTTTCCCATGGTCTTAGGTGACCCCTATGATCCCTGTGAAAGGATCATTTGACTCCCAAAGGGGTTGCAACCCACAGGTTGAGAACCACTGCTCTAAATATTTATTTATAAACTAAAGCATAACAACATAACATGGCACACAACATATACCATTGCATCCCCCAAATCAGTATATCCCAAAATAATTGTTTATACAGTGAGGGGATCCCAGGTCAGGGTCTTCCCTAGCACAACACATCCTTAAGGGGTAGCAGAAAACAAAACACACTCCACCCCTAGGCCACAATATGTTACAATCCCCTCTGTCAATAGAGTGTCCAAATAAAGTCCTCTTTCATCTTGACTAGAGGTTGACCTCCAAACCTCATGGCTGATAACTCCCAGCTTCTGCTTGGATTCCCATGCAGGCAGCTCTCTCCTCCTGCTCCTTGTCTCAGGTCACTGGAACTGTTCCTCTCTAAGCTTTCCCAGGTGGTGGAGTCTGCAGCTGCTTCTGGGGCAGGCTGCCTCCTGAGCTCCAGGCCCACAGATCAGTCTTGGGTGGTGGTCCTGGAGGGAGGAGCGCTAGCATGGCGGAGCTTCTTGAGGCTGTGGAGAGGCAGACCTCCTTACAGTTTTGAGGCAGGTGCCTAAAAGAAGCTCTGACTATAGCTTCTTCAGCTCAGCAAGCCTCTGCCACTGCTGCTGATCAATTCTCAGAGTTCCATGCTTCTTCTCAATGCTGGCTTGGCCTCTCCATGCCAGCTCTTTCTATCCTTCAGTGCTCAAAGCTCAATGTTCATCTTCTTCCTCTGGGTTCACATGGTGGGGGGAGGAAAGAGGGGAATGAAGGCTTTAAACAATGGCTATCCAGAGTCTTCTTCCTCTTCTCCAGAATTCTCAAGAGAAATAGTCTTCTCAGGAGTATTCCCCAAGGCCATATCAAGCTTTCAGTTTGTATATGCTTTTACTCCCACATCTGAGCCTAAGCGTGTAGACCACATGTGTTATCTGATTGGCTCTGGGCACCTGACTAGTGCCAAAACTCTAATTGAGAGGCTTTTTGTCCTGTCAGCACCTAATTGGCTTAATGCTTAAAGGCATTAAAGTCAGTGCCTCTGCACCTAATGAACCACAGCTGTGGATTACTAAAGATTAAAGGAGACCAATCCTTCAGAGGTTTACAATTTAGCCTAAGGCTGGGAAATTAAATTCCAAAAAAGAAAAACCCAAAAAGTCCCATTTAGCTGGCCATTTCAGGTGGAGAGGAGAATTTTGCTCCAGAGGAACTGGAAGCCCTTAGGCAAAGTATCATTTTTGGTCCCAAGAGATCAGTGAACCGCAGAACAGTATCACTTCCAGTCCCAAGGGCCTGAGGAACAGTATAGATTGTAGTTCCAAGGGATCTTAGGCCCTCCCTTGGTAAGGACCAGAGTGAAGGGCAGAAGAACAGTGACCACACCTCTCTTTATATCATGTCATCTTGGAAGCACTGAAAACTCCCAACCCTAGGAATTAGCTCTGAAAACAACAGTGTAAAAAAACCTGAAGCTTGAGACAGTATCCCTCCCTCACCTGCCCCTCCATTTTGGGAACAGATCCTAACTTTAACGCAAAGTCCAAAATCAAGAAATAGGATGAAAAAATGGGCAAATTACAACAAAAAGAACCTGACCACAAAAATCTACCGTGGTGACAAGGAAGATCAAGATACAAACTCAGAAAAAGACAAGAAAGCAGTGGTTCTCAACCTTCCTAATACTGGGATGCTTTAATACTCGTATGTGGGCATATGTGATGTGGGTGGACCTGCCTGGAGACAGATAGAGGAGCGGTGTCTCAGTTCCTAAGACCATCAGAAATATGTTTTCCGATGGTCTTAGGCAACCCCTGTGACCCCTGTGAAAGGGTCATTCGACCCCTGCAACCCACAGGTTGAGAACCTCTGCAAAGTCAAAATAACTACCAGCAAAGCCTCAAAGAAGAAAAAAATAATTGGACACAAGTCCAACAAGGATTCCTGGAAGAGCTAAAAATAATTTTCAGAGATCAGAAATGGCTTGGTTTATGATGAGCACTGCCTGAAATAAATCACTTCAATCCAGAAGATGTATCAGAGACTGGTGAGTGACACATAACCCATGGCAGAAATTGTCAGGAACCTAGCTTTAAAAGATAGAAGGAACCTTCAAAAGCACCTAACCAAATCTCAGCCCCTTCCCTGCACACCCCCTCTCCCCACCCTCAATGTCTGGAAAAGACAAGTAATTTACCTAATATCACGAGTGGTAAGGAAATGTCTGCCTTTCTTTTAATTTGGTGTTAGTTTTGACCTTCGATCTAACAAGCCAATGGTCTTATTATACAGTACACAGATGATTTGGAAAAGTACCAGTGTCAATAGGGGCTAGGCATGTGCACTGAGCCACATTGGCACTGTGTCAATAAGCATAGTACTTAGTATAAAATAACTGAATTATTCTTGTAATTTCCCAAGAATATCTATAATTCCAAAGAGAACATAGGTAGAGGAATTTAAGCAGGAGCTATTTTCCAATAGCAATGCCAAGACTGGTCTTAGTGAAAATGTAAATCTTTCACTTCTTTGGGCAGAGCTGTACATTACCTTTTCAGAGCCATCAGTTTTTACAGAAGCTAGTTTCTGAAAATGCTCTGGAAAAGGGAATGAAATTGTCCTTGTACAGAAATGTGACTCAGATTACTTTCTATTGTTTTACTATTAATTTCTGCTACCATTTAACTGTTTTGCTGCCTCAATATTGTTAGCATGTTGAACAACCGCTTGTTTAACACGAACTAAGCCCAGAAGCTCTTATTTTCATAATTGATTGGGGTGGGGGCAATCAATACAATAGGTAAATGTGATTAGAGTCTGAGTTTGATGGAGTCCAGAGCATGCGAGTGACATAGAAACCAAAGGCTGAATGACCTAAATTGGAGAGAAGTTTGAAGCAAATTTAGTGGAAATTTGGACCTACTTTGAGTTAATCTGACACCACCACAGAACTGTATTTGGAGTAATAGCAACTGAAAGAAATAGGGTTTAAGAGGTAGAAAGTTCATTGAAATGCATAGGTTAGCTTTGTTTAAAGTGTTTTTCATCTTATTTCCTTTGTTCTAGTCAAGTTATATTAATTCCTTCAATAAATATTTCATGAGCTGCATGGTCCTTTGCATTAATAAAGAGTTTTTAAAAAATAGCTCATGGAATTTAATGCTGAGTACTGTAAATCCCATTCATCTAAAAGTGATCAAGGCTGCCACTGGGTGTTAACTAATTTTAAAAAGTGTCATCTACTAGTGTTTCCTTCAAATCATGGCCAGATTACCCAGAAGAGTACTCCAGATGCTCAGAGTTTTAATTCAAATTTTCATATCAATAATGACTATAATATCACAGGATGGAGCAGATTTTTTTTTTAGAGAGAATAGAAAAGTTTTCCTTTCTCTTTAGAAAAAGCAAACAAACAAAACCCAGCATGTGGATGTCACACTGTTGCCATTGAATATATTTTTTTTGTAGTAGTATTTCTTTCTGCTTTGATCATGTGAAAAGAAAGGATGATGAACAGTGACTACAGGTGGCAGAACTTGTTAATTCATAAGGTGACTCAGTGGACAAATTAATACTGTTTAGCATAATATTCAGATGTCACTGAGGCAGAGAAAAACCATGAGCAGTAAAAAGTTGAAAAAAAATTTTAGTGGATTTTTAAAAAAATGTTTAAGTGGCCTGAAGATCTAGAACTGAACCTCCAAGACAAGGGTTCAGGGAAAATTAGAAAGAAGTATGATTTCCACAGCCCTTTTGTAGTTCTGTCTGTAATACAGGTAGGATTCTGGATTCTGGTTCCACTCTCTTAAGGCCAAGTAAGTCATTTTACCTTCCCTGTTCCCTCCCCCCCCCCCAAAAAAAAGTTTTTTGTACTTGGAAGAGTTTGGGGATTCAGATCCCACTGTACTGTGACCAGCACAGTTGGGTGGCTAGCAACCAGTGAATAAAGAGATGGGAGTGTATTAAATAGTCTGTTTATTACAGAGCCATTTCATACAGAGCCAAAGATACAAGGAACTTACAAAGTTTATATGCCCCTAGCAGATCATAGGTGAACAGAAAAATATGCAGACAATGTACAAGGACCCTCCTTTGATCTTGATCACTCTTTACCCTAGCTTAAGGCTAGTTATTTATTAAGACTTTATCCTAGGACCATGTCCGGAGGCACAAACAAACAAGACTACCTGTCTTGCTGATTATCTACCCTGAATCTTCCTTAGTTATTTATTAGGTCTATATCATAAGACCAACTCTGGACTCATCAACAAACAAGACTATACGTCCTCCTGATTATCTGCCCTGTGACGTTATAGAAGTTTGTATAGGAGAGGGGAACATTCCATTAGCTGAGCCTGGGGAGACTCCTGGAAGTTTTCTATACCACTGATTATATACCCTCTCAAATTTAGGGACTCTTGACTAGCATCTCATTTCAATTTAACCTTGTAACATTGTGTTTGCTTTTATGAAAGGATATTTACTTCAAGAACAAATCTACTAATACTTTCACCAAGAGCTGGGAGAGTATAATTCCTCCCTAAACCATCTCAGTCTCTGGATGGTGGGGGATGGATTGAACTTTGCAATATGACTCAGTTCCTATATAGCATTAGTTTCACCAAGTTCAAGTAAAAAGCCCTAGTGGGCTAGTTTCCTAGATCTTTGATCCTCTTGACTTCCCTGGTCTAACTTTCTTTGCTGGTTTAACTGCAACATTAAATCTGGAATCTCTGACTACTAGAAGCCTATGGCTTGAGCTACTTGTTTGGAGACTTCATTCATTGTACTAATATTCTTGTCTCCCAGAAGCAGGTCCCCCAGTATTTTCCATGAGGGGGATGTCATCTTTGGTGGTTTAGACATGAACCAACCCCTTATATATCTCTGAATGATTTCTTTCTAATGCATCTCATCTACTCTAAGGCTATATATAACTATAATATAGGCTATAACCTCTATATTGATTACTTCAAAATCTGTATTTCTAATCCTGACCTTTCTGATTTGAATTTTAGCTTCCTGCTGTATATTTCCCATTGGTACCTCACTCAAACTCAGTATATTGGAACTAGTCATTCGCCTTCTCTTGTGAAACCAGTTCCTCCCCTTCACTTTTCTATTTCTGTTAATTCCTGTTTTCTCAGTTACCAAAGTTCAAAATCAATGAGTTGTATCCCTCTCTCCCTCCTTCTCTCTCTCTCCCTCTGTCTCTCAGTTTCTGTCTCTCTGTCTCTTTCTGTCTCCCTCCCTTCTGAAAGAAATTATTTTATACTATTATATTAACAACTAGTTATTAAATCATGATCCATCCTTTTCTTTCTATTTCTGTTAAAGCCCAGCTCCTGAAATGGTCAGTTAATCTCTGAAGAATATGGCTGACTGATGTGATTGCTCATAGCCCTCAAGGCATACACCTGTCAATTTTGGCTGTATGGGACCCCACCCAACTAGGAGACCTAATTTCTGTTTATATTATTAGCAAATCTAGTCTATGAGAGCTCTTACCCTAAGGGAAGGAATAAGTACTTGATCTCCTCCATTAGAGTAGAGGGTGATCCAGCTTGTGAAGAGAAAATTAGACAGAGAAGACCAGATGGAGATGGCTTCCTTTGTTCAGATGCCTGGAGGATGCTGAGTCTCATGATCAAGTAGCTTTTTCATCACTAAGAGCTAAAGACTTTTAGCATACCTCTTCATTAAACATCCACCAATCATGTTGATTTTCACTTGTCAGTGGAATTCTATTTTGGAAGGAATTTAAGTCATTTTATGGTCTCCCTTGGAATCTTTGGTTACTGAGAGAAACCAATGACCTTCAATTTATTGATTGCTGGATAGAATAATTAATAAATTGATTATTAATTACCTAGAAACTCTATCTCTTGGGGTTTTCATTCATCTCCCTTCCTTCCTTTTAATTTTATTTTTCATACCCTGACTCTATTTCCCCTTGCTCTGCCCTTCCCCTCCCCTACTCATTTGGAAAAATAGGACTTTCTGTTCAATGTTATCTGGCCTATTGTTCAATTGTATAAGACAACTGCTTTTTTTAGCTAGCTGAATTAAAATATTAACATGTAATCTCCCTTGTAGATTCATTGGAAGCATCCTCAGTACAACTTTAGTAGCTGTCAGGATGTGAGGTATAATAGGCTCCCCCATGATTATGATTTTATCAGCAATATAATACCTTGAAAAATTTTTTGTTCGATTTTTCTTGGAGACTATGTGTTTTGGGAATGGAAGCATCTATTAAAATGTTTTAAAGTAGCATGCCCTTAATTAAGCTTTTATGGATGTTATGTCCAGCATAATGTAGGTTCAGTCTATAATAATCATCTGGTCCTAGCACAATTTATTGGTTGAGTTCTCTAGGATATTTTTAGATCTGTCTGGATTTGCAGGATGGGTGTTCTCTGTCAATCTGTGAAAAATAGTGAGTTCCTGATGAATAATTGTAGTTATCAGGTCATATCTTGCTAGGCATTTGGTAGGTTCTTAATTTTAACACTCCATATAGAGATATATTGAACATTATCTACCATTTCCTTATATAATCTATGATGCTTTCTAAATTCAAATTTCTGAAAGATAACCCTTCTGTAAATTCCAAAGGTCCTGAATTGTCACCATAAACCTTGTGTTTCCACCAGTAAATCTGTATGCAACAGTCCTTTGTTTGAAGCTGAGTGCATGTGGATATCTGTGAGGGTGGGCTTTGCAAGGGCTCTATCTAGAGCTAAGCTACTTTTGGTTACATTGAAGAAACCCACTGACATATCTGACATTGATTTATTGACTGATTGATTGAGTAGCCTTTAGTATTGTTGCTTAGTAAAGTGATGTCTGCTTATTCCAAAACAATTTTTTCCCTGGATTTTTGATCTGTCATCATATGCTCTGAGAATATCTATCAATTCTCTTCCTTTTTGTCATGGAGGTGTTCATCTTTCTATAGTTGTCTTAGGGTTCTGGATCCCATGTTTTATTAACATTGTACATGTTTTTGATAGGGTACTTTGTAAATCCTTTATGGACCATTTTACAATAAGACTGTTATTGAATCAATGTTAATTGCATTAAGCATGTTCTTTCAAAGTAGTCTTGATTTCATTACACCAATAAATCTAAACATATTCAGTCTCATGCTTCTTCTTTAATTCAATAATTCAATTCATTAAACATAAAATGTTTAATATGTGCTAGGTACTGTGCTACATCTTTATGGGCTCTTTCTATCAAATATGTGTGTGTGTATACACACACACACACACACACACCCACACATATGTGTGTATCTTGGAAGAAACCAAGTATCTAACTTTCCATGGTATATTTCCTGAATTTTACACCTATAGTGTTCAAATTGCATTTTAATTTCATAGAAGAAAAAAATTTCATAATTTCAAGAAACCGTTTAATTCGCTTTTTCCTGGAGCAATAAGGCTTGATGTACCTCGTATACATGAAGTGACTAATAAGATGTTTTTATTTGACTCCTTTAGTTTGGAAACCATACTGATTTCCATTTAAGAAATATATAGATAAATTTAAGGTTAAACAGAAGGATGATGGGCTTAAAATTTCCCCGAAAAATTTTACCTTTTATATGAATTGTAACTGGCATTGTTGTATGTGTGGCATGTCTTAAATAGAGAAGATTTTTCCAATTGGACATTAAATACTCTGGTGTCCTCACTACACCTAGTTCTATTTTATACATTGTAGTACTCATGCATAAGTCATGAGTGTGGAACTGAGTCAAAGGCTTTGTGATAACAAAAGTAGGATATGTTTTAGTGCTATAGAGAAGCTTGTTCAATAATTACTGAATCAATAATAAGTTTTCACATTGTTCTTTATATCTTTGTTACTTTTTGGCACAATGATCTGACCTGACTCCTTTCCTAATGTACAAGATATTCCAAAAACTTTAGTTCAGTTTTGAGTATTAATAGTTTAAAACTGCATTAAGAATTTTGGGACATGCACTAATGCTTGTATGTGTTTATAGATTTATTTCATGGTTTAAATGATCAATCCTTAAATAAAGTTCATGAACTTATAAGTTACCTGTACATAAATACACACATATACTCATACATATATACATAAAATCATAACTTTTAAGAAAGGTGGAATCAGGTTCATATCTGATAGAAAGAGGGTAAAATGTCTTGCTAGTAATTTAGGTAAGACTTGAACTTTTCCATTTTGCAGAAGACTAAGAGTTTCAGTCACCTCCTGATGTAAATGTTTTGTCATTCATTATAGCAATGGTGTACAATCTTTTTGTTTATCATTTGATCCAATTTGCATTTTTCTTGTGTGATTTCTTTGAAATCGTATGATCAACAAGACTTTTTCCATGTTTTTGTCCTTTGGGTGTTCAGTCTTGCCCTTGATTTTTTAATTCTCAAGCCTCTGTAATAACATTTTTGATGTTGAATTGCTTTGCTCTTTGTGATACTTTGACTCAGAGATGTTGTGAGGTAAAAATGAGGTAACAGATGGTGACATATATGCTTCCCATGGGCTTAAAGCAGATGAAAATATAATTGGAAAATTTTTTAACCAAATAAAAGTATAATAAAACATAAATAACATATTGAAAACTGAGTCAATATATAGCCAACAGGGTCTCTTATTTATAAATTAGTGGACCCATTTCTATTTGTTTTACAATATTGACATAAAGTACTTTGCCGATCTTATAGTGCTATATAATTCTATTCCTTTCACTATTTCTACATATCTTCTATAGCTTTCTTAAGTTTCTTCTGCTGTGGCTGTGTTTTGCTACTCACCCTTTTTTCTGTCCAGTACTTATGATGGAAATGTCTGCAGGATATATTGCTGTGCACAGGTTCTTAATTGTTTTTATTGTCAATGTTTCTGTTGAATGTCATGGGGAATATGTGCATGACAGCAATCAGAGACACCAACATTTAAAAATTATTCTTTATTGGTTTAGTTGGTCTGCTGGCTATATCTGTGCTGTCAAACTCAAAAAGTGCTTTTCAGAATTTATCTAAGTTTGCCTATCTCCTTTTCAAAATCATTTGAGATTGGTGCTGTTTTTTTGTTACTTGTTTTGTTATTAGGTATAATTTCTGTGGCTAGCATTAAGTAGATATTTTCCATGATCTCAGGGTTTACAACTTTATCTTCTTCAGATTTTTGCAGCTTTTTGATTTAATTTCTTATTGTGTTTAATTTAAGCTTAAAGATGATGATGATGATGATGATGATGATGATGATGATGTGTGTGTGTGTGTGTGTGTGTGTGTGTGTGTGTGTGTGTATGATTTTGATTGTTCTATACTGGTCACAATATGTTATGATGGAATTTAGACCTGAAGGGACTATTGACAAAAATATAATACAAGGTCCTTGTTTATAATTGGTGAGATGCATGTTTAATTTTCCTATGATGTAGAACTGGCACATAAAAATATTAATGTCTTTGGTTAATTTCATGCACATTCATATTCTGCCCATGTTAGTGATCAGTGCCATCTTTATTAAAAGAATTTCAGCAGGTGGTGCATTTGTATTTTTATTTGTTCTGATTTATCTAATCTTTAATTTTTTTTTTCACAAATTTGATAAATATCAGCAAACATATCCTTATATAAGAACAAACAGAAAGAAGATTGTATATAACATTGAAACTCTATTATATATAGTTTATCTTAAAAAAAAATAAATACAATAGTTTTAATACTACCCTACTTATCTGTGTCACCTTTAGACTTCTATGTATTTTTAAGTATTTCACTGACATTTAAAAAAATATTTATTGACACTTCTTTTATCTTCCCTCCCCTTGTTTCTTTTTTTCCCTTTCTTTCACTGTAACAACACTCATCAATTCCTCTCACAAATTTCCTCCTTCTTCTAAAAGAAGTTTTTTTAAAAAAATATCTCTTTTTTAAAAAGTAAGTGTAGTAAAACAAAACGAACCCACACTTTAGCTGAAACTGAGAATGTCTATCTCATTTTTCACCTCTGCCAATAGGTAAACATTAAGTTTCATTTTCAAGTCTTTTGGAGCTCTGATTAGGCATTGCATTGATCATAGTTCTCAAGTCTTTGATAGTTATTTTCCTTTACAACTTAATAGTCATTTTATAAATTCTTTTCCTAATTCTGGTAATTTCACTTTGTATCAGTTCATACAAGTATTTCAGCCTTCACTGAATCCTTTCATTATTTCTTACAGCAAAAGAATGTTCCATTGCATTGTTATACAATAATTTATTCAATCATTCCCTGAAGTATTTTGCTCACTTGGGACAGTAGAACATTAAGAAGTGGTATTCACTCTTGTCAAGATGATAAAGGGTAAACCTTAACCCTACATTTCCTCATTCTTTATTTTTTTTTTATTCATAGGAGCAATTTCATCACATTAGCTAAGATGCTTACCTGAGGGTTGATATCACCAAAACCTAATTGGTCACACTTTCAGAGTTCCTGTTAGGCTTTCTCCATTATTTTGGTAGTTTCAGAACTCATAAAATCTCTGCTGTACATCACGTTGGCTGGCATTAAATACATAACGTCATGAATGAATAGATATGCTATTGGGACATTGCGTTTAGTTTATGTTTTTATTCATTTTTACCTGTGCTCATTTTGAAAAAACTCTTTCATCTGAGCAGGTCATAACAAGTAAGACTTCAGGACATTGAACAGACTTGGAGAAGCCCTATATCCTTTAGCAAGTCAAGCCACTTTCTTTTGGTGTTTGTAGAGCCATTTTAGGAACAGACTCGTCATAACCAGGAAACAATTCAATTTCAGCTTTCCAAGAACACTTTAAATTTGTTGGCAATGATTCCTTTATTTTCCCTTCCAATGTCTAATTTCAGCAATTTTCCTATTGTATTAACTGTTTTACATGCCTTCTATTTAAATTGCTGGTCACTGCCAATACTCATTCAGTCCAGTTAAAAGGAAACTACTTTCTCCTGCCCCAATTTTGAATTAAAATGGTGCTGATACTCAAACACATCATTAATATGTTTTTCTTAACCAGACTGATGGTTTCCTCAGTATAAAGAATTATGGAAGAGAAACTCCCTCTGCTCATGTGAATCAGAGAGTTTCTTGGAGGAAATAAGAAGTTAAAAATAGAGTCATACAATCAGCATGTGTTAAGAGATAGGACTTGAAGTCAGGTCTTCCAGACTTTGAAACCACAATGACTCTCATAAAAGAGATAGGATGAAAAATATGTCAGAAACCAGAGATCTTGGCAAATTGATTTAAATTGACATAATTTTCATTAATATTATATTCTAAAAGTTCAGTGTAGTCATTTTTTCAGTCCTGTCCAACTTTTCATGACCCCATTTGGGTTTTTCTTGGCAAAGATACTAGAATGTTTGCTATTTCTTTTTCCAGCTCATTTTGCAGATGAGGAAACTGAGGCAAGCAAGGTTAAATGACATGCTCAGAGTAATACAGCTAGTAAGTATCTTAGGCCAGATTTGAACTTAGGAAGATGAATCTTTCTGCCTCCAAGCCTGGCACTTTATCCATGACACTGACTAGATTTGAATATCTTTCCAATTATATACCTTCTTTTATTTCTGTAAAATATCTTTTGTAGCTCCATACTTGTCTTGAGTATATCTTTATAATTTGAATTCCACATATTTTATGTTTTTTGTGCTTACTTTGAGTGGGATTTTTTCTGTCATTTTTTCCTGGCTTTTATTGTTCAGTACAAAAATGGTAATGATGCAAAGCTATTTTCCCAATTGACAGGTTCCCTTCTTATCCTAGCTGCATTGTTCACAAACAAGCAATTGATTTTCCTGTAATCAAAATCATTCACTATGACTAAGTTGAAAATAGTTGTTGATTGATTGGTTGGTTGCTACTGGGAATACAAGGATGATTCAACATTAGAAAAAAAAAAAAGTTCTCTTTGTTTTTTGAAACATCCTGGAGTTTCTTAACAGTATTTACCATGTTCTCTCCCTCTTTTTTTTTAACCTAGAAAGTTTTTACTTATCTTTCCTTTAAAATACAATGCTTAGTCATTAGGTTGTGGCCATTTGAAATATCTTATTTTTATTTTGCCTTTATGAGTTTTACCTTGGTTTACTTGTTTGAGACCTAGGCTTTTACCCAGCCATTCTTTCTTATATTTTTGACTTTTAGACTTTTCCTTTATATTTCCATTAGCCAGTCTCTCTGGTTTCTCTCATTGTTGTTTATCCTAACCCAACCCTTTGTGCTATATGTTTTACTCATATCCATTTGATGGTAAAAAAATCTAAAGGAAAGTCCCATCCCCTTGGATGGGTCACCTTTGGAAGAGCTATAGGAAGACACGTACAGGAGTTGTACAGCATGAAAGGAGGAATTGTTATCTGCAGTCCCGGAGGGATTGCCCACACTAATCCAAGTTGTACTTTATTTTTTAAATGAAATTTTATTCTTTTCAATCAGCAAACATCCACCCTCTCTCACTCCCACTCTTCCCTCAACTAAGAATAAAAGAAAAACAAAACCCATATAGCAAAAATATAAAATCAAGCAAAAAATTTCCTCATTGAACATATTTAAAAGAAAAAAAGGATAATCTATAGACACTTACATACCTATGGATAGATCTATATCATAGAGAATCTATAGCTCTATATCATAGAACTATCATTCTACACCCCAAATCTTTTATTTTTAATCTGTAAATAGGTAGCATGCATCATCATTAATCCTTTGGCATTCTGGTTGGTCTTTATGCTGTTCAGAGTTCCTAAGTCTTTTAAAGTTGTTTGTCTTTACAGTATTACTATGCTCATATAATTTGTTCTCCTCGTTCTGTTCACTTTACTCCATGTCGTTCCATGTAAGTCTCCCTTGGTTTCTCTAAAAAACCATACTTGTATGTCTGGAATATATCTTGATAATTTCCTTCGTAATTCCTTATGGCACAATAGTGTTTTATCACATTTACGTAATTTTCTTGAGACATCCCTCAATTTATGGGCACTCCCACTCCCATTCTTTGCCACACCAAAAAGAGCTATCAATATTTTTGTTTTGCTTAGGACTAATCCCTCCTTTGATGAATTTTCTCTCTGATTTCCTCTTCTCCTTTAATCCCCTTTCCTACCTATTTTCCAGTTGAATGAAATGTATTCTGTACTTAACTATGTTTTTGTAATTCTTTTTTCCTTTGAGCAGTTTAGATGGGAGTGCAGCTCAAATGTCAGCTGCTCCCCCATATCTTCCTCTTTGTATAGACTTCTATTTGCACACCTTACATGAGATGATTCCTCCAATCTTCCTTACCTTTTTTCCTCCCTAGGGTACCACTTCTCCTCCCTTTCCATTCTTCTTTTATGATCATCAAGAAATAACAGAACCAATCTCAAGCCTTTTGTCTAGTTGGACTCTCCTTACGATCCCTGATGACGATAGAGTTCAGGGTGGTGGTGGTGGTGGGTGGGGAGACACATGAATTATCTCCTCATATTTGAATGTAGGCTGCTTATCCTTGTTTAGTTAGTTCTTTATCATTTTTCATTTGCAATTATCTTTTGTTTTTTTTCATCCTTTCCTCCCCACCTACTCCTTTTCAGCTTTTCTTTGTATGTTGTCTTCTCCCATTAGATTGTGAACTTCTTGAGAGTAGGGACTGTCTTTTGCTTATCTTTGTAGCCCTAGCACTTAGGACAGAGTCTGGCACATAGTAGGCATTTGATAAATATTACCGACTGACTTAGGGAGTCACTTGCTTCTATTTGATCTATGCTAATTTTCAGGGAATTTATTGCATGGGCAAAATTTTGTACTTCTTGTGCTAAGCTATTAATTCCTTTCCATTCTTCCTTCCATAGTTCTCATTTCTTTCCTATATTGTTTCCTCTACTGCTCTCAATACATTTATAACATTTAAAAACTCTTTCAAAATCCTTGTGTTGTTCTTTGAGGCTTTGCTTGTCTGGCTTTGTGTTTTGAGGGTCCATGTCATGAAAATAACTTTTTATGGTGGATTTTTTTTTTGTTTATTCATTTTTCCAGCCTACTTTCTAACTTCGGTCATTATGTTAGGGTCAGGCTCTGTGTACTTCTACATGAAAGGTCTGGGCTGGTCCTGTTGTTACTTTCTTGGAGTGTTGAGGGTTCTCTTGTTCCAAGTTCTTAGAGAGAACTCAGGCTGGGGCTTTGCAGAACTTCAAAAGTAGTCTGATCCAGGGCAAATCACTGTGCCCTCTCCTCTCCCATCATTTAAGTTTGTAAGTTTCTGACCAGGGTCACAGCAACAATACTCTGCTTCTGTACTCAGCCCCTATCAGTCACATGGAAAGCTCTACTGGTTCAGAGTGACAGAACTGCAGTCTCCTCTTTGTTCTGGGTTTTGTGTCCTGCCTATTCCTCTGTAGGCTATAGTCTGGGCTGGAAGCTTCAACTAAGACCCCATTCTACTCCTGGGATCTAAGTATGTGACATCTTAGCTACCAGTACTATCTACCAGTACAATCCACCTACTGCTGGGCATAGTATTATTCCTCAATTCACTCTGGATCCATGTCCTGGATCTGGGCAATAAATGACAAAACTGCCTATTGACACATGGTCTCAGCCTGCATACAATTCCAGTGCCCCAATATATGTCTAGGGCTTACTCTTGCTCTGGGTCACAGCCATGCCTGTTCTGGAGCTTCCTGCTACTACTCAGAACTCTTTCCTCATATCTGCAGAGCTCTCAATCTGTCTCCTTATGCTGTCCTAAGCTGGCAAAGTAGTTCACTGTCACTTTTTCTTAGATTTCTCCACCAGGACTCAGGAAATGGTCAGGCTTACTTTCTAGAGATGTTTGGAGGAGTTTGTTTGTTTGTTTGTTTAGGGACAGAGCTCTCTGTACTGCTTCCAGCTACTCCAAAATTTGGCTCCACTTCCCAAAATGCACTTTAACATAAGCCTTTTTGCCTTTTCATAATGTGCAAGGAATTTTTTTTCTCACTTTTAAAAGTTCAATTAGCTGAAAAAAGACCTCAGTGAAATATTATTTAGAGCCTGTAGCCTGGATAGTTTATATATTATAAAGAATTATTTAGAGGTTAACTTTCAATCTATAACAATATCCTTTTCTGTGGATCCCAACTCACAATGGAGGATAGTTTCTTGTTATGTAGTTCTAGGTCTGGTTAGTATTACAGTAGGTCACTCCCTAAACTTTAGTATCACAATGACTAGAGTAATCCAAAGAAAATAAAAATGGCAGGTTAAATGTAAAGGAGAGGGCACTATGGATTTTAAAAAAGATTTATCTTTAGTTTGCATTTGTTCTGTTAGGTTATAACTATTCTCTTTGACAAATTATAGTAATTAAAAAATTTGCCTGTAGACTGAGAACAGATTTTGTACTTGAGCATGGTCTCCTAAGAGAATCGGTGTACTTTGGAAAGTTCTCAATAAACACTTTATGCCAAAAGGTCATGAGTCTTGGCAATTGTCAGTAGTGTTCCTTAATGTTAAGATTTTTGTTTAATCTTTTGAAATGAAGACAACCTAAAGGGAGCTGCATTTTCAAGTCATCCTCAAAAATCCTTTTAATTTTTTAGTGAGATACAGTTGGGAAAACAATTACTCTGGCTATTTGTTTTTTAATTTGGAAGAAGTTTGAAAAATGAGAAGAAAAATAAAGACTATAACAAGGATGAGTAAATGACTTTAAGGCATGAAATAATCGTCTTGATTTCATATGTAGTAATATAGTTTTAATTGTTTAATCTTCTACTTACATTAAAATCCTTTTCTGATGCTTCATCATAGTGGGATAGAAATCTTGAAGGCTATGCTAGTGTCTTGCCAGTTTTAGGCATGTCCTACCAAGCTGGAAGCTAGGTGGCACAGTAGATACAGTGCCAGGCCTGGAGTCAAGAAGATTCATCTTTCCAAATTCAAATCTGGCCTCAGACATTTACTAGCTATGAGACCCTGGGCAAGTCACTTCACCATGTTTGCCTCAGTTTCCTCATCTGTAAAATGAACTGGAGAAGAAAATGACAAACCATTCTAATATCTCTGCTAAGAAAATCCAAGATAGGGTCACAAGGAGTTAGACACCACTAAAAATGAATGAGCAACAAAAACAACCAAGTTGGAAACAGTATAGGCTTTAATGATAGACTACACATTTATCTTTCATCTGGGGACTGGCCTTGCCATATTCAGAGTGGTTCATCACCAAAAGCCTGATCACTAGGTGATTAATATTTTTGGCTACAGAAATTCATGAAAACTTTTAACTAAGTTATAGATGGTTTCTAATCTGCATTAGTGGGAGGAATACATTGATGAAATCATGGATCCATGAATTATTGTGGTAAATGGTCAGTTATGATTAATTCTCTTAATAAATTTCTTAACTAGAATAAAATCAGCTTACAGCCTGGCATAGAGGATAGAGCATTGGACTTGGAAAAAAGAAGACCTGAGTTCAAATGTCACCTTAGACACTCACTAACTATGTGACTCTAGCTGAGTCACTTAAATTCTCTCATTTCCAGTTTCCTCATTCAAAAAATGGTAGCGTCTGCCTCGTATATAAGCCTGTGGTAAGAATCAAATAAGATACTATAGCAAATTTAAAGTGCTTTGTAAATCTTCAAACACTAAATAAATGTTAGCTCTTGTTATTTTTATGTATAACTAAGACATCTATAAATTAACAGATTCTTTAAAGCATATTTTAACTTACTCAGCTCTGTTTAATTTAATTAAAAAACATTCTTCTAGGCACTGTTAGATTCTAGTACATTCAAATGGTTATTAAAAATCACCTTTTATCTATTTTGTATGTATACATGTGCACACATACATATATATGTGTGTACATGTGTGTATATATGAATGTATGCATATATATATATCTGTGTATGTGTGTATGTGTTTTCTTCCCCCTAGATATAATATAACCTTCTTGAGAACAAGGACTGTTTCCAATTTTGTACTTGTATGCCCAGCAGCTAGCAAATTACTTGGTACTTGGTGCTTACTAAATGCTTCTTGATTGATTGATTCAAAATAGAGTCCTGAAGAAGCCCTTATTCCCAATGAAATCATCATTGTGTAAAATATTATTGAAATTCTAGTTTTGGAAATACCTTAAGAAGCATCAATTTCATTACTTTATGTTGTATATAGAGCCTTTTTTTCTTTCCTTTCAATCATAACATGAATGACCACTTTGCTTTACTACTCATTTCACTTGGTTTGACTTTGAATGACTTTTGGTCATTTGAAAACCTCAAATATTCTCTTAAAAGATGAAAGTTTGCATACTGAGCACATACAAAGGAATGTGATGCCATTTATAAAGGCAGTTCTTACAAAGGAGTTCCAAAACTGTTTTTGAATAACATCAACATTGTTATAATTAGTCTGTATAATCTCTAAGAGAAACCATTTTGAAAGAGATTATATTTACTTAGATGAACAAATTTGAATACATTTGTTAAAAATTGCCACATTAATAAATGTTGCATATATTAGAGTACACATAGAGTATATGTCTGACAATAAGGGCAGGGAAGGAGAGCAGTACGCAGAAAGACTGAGACCTCATTTATATTCTACTTGAAGGATTGATGAAGAGGAAGAGATCCAGAGGCAATCTGTCTGCTGGTCTCTCTGAGAAAGACAGCAAGAAAACAAGAAGCAGAGTGGCTTGAGGGTCAGGTAGATCACCAAAGAAAGCAAGAGATAGTTAGAGGCCTGGACAGAAGTCAAAGAAAAGTTTAAGTCATGTGTGCATCTTCTCTGTGATCTACCCACTATTCCCAGAGTAGTCAGGTCACATGTAAGAATTCAACAAAAATTATCTTTTCTTTCATGGGATCTGTCTAGGTTGCTACCCAGTTCATCCTAAGGGATAAAGGCAAAATCACAGGGTTATCATGAGGAGCAAATATAATGTTATACGTAAGTTCTTTGTGACCTACTATATCAGTTATCATTTGGCTATGTTTCTCTAATGACAGTGACTAATACTCTTTGCATTATAGTTGTTAACAACTATATAGTTGTCAACAGTGTCACATGTCACTGTTGTTGTTTAGTCATTTTTTAATCATGTCCAATTCTTCTTGGCAAAAATACTGGAGTGGTTTGCTATATCCTTTTCTAGCTCATTAGAAACTGAGTCCAATAGGGGTTAAGTTGTTTGCCCAGGGTCACACAGCTATTAAGTGTCAGAGGCCAGATTTGAACTCAGGAAGAAGAACTTGTCTGAATCTAGGCCTGATGCTTCATATCCATTGTGCCACCTAGCTGCTCAATATATCACTGTGGCTATAATCTACTAAGAGAATGTATGGGGTGTATGGGGTGTTCAGGGAGGACTATTATCTCTGGTAGGGTGGTTTGCTGAACTCTTTTCAGGGCTGTACATTCATCTTTGGTGTCAACCTGGCACTCAGCTCTTACCTGTGGAACCAAGAAGCTATAGCATGAGCAGTGACCACGCTTTGATTAAATCTTCTCAGCAGATGAGCTAAACCAAGTTGAGGGTAACTGACTACCCTCAAAACTATCAGTGAGTTGGGGTATTTCTACCCTAAACATGTAAAGACTGCCCCCAGGGAATGGGCAGATGAGAACAACTTGTTCTAATGGTCATGAAGATGGCTGAAGCAGGACCTGTGGAGTACTTAGGGCTTGACCAGACATCAAAGATGTCAAGATCATCCATTGCATACCAGGCCATCACCAGTCATCTTGATTTTTGTCTTGCCACCAGACTTTGATGACTCAGGAAGAGAGAGTGAGTACAATTCTTTTGTGCAACTCTGCCTCACTTAAATCCAATTCACATGGGAGTCAAGACATTGCCCCATGATGTCACTGGTCTTCTTTGAAAATGAAGGGCAAACAACAAGTAAAAGAATAAATTTTTGTATAATGAAAGAATTATGAGATTAAATTATACAAAGTATCAGGAAGAACTCTTGACTTTGACATATAAAGTAGATTAAAAGGCCTTTTAGGGTAGATACTGTCTTGTTTTGGTCTATATTTTCAGCATCTAATACAGTGGTTGGCACATAAGAGGAATATAATTATTTGATTAATTAACAAGTATCTCTTAAGTGCCTACTGCTGAAGATAAAAAGAAAAAGAACAAAACAGTTTTTGCCTTCAAAATACCTATATTCATAAGACAACAGGGATATAAATAAACATAAACAGAATAAATGGAAATAAATTAAATTAGCTAAATATAACATAATTTAATGAGAAGAGTACTAGCACCTACAGTGATGGAGGGAATCAAAAAAGATTTCACATGGAAGGTGATACTTCAGCTACTTCTTGAAGGAAAAGAAAAATTTTAGGAAGTGGACATGGGGAGTACATTCCAGGTATGAGGGATGACCAATATGAAGAGCTAGAAGATGGAAGCCCTCGTATACCAAGTCAATTCAAAAAACATTAATTAAGCGCCTACTATAATCCAGTTACTGTGCTAAGCACTGAGGATACAAAAAGAGGCAAAAGATGGTCCTCATCCTCAGGGACCTTCTAATCTGTTGGAAGAGCTAACAATCTAATAGAGGAGTCTACAATCTAATGCACCTCCTAATGTGCAAGACATTGTAAGGTGTCAAGAAAAGACCAATTTGACTAGAGAAGAGAAAGATTAGAAATATTTGGTTCAGCCATGCAAAAGTAAGACTAATTATCATCATTAAGTAGGATTCCCTATCATTTATGCATAATTAGCACAACAACAATGATACTTTGTTGTTATTGGTAACTTATTGAAATTATATATATTGAATATAATTTCTTTTAAAACCATTTTACTGATGCTTTTCTTATTCTACTGTTCCTTTTCATTAGCCTCTCTCTTTCCTGAAATTCTTCCTTCTACCAAAGAAAAAAGAGTTAAGCAAATCCAATCCACACAGATTGCATCTAACATTGTATATACTCTTTCTCCCCGTGTTTAAACACTGCTGTTCTTTTACTGAGCATTACATTTAATCTGAATCAGTTATCTTTTGGTACAGGTTTCATTTGTAGTATTGTAGTCCTTTACAATGTATATATTATTCTCCTGGTTCTATTTGTTAGGTTACTTTGTATACATTTTATTTTATTACATTGCCTCATAATATTAGATCTTGAAGATACTTTAAAGATTATAATTTTAATATTTGTTCATGTAGACTCAGTCATCCTAGTCTTTTACTATTGTAGTATGATGATCTTTTTACAATTTATAAGATTGAAGGGAACATTGCTCCTCTTAAACTTGTTGCACATTAGACAAAGAAGGGCTCTTTAGCAATCTTGGGTGCCACCAGCAGTGCATGAAAGATGCTTTCCTAGGAATGTCTGAAAGTGAGCTTATAAAATTGTAGTAGCTAGTTGATCAAGGAGACCAACCAGTTTATCTATAGAATATTTTCTTTAGTAGGTAACAGTTTGATTGGGAAATTTGAGAGGAAATGGAGAGATAATTCACTAACATTGCCATTTCTTTGTTAAATAGTCTTTAACCAGAAGATCTCATAGGTGAATATTCATAAATTACCATTAATTTAGAAATTACAAATATTGTTGAGAATTAAAAAAACCCCACAAACTGATCAATATTGTTGTCAGTATTAGAGATTGACCATAATTAACACTTTTCTTATATAATACTTTTCTAGCCCTTTCTACTTGTTCTTTAAACAAATGAATACTAGCCATTTCT
>CM053587.1:127756875-127771940 GCA_028646515.1 Pseudochirops corinnae
TCCAGTATCATGGAGCCTGAGTTGCTGAGAGAAAGACTGCTGAGAGCCCATTGGAACTGTCCAAGACTTTTGAGAACTGCCACCCAGAACTGCCGAAAACTGAGGAGGCATGGCTGTGATGCCGGTATTTTGTCTGTCTGTTTTGATGTTGTTTTGTCCAATTCATCTGATGGTGAAGGACAGTGCTGCTGTTGTAGAGGTCCTGGAACCTGGCTCTTGGTTCAGAAGCCCTGAAGGAGGATTTTCTTGTGGTACCTGCACAGAAATCCTGGAAGTGGGCCTTGCTGATGTTTTCAGGGGTTCTGGGACTGTTCTACAGGCAGAGAGTGACTTGATGAGGACACTGGCTATGGCTTTGTTGAGCCTTGTCTCCCCAGGAACTGAGATTGCTGAGGGCTTTCCTCAAGTAAAGATGGAAGAAGGCCCTTTCCTTGGGTATTCAATGCTGAGATAATATCTTAACCTTGCTGTAACTTAAGGGTGGATGGCCTTTTGTGTTCTCCTGCCCTTTTTGAGATTCAGGGGTGGGAAGCCTTTGAGTTTTTTTGTGCTCTGTGATTGACCAAATGAATGTACTTTGTTTATGGTTGGAGACAAATCTCCATTTGAGAAGAGATTTTGACTGACTAAATGAATGTACTGTCAAGGGGTGGAGTAGTATCTGGATTGAATTGAGAACTTACTTGCTAAAGGAACAAGTTACACTGTATTTTGACTTTCTCTGTTCTGTGAATGTTTGCTGAATAAATGGGATTTACTGTGCTGGTAATCCAAACCTTGGAAGTTGCCTTTGCTTGGCATTACAACGAACTCTAGCATGGCCCCGGCCCTGGCTTTTTCTTGCTCCACCCCTTCCTGCTTCATCAGCAAGTTCAAGGGGCGTGGAAGATCTTCAAATCCCATTATCATTACAAGGCCCAAAAAGGAAGGGGTAGTATTAAGAATCCTAGAAATTGGCTTAAGTCTTTGCTTGTGATCATGCCCACTTTTGCATGTGGTTCATTTGACAGAGCAGTGAACTTGCTAGTGAAGAGATCTAGGATCTGTTTCTGGTCTTAGAACAAGAAGATCAGCATTCTAGTAATAGACATGACACTAATGAGCTAGCTAACCTTGAGCAACCTATTGGATCCTTCTGGGTCTTATCCCCATCATAAAAAATGAGGCAAATCATCCCTTAACTTGCCTATAAGTTAGAAGCTAGACTTGTTGACTTTTTAATGTTCCATCTAACTATAAGAGCTATGATTTGTATAAAGATATCATACTTCACTACATACCAACCTTCCTTAAATTTGAACTTGGAATTGGTAAAATAACGACACTCAAAATGTCATCATTAGTAATTTGATGTCAACTGGAATAAAGGTCTCCAGTGGTAGACTCTAGAATCTCTGTTTGAACTTATTCTGTTTAATATTTTTTGTCAACAACTTGGATTAAGTCACAGATGGCATACTTATAGATTTGGTGAATTACACAAAGCTAAGTGGAGTCATTAGTATGGTCAATGACTATTAAAATTCACAAATATTTTGACAGACTAAAATATTGGGCCCAGGCTAAGAAAATGAAAATCGATAGGGATAGACATAAAGTTTTGCACTTGGAGTTCAAACATCAGAATCAGAAGTCCAAGATAAAAAGGCATGGTGAGAATGCAATTCCTCCAAAAATGAACTGAGTATTTTAATGAACTGCAAACTTCATATGAGTTAATAGTGTGATACAGCGATTAAAAAAGTCAATGTGAGTTTAAGCTGCATTAAGAGAGCTATAGTTTTCTGTAACAGAAATATGATGGTTCTACTTTTCTCTTCCCTGATCAGAATGCATTTGTAGTGTTGTCAGTCCATTAATAAAGAAATATTTTTAAGCAGTTAAATGCTAGGGACATAAAGAAAGGCAAAAAGTATCCCTATTCTCAAGAAGCTCACAATTCATTGGAGAAAGCAGCACAAAAAAAACTATGTATAAATAAGATATATAGAGGATAAATCAGAGATAATCACAGGAGGAAGGTACTAGCATTAAGAGGATCAGAAAAGAGTTCTTGTAGAACATGGGATATTAGTTGGAACTTGAAGGAAACCAAGCAAGTCAGAAGGTAGAGATGTGAGGGAGAGAATCTTAGGCATGGGGAACAGTCAATGGAAATTCATGGAGTTGAGAAATGGAGTATTGTGTGTAAGTACCAGCAAGGAGGCCAGTGTCACTGGATTGCAAAGTAACTGAAAGGGAGAAGTGGATAAGAGGACTGGAAAAATAGAAAGAAGCTAGTCTATAAAGGGCTTTAATAGACAGAGGATTGTATTCAGTTTTTGGTGCCTTATTTTAAGAAGGTATTTGAGAAGATGGAGAAGACCCAAAGTATGGTATGGGGCACAGACAGTGAAGATTGATTGAATAAACAGGAGATATTTATCTTGGAGAAGAGAAAATTGGGGGAATCATGAAGTACTGTTATGGGGAAAAGGGGTTACATTTGTTCTGTTGGCTCTACCAGCGTGGTTCAAAAAAGCATATTTATTTATACTTATTCTAAAAGGGAGAAAAAAACTTTCTAGAAGTTAGAGTTCTTCAAAAGTTGAATTGGCTTCTATGGGAATTTGTGAGTTCCTCCTCACTAGGGGCTTTCAAGTACCACTCGTCAAATAGATTATCAAGAGAATTCTTTTTTAGGTATGTTTTGGAACAGATGTACTCTGACTTCCCCTTCCAACCATGAGATTTTGTGATTCTGTGATTTTGGCTAATGGGTATGAAGTTGTTGATTGTTTATACAAGATTCAATGTCTGGTGCATGGACTAAATAAATGCTGAGTGATTCACTGACATATAATAAAAAGCATTATGTCTATTAGTGCTTCCAACTAATTTTGACAGCAATGACAAAATCATGAAAGGTAAAAGCTACAGCCCAAAATCTTTGTAACAGCTTGTTAGAGACTGTCTATCTAATGCTCTATAGCTATGAAACTCCATGATCTTCAATTATAATATGGTTTTAAAGACAGCCCACTGAATTAACCCATACTGAGAAAGTCTGATGATCATTATTGTATTAATGTTGAAGCATACCTAATGGCAATAAATGAAAAATCAATTTAAAGTAAATCTTAACAAAAATAAGAAAGGTTTATGCTGGAAGAAAACTATAAGAGACTTTTGGGGCAAAAATAGGACATGATCCAGAAATGAAAATATAAATGTTATAAAATAATCAACATTTGCATAGTGTTGAAATCATGACATTAGCAATAGATTTGTAAATTAATCTAGATTATTAGTTACATAAAGCAAAGCTGGTGGATTGCCATTACTTGTTAATTTTATGAGAAACAATTATTTTGTAGGTAACCTTTCTGCCCTGAATCAAAGAAGTTTTTTTTCCCCTCGCCAAAAACTCTGAAAAGGAAACATGACGGCTCAATCATTTGCACTAAGATATTTTCCCCTGAACTAAGTCTATTCTACAAACAACTCCCAAAGACATAAATACTTACACCAAAAGCAAAATCAAGAGGAAAAAATCATGGTGGGAACTTAAATTGTGAGTTTGAAAACTTCATGTGGCAATAATTTCCATTCATCATTTTAATTACTGTAAATAATGCTTTTATTTTTCAGAAGAATTTTGCAATGGTTCTAGTGATTTGTTCTTGCTTTTATTGAAATGCATAATATCAGAGTGATAGGGGTCCTCAATAGCTTTGTAGTCTTGTATCCAAGCTTTGATTGGAGACCTACAGGAGGGTACCCAGTAGCTCTTGAGGCAGCTGACTCCATTCTAGGGCAGCTGTGACAGGCAGTTTTCCCTTATGCTCCCTCCAACTTTACCTTTTCCAAGTTATGTCCTATGAAGTCAAGTGGTAGAAGTCTAACACATCTTCCACAGGGCATCCCTTCAAATATTTGAAAACAGTTATCATGCCCACTAAGTCCTGTGTTCTCCAAGTTAAACATCCTCCAAGTTAAACAGTTCTTTAAATTACCATCATATGGCATTGTCTCTAGTCTTTTCACTATCCTGGCTGCCATGCTTTTGATGAAGTTCAGTTTGCCAATGTGTGTCCACAACTGAAAATGATTATCCCAGATGTTTTCTTACCAGAAAGTGCATGACATAGTAATAGACCTAATGGTTTGGGAGTGAGAGGACCTGTATACAAATTTTTCTCTCCTACTTTACACAGGAATGTTAAGCTTTCTGAAATTCAGTTTGTGTATATGTAAAGATAAATATAAAAATTTGGAAGAATTATTCATTTTTTCAATAATGAACTCAAAATTTTAGACCATTGGAAAATTATTTGCTTTTCATTGTGGTAGATAACCTGTTAATAACTTCTATCAGAAGGCTTCATCTTTAATTACAAAATCTTACCACTTCTTGATTTTATGTTTACTTATAAAAATCATTGGTGTTCTTGAATAACATTTCTTTTTAAACCCATTAAAAAGTATACCTAGTTTAGCTTCATAAACAGGAAATCTCTGATTGTATCCATTTCATGGGGAGCAGAAAATTGAAATAAGAAAAGGCAGTAGCAAAATATAATTTTTTCCTCTTATATAAGTAATAATTGTGTATGTTCCATGAATTCTTTTATTCTTAAAAAAAAATCCCTACTCTCCTATATTATAAGAGAAATCATGCCAAGTAAAGTATCAATTTCAAATTTTCAATATTTTTCCTGATATTAAAATTGTCAATAAGCCAGGTACATAAATTTCTGTGGGGTTTATGGAAGAATAAGATATGCTGATATTAAGAATTCACACCTGATGCCAGGAAATGTTTTTACCAAAAAATTTATTTCTTGTCTTTCATTGTCTAAGAGATATCTAAAGTATTAAATTCTAAATGGAAAACTAGGAATAACTATATCTATCATTTTTCTTATCCAGAATATAATGAAAGCTGTGTTTTAAAGCACGGTAATAACATATTTCAAATCAGTTGATTCCATTTTTTTATGAGAATGTCAAATTTCAGAGTACTTAGAAATAGGAATAAAATTGACAGATATTTAGAAGACTGTCCAAGAAACTTTAGGAATTGATTCATAGGGAAAGAATCCCATTAATGAATGTGCAGTGAAAATTTATGACAAGTTGGAAGAGAAAAGGAAAACTACTTGAAAGCATTTGAGTGGTATGAGGTCCCAAAGGAAAAATTATTTATGATATGAAGTCAGAGCTACATAAAATTCTAGAAATTATGAGATGCAATGTGAAGAGAAACTCACAGAGCAGGAGTTGCTGTGGCTTCTCTCCTGGGACCAAAGAAGTGGTCTCAGAGTTCAGAGTTAGGCCTTTACAACTTCTCAAACTTTGTCTGAATGGTGGCATATATTCTTATTTGAGGCTGCTGCTAATGACTCAAACCCCATCAAGCCTACCCACCAAACACACACACACACACACACACACACACACACACACACACGCACACACACATCCCTAATAATAATGTATTTTTGTGTACCCACCTCCTTTGGGGAGAAAAATAATGAATCTTATTAGCAATTTTTTAAAGATTACCAAGAAAGTATCAGTAACTACCAATCCAAATTCCCTTTCCTATCTCTATGAAATCAACAAGAGAATGATCTAATATACATTAATATACATAAATTTGATAATGAGAGGGCTTTTATAGAGACATACTATATCACACCACATCTTTTTAGTAATCCAATTGACTGATGGACACAGAGACTATAACTTTTTTTTCAAGCACGTGATTTCATAAAGCAAAAAGTTTGCCATAAAGTCTCTTTCACAACAGTGTTTATGTGTATATCAGTATCATACAAGACTCCCTGAAAGATGAAAAATTATTTTTCTCTGAATATATTCTGATTATTTCTATAAAGTATAAAACAGATATTCAATGAAAGGTATTTGGTGCCATAGAGAATGTCTAGAACAGAACCCAAGTGGAAGATATGATATATATAATATTATATCAAGCTATTGAACACTATAATGCCACTTAAATAAAAGCCATAATTACTCAAGAGTATCACTTAGCTATCCACACAGGGGAAAAAAAGAGTACATGAAGAGTTCCTCTTCTTGTTCATATGAGTAGTTGAATATGTGTGTACACACACACACACACACACACACACACACACACACATTTTGATCAGCAACTGTGGATGGACAAGTTGGCCCCAAGACTGAATAAGAGAAAAGCAAACTGATTTGCCTTTGAGAAATTATATAGTATTTTCTAAGGTGGGTAGAGGGGGAAAATGCAACAATTGAAGTCTTAATTATTTGCTTTATTCAAAATTGAATTTCATATTTTCTTAGGTCAACATTGTTTCTTTTTGAACAATTACTTAATTGTTTTACCTTTTAAGGTTTTATTGACACTTTTGGGGGGGTTGCCAGTTATTTCCTGATATATACCTTCGCCTGAAGTCACACACAAAAGTTTAAACAATAGCTAATGTAGAGATAGGGTCTGACAGAGATTGTAAAATTGAGCATACATAATCTTCTTCCTCTTTACCAAGAGGAGGAGAGTAGGTTTCACCACCTGTTCTTTTAAATCAATATTAGCATCTGCTCTGAGTTCAACTACATTTTCATGTTGTTTTGATTTATATCATTGAATATATTGTCCTCCTACTCTCCTGTCCCTGTACTAATTCAAAAGTCTCCCCATGTGTGTCTAAATGCCTACCATTAATCATTCTATAGCATAAAATTATTCTACTATATTCATGCACAACAATTTCTTCAGTCATTCCCCAGTAGACACTTCATTGTTTCTAGGTTTTTTAATGTAGTACTTTAAGTGACCCCAAGTTTTTCTATTAAACAAAGACCCATCTTTTTCATATCAGCATTCTTTGGTGAAACACTGTGACTATGAGTCAAGGAATACTATAGTCTTCACAGAACTTCAGCTGTACATCACCCAAAGTACAATAGAAAAGTATATGGTGGGTATGAGTGAGTTGAAGCATATTAGCAATAAAAAAATGCATTAAAGTAGTATAAAGGATAAAATCAAGATATATTATCTGACAAAAAATTGTACAAGGTATGCAACAAGACCAGAAGATAATGGATAGGCAAAATATATATTCCATTGATACTCACACAATGGCAAAGGATATAGAAGGTCTCTAGCATGTTAAATGGACCCCTTTATGCAGGTTTTATGAAATGTTATTGACAAAAGTCATTCAAGATGAGAAAGTGTAGGTAGATGGCAATCTATACAAAACCGAACAGTCAGTTGGAGGTAGCATTTGAACCCAGACCTTATGAGGTTTGGGGCCACCTTGCTCATTATACCATTAAACCATGCTGTTTATTCTTAGAATTGAAATTGCATTTTAACAGAAAGAAGAAAAAACTGAAACTTAATATCTATTACCACAAACTGCAGCTTCAAATAGAAATCAAGGCAGCCTTTTAACTTGTTAATGGTATTTGACTTTTTTCATGTATCTCCATTTTTATGCATCAAAGACTAAAATTGAATGTGCTACAACATGTAGGGGAATGTTGAAAAGCGAGCTTTTCTAATCTGAATTAAATTACTTCCCTGACATTAAAGAACTGTTATGTAAAATCATTATCACTAAACAAGTTAATTTCATTATTATTAATGACATTTTCTCATGTACTTCAGAAAAATGCAAGCACTAACAAGCCATGTGCCTTTATTTATGAAATATCTATTATTTAAAGCAAGCCAAAGGTGCCAAGGCAAGCACTCCAAAGTCTCCCTTATGTTGGTTGAATGATTATGTAAGTGAAGTAGTCCCTTTATTACTCTCCTTTCTTAGAAATTCTGTTACTTTCTGCTTTCTTTCAAATTCAAATATCATTCTATATTTGCAACAGCTTGTGGTTGCAAAGAGATTGAAGGTATGAACACAGGTTAAGTGGTTTATCCTCATAAGTCTAGGACAAAGGTTCTTAACTTTTTTTTTTATGTAATGGACCCCTTTTCCAGAATAATGTTTTTAAGGTATAATTTAAAATATATAGAATTAGAAAGATTAGAAAGGAAAACAATTATATTGACAGACAGGTGTCAATTTTTTTTAAAGCTCATTCACCTGAGAGTGTTAAGAACTCCTAATCTAGAACTATTTTAATTCTCAATCAATTTTTTTTCTACATATACAACTAGATCAATAGGCTTTTACCAACTTTCTTAACAGGGCTATTAAAGTATTAATACGAAAAATAATTTCTTTAATAGAATAGGAAAGATGCCATTTATAATAAAAACCTTTATTTAATAAATGCTAATTTTGGAGTGGCTAGGTGGTGCAGTGAATAGAGCACCAGCCCTGGGGTTAGGAGGATCTGAGTTCAAATATGGCCTCAGACACTTAATACTAACAAGCTGTGTGACCATGGGCAAGTCACTTAACCCCAATTGTCCTACCTTCTCCCCTCCAAAAAAACAAAAAAAAATGCTAATGTCATACTTTATGGTTACATGCAATGCCTTAAAAGTATTTTGTACTCAATCACTTCAATGAATCTATAATCACAGGCACTTCGTTATTGCCTCCAAAGATGTCAATCACAACCACATATGCCTATCCATCCTGGATTACTCTTGTCCATGTACTCCCAGAAGTTTATCACAGTTGAGCCATACTCCATGCCATCATGACTTTCTCCAGACATTACAAGGGTATGACTAGAATGCTCCTGCTATTCACCTGCTGTTGGTGTGTCACTAGCCCATCTTTTGTTTTCCCCTATTGTAAAATTCCCTCATGACAACCTTTATTCTATTTCTTCATACTTCCTTATTGGTCACATCTATACAGACAGTTCTCACTTTATGCAAATTTTCATTATTCAAATTCAAAATTACGGAAAGAATTCTGAAAGAAAGCTGCATTCAAAAAAATTGTAAAAATTCCTTACACAAAGAAGACATGATATGATGCAGGCAACATGATAGGGAGCTGATAAACATCTCTAAATAAGTCCCTATGTGTCTACAGATATTTTTACACTCTGTCTCTCCCTGTCTTTAATCTGTACTCTCAAGGGGAAAAATGAACTGTCTAATAAGAGTAAGCCAATAGACTTGGAAATTAAAATGAAAATAAGTAGAAAATGCAAAGGAAGACAAAAATTGTCTTCAATCGTACATGAACTTAGTCTTGGGCTGTCAACTGTGAATACCATATTGATGGATGCTAACTGAATAAAAAAGCATGTAAAAGGCAGTGTTTTTATGAAGTTCACTTATCTCTCAAAACAAAGAGAACATAGTACTCTAGAGATGGAGAAACTATTAACAATGTGGCTAGAAGATCAGACTCAGAAGAATATACCTTTAAGCTTGATGACAGTTCAAGCCAAGAATCAAAGGGTTTTTTTGGAAATTTAAAGGAAAAGTACCCTGAAGGAACATACATATTTACAGCAACTAGTGGTTGGTTTGAACAATTTAAAAATCATGCAGGATATCATAATGTGCAAATCTCAAGAAAGGTTGCTAGTAAAGATATAGAAGCAATGAGATACCTAAACTCAGAGAAAGATATAGAAAGACTATAGTTTAAATGGAGACTGAAGCAAAACTCGTTATCGTTCTCTTTCATGTCTGGTTTTGCTTTTTTTTTTTTTTTCTTTTCCCAGTGATCAGTCATTGGTTACAACCCTTCTATATGACCAAACTATTGTACAATGTGAAAGTATTTGCAGATCCTATACATGATTGCACGCCACCATGGGGGGGGGGGGGGAAGGGAGGGGAGAAAATCTGAAGCTCAAGTGATTGTGGAACTGAATCTTGTAAATTAAAAGTAAATGAGTAAATAAAAAAAATTTAAATTAAATTTAAAAAAAAAAAGATATAGAAGCAGCAAAGAAGTTCATAGAGATCCTGCAAATAATAATAATAATAATAGATGGAGGTACCTACTTGCCAGAGCAAATCTTTAATGTAGATGAAACTGGCCTATTTTTATCAAACACCGTCTCTAATCTATATCATGTTGGAAGAAAAAACCATACCAAGGCATAAAGCTTCAAAAACTAGAGTTTCTTTTCTACTTAAAATGCATCTGGGACTTGAAAATTAAAACCTGTCCTTGTACACCACTCAGAAAATCCCAGAGCACTCTAAAAGGAATCAACAAGGCAGCACTATCTGTGCATTACTTCACTACCCCTAAGACATATTATCCTTATCATCTTTGAACAACAGTTCATGCATTGCTTCATTCCCCAAAGCAGAAAAGTTTTGTGATAATAATGGCATTCCTTTTAAGATTCTACTTATTTTGGATAATGGTCCAAGTCACCCTCTTCATCTGGACAATTTTAATGAAAACATAAAAGCCATCAACCTTCTCCCTCACATTACCTCATTATTATAACCTATAGATCAGAGAGTGATTAGATATTTTGAGGGTATTATTTATGTACTATATTTGCCTGGACAATTTCAGTGTTAGATGCAGAAAAGGACTTGAAGCTGAGAGATCTCTAGAACTCCATTGATATTTCCCATGCCATCCAGACTATTGCTAAGATATGGGAAGATGTAACAGAAAAATGTACAAAGAGAGTTTGAGGGGAAAAGAATGTATGCACAGTTCATTTCTGATTTCTGTGGATTTGAAGAAATGAAAAACATGATTATAAAATTAGCACAAAAATGGAGCTAAAAGTGGATGAGAATGATTTTAAAGAATTGATTGAATCTTATGCAGAAGAACTGTAGAATGAGAATCTGATTGAAATTCTAGTTGCAAAGACTGCAGAAGAAGAAAGTGAAGCTTCAGAACTCAAAGTCAAATTTTAAAAGTTCACAACAAAACAGTTGGCAGAAATTCATCATCTGAGTGAATTTTTCTTGTATTGAAAAGATGCATCCAAATACTTCAAAAGTTATATAAGTTCAAAGATTAATTGAAGATAATATTCTTTGTATTGTCAGATCTATGAGAAAAAAAGGAAGCACCATACAAATCTCTCCATAGCTTTAAAAAAAAATTGCACAACCAACCACCAGTGATAAAGGCTAGGTGCAGTGAGTGGAGAAGGGGAAAGATACTGCACATCTTTGTTAACTTTCCTTATAGTACTATGCATTCTTTATCATTAACTTAACCTTCCAGTTCATAATTCCATTTATTACCATGATACGGTGTTTAATATGCCTTTATTTTAGTACAATTTATGATTTGTACAACGCTATTGTCTGTGTATGTCTTTATTATATATGCTAAGTAAAGTGGGTGGGGTAAGGGCAAATTCATCTTATGTAAAAGTTGCTTTTTGTAGAGGTTTGCAGAAAGGTCCACTTCTTTAAAGGGAGAACTGTCAGCATGTTGCAGCCTGCTGACATAACCTTGAGCCTCTCCATTGACATCTGTGATTTTGTTGTTTTTGTTCAGTCTCTTGTGTTCAGACTCTTTGTGACCACATTTGGGACTTTCTTGGCAGAGATATTGGAGTGGAACCATTTGCTACTGTAGCTTATTTTACAGATGAGGAAACTGAGGCAAACAGGGTTAAGTGCTGCTCCAAGTCACACAGCTATTAAGAATTTGAGGTTGGATTTGAACTCAGATCTTGGATACAGAGATCCACTGTAACACCTAGCTGCCCTCTGGGATACTCATTTTAATTTCTTGGAGATCACAGCTGAATTATATACATACAAATTATATATGTGGATATGTGTGTGCATGACACATATGTAGTTGAGAGACAGAGAGGACAGACAGGGAGGAATAGGGGGAGAGAGAGAGGGAGAGAGAGATAGAAAAAGAGAGGGAGGGAGACAAAGAGAGAGACAGAGAGAGAAAAAGAGAGATTTTCTAGCTACTGTTTTGAGGCTGACCACAGAACTTCAAAATTCACTTCAGGTTTTTGAGGATAACTCATGTTGTTTTGCTACTGCTTTATTTTTCCTTCTCCTTTGATGTAAATTTATGCTTACATACTGCCCAAACAGTCACTCAATCAGCCTAAAAGGAAGAAAAAAGCCTGGATTAATGATTTAGCAATTCATGAACAAAATACAAAGCTGATCAGCCTAATTTTTTTCCATTTTTCAAATGTTTATTTTAGCTTCCTATAGTCAGGCACAGTCTGATACCCTGTTTACAATATGATATCATTGTCATACACTCTGCATTCAAGTATGATTTGGAAAGTATATTTGTCATCATTGAATACTAAGTTGTTTAAAAATTCTACTATCTAATGTAAGAACTAGAATTTAAGCTGGAGGAGGAAATGGCAAACCACTCCAGTATCTTTGCCAAGAAAACCCCAGATGGAGTCGGGAAGAGTCAGACATGCAGAAGAATATGAACAACTACTCTAAGAACATAAGGTACCTGAGAGCTCAGACAGCTTAATAAGTTTGTCAGAATTAGTTATGTCACTGGTAAATCAATACATTAAAGTGAAACTTTGAACAGCAGTTCGTGAAAAATTCAGAGAAGCCTAGACTTGTTGATAATTAAAGTAATGTGCTAATGTAGCTCTGAAGGCACTCCATCTAATTCTTTCAACTACAAAGCTGATGTTAGCATGCCAAAAACTTCCATACAAGAGCATAAGTTGATAAACTTATGAAAGGGTGGGAGTATTAGAATTCTCCCACTTTAAGATAAAGGGGAGGTTACAAAAACCTAGTTCCTTAAGATCATAGTCTTCATTTCTCAGGGAAGGGTATTTGAGAAGGGAGAATGATTTTTTCACATTTTCAATATTTTTATCTTTCCAAATTGTTGATAAAACTATGTAGCTATATCTATATCAATTGGGATCCACATGTACAGAGATAAAGTGATTCAATCCTCTCCCACATGCATATAGTTCAGATTAATCAGAGAGCTGGAAGGAAGAATGGATTTTCTTTGAAAATAATATTTATATAAGTTAATTCAACATAAAAACAGCAGAGAGTTTCAAACTCCAACTGATGTTTTGAAATGTATTTGTGCAACAGGACTTTATATACCCATTATCCAGTGGGATGGGGTAAAAAAAAAAAAGTTCTCACTGTTTTTCTATTTCATCTTTTTAAATCTTATGACTGATTGCCTAGGTGTTATCATTCCTAAGAGTAAAGGGAGAAGGAAGGAAGATGCAAACAGAACCAAGATGACAGAATGGAGGCAGGAACTTGGCATGAGCTCCCACTCCAAACACCTCCAATACCTGTAAAATATGACTCTAAACAAAATTTAGAGCTACAGAACCCACAAAGTGACAGAGAGAAACAAATCTCCCACTGAAGGCAGCCTGGAAGGCCAACAGGAAGGGTCTATCACACCAGGCTAGGAGCAAAGCACAGTGTGAGCCATGCAGTATGAGATCTAGGGCAACCCTGACCAGTGGCACAGACTGGCCAGAGCAGACTTCAGGAGAGTGAATAACCAGCAGCTGTGGTGATTTCCCAACTTCTCAACCCATAAATGCCAAAGAGAAAGTAAAAGTAAAAAGTAAAAAAAAAAACTGTCAGAACTGGGCGAAGGAAGAGCACAGTCTGGCCCCTGCCCCTAGCGCTAGAGGTGGCAGAGGCACAGTAGCTGCAGCTGCTGCTGCATGGCTGCCTCAGGAGCTCCCAGCCTGCATATTGTAGGGGGACCAAGTGACCATTCAAAGGGTAATTGCTCTTGCTTCAACCTGCTTGGATCTGGATTACAGACTTGGGTGGTGGTCCTGGGGTATGTGGCCAGTATGCCAGTGCTTAGGGCATCTGGAGAGAGGGTGCTTTTCTCAGACCTCTGACAATATTTGCGAAAACCCCAGTGACTTGGGACATAGCTCTCTCCACTCGGGAAGCAGAGATCTATGATGGCAAAAAGCTCAAAAGCCAAGTAATTGGGTGGCAAGATGAGCAAGCAGAGAAAGTACAATCAGACCACAGAATCCTTTTTGAGGGACAAAAAGGATCAAACTATGGAACTAGAAGAAGTCAACAAAGTCAAAACTCCTGCATCAAAAGCTTCCAAGAAAAATATGAATTTGTTACAGGCCATGGAGGAGTTCAAGAAGGATTTTGAAAATCAGGTAAAAGAAGTGGAGGAAAAACTGGGAAGAGAAATGAGAATGATGCAAAAAAAATCATGAAAAACAAGTCAATGGCCTGCTAAAGGAGACCCAAAAAAATACTGAAGAAAATAACACCTTAAAAAATAGACTAACTCAAATGGCAAAAGAGGCCCAAAAGCCAATGAGGAGAAGAATGCCTTAAAAAGTCAAATTGCCCAGATGGAAAAGGAATTTCAAAAACCCCCTGAAGAGAATAATTCCTTCAAAATTAGATTGGAGCAAATGGAAGCTAATGACTTTATGAGACATCAAGATACTATTAAACAGATCCAAACAAATGAAAAAATAGAAGGCAATGTGAAATATCTCATTGGAAAAACTGCTGACCTAGAAAATAGACCCAGGAGAGATAATTTTAAAATTATTGGACTACCTGAAAGCCCTGATCAAAAAAAGAGCCTAGAAATTATCCTTCAAGAAATTCTCAAGGAATATTGTCCTGATATTCTAGAACTAGATGGAAAAATAGAAAGTGAAAGAATTTACCAATCACCTCTTAAAAAAGATCCCAAAAAGAAAACTCCTAGGAATGTCATAGCCAAATTCCAGAGTTCCCAGGTCAAGGAGAAAATGTTACAATGTGTCAGGAAGAAACAATTTGAGTATTCTGTAAACCCAATCAGGATAACACAAGATCTAGCAGCTTCTAAACTAAGGAATCAAAGGGCTTAGAATATGATATTTCAGAGATCAAAGGAGCTAGGATTAAAACCAAGAATCACCTACCCAGCAAAACTGAGTATAATGCTTCAGGGGAAAATATGTTCATTCAATGAAATAGAGGACTTTCAAGCATTCTTGATGAAAAAAAAAAAGAGTTGAATAGAAAATTTGACTTTCAAATACAAGAAGCAAGAGAAGAATGAGAAGGTAAACAGGAAAAAGATATCATAAGGAAGTCATTAAAGTTGAACTATTTACATTCCTACATGTAAAAGTGGTAATTGTAACTCATGAGACTTTTCTCAGTATGA
>CM053587.1:127777976-127793014 GCA_028646515.1 Pseudochirops corinnae
GAAAAGAAGACAATTGAGTAAAATTATTTTGGATAACCTCACTTGCCCTTTACCAGTGATCACCAAAACAAATTTCATTTTCACCAATAACAGTGAATTGAGATTTTTCTATGTATTTTTTGTCCATGTATACCATGTTCCTTTTCCTGTATATGAGGCAATTTCACATTCTTCTTCAAAGACATTCTAAGCTGACTTTTTTTATATAGAAAACTGGAGAACAAATTACCATTTCCATTGAGCAATTTTCCTTTCAAAATAATTCCTCCTAAAGAACTAAGAGTGGCAGTTCTGGTATAACCTGGCAGTTCAGGCCTCAGTAAGTACTCTAGATGACTTTAAGGTATTATCCGGATAAATCAACCCTGCAACTGCTCTTCAGTTCATGGAGTTGTAGACAGTAGAGCAGCGGAAGTTGTAACTATGGTTTGTTTGCTTCTTTGGTCAAAGAACATTAAAATTCATTCTCTTCCACCCCTTTCCTGTCTTCTACCTGAAGAAATGACAAGGTGGAAGAAAAATGGTTTAGGATCAGTTTTAAATGGATGGTTGATGGATAGTGTTCTTACTTTTTATTAAACAATAATGATTCCCAAAATGAATTTAGAAAAAATACATTTTTAAGTGCCTTTGAATTCATATTTGAAAATGTTAGTGGAGTCCTTCCTCACTTAAATCCAATTCACTTGCAAGTCATGGCATCATCTTTCTGATGTCATGGTCCTCTTCAAAAATGAAGGACAAGGTTCTGAGCCATGTTTGGCCACTAGACCCAGATGGCTCTGAAGAAGTAAGTAGGGCTGGTACCCTTGCACAGCTCATCCTCCCTCAAATCAAATTCAACTGCAAGTCATGTCATCATCTCTCTGATTTTGTGATCCTCTTCAAGAATGAAGGACAAACCATAGCCACCACCCTTGAGCTTTTGAAGACACATGAAAATGGCTTAGAAAAACAGTATGCAGGAATTTAGAAAGAAAGGAGTAGATTTCTCCAAATCTTTGAGACTATGAAGAAAGAAATAAAAAGAAGAGGAAGAAAGATTAACCAAGGAGATTACAGAATTCCATAATGAGTATGGATAAATAAATAAAAGAAAACTTTTGATGAAAGAAAAAGTCAAGATTGAAATATCTGATTTAGACAAACAGGAAAATATTCTGAAAACTGAAATGAAGTCAATGGAACACAGTAGCATCAAGCTAAATGAACTTCAGTTACAAAAGAATGAATTGATACAAGAATTATTTATTCTTCAGAGAAAACTTAAAGTTACTGAGAATAATGTAAATGAAGCCATATGAACCACCGAATATTTAGAGGAAGAAAAAGTAAGAATCAGTAAAAAACCTCAGAATGATCCTGAATGTATAAAACTTAAAAAAAGAATTAGAACTTTATAAGGAAGAAGACATGGAAAGTGTTTATGAAGCTCTCCAATCAGAAATAGAATTTTTGGAATTGATGTTATCACAAAAAAGTCTTCAAGCAAAACAATAGTTTATGGAGGATTGATTAACACATCATTAAATTAATGCTTTTAATGCTGATATGGATGATACCCATCATAGAAGATTCTTCTTGAAAAGCATTGAACCAGGTTACTGGTGATACCAAGAATTGTTTTCTTGATGATTTAAAATAATAAATATTTATTTATAGTTTAAAAAAATGAAAGACAAACAACAACAGAGAACAAAAGAAAATACAAGCAAGATAAAAATTATGCTGGTTTTTTTTTTCTTTTGGCCACAAGGCATTGGAACAAACTGGTTTTTTATACTTTTTTTTTTAATGGGTGTGAAGTTGGGAGGAATGAACAGATCTTTCCTCCTGAAATTACTTTCTCTTATAAATTTCACACATAAGAATTACATATGGCATGTATAAAGAACATCCCTAATAATATCAATCATAATATCTTAGACAAGTCTGTCGGTTATGAGAAAAGGTATAAAAAAAGGTGATTTTTAAAAGGAAAAGAAAAACAAAGAAGCTAAGAGAGATATAAGAACCTGCGTTATTTACTTCTGGAATGGCAGTGTTGTATAATGGATAGAGAACCAACCTAGGAGTCAGGAAGACCTGGGTTCTATCTCTGATAAATGTTGACTGTGTTCCTGGAAAAGTTCTTTAAACTTTCAATGCTTATCTGGACCGCAAATTGAAGAACAGTTGCATATACGCATTGGTAAATGGAGCTTCCTAATTCTGGGTTTGCCACACAAAAGAAATCACAGGTCAGGTGTAAAAAGATATAAAAGAAATACCCTAAGAGTTGCAGCTTCTAAATGAAAGGCCACCTAGATTATTCCTTCATTCCCAACATGACACCTTCTTGCTTACCATGGGTTGGTAGTTTTCCAGATGGTGTCAGTCTGCCTACAGCTGCCCAAGAATTCATTCTCACTCATTAAGTGATATATTCATCAAAAGGCCAAGGATGTGATCTGCATCCATGTTATATCTGCTTTAGCAGACTTCTTTTTAAGAATATCATCTGCTTGACTATAATATTTTTCAAAATTTCAGACATCTATCTTTGATGAAAGGTCAACATCTGAGTTCTGCCCTTAGTCATGACGAGAAATGGCTAGTGCATGAATCTTAAAGAAATTAACAAGAATTCAATCCTGAATCACCACTAAAAGTAGTCAATATGGCCCAGAAAGACCAAGGAAACAGCCCCAACTGTCCTGTTACTGACTAACATGTAAATTTATATGAGACACAAAGAGGAGCTGTCATTTAATCTAACAGCGGGAGTTACTTAGAGTCTCATACCATATTATAGCAGCAGATTATTTCTAAAAAGAAGTACATAACATAAAGACAGGATATTTAGTTTCTTATTTGGGCAGGCACTCCTTGGTAACTGGAATAGAATAGGATTATTATCAGGCCTTAGGTATTGGTTGTTGTTTTTTGGGTGGGGGGAGGTTACAACCTGTGATTTAGACAATTAATGGGACTTGAGAGGGATCTCTGAAGAATAAAAAAGATGAGATCTAAATTGGGAATTTAAGGTACAAATCAAAAGGACTCAGGTTTTCTCTGAAATGCCAACATCCAAGGGACAAGTTAGGAAACTATATAAATTCTAACCTAAGAAACTTAAGCCAGATAAGGTGGTCAGATATATAGAGGCCCAACATGATGATTTAATCTATCCCCTCACAACTTTAGCTTTTTATTCACAGCAGTGTGAATTTCATATTATACATCCCTCCTCCACCCTTTCCTAAAGTAACTGAATAATCATTGGCTCATCCACTGTATTTCACCCCACCCCTAACTTCCTCTTTCCCTCTTAGGGTCACTGGTAAGCCCTGGGCTTTGATGTAAGTATCATACAGAAAAGAAAACTGACATTCTGTAATTCCAGAGAAAGACTGTCTAAGTTATCCACAAGGAACTGAAGTTACCAGGAATACGAATACACATGTTCTACTAAGGCTGCTTCACACTGGGTGACTAGTATACAAGTAGTCTGGTACCCTTAATTATGTTATTCACACTAGGTAGGTCACAGAATACAGATATCTATTACCCTCACATACTTAAAGTCACCAGCATAACCAAGCATGAAATAGTAGCATTATGTGTCTCTCCTCTACTACACATTGTACTATCTCAAGACTACAGTTTCTGCTCCAGTAACCCCACCTCCCAAGATGCCACTATCTTCCCAGTCATAGTTTTATAACCTTACATAAAGCCCTTGATCCTTTTTTCTCCCTTTTCTGCCACTTCTAAGCAGCTTCCAAGTTCCATTGATTTTATCTGCACAAGTACTCTCCTTTTCTTTACTCATAGAACCACTACTCTGGTTCAGGCCCTTATCATCTATCAACATAGCTGTTAAAATAATTATCTAACTGAACTTGGTTCTTCTACCCTCTCCCTCTCCAATCACAGCTGACAAGATAATCTTCTGAAGGCATAATTCTGACCATGTCACTGTTCTATTCAAAAACCTTTAGTGGTTACCAATTGCCTCTTAGATAAAAATACAGACTTCTCAGCCTATCATTGAATGTCCTCCACAATCTGGATTCAGTTTACTTCTCTAATCTTATTTCACTTAACTTCCTTCCAGATACTATATCCCTGCTAAATTGAAATTGCTTCTCCAATATTGTTAGTCCACTTCCAGCTTTTGTGCATTGACACAAAACATCCCCCAAGCCTTGAATGTTCTCCCTTCTCTCTGCGTAGCAGATCTCTCATCTTCTTTCCAAACTCCTAATTAAGTCTTATTTAATTCTCCTTCTTTCCCTCCTTAAATTACCTTGAATTTACTTATCTATACTATTGCAATTCTCCAAGGAAATTTAAACCCCTGGAGAACAAGGGCCAATGTCCTTTTCTTTGAATCTCCACTGTTTAGAGCAGTGCCCTGCACAGAATAGATGGTCAATGTTTGTAGAATTGAATTGAATTATAGAAGGTAGACTACACATGCCACCAATTCAGCAGTAGCAAAAGAAGCCAGTCAGTGTTAGAAATGTTATTTCTACTCCGCTAAAGCCATATATTGAGGACTGAAGAGAAAAGAACTAGCAGGAGTCCCCTAAGGGAGGAGAAGAGGAAAAGGGGAGTGAAAGTACTGTTGTGAATACATAAGGACCCAAGTAAAAATGCAGTCTCAAAAAACAATTCAGAATTATGCTCAAAAATAGAGGAATAAAATCAAAATAATTTCTATCAAAGTGCCATGAGACTGAATAGGAGGCAGAGTTAGAAGAGAAAATAAGTTAATGTCATCTCAAAGAGGTAAACATAAAACATTCAGTGCCTAATGACTTTTCCACTTGTCCCCATTGAATTTCAGAACATTAGAAACTTAGTAAAAATGTCAAGAACAATGACACCTTCAAAATGAATGATGACAGTGGTCAAACTATATGGGAAATAAACTTTTGTTCCTTGAAGAATCAGAGTAAGATTCAGATATAACCTTATGGGAAAAAATGTAATGTATGCTAGAATATGAAATATGAATTTACCTAGCTGAATCCATAATGGATTCATTGAAGGATTCAAAACCCCATACAAAATGTTGGGTAGGGGGCTAAACTTTGAATAACTATTGTTAATCCAGAAATGGTTAATTCTACTTATATAAAAGGCTTAAAGGCATCATATGGCTTTTGGTATCAATGCACAAAAGCTGGAAGTAGAATAACAATTGTGGAGAAGCAATTCAATGCAGCACAGATACAGTATGTGGAAGGAAGTCATGTGAAATAAGAATAGACAAGTAAACTGAATCCAGATTGGAGGGGAGGGTGGGGAAGGGCCATTCAATAACAGGCTGAGAAGTCTGTAACCTAAGAGGTAATAGGAAACAACGAAAGGTTTTTGAATAGGAGAGTGACATGGTCAGAGTTATGCCTTCAGAAGACTGTATTGTCAGCTGTAAATGGAGAGAGAGAAGGTAGGAGTACCAAGTTCAATTTGATAACTATTTTAATAGTTATATTGATAGATGATGAGGACTTGAACCATTGTAGTGGTAAAGAAAAGGAGAGTGCTTGTACAAATATAATCAATGGTAACCGGAAGCTGATCACATGTGGCAGATGAGAGAGAGAAAAGGATAAAGAGGTGACTCTGAGGTTATGAACCTATAGGACTGGGAAGATAGGGGCATCTTAGAAGGAGGGGGGTTACTGGAACAGAAACTTTAGTCTTGTAATAGTAGAATGTACAGTAGAGGAGAAACACACTATCGTGTCTAAGTACAAATAAGACTTATAACGCTGGCTTTGCCTTCTTTTACTGCTATTGAATTGGTGGCATATGTAGTTCACCTTCTATAATTTCGTTCAATTCCACAAACATTAACTACATGTTCTGTGCAGAGCACTGCTCTGAACAGTGGAAAGACAAAGAAAAGGACATTGGCCCTTGTTCTCCAGGGGTTTACATTTCCTAGGAGAATGCAAATATGTAAAAAATGGAGAGCTAATATTAAGCAGCATGACAAAATAGATTGGACATTTTATTTCCAGTGACCTTTTCCTATTGCTTTATACAGGAAGAGATTTGTGCATTTAAAATTGTAAAGGAATAGACTGCGATGGCCACTTCAGATTTGCTAGCAGGTATAAAAGACTGGGGAGGAATAAAAAGAATATTCATTTTTTTCAAGAGATTGTGATCTTGATTTCCAAGTAAAATGTCATTTTTGAAATTTAATAAGTCATTGATACTATTTGTTATTGATCAGGTATTTCAAGAATCTACGCTCTCATTGATTTTGGCAGTCTCTCTACTATCTGAGGTCTATATTTTTTTATACTTTAATAAACCATCTTCATGTGTTCTGTGGCTAAAAAAAAAATCACTTAGTGGTCAAAACTCTAGCCTGAAATTAGCCTGAGTAGTCTAATTCAGCTCTCCTGTATTGATACATATTCATGTATAGAGAGGCAGAGCCAAAATAGTCTGGGTGCAAATCTTGTAGCTGCTGCATTGTCTCTGTGACCTTTGATAAGTCACTTGACCCACCAGAGTTCTAATCAACTCTCTAGAAAGATGAGTTGTAGAAATTGATATGGAGAGTTTTCTCAACAGGGAGTTGCCTATACCACACCTATCTGTTATTATGCACATATTTATACTTCTATATTTATGTAAGCAAATATTTTATTCACTGAGAGAATGTAAGCTCTCTGAGAGTATAAATTGTTGCTTTTCTTTTTTATCTTTGTACCCCCAGTGACTAGCACAGTACCTGGGATTGAGTCATTCGCTAAATGCTTTCTGACTGATTGACTGACTGACAGATCCTCATTTATAGACCCATGCTTAAAGCTTTTCCAACTTTGGAGAGTATTTCAATATACATGATTTCCTTTTTAATCATTTATATTATATTTTATTTATTTAAATTGATTTTTCTACAAAGGGATTCATAGGTTCCACTAGATTGTGTCAAAAGGATCCATGACACACACAAAAAAGAAAGATTAAAAAGCTCCTGCTCTAGAATAAAAATTGCCTTGCAATCCTCTTCAGAGTTCAGGAGAAGTTTACATCAAGAAATACTGAAGAATCTAGAATAAATTTGGGAAGAAATCTCTTCAGTTCAGTACTCTCAAGCAAAATTTGCATCCCTTCAGAGATCAGCTGCCACTTCCTTTGAAACAATAAGGCAGATTAAAGAGCTTTCAATGATGAGAGGGAAATTTGGCATCATTGACATGTTAATATAGACACTGTCATAAAAATTCCCTAAATTGAGGATCTTAACTGAATATGTAATCACCTAAAAAGACAATCCATTTGAAATGGTAGCAATAGATATTTTTCTTCTCAGAAATATTTGTTTATTACCAATTTCTAGCTGAAAAATAGGTCATTTAAAAGAGAAAAGTTTAGTATTTGTTGGACCCAAGTTCTCTGTGCCTATGAGATCAGGCTGCTGTTAGGAGCATACCTATTTCTCACTCAGTTAGTGACAAAACCACTAATATCATTGACATTGTGGCAGTCAGGGCCCTACAAAAGATGATAGGGAGCAAACAGAACTGTACACTCCCTGGATACCCATCAATCCTTCCTTTCACTCTACCTTTGACATTTGTATACATGTAAAATGAGTGTTAGTTGAATATCAAGGACAATCTTGAAATGGAAAATAAGCCATAACAGAGCATCATGAAATAAAAGATGTGTGTATATTTTGAAACAGGTTGGAAAGATATTGAGAAGAGTGAAATGACATATTAGCCTGAAACAATGCAAACAATCAAACTTTATTTCAGGGACACACTCACAATTTAGCATCTGAATTTCCACTTGATCTACCAAGGACAAAGATTCAAACTAAGCCCTGACTGCCAATGTCTCATTATGGCCACCTAGTATTTTTAAGGGTTGAGTCATAATCATAATTTCCCTGATACCACACAGAGAACACATGAGCCTATACAGTGTGGAAGAGGAAAGAAAAAGTACCACTCACTGACTTGGAGGAAGTGCATATAGAGCAAGAATTTGGCTAATTTTATATGACCTATAGGCCTTTTTTAATTTTTTTTAATAACAATTGACAAAGCCACCTGTTTTTCCCTTTCCAGATCCCTTGAGGTATCACTGACCAGACTCTAATCATTGTAGGACATATTAAAATATACTTATTTCCAGTTCTATGTTCTTTTAATTTTTCATTTCCTCCAATATTTGATGATTGATTTTTATTCAATCATCATATAGGTGAGAATAGGTTTGTATCATATATTAAGGTATGGAAGAAAGGTGATGGAGGAGATTGTAAAGGATGTCCTGTCTTACCATCTAATATCCACAAGAGGGATTAGCATTAACTACACAAAATATCCAATAATATTGTTTTGCTACATATGAGAGGGGGAAAAAGTACAAATCACTTTAAAATGTTGACAAATGTTTAACTACTAGGTAGTACTATTAACCATGGTCCTGATTCTATTTAACAGGAAGGATCCAGAACTACGCTCATGGATCCAAGTTCAGCCTTCTGCTTATGTGTATTCACTTTGATGGATAGAATTGTTAAATGATGAGTTCTCTATGATTCTAAAAGAAAAGATAACATTCCTCTCTTCATGGTAATGGCAACTCATTACCTGGGGGAGTATGAATTATTTTGGATTTACTCAATCAGAAGTCAGCTTTCAAGTTCTTACCTCTGGATGACCCTATGCCCATTTTTTCTGAACTTTCTATATTTCCTAAGTTCTAGTCATGTGACCTTGACTTAATGGATTTAAGACTTCCAAATTTGCTCAATGAGCAAGTAGTTCTTTTACTCAGTGTAGAACTGATAAGCAAATAAAGCAGTGCATTTATAACAAAAATGTACACTAAAATACATTCCACTTACTTATGCTCTGTCATACTCCCCCAGATCCCAACAGTACCAACAGAATAAACAAACTACTTAAAGCCTAGAAGTTCTAGGAAATGTAATATTTGAGTACCCTTCATGCTCTGTCTTCTATTCTACCTCCTATGAAGATCAACTGCCTACAAGTAGGGGAAACTGGAGAGGAGTGAATCAAACATATATAGGAGACTAGGTAAAAGAAGGGTACCCCAATCAAAGATAGAGAGATGCTAGGCTAACATAGTAATGGTGGTCTTTTCTTTGTCCAGACTAGATGCTTGCTCCATTTACCCTATTCCACAAGTGAATAATTAGCTGTGGTCAGAAGAGTTTGGAATTCATTGCAGTAGAGTTGAAGTCAAGATCATGGGAGCAATAGTAGGAGCTAAAGATATATTAGTGGAAGAGGTACCTATTAATAACATAGAGATTGACCAGAATGACCAACCATATTACCCATAATCTTAGGAGCACTAGACAATGAATTTTCTCAAAAAAATTATATATGTGTATATATATATATATATATATATATATATATATATATATACACACACACACACATATATATGTATGTGCATGTATGTATCTATATATGTAGATGTGTGTATGTATTCATATACACATAAGTATATATATAATATTTTGGAAATACAATACTAAAACCATTTTATATTATAGAGAGAGAATCTTTTTTGTGATTATTTATTTGGAGATTTGCTTATCTATATACACACAGACACTCACCCACATACATATGGCTGTCTTTGGTACCTAGGAACAATCATAATCTGAAGTGATTTCTGTGGTGCTAGACCCCTGACACAACTACAGCAAGATTATCTTTATAAATCAATCTATATTTATTGTGTCTAGGATGTGCAAGGTATTCTGCCTAATGCTGCAGCCCTCCAGAGATGAAAAGTGATACGGTTCCTATCTATACACAATTTAGAGTCTCAATAACACACTCTGTACAATGAGAGCATCATATAAGGGTGCTCTAAAGATCACTGAGGATTTCCTCATTACCACCATCTCCTAGAGTCACAGAGGCAAATGTTTCCTGTTAAATGTTATCCCAATGATTGAAAGACCAGAAGGTCAAGGTAGTTCCTGAAGCTCTGAGAATATCTCTATTCTCCCAATAACACTTCTTCATTCTAGGTTTATTCCACCTTCTACCATGCAAACAAATATAATGGCAATGCTGAGTCAAAGATTAGAGTGAATAAAAGATTATGGTGTGCCTACAAAAGTTTTCTCTGTCTGTATCCTCAGGAAAAATTTGAAGGAAGAATAAGTGTTTATGAAAAGTACTAATAAAGGTAACTGACATTTATCTAGCATTTTAAGGTTTGTAAAGGGCCTTACAAACAGTATCTCATGTAACCCTTATAATAACCTTCTGAGTTAAGTATTAACGCTATTATCTGGTTTGCATTTTATAGATGAGTAAATTGAAGTCCAGAGTGTTTAAATGACTTTCCCATAGTCACATGGTTGACAAGGTTCAGAGACAAAACTCAAACTGAGGTCTTTCTGATTCTAAATCCCCTGCCCCTTCTATTGTAGCCTCTAACTACACACTTTCAACTTAAATAACTTTCAATGAAAAGTAACATCATGGTATTTTTTTCCCATGTTTTTTTTTTCTCAATAGAGAATGGACCAATGGCTTAGACCAATGGCTTGGTCTAAGAGGAAAATATTTGGTTTGACTGACACTATAGGCCCAGTCACTCCATAAGCAGCCATTCAGTGTAATCTGAGTGCTCACAAGGGGAGTCCCCAAGGTATAGAATGTTTCTGGGGATGGTCACTTAAAGAACTCTACAACATTTGGAGAACCAGAATTATACAGTTACACCACTTTCTCAAACCAATGCCATTGTAAAATCAAAAGTACATTTGTGATTGGAGATATCAAAGAAGCAAAAGAATATGTTAGTAAATTTATTAGAGGACTGCAATAATCTAATTTTAATACATCTGCTTAACATATTCAGATGAGTCTAGGTATATATAATGATCCCAGTAGCCTTCCCACCTACTAAATGAAGAAGTTTAGGGGAACCTCAAAATCCTCAAATCACAAAACAGAATGAGACCAGCAATGATGGCCCAACTCCCCTTTCATGTCATGAGGAGGTTGAATCAACTAGGCACCAATTACCAAAGAGTCTCCCCTTCCCCTCAGCCCTCCTGCCCCCAATGCCTTGCCCTATTAGACTCGAACTTTACTGTCTGGGGTGCACCATTCTCCCTAGGATCCCAGAAGGGTGTGTATATTTCCACCTGAGTCTCCAACAAACCTGACCTGTTTTAACCATCTTCCCTGACTGTCTTTTCTATTGTAACTATGCCTCATCAGTAAAGTGGCCTGCTGAACTATCTTGATGTTTGCTCCATGTTTCTTTGTTCTGGTTTTTGGTATTCTTCTAGCCTTCCTCAAGCTGCATTAATATAGCACATTCAATTAATGGGCACAGGATTATATTCATAAAACCTAGACTACCCTCTTTTTTTCTACTCATGAAAACTTATCTCTGAGGAAGATTCTGTAGAGATGGCAAAACAGGAATATAGGTCTACAGTTTTTGATATTTTTGGTTGCTTTGGGGAAGGCAGAAATAATAAAGTTCATAATTTTTTAAAAAATTGATCTCCTTATTCACCTCAGATACAATCCTGATAAGCCAATAACTAAGAGGGATAAAAGTTCAAAGCATCCCTAAGTTCCTAGAGCCCCCACATTTTCTGAAGCCTCCTTATTAGTTTAAACTTTGGTGACTTTGAAATTTAACTGAAGTTTAAGATTAAAGATTCAAACAAAAGTTCCTCTGCCTTTGATAATTTGGGGAGTGGAGAGGGGTTCTTCAAATTACTGAGACCTAAAAGCCAAAGTCCCTGTCTAGGAGAAGTTTCTTACTTGGCTTCTGATATCTTAATGGATTCTGTGGGCTGAGTGCTATGTCAGGGCTGAGGGTGAAGATCATTATTGATGTAGAATCAGGAAAGGCTTCACTGGATTTTAACTGATAGAGAGAAATTCAACAAATAAAGACAGAGAAAGAAGAGGGAATAGCTTGAACAGAGGCACAGACATATGAAAGGGCTGGAAAGTTGTCCAAATTGGCTGTTTTATAGCATGGCAATGGTGAGGGCAAGTTACATAAAATGATACTGAGAAAATAGTATGATATTGGATTGTGAAGGATTTTAAATGCCAAGTGAAAGAGCCTGAACTTTACTCAGCAGACAATAAGGGACTATTGAAGATTTTGAGAAGTGTGACATAACCAAGTTGTTTAGGAGAAATGATGAGTGCAGAGGAAGACTAGAGGTGGAAATAAAAATAAATATCGATGTCAGTAACATTTATATAGCACTTTAAGGAAGATTTGAAATAATGTTGCATATATTATCCTACTTGATCTTTGCAACAATCTTGTAATACATGCACCATTATCATTCCCATTTTGTAGATGAGGAAATTGAGGCTGAAAGTGACTTGCCCAGATCAAATAGCTTATAGGGGTCTAAGTTGGGATTCAAGCCCTCCTGAGTAGAGAGAAGAGAATAGGAAAAACATATAATACAATTACACATATGTGTAACTGACAGGACTTTGTAATCAACTGGACATGAGATATGATGGAAAGGAAGAATCCAAAATAACATCAAATTTTTTAACACTGGAAATTGAGTATATTAGGGAATATAGCCAGAGATCAGAAGAAGGAATAAATTTAGGGGAAAATACAATGTTTCCTTCAAGACTTTTTGGTAATTTTTTATTAAGTATTACAGAAGAGAGGCAACTAGGTGGCTCAGTGGATCGCAGGCTGGGTCCAATGTCAGAAAGACATGAGTTCAAATTTGACCTCAGACACTTTACTAGCTGTGTAACCCTGGGCAAGTTAATTATCCCTGTTTGCCTTAATACACTGGAGAAGGAAATGGCAAACCACTCCTGGGTCTTTGACAAGAAAACTCCATGGATAGTATGGTCCACAGAGTCATAAAGAATCAGAATCAACTGAACAAGAACAACTACTACTACAGAAAAATAATTCAATGAGGACCAGGAATGGGAATGAAGTAACCAAGAAAACAGCTAACAATTCACTGCTTATAACAATTAAATAGTTTAGGCTTAGTCCTCTAGAAACCATAGTCTGTAGGTCTACCCTTCTTTCTATACATCCTAAAATATAGCCTAAAATTCTCTGATTAGGTCTCGATAAGAACTCAATTGTTATCAATCATAGAATTAGCTGGCTAAGGCTGCCTTTTGAAGCCCTCCAGAATCTTTCATCAGCCATGCCATATTGGGTCATTTTATTTTATAATATCATTAAGATCAGAGATTTAGAGTTGGACCTTGGAGGGCATAAAATACAACCCCCTCATTTTTTTCCTTTAAATTTATTTATTTTTAGTTTACAATAGTCAGTTCCACAAGTTGTTGAGTTCCAATTTTCTCCCCCTTCGTCTCCTTCCCTCTCCCTCCCCAAGATGGCATGTAATCTGATATAGATTCTACATATATACCTTCACATTAAACATATTTTCATAACAGTCAAGTTGTAAAGAAGATTTATAACCAATGAAATGAACCCTGAGAAAAAAGAAGCAAAGCAAAAAAGAGAGAGCAAACAAAGCAAAATTTGCTTCAATCTACATTCAAACTCCATAATTCTTTCTCTGGATGTGGATATCCCTTTCTGTCATGAGTCTTTTGGATTTGTCTTAGAACCATGCATTGCTGAAAAGAGCCAAGTCTATCAAAATTAGTCATCACATATACAATATATCCGTAATTGTGTGCAATGTTCTCCTGGTTCTGCTGCCCTCAGTCAGCATCAGTTCACATAAGTCTTTCCAGGTTATTATGAAGTCCATCTACTCCTCATTTCTTGTAGCACCATAGTATTCCATTACATTCATATACTACAACTGGTTTAATCATTCCCCAATTGATGGGCATCCCCTTGATTTCCAATTCTTTGCCACCACAAAAAAGAGTTGCTATAAATATTTTTGTACATTATGTGTCCTTCTCCCATTTGTATGATCTCTTTGGGATACAGCCCTAGAAGCAGCATTGCTGGGTCAAAGAGTATGCATTTTAATAGCCCTTTGGGCATATTTTCAAATTGCTCTCCACAATGCCAACACCCTCATTTTAACGATGAATAAACTGAGACTTAGTGAAATTAAATAATTTGACAAAGGGTCACATAACTAGCATTAATTGCTCACTGCACTGACTAGACTGGAGTCAGAAAATCCTGAATCCAAATCTGGCTCAAACACTTACTAGTTTGTGTATAACCCTTGGCAAGTCACTTATCTGCCTCCATTTCCTTATCTTTAAAATGGGGATAATTTATAATTATAGTGCTATAAATAAATAGCACTCACCATCCAAGGTTGTTGTAAGAATAAAATGAGATAATATTTATAAAACACTTCACAAAACTTAAGACACCATATGAAGACTAATTAGTGTTATTGTTGCTATTATTACTAGTATTATTTCTATAAGCAAGAATAACTGTCCTCTGTCTGGGACCTAATGTTACCCTCTTTTAGGTTTCAGTCTGATATTATGATTGATCAGCTATATACTTCTCTAGAGTACAGACCTTATTAGAATCTCGCTCTCTTGTCTCACATCTTATACTGACTGGGACCTTGAATAGATATTTGGGTTGATTTATAATAAAAAAAATTCTTCCACATACATTAGGAAAGTCCAAGGCCACAAAAGCTATACTAACTGACTTTGCAAGTCCTATCTCTCTATATCCTTGTAATGCCATGCACCAGCAGATTCCCAAAGGAATGCTACTGTGAACAGCTTTTAGAGTTCAGATTACAAAATATAGTGAACACTCTGTTTATTCCATTACAAATCAAGACAAACATTCAAACATTATAATATTCACAACATTATATCTTACCACAGAAAATGGCCACACAGTTTTCACTACAGTGGCCACAATATTTAGAACAAGGCTTATCACAGAAAATGGTCACACGGTTTTCACTACAGTGGCCACAGTATTCAGAACAAGGAACAATAGAATACTCAAACTTCCACTCATGGGGCAACTCAATCATTAGTCATTCAATCAATTCACAATAGAAT
>CM053587.1:127793514-127809008 GCA_028646515.1 Pseudochirops corinnae
ATAACAGGAATTCCTGGAATGAACGGTCCCTACTTGGAATCTACCACTCCTGCCCCAGCCCAAGGCTAATCATTTATTAAGATTTTATCCTAGGACCAAGTCCAGAGGCACACACAAACAGGGAGTCACAGGACTTGATACTCCCCTGAAATTTCTAGGATACATCAAGATCCAAAGAAAGCATCCACCCAACAAGATTATAATCTTTCTGCATATCTGCCTCATAGAAGAGGGGGAACATGAAAGTCTGGTCTACTAAATTCGAGTGTAATGGTAGTCATCTCTGGGGCAGAGGAAAATTTTTAAAAAGGGAAAAAGAAATATACATGTTAATTTTGTTGTATATTTGAAAGAAAGAGCAAGTTGTGCACAGTAGATTTTTACTTTATATGCAATCATCTTTTTTATTGCATTATGTTATAGAAATACTTTATTCCATAAATTAAAATTTATTTTTAAATGGTTTGGGTGCTGTTTTTTTTTATTTGTACATAAATTGGATTTAAGTGAGGCAGAGTTTCACAAAGTCACTGACTTCTATCTCTCTTGCACTCACCACTCATGGTCCAGTGGTAGTCCAGACTCAAGACAACTGGTGAGGATTTGGGATCTTCAATGTCTGTCCAAGCACCTGCTTCAGTCACCTTTATACCCATTGGAACAAATTGCTCTCATCCACCCATTTGACCAGGGCCGGGGGAAGTCTCCACATGCTTGGGGTAGATGCCTCCATAATTCATTGAAGGGTTTGATACCCTTGGTTACTCTCAACCTGGTTTAGACCTTCTGTCAAAATGGTTTGCTTGGGTGTGGCTACTGCTCATTATATAGTTCTTGGAGTCATGGGTGACAGTTGGGTGCATCATATAGATACCAAAGATGGAAAGTAGTCCTGAAAAGGACTCTACTGTCTTCATACCCGAGGTACTAGTCTTCCCTAAACACATCCTACAGCCCAGGCAAATTACTAATAGGTCAAATATTTGAAAGCTATCATGCAAAAGAACAATTAGACATGATGTAGGTCGCAGATGAACCTATGACCAATGAATAGAAACTTGTGATGTTAGGGAGATAAGCTTTGCATAAGCCTTGTATATTTGTGTCTTGATTATTTTTATGGTGGTTAAAAGATCTAGATAGGGGCAGCTAGGTGGCTCAGCGAGTAGAGCACTGGCCCTGGAGTCAGAAGGACCTGAGTTCAAATCCAGCATCAGACACTTAACACTTAATTAGCTGTGTGACCTTGGACAAGTCACTTAACCCCAACTGACCTGCCTTCCACCTCAAAAAAAAAAAAAGATCTAGATAGTGGTCATTTGATTTATGAGGGTCAGGTGGTTGAAAGGTGATCATTAGACAAGTATATCTGTCCTCAGACATTATAAGGGCTCTCCTGGGGCCTGGTATTTGTCAGTCTGGACCTTATAAATTACTTTGGCTTGGCCCCACATCATGTATAGGCCTGAATTGCCTTTTGGGAAACTGGAAACTTCAGGGTTACTATACAGGGTGGAGGCAGCACAGAAGTACCTAGATTTTATAAAATTAGAAGAAAGCTTCTGCTCAGAATATTAAAAAAACATGGTTGTGTGAAAATTTAGTTTCAGGGAAGATATTAGATTCACTTATTAATAGTTAAGATTTATATAATATTTAAAAGTTTGCGAAGTACTTTACATAACATTATCTCATTTAAGCTTCACAGCTCTGTAAAGAAGATGGTTGTTATCCTTCATATTTGAAGAGGAACAAAATAACATCACTATATCAGGGTCAAAGTACAGTGTGTCTCATTGTGACTGGTCAGATCGGCTTGGCAGTTTCTACCACAGGCTGGGTACAAATAGTCCATATGAACACTTGGAGTGGAGATGTCTTTAAATTTACACATTTCATGTTTCTTTTGTGCTACTCCAATTCTGCTTTGCTCATAGAAAACAGCATTTTCTGCCAAGCTGGGCAGTCCTATGCAGTGTTTCCCATATCTCATATTTGATTCCTTAATTCTTCAGAAAGACCTTGTGAGTGTCCTTGTATCACTTCTTCTGACCTCTGTATGAGCACTTGCTTTGTGTCAGTTCTCCATAAAATAGTCTTTTAAGCGAACATAAGTTTGGCATTCAAACAATGTGGTCCACTCATTGGTGTTGCACTCTCTGTGTTAGAGTTTGAATGCTTGGCAGTTCAGCTCAAAAAAGGACCTCAGTGTCAGGTACCTTATCTTGTCAGGTGATCTTCAGAATCTTCCTAAGACAATTCAAATGGAAGAGATTCAGTTCCCTGGCATGGTGCTGGTATATTGTTCAGGTTTCACAGGCATACACTAATGAGGTTAGCACAACAGCTCTGCAGACCTTCAGTTTGGTAGGCAAACTAATGTCTCTTCTCTTCCTCTTTCTTTCAGAAAACACAGAGCTACCTCTGGCAATGTGTGTGGCAACCTTATCATCTATGTGAACATTCCTGGAAAGTACACTGCCAAGGTAAGCATACTTATCCACAGCATTCCAAATCTCTCCATTTGTTGTAAACAATGATTCCACATATTTATATATCAAATATATATAGTTACAGGAAAGTTTCTTTAGGGAAATTGAGATAGTTAGAAGTTAATTTACTTGCTCATGATCAGAGAGCTAATTAGTAATAGAGGCAGGATTCAAATCCAGGTCTCTTGACTCTATATCTAGCACTTTCCCCAATACTCTATTTTGATAATATCCAAAACATATCCAGAATTGCTGTCATACACTCATTCCCATTTCTGACCTAAATTGATTCATTTGTTCCTCCATTTTCTGTTAATTTAGCGTAGTGAAGCATTAGAGACAGCATCATTACTTTGGAAATCAGTGGGCAGGGCTATCAGCCTTGAATAGTGAGAATATTGAATTCCCAGTTGTCACTTTCATTTATTTTAAAATATAATGGAGGTACCCCAACCATGTCCACAAATCAGCAGAAGTAAAGAATTAGATTAGCTCTGTCCAAAGTTTAATATTGAGGAACTGTAAGAGCATCTGGACCTCTGACATGACATGGAATAAAGATGCATGATAGGTACAATCAAACTTAGCTTCATAGCATGGTTGTCTGGGATGAACAAAGGTGTCCTTGATTTTGTTGTTTGGTGAACAGTGAATGATGAATTCCCCTTCCTCCCTCATAGGCCACTATTGGTGACATTCAGGAGTGTCAGGGATAAGTTTTAGTCTTGTGAGTGGTACAGCTAGATAGAAGTATGACCATCATCTATACTCTTGCATAGCTCTGCCTCACTTAAAACCAATTCATACACAAGTGAAGATATCACTCTCATGATACCACTGCTCCTCTTCAAGAACAAAGGACGTATAATTACAACAAACATGAGTTTCATAGGATCATACATTGAAAACTATGGGGAATTATAGAGACCATCAAGTCTAATCCTCTCCATTTTAGAAATGAGGAAACCTGGGACTAAGAAAGATTAAGTGATTTAAGATTTTCTTTACTACAATCCCTTCTGGAAGTATGTTCACAAACTTTATCTTAGAGAAATGGATGAAAGATAAAGAGAATCAGATTTCAACTTAATATAGAAATCTTGTAGCCAGGTGATTACTATGGTATGACTTGGGAAATAGTACCTCTTTCTTGTGCCTATATTAATGACTCCAAGGTCAAGGGATAGTACCTACTACATGAAGTACCTTGAACCTTTTAATCACTTGCATTCCTCAGATGATCTCTCTAATTACAACTCTCTAATAACTAAATCCCAACTGCCAAAGAACAACTTCTCCCCTTCTCCAACCCTAAATTCCAGTCTCATTCTTATCCACCTCAACCCTACTCTCAATGTTCCACTCCAGATATACCTTTCACTACCATTGTGTCCTTTAGAACTGCTCCTTGGTTAAGCTTTCTTTCAAAACTTCTTCTCTCACTACTTTGTTTCTTTGGCACTCACTGAGACCTAGCTCCCTCCTTATGAAAACTCATCCCTGGTGAACTTTTCTAATACTGGTTGTGCTTTTCTCTCACATGCCATGGACTCACCAATCCCGATGAGAGACAGATGGACTATGCCTTGCTCTACACTGCCACTTTCAGAATCTCCCTCTACTGCTATCATTCAGTAGTCTTTCCTTTGAGCATCTTTCAATCAAAAAAGACAGTGAAAAGAGAAAGATGAGGGGTCAAGGGCCAAGTAGCAGTTGCTACCTTTCTCTCTTCTCCATCTTCTCTCCATCTTCAATATCACAATTCAATAGTCTTTTCTAAAGCCTCTACACCACACACCATGGGTGAGTAGATCCAGTAGATGTGTTTACCCCAGGCATGGTACAACAAAATTAGAAACAAATGACAAAGTTTGTAAACCAAAGATATTGATCATACAAAGGTTATTCAAATAATCATTAATTTATCTTTTCATTAATTTGCCATTTGGCTTGTCTAAATGAAATAATCTGGTATGTTGGAAACTTATGATTTCTGAACAAATAATTGGTCACTGTCAGCAAGTATAACAACTTGTTCTTTTTCTGACATATTTCTTCATGGTCAAAGAAGCCACCAGCACATATTTTGTAGCTCACTATTTTCTGGCACGTCCATAATCTCTCTTCCACCAACCTTGATACAAACTCCCCCCTCTCCTTTTTTTTTAACTTCCTTCTAGCATGAGTTTCTGCTTTATATGACACTACAACATGAGGTAAGAGTTTGATGAAAGCAGTCAAAAATAATATCTTATTTGGTCCTGTCCTTATCTTTAGAACATTGCTTTTTTTTTTTTTCTGACTGGATTTATCTCATAGTTAACATCGTGTAAATCTTTAAAAAGCAATCAAAGCAATTTGTATCCTAAACTTTAAATCAATATGTTTCTATCTGTCTGAGCCTGAGTCTATAATTTCATGCAACTGTGCTTCCAATGGATATTTTTGCCAAATGAACACTTCTAGGACCAAGTAACAATCCTTTGTATATTCATGATTATACTAAATTACAGATATTAAAGATACATAAACCATGAAGCCACAGTGACATTTCTACCTAGCATTTTCTAAATGATTAAAACAGCCTGTGTTTATACATCTGATTAGGGAATTGCAAAAAGATTGGCACCTGTTACCAATAAAAGGAAATGAAGCTTTATTTAGATAAATCATGCTTTATTCATTGGTCCAGCATATAGTCAAATTTACCTTAGAAATTTCAGTCAAATCAATCTTGGAAATAGTAAAAATGGGCAAAATAGTAAGATCCCCTTTTCTTGGGGAGGCAGCCTGAGGTGCAATGGAAAGGCTACTGGGCTTAGCACTGTGCCTGGCATATAGTGGGTAATTAATAAGTGTTCATCAGTTGCTTGATCTAGATTCAGAATAATATCAGTTGGAATCCTGGCTATGCCATTTACTACTGTGTGACCTTCAGCAAGTTACTTCAGCTCTTTGGGCCTCTATTTCCTCACCTGTAAAATAAGGAGGAGGGGGTAGCAGAACTAGATGATCTTCAAGGATTTTTCCAGCCGTAAATCTGTGCTGCTATGATTGCAGTTAGGTCACACAATGAATAGAGTGTTGGGACTGAAATCTGAAAGACTGGAATTCAAATATAGCCTCAATTCCTAGCTGTATAATCTTGAGCAAGTCACTTGATCTGCTGCCTTAGTTTCCTCAACTGTAAAATGGGAATAATAAAACCATCTAGCTTCTGGCATTGCTGTGAGTATCAAATGAGGTAATATTTGTAAAGCACTCAGAACAGTGCTTGGCTTATATTTATATTACAAGCACTATATAAATGTTTGTTTCCTTCCATCCTTCTTGCCAACTCTATGAACCAGTTAAAGTGTAAATGTAGTTAAAGTGTAAATGTGAGGTCTAATGAAACATAAATAGAATAAGATTTCCTTGCCAAAAATTGGCAGGAGGGGCATTTTTTAAATGTAGGTGTATATTATTGATGGGGAAATGGAGGGAGAAACTAGGGCTAACTGCATTCTCTTGACTTCCTGGTATTGTGGAATGAACTATGGATTTGGAAGATAAGAACTTTAGTTTAAATTCCATTTCTGACACTACCTGTGTGACCACCAGTAAGTCAATTTACCTCTCTGGACCTCTGCTTCTTCATCTGTAAAATGAGCGGGTTAGACTGGATGATTTCTCAAGTCTCTTCCCCCTTTAAATCTACATTTTGATTGTCTTGTATAACTTTATTTGTCATATGTTCAAAAAAAAATTGGGAAAATAGTAACTTGAGGTGATATACCTCTCAGCAAAATTGTGGTTTTTCCTTTATATCAAATTCAGATCCCATATAGAGGATACTTATATTTAAACAAAAAAAAACTCTTGACTTAAAAAGTTGTTTATTTTGGGGGAAGTGTTGGAACAATTTCTTTCATACAGAAGAAAGTCACAATTATCTAGGAGTAACAGAATGTCCCTGCCTCATTGTCTCCACAGAAATTTCACTGCCATGCCCCCTCAGAAGGTGATTTGATATACTTAGAGCTAAGTTTAAGGGGAAAAATAAAAAACCTGGGCTCAAACCATTTCATGTCCCTTCCCAGCAGAGTTCTCTCACTTAATCTAAACAGTGATTTATTTATTATTCTGTATCTTGATCACTGCATTCCCTTTGGATTTGTTTTCTTTTGGCCCTGAATTATTTATAGACATGAAGATAAAAATGGCTTGAATTCAGAAGCACTTACTTTAAGTTCTGATGATGCAGAAGGCTTATATTTGAAGTTATCAGTACCCTTTCCAGAATAAAAATAAATATATAAATCGATTAATGAACAAATAGGAAATTAAATCCCACTGCACAATTGAGACTTAGCATTCAGTGCAAACACAATCACCATGATGGAGAGAAAACAGGACCCTTCACTTAAAAGTAATATTCAAATTGAAATACTTAATAATACATGAAAACCTGAAGGATTTCTGAAAACCAAGGATTCAAAGGGGAAAAAAAGGATTGAATCTCCTACCTAATAATCAAATTTCTACTATCTATTTATAGAAATTTATATATGATTAAAACTAAAAGGGACCTTAGAGATGATCAAGAACTGCAGTCTTATTTTTCAGGTGAGGAAACTAAGGCCAAGGGAAGTTAAAGTGACTCTCACCTATAGCCTCACAATGACTAAGTGAGATTGGAAACTGAGTTTCTGAATTCCTAGTCCAGAGTTCTTTCTACCATGCTATACTGCATTGTTGTTGGTTGTCCTTCCTTCTTCAAGAGGAAGGACCATGACATCAGGAAGGTGATTCCATGACTTGAAAGTGAATTGGATTTAAGAGAGGGAGGGCCGTGCAAAGACACCAGTCTCACTTTCTCCTCCACAGGCATCTGGGTCCAGTGGCAAGATAATAAATCTGGATGACTAAAAGTGACCTAGGATGAAGTTGGCCTTTTTAAGATAAGGTCTTTCCCAGGTCTCAGTTAGGTAAGAAGTGAGGCAAAAAAAAAAATGGCCTCTTTTTCCTTGTCAAAATATAAAATAAAATAAATCTGGGAGGGGAAGACTCTCAAGGTTTCTGGCCAAAACAGAAACAACTGCTACTTACATTCACTCTGAACCAATCAGAGTTGAAACAATGACCAAGATGGTCTTGTGCTGGCACCTATTGTTGGCCTTTAGGTAAAAGCCAAAGTGATTTGAATTTAAGGCATAGTCCTTAAGAAAAAAAAAAAATCTAGCAAGTTATCTTACAAGGTTTCCATGATCAAAATTAGCATTTCTTTATAATACCCTATGTGTGAACAGAGGGAAGGGAAGGGAAATGAAAGAAAGAGAGAAACAAAGAAAGGAAGGAAGGAAGGAAGAAAAGGGAGGAGGAGGAGGAGAGAGAGAGAGAGAGAAAGAGAGAGAGAGAGAGAGAGAGAGAGAGAGAAAGAGAGAGAGAGAGAGAGAGAAGAAAAAAAAAAGAAAGGAATCAAGTTGCCCAGCTGGCCAGTTCCAATTGTATCCCCATGTTCCTACTACTACTCACAGAGATTGTTCTTTGTCCTTTGTTCTCCAAGAGGACCATGACATCAGGGAGGTGATGCCAAGACATTCAAGTGAATTAGATTTAAGTGAGGGAAGGCTGTGCAAAATCATTTTACTATACTGCATAGACCACTATAGAAGATATGAACTAAAAATGAAATAAAGATAATGTCCTGAGAGCCTCTGAAACATCACCTCAGTTCTATAAAACCTTTCACTTTTCAGATGCTTACAATAGCAACTTTCAAACCAGGATAAATAGCACACAGTCAAACCTATAAAATATTATTATACGTAGACCACATTAACAATCAAGTCATTAACTAACCATCTACAAACTGATCATTCATGTAGGAAGAGTATTCCCACATGATGTGATTTCAGACATTTCTTACCTGATATGATTTAGGAGGTTTCCTGAATGGAAACAGGCTAATTTACCTAAAGCAAATTCACCTAAAATTGTCTATTAATCATTTTACCAAATAACATTTAAATCTATATTCTACATAATAATTATTTATCAAATATAATATGTATTCCTACATTAAAATGCTGTTTAAGCTCTGTTCAAGCCTTTTTACATCTTGGTATTCTATTTTAACCATTTTTATAAAATGCATTTTTTTCATTATTTTAAGAAGCCACTTTTAATACTTGCCTAGTTACAGTAGGGTGTGTATGAAACTTGGTTGAAATTGCTCATCAGGTGAATTGGTTTGGTTTAATCCAAAACAATCAAAATCATGTAAATGAACTAAAGAAAGACCATCTATTTAACCACAGCTTCTGGCTTCTCTTTTTTTTGTTGTTGTTGAAATCCTCACATCCTTTCTAATTGGTAGCACAGGACACACCTTCTGCACTTTATTTTGTACATATATAACATATATAACCAGAAAAAGTCATTTAACCTCCTTGAGCCTCAGTTCCCTCATCTCTAAAATAAAGATGTTAGACTAGATGACCTATTAGTTCCTTCCAACTTTAGATCTATGATTCTAAAAACCTAATATGGGTACTGAACAATGTATACTATATCAGAAAGATGGTGGGAAGTGAAGGAAAAAATGTTAAATCAATAGTAGAAATAAAGGCAATTTGAGATGCCTACATGTGTATTCTAGTACTGGTAGTGAAGATAAAATGACAGAGAATAGAATATTGGGTTTAAAATCTGGAACACCTGAATTCATATCCTAACCAGCAATTACAAGCCATGGGATCCTGGGAAAATTGTTTAACCTTTCTGAGCATCAATCTCCTTATGTGTAATAAGGGAAAAGGTTATAATTTGCACTTATCTCACAGAACTGTTTATGATAATTTATGTGAAAAAAAAACAACTCTGAAAACCCTGAGGTCATCATTACTAATTGCCATTCACCTGTTGACCTATTCTTCCCTAAATATTTTCCTACTCTGAAATTTTAACTGGCTGACTCAACTTCTCTTGCTATGGGCCCCCAGCTCACCTCAGTGGCAGCCATATTCAAAACAGCAATATATTCCACCAGAAATTTTTTGCTCCCAAGCATGGGCTCCTGGGTTCCCTGTATTGAAAACAAAGTAGCAGATACCAGGGAAAGGTGATAAATTTCCCCAAAAGTGACCCCACCAACACTTTCCAACTTACAGCCTTTCTGTACTATAACACAAGTATAACCCACATTGTTTAAGAAGTGGAAAGGCCTGGTTCAAAGATGAAAAAAATGAAGGAAATTATTGAGGGCATTCCCATTATGAAAATGCCTCACTGTAGTCATTGTAGGCATCTTAGGCTATGTGTAAACCACCTCCTTCAAGGTCTCCAGACCTTACAAATCACCTTTGCTGGGCACATAAGTAATATATGCAAGAGGCAATTTGACAAGAACTGGCATAAGTCCAAGAAGGCCTTCACTAAGTACTGCAAGAAATGGCCAAATGGTGATAACAAGAAGCCCTTGGAGAAAGATTTCAACAGCATGAAAAAATATTTCTAGGTGATCCAAGTCACTGTCCACATCCATATTGCCTGCTCCCTCTAAGGTAGAAGCCTCACTTGATGGAGATCTTGTTGAATAATGGCAGCATGGTTGAGAAACTGAACCAGATCCACAAGAAGCTTGAGTATCAAGTGCCTGTGTCCACAATGTTTGGGCAGATTGAGAAGATTGACTCTATTGTAGTGACCAAGAGTGAGGGTTACAAAGGTGTCACCAGCCTCTGATGCACAATGAAGCTGCCTGGAAAAATCCACTGAGCCCTTCGTTAGGTGGACTGTTTTAGAGTTTGGCATTGTGTCATATGGTATTCTCTGTGGTACAAGCTGGTTTGAAGGGCTACCACCATTGAATAGAGATCAAAAAGAAGATATACAAGATTGGCCAGATCAAAGATGAGAAACTGATCAAAAACAATGCATCCAGTGATTATGACTGTCTGACAAGAGCATTAATCCTCTGGGAGTCTTTGTCCACTATGGTGTAATGGTAATTAATTTAAATTTGAAGACTACTTGTTGTTATGTCAAGTAAGCATGTACTTAGCCCTTAGTCAAGCCTCTATGAAAGAGGCAGAGGATGTGAACTCTGTCTCCTGTTGTTGACATTAATAGGAAGAGTTTGACTCAAACAGGAAGCCAATGCTACGTGTGTGTATAAGAAAAGCCCCAGAGAGGTAGAATCAGAATTTTTCTCCTGGCAGGCTCCTGGTGGAGGAAGCAGAATTTTCTCCTGAAAAACTACTGGTGGAAGAATCATGGAGGCAGGAGAGAGAAAGAGAGAGAGAGTGCTCTTGATTCTTGAGACTAGAATCTGGTAAAAGCTGAAGATGCTGCTGAGAAGACTGCCTGGAAAGCTGAAGTTGTTGCTGTTGCCTGGAAGGCTGAGATTTCTTCTGGGTCCTAGGAACAGCTAAACTGCTGGAAGACTGCAGAAGCACGACTGAGATGCTAATACTTTGTTTGTTTGTGGCTCGGTTGATCCTTGAGTTCCTGGGAACAGAAATTGTGAAGGTTTTGATATGTACTGGACCCTGTGGACTACAGTGTGTAGCAGGAAATGCCCAGAGGACTGGATAAGGACCTGGGAGCTGTCTGACTCTGAATCCAGGTGACTGTTTGGTGGATTCAGGTAGGAGCTGGGACCATGGAAGGGGATCCAGGGAATCTGAGAGACCACCCTGAGTCAAGATGAAGAAATGGTCTCTCCTTGGATCTTGAATGCTATGATGAAATTGAAGTTTTCTAGAGACAGAGGGGTGGAAGGTTTGTGTAATTTTCTAATGATTGTACTTAGTGACAGTAATTGTGAATCTGAATAAGTAACTGATTAAGTTAACTGGTGGAGATATTGTGATTTTCTGTGATAAGATGTAACATTGTATATATTTGCATCTTGATTTGTTGTGAATGCTTTCCTTTGATTTGTCCTCAAATAAACGGAATGTTCACTATACTGTGTAATCAGAACCTTAAAAGCTGTTCACAGTAGCCTTCTTTTGGGAAGCTGCTTGTGCATGGCATTACATATGGTGAAGTGACCGATCACGTCATCATATTGAAAGGCTGTGTTGTTGGGATCAAAAAGTGTTTCCTCACTCTATGAAAGTCTGTGCTAGTACAGCTAAATATCACACTGTGGAGAAGATTGACTTGAAGTTTATCAACACCACCTCCAAATTTGACTATGGCCAGTTTCAAACTGTGGAGAACAAAGTTTTCTTGAGAATACTCAAAAAGGATCATATTGCTAAAGGAAAAAGTGCCTCGTGTTTCCAAGTGAACTTGAAGCAGTAGGTTCTCAATAAATTGAAAATATTTTTTAAAATCTTTTCTTGTTGCCTTGACTATTCCAGCTTAGTGGAAATTACAAAACAAGTGCATTAGATGTGAAAATTTGGCAAATTGCTACATTTCCTATGCTTGAGTCATCCCTTACCTTTAGAGATCTTTAGAGACCTGCCCTTATGGAACAGAACATACCTTTCCATGTTGGTTCCTCACCCATATCTCAGCACCATCACCTCTGATATAGGCAAACCAAGAAATCAGAAGATGGTGTGGACAAAACTATAAAAATGACACCAAATCTTAACTGTCCATGCCTTCGTAGTTTCTTTGACTAATGTATAGGCAACTCCCATCATGACCTAGAACTCGACATTTCCTGAGGGGTATTTAAAACAGAAGGAAAGATACCAGAAATAACAGATTCCCAGGGTGCATCAGCACACACACACACACACACACACACACACACACACGAAAAAGTTTCAATAGACTTACAGCCTCTCACTCTGTCTAAGATAATTAGCTCTGAAAAACAACAACTATGTTAGTCTTTTCAAACATTACAAAAAAACTCAGCTTCTCTCACATTTTATGTACTTGGTTTTTGCAGCATAAGTATGAGGGAAAGGCATATGTACTCATTTAGGTTATTACCCACAGAAGTATAAACACAATTTTATTCCAACCTCACAACTCAGCTATTCCAACTTCCCTCATAGCAAACTATAAGAAATCTTAGACACAGTCTAATAACCCAAGAGGGAAAAAAAGATTGTCTTGGCCAATGTTAGCCAGGTAGTAAATATCAGAGTTGGAATTCAAATCTAGGTTCTCTGATTCCAAAGCTATTACATTTTACACTTTACCACCCCGACTTCAAATTCTTGCATGCTGTTTTTTTTTTCCTGTGCTATCACCTTTTGTTATTATTCAGTCATTTCAGTCTTGTGTCTGACTTTTTATGACCCCATTGGGGGTTTTCTTGACAAAGACACTAGATTGGTTTGCCATTTCCTTCTCCAGTTCATTTTACAGATGAGGAACTGAGGCAATCAGGATTAAGTGGCTTGCCCAGGGTCACACAGCTTGCAAGTATGTGTAAGACTGGATTTTAAACTCAGGAAGATGAGTCTTCCTGACATCAGGCCTGGTACTCTATCCACTACACCACCTAGTTACCCATGCTAACAACTTAGTTGGAGACTAAATGGAATTTAGGGGCCAAATCAAAAAAGATAGTGAATGTCTAGATCCTCTTCATTTTCTGAAGATTACATTTTGACTACCAAGGAATAGGCATGCTGATTATAAGAGAGTATGAATCCTCCTCTTTCCTGCTTCAACTATTAAATCCCCTAATTTTTGTTCTCTCTTGATCCTGCTCCTAACCACCCTGAAATTCTCCTTCAAAATCTGCTTCTAAAGTGTTTGAGGAAAAGGTCCAGGAAATCAAGTCAATATAATAAAAATCACAATATTATCTAAATTGCTTTACAGATTCAGTGCTGATATGTCAAGACACTCAAGGCAATATGATAAAAATGGCAATCCTACTTAAATTATTTTTACAAGTTTAGTGATATAGCAATCAAACTACTAAGGGGTTACTTTATAAAACTAGATCAAAAATAACAATATGTGTATGAAAGAACAAAATGTCAGGAATCTCAAGGAAAATGATGAAAAAGTAGGAATGAAGAGACTTAGTATTTAAAATATGCAAACTATGTTATAAAGCAATAATCATAATAGAATTTAAGAGTTGGAAGGAATCTCAGTGGCCTAAATTTAGTGCAACCCACAGTTAAAAAAGAATTAACTCTGTTTTATTAAAATTGTTTACCAAGGATCGCACCACTAGCAAATGTCAGAGGTTATTTAGTACTAATTTTTTTTTAAGCATAAGGAAAATTAAACAAAAAAGACCTAGAAACAAATACAGGAGTCCAGTGCCTGACAAACTTAAGAACACAAACTACTAGAGGTCTTCCTATACAACAAGAACTGCAGGAAAATTAAACATCAGTTTGGCAAAAAAAAAAAAAATGGAATCAAAGATCTCTAAAATTTCATATCCAAGTTGTATATGGAATTGACATAAATATATGAAGCAAGACAGAATCATTCTTGAATAGATAAGTAGTCAAATGATATGAAAAGTGTTGAAAAGAAAAAATACAAACTATAAAATGCTGTATTTTTTAAAAGTAGGGACAGCTAGGTGGCACGGAGAATAGAGCACTGGCCCTGGAATCAGGAGGACCTGAGTTAAAATCTGGCCTCATACAATTGATACACTTACTAGCTGTGTAACCTTGGGCAAGTCATTTAACCCCAATTGCCTTGCCTTACCATCTCCAAAAAAAAATGTAGGTAAGAAAAATAAATTAAACCAAATCTGAGTTGTTAAACTTGCAACCATCAAATTGGCAAAAATGATAAATAGTGGAAAGAAGAGTAAGCTGTTGGTGTAACTATAAATTTGTTCACATATTTGGGGAAATGTTGAAATTATGGTAAGAAAAATTACTAAACAATTCATGTCCTTTGAACGAACAATCTTACTCCTGAGTATATCCACCAAGCAGGTCAATAGCAAAAGTAAAGTTCATATACATACCAAAATATTAATATTAACAACAAAAAAAATAACAAAGGGTATGACAACTGATTAGGAAATGGCTAAACAAATTATGGCAAATAGATTTAATGGTTGATTATTTTGCTTTGAACTAATTTGAAGAATTCAGAGAATCAAAGGAGATAGGAAGTAATGTGGAATAATAATAATAACTAGTATTTACACATTGCTTTAGGAGTTGCAAAACATTTTATATGCTACCTCAACAGATCCTCACAACAATCAAATGAGATGGATGCAGTTATTATTCTGATCTTATAGATCAGCAAAATGAAACTTAGGTTGAGTGATTTTCACAGAGTCAAATAGCAAGGAAGTGTCTGAGGCAGGATTGTGGGGGGACTCTAAGGGAAACAGCTGATTATGGGAGGCAATGTTTGGAAGCAAGACAGATTTTTGAGGAGGGACATGAAAAAAGAGACAGAAGGCTAAAGAAAGGAAAGTAGGATGGAAAAAGAAACTGATAATATGTTATATACAAGCAAAAGACACTTGGGACAGGAAAACACACATGCACACACACACACACAGAGTTGAAATAAAGTGCTGGAGCAGAATCTATTATGTTTCAACTAAAGTGAAGAGGTCAGAGGTGGCAATTATGTTTTCAGACAAGCAAAAGCAAAAATGACCTAATTGAAAGAAATAATCAGGGAAATTACATTTTGCTAAAAATTACCATAGACAATAAAGTAATATTTTAAAATTACAGCAAGTTTTTCTCATAAAGGCCTCATTTATCAAATATATAGGGAACTGAGTCAAATTTATTAAAAAAAATAAATAAAAGCCATCCCCCTAAATGATAAATGATCAAAAGGTATCAACAGGCAGTTTTCAGAAGAAATCAAAGCTAACTATACTCATGTGAAAAATTATCTAAATCACTATTGACTAGAGAAAGGCAAGTTAAAACAACTCTGGGGTACCACCTGTAACGATACTAGGATTTGAAGATCTTCCACGCCCCTTGAGCTTGCTGATGTAGCAGGAAGGGGTGGAGCAAGAGAACGCCGGAGCCAAGCTAGTCTCTGTGCGGTGCGGACTGGAAGCGGCGTCAGAGGCAGTGG
>CM053587.1:127809508-127854396 GCA_028646515.1 Pseudochirops corinnae
AGATGAGGCCTATTAATGGGTGGGGAAGATCATCAATTCCCATTAACATTACATTCATTAACAAACAAACACAAATGATTAGAAATTAATTTTAAAAGAAATTATATAGAGATTCTTTTCTCCATCTTTGAGGTTTAATAATTACCAAGGTTTATTTAACTTCGGTTTCTGTATATTATTTAACTTTGTATTTGCATTTAAAAATCAGCTAGCCAACCTGAATGGTGCATCTGACACTTTCCTAACCTTGATCTTCTTAGGTGGTGGGAAATTGAGAAGTGCCTCTCATTCTTCAAGGAGCTTCAGTCTGGTTGAGACACAGGGTAAAACTTATAAGGCATTTTTATTCAGTCAGATAAAAGTGCCAATTAATAGAATACCACCTGAGTATGGTACTACAAGTACAGCAAGTGCTGAGGTAATACAGAGTAATGATAGCCCCTCAATGTTTATATGGATGTGCTAGAAAATATCAACAAAAAATCAAAGAAAGAGAATGTCAAAGGTGAAGAATAGTACAATGAAGGGCCTTGGATTGGGATATGAATTCCACTTTTGCTATTTCCTGTTCATAGATCTTGGACAAGTCTTATTGAATGTAATCTACTTAAAGGTGGAAAGTTTTACTTTTTATCTTTGTATTCCCAGCACCTAACACTAATCTTGGCCTAAAGTAGGCCACTATTAAATTCTTGTTGATTAACTGAATTCATTTAATCTCCCTGAACCAAGTTTCCTGATGTAAAAAAAGAGAGGGTTCGGACTTGTTCAGTCATTTTAATCATGTTCAACTCTCAGTGACCTCTTTTGCGGGTTTCTTGGCAAAGTAGTTTGCAATTTCCTTCTCCAGTTCATTTTACAAATGAGGAGGCAAATACGGTTAAGTATCTTGCCCAGGGTCACACATCTAATAAGTGTCTGAGGCCATACTTGAACTCAAGAAATTGGGTCTTCCTGACTTTGGGCCCAGCACTTCATCCAATGTGCCACCTAGGTGCCCTAGGATTTGGCCTTGCTGAACAATAAGATCTTCCTCCACTTCTAAATATAGGATCTCATGGTCTTTCCCACACCTCAACATGAGGCATAAGAATGGAACTAGCTGTGACTTGGACAGATTGATCTCCCTCCAACTGCCCTCCCTCCTGAAGATGTTAGAAAAGTTTTACATCATTATTAAAAAAAGAAAAACAATAGGGAAAGGGAGCACCATAAACCCACATTAAACCAAAAATCTGTGTGGTAGAAGAAGGTGTTTATTGTGCCTAAGTCTCAGTGTATATCTACATAGATTCAACACTCCTGTCTTTTTAAAAGTTAGAGATTTTTTTAGTTGATAGGATTAAATATGCTTTTGAATTAGACTATTATGCATCTATACTTATTTCTCTCAACTTGATTAATTACTGATTAAAAAAGAAATCACCACATTGAATCATGTTTAAAACACCAAGGGGTGATTTTTATATTTGTCATTCAAGTACTGTGGGCACATGCAATTAGATTAAACTAATTAACTATCCACTATTTAAAGGGGTATCAGGATGATGAAAATAATTTCTATGTATATCAAAATCCCTTTTCCTTCATGTCCTATTGTCTTGAAGATTTCTAAAACTAATATTTTCTTTAGAAAACCATTGAAAGTAATGGTTTTTTGAGGTTCACTTAAATTATACTAAAGATAGCACAGTAGAAGAGTGCTAGATTTGGACTTCAAGGATCTGGGTTCAAATCCTGCTTTAGCAGCTTACTACCTATATAAGCTTGATTCAATCAACAAACTTTACTAAACACCTCCCATACACTATGCCCTGTGCCAAGTACTGGTAAGTCCCTTTCTGCCTCTCAGTTTTCTCATCTGTAAAATGAGGGGGCTAGGGCAGATTACCTCTAAAGTCTCCTTCAGCTCCAAATCTACGATTCTAAGATCCTATTATAATCACCTCAACAATACCAACTTGAGGCAAATATACCAATTTGTCTCCACATTGTCGTTCAGAGCCAAAACTCTGGGACCAGTCCCTATCCTTGGAAGGAAGAATTAGAGAGCCCCTGACTCAAACAGCTTTTGCTCATTAATTCTTTTCTTGGAGTTCATATTCCATGTTTGTTACTTTAATTCCCTCTTAGATGACAATGTCTTGCTGCTAATCTGTCCTGGATTCCTAAATCCCATTTCCTAACTATCAGCTTGCATTCTCTATCTTGACAACATGAACATCATGAGAAATGTTTCAACTGTTTTACTAAAATAAAGGAGGGTTTTTCTGGGATATTTCCCTTGATTTCTCAGTCATTCTAGCAAGTATCTAAAGGGGAAGTAGAATACAAAAATATTTAATGACTTGTTCTTCATGGATTCATGCTGGTTCCTGGTGATTATCTCTTTTCCAAATGTTTATGAACAACTATTCATGAACTTGGAAAAGAAGTACAATTAAGTTTACTGCTTTGCTCTTTCAGAATCTATTGATCTTTTGATTACCAACTCTAATGGCCTTTTCTTGGTCTTCATCCTCCTTGACTTCTCTGCATCATTTGCTGATGCTGGCTACCCTCTTCTAGATCTTTCTAGTCTCATCTTTTCAACACTGTTGTCTAACTTCTCCTTTTAGTTGTCTGACCACTCCCTCTCAATCACTTTTGCTAAATCATCATCCATTTCCCACCCCCTAACTATTAGACCACAAGGATCTATGCTGGGCCTTCTTCTCTTCTCTCTCTAAACCTTTTTTATCTTGTTGATTTCATCAACTTGTATGCATTTGATTATCATCTCTGTGCAGATAAATTACAGTGTGTCTCATCCAAGTCTGTATTCTAATCCCCAGCCCCATAGAATCAATTTCCTAAAAGAGACTTTTCCTTCTACCCACTCCTCATACACATGCACACACATGCACATGTACACATGCACACACACACACATACACACACACACACACACTGCTAAAAGTCTTGCCTCTGAGATTATTTACCGTTCATACTGCATATATCTTATATGTACAGAATTGTTTGCATGTTATCCCACTAGAATGTGAGCTTCTTGAGGGCAGAGACTATTTCTGCCTTTCTTTGTATTAGCACTTCATAGCAAAGTGCCTGACACATAGTAAGCATATAATAAATGTTTGGTGGTGGTGGTGGTGGTGGTGGTGGTGATGGTGGTGGTGGTGGTGATGATGATGATGATGATGGTGACAGACATTTTCACTTTGAAGTCCATAGGCATCTCATAGTCATCTTGTCCAAAATAAAACTAATTATCTTTCACTAAAATTTAGCTATCTTTTGAACTTCCCTTACTATCAAGCATACCACAATACTTCCAGTTACTTAGGATCACAAACTAGAAATCACTCTTATATTCTTACTCTCATCCCACATAGCCAATAAATTGACAGATCCGCAACATATCTTACTTCCAAACCCTTCTTTCCATTGATTCACATGGCTACCACTCTACTAGGCTCTCAATTACCTCCCATCAGGACTTTTACAAAAACCTCTTAGATGGTCTTTCAAATCTCTCACATCTCTAATCCATTACAACTATAAGAGTAATATTCTAAAACATAGATCTGACCATATCTTTTACCTGCTCAAAACTCAGTATTCAAAATTCTTTCTTGGGTCCCCATTGACTCTAAGATTAAGTAAAATTTACATGACCTTTCATTCTCTTGAGTGACTTTGCACAACCTTCCCCAATTTCTCAAAGTTACTGCCTCTTGCTCCATCACTTAGAGTCCCTGGGGATACTTCCTATATGAGATTTTGTCCTAGTCCCTTGAGCTACTAGTGCCCTCCCAAATTGTACAATATTTACTTTGTATATATGCCGTATTTATTTATAAGTGTACTTGTTTTCTGATATACTTTACTTGAGGCTAAGGACTATTTTATCTTTGCATTATATCCTCAGCACATAATAAATATTTAATAAATGTTTATTAATTAATTAAATGCACTCCCCTACCCCAAGAAAAATTGTGACAAGATTTTTCTTTCTTTAATATCAGGACATTTTTCTTATTCCTTTTAACAATGGAAGTATATGTTGCCACTATGTCTACTTGCTCCTGCCAATTCTAATTAACTTATTCATCACTCAATAACATCAATTAATAGACATTTCTTAAAGATTTGCTAAGTGTCAAGGACATAGTAAGCACTGGGAATAAAAATACAAGCAAAAAAAATACGATCTCTTCCCTCAATACCTTACACTACAATAGGGAAAATACGAAAACAACACATACAATGAAGCTGAAAAGGGGAAGGGAGGAAGAATACAAAGGATGACTCCTGGGCATGGTGAAAGAGTATGGAGGAATGAAAATTGGTGGGAAATAAATAAATAGGCCTGGATGCCCTTCTTAACTGGAATTTCTGGGAGAAGCACTCCACCCTCCCATCAGAGAAAAGCTCCCCAGAGGCAAAGGATACTTTTTAGGTGTGAGTTCAAGGGCTAGACTGGTCTTCAAGGATAAAAAGTTTCTCTGTCATGATGGAAAAGTCCAGAGGAGTGAAGTTTGGTAGGAAATGAGGTAATAACTTTTTTATGGGAATCATATAGAATACAACTAATTTGCAATGTATAACTATAAAGTAAAGAGACAAATTTCCTTGTGTGACTTGTGATAGCAGAGAGAAAATCATCAGAGTAGGAATATTTTGCTAGGTTTCAAATTGCAGCAAAAGTACATTAAAGGTCAGTCATTCAGTTACATGCTGACACAAAAAATAAATGTTGTTTTATGTCAACAAAAAAGGGAGCAGCTATTATTTAAAATAATTATCAAATGTTTTCTTCTCAAGTTATTTGTAAGTATGAAATGTCAAGAGAAAAACGATTACTACTGCAAAAAAATATTTATCAAAGTTGATAAAAATGTTCAAGAAAATGCAGAAAGCAATCATTGTCATCACAGGACTAATGAAAATATTGAAAAAGTCTAATTAATGATGAACAGTAAGAATTAAGACAACAGAATAAAATTTAGGTAAAGAACAATGACTCATCCCAAAATAAAACTTAAGACAAAAAATTCTTCAACTATTATGCTGCACATTGTGAATAATGAACAGAAACGTTGTTTTAAATGACATTTCTCCTCATCTTATAAAAAAGCAATCAAAATAGTATGTTCTTAGGCGAAATAGTAAGCAGTAGAGAATTAGGATTTTTTCGGTTTGACATGGAAATAAATTTTTTAATCATGTAGTAAAAAATTCTGAAATATCCTGAAATGCTTGTATGTCATGATAACTGGAAACAATTCTGATTTTTTTTACATCAATAGCATCACTCTTGACGAATTCAAACAGTTAAGTCAGAATTTGAGAGAGCCTATGTGATGCCAATGGGGTGTGATACTAACTGTGGCCCAAGAATTCACTTCTACATCATAGTTTTTCTTTGATCTCTTTGAGTTATAGAGCTAGCTGTTCTATCACTGAATCAAAGGGTATACTCAGTTTAGCAACTTTGGGGACACAGTTACAAATTTATTTCCAGGTTGGCTGCATATGTTTTCAAAGTTAACTGTTTCCTTTACAATTTTAGCTCCATTGGTTTTGTTTGTGCAGAAACCTTTCATATTTTATGTAATGAAAATTGCCCATTTTTTTCTTTAGTGACCTTTTCTATCCCTTCTTTTGTCACAAACTCTTATTAAATGGATTTTCATCACTCATTCATCATGCTCAGACTTAAATGATGTTTGAGTTTGCAAAAATCAAATCTACCATAAAAGGATGAAGACTTATTCCAATGATAGAAATTGCAAAGCATAAGACACATACCCTGAAGGGAACACAAAAACAAAAGCTGCCCAAAAAGGATTTTGAGCAATGGCAAAATCTGATTACTAACATGGTAAAATGAAAAGAACACTTGGATTTTGAGTCTAGAAGATGGTGGTTTGAGTAATATGGTTCTTGTTTAGTTATGTGATCTTGGATAAGTTAATTTATTTATCTGATCCACAGTTTCTTCAATGGAGCTGTTAAGGAAAGCATTTTATAAACTAGAAATAATTTGGGGGTAGAAGTGGAGTACTAAAATTGTCTTTTCATTGAATCATTGCACTGAAAGATTCAATAGAGCCTTATTCTGGCTGCTGAAATCAGAGAGGTAACCCAAAGCAGTGTATACTAGGAGTGACAATCTGCAGTATCAACTGCAAAGGTTGTCCTGGAACCAAAAGCTTTTCTCATTCCACAACATGATTTTGATAATCATTTCTCAAATACTCTGGAGAGTAAAGAGTTTTTCTATGAAAATTATTTCTCAACTAAGTATTCTACTATTTCAGTGCTATTCCTGATGGTCTGTTAGGATCGTAGTAAATTGAATCACTAGGTCTAACTTTAATTCTTAAAATAGCCCATTTTAAACAATGGAAAAGGCTCCAGGCAAATAAGACTATTTTTTATAAATATCTAGAATATCCCTACGTTGAATAGTCAATTGCCAGGCTCAGACTCAAAGTTGTTTTTTTTTTCATCTTGGTATGATCTGTCTAGTGTGTTCCCTGGTGACCTAATCTTTGGTCCGTGAGCACTTATTAAGCACCAACTATATGCCAGGCATTGTGTTAAGTGCTGGGGATACAAATAAGGTAAAAATCAGAGTCCCTGCTCTCTTTCTAATGGTGACAATATGTGAAAAAAATATTAAATATGAGACTATCTCTGGACTCACTATCTGTAATGGTAATGAAATTTGAATATCCCTTTGTATTGGAAAGCTGGCAAGTGCTTACCACCTAGTTTCAAATTAAGCTTCTGTAAAGAAACAGGAAGTATGAACCCCCGTTGCTGACATAACAGGAAGGGGCTAAACAGGGTGGAGTTATACCATATATAAGGAAGAGCACAAGCTGGACAGTCAGAATTTCTTGGCATTAGCATTGTGGAGGCAGGGCAGCTGCTGCTGGACTGAAGACTGAACTGAGAATTGGGAAGAACTGAGAAGAAGAATAAGAATTGAGAACTGAGACAGAATTTCTTGGAGCAAGCCATGTGGAGGCTGGATAAAGTGATTTTGATTTTGAGAACAGAGCTTATGGTGCTAAGGATTTTAGAGGGCCAGCCAGAGCTGTTGAGGATTTCTGAGGGCCAGAGGAAGTATGACTGCAGTGTCGGTACTTTGTCTGTCTGTGGCTCTATTAAATTTTCTCTTCCCAGGAACAGAAACTGTGGAGGACTTGAGGTGGACTGGATACTGTGAGCTTTAATATGGAGCAGGAATTGCACAGAGAGCTGGACAAAGAACAGAAAGCTGTCTGCCTTTGAACTCAGGTGGCAGTTGGTTAGATTCAGGCAAGATTTGAGACCATGGAAGAGAGACCATGGAAGCAGAAAGCCTGCCCCAGGTCAAGATTAAAAGACTTCTCTGTGGATATTGAGTAGTGACTGATGAAATAGTATACTGAGTGAAAATTCATACTAATGAAATTGTAATTTACTTGTGACCTAGGGGTGGATGGCTTTTGTACTTTCCACTACCCCTTAAGAGGACACTGAGTAGTGACTGTTGAAGTTGTAACTTAATTGCACCTAATGGGGGGAGAACTTTGACTTTTGTACTTTGTGACCCTTGAAGAGGCAAGCCTCCTTAAGGATTATTGAATGACTGAGTTACTAAATGATTGAGTTACTAAAAGATTATATTTTGTTGAAAACTATGTGATCACTTTGGTGAAAACTATGTGGCCATTTTAGTGATAAGTTGTTGAATTGTGACATGGTGAATGCTGTATTTTGATTTTCTATGATAAGTTGTAACATTGTGAATGCTGTACCTTGATTTTCCGTGAATGTTTTGCTCTGATTTGTCATTTAATAAATAGAGAGTTCACAGAACCTTGAAAGCTATTCACAGCAGCAGTCTTCTGGAAAGCCGCTCATGCATGGCTTTATACTATCCCAGAGCCAGGGAGACTAGATCTACCCTTTAGTATCCTAGAAGTACCCCCTGAGGAATCTCTTCTCTAATGGTATTATCTTGAGTACCTATTTTGGGGTATTCCTACTAAATGCAATAAAACTTCATGGACACATCCTTGCAGCAAACATTGACTTTTAATAGACTATGTGACTGTAAGGAGAAGAGACAGACCGGATGTGAGACTGACAAAAGCAATGTGTGGTACAGAGTGCTGGACTGATCATAGACTTATCCTTTCAAAGCTAAATATTCACATTCAACAGAAGTGGAGTCCCCAAGGCAAAATGACTACCAGAAGACTTAATGTCTTCTGGTCAACAATTTAGAGCTATTCTCTGAGTGGGAACAATTTGTTGCTAACTTGGAGGGAAAGTTGAGCCAACACACAGTTGGCAATAGTGGAGTAGAAAAGGAGTGGGCAGCTTTCAGAGATTTAGTGTATAGCCCTGCATTTGCTCATCTGTGTCAGACCACTCACAAACCCAAGACTGATTTGATGAAAATGATGGAGAAATTCAGAAGCTGCTAAATGAATAATGAGAACTCTACAGGGTTTACCAGAAGGTTAATTCATTCACCTCTACGAAGACAACATTTAATTCCATCAAAAGTAAAGCACAAGTAAAGCTTAGAGAGTTGGCTCCGTAAGAAAGTAGAAATTTAGTTTTATGCTGATTGTAACAATCCAAAGCACTTTTATGATGCCCTGAAGGCTATTTATGGGCCAGAGATCTATGGTGCCTCTCAACTACTCAGTGCTGATGGAGCTACACTGATTAGTGATAAGGATATGATCCTAGAGAGATGGGCTGAACACTTCCATAGTGTTCTTAACAGATCATTATCAGTCAATACTGAGACCATTTATCTCAGGTTGAAGTCAATCCCTCCCTAGCTGAAGCTCCAACAGAAGAAGAGATTTTGAATGCCATTAGGCTCCTTTCATGTGACAAAGAACCTGGTGGTGATTCTATTCCTGCTGAGATTTACCAGGTGGGGGGCCCATTGATCAAACAAAAGTTGACTGAAATTTTTGTGTGCTTGCTCCCATGCTTTTTAGTGTGATGTTCTCATTCGTGTTGTCAAATGCTTTCAATGAGGATGAACATGGCATCAAGGTCAGCTACTACACTGATGGTAAGTTCTTCAACTTAAAAAGATTACAAGCCAAAACCAAAGTGGAGGGACTGTTGGTGCATGATTTTCTGTTTGCAGATGACTGTGTACTCAATGCAACGTCTGAAACTAAGATGTAGTAAGATCTATTAATGGATCAGTTCTCTGCTGCTTGTGCTAATTTTGGCCTAACAATTAACACCAAGAAAATGCAGGTGCTCCATCAGCCAGCACCACATTATTCATATACATGGAACTGTCAGTTACAATAAATGGAGAAGTTTTGAATGCTATGGATAAGTTCACTTACCTTGGAAGTGTATTTTCCATGGATATACACACTGATACATGGGTTGATACACACACTGCCAGAACTAGCTCAGTGTTTGGGAGACTTCAAAGGAAAGTATGGGAGAAAAGAGGTATTAGACTGACTACCAAACTGAAGGTCTATAGAGCCATGGTGCTTAACTCATTGTTGTATGCCTGTGAAACCTGGATAATATACCAGTGCCATCCCAGGAAACTGAATCACTTCTATTTGAATTATCATAGGAAGATACTGAAGATCACCTGGAAGGATAAGGTACCACAGACACTGAGGTCCTTACTCGAACTAAAGTGACAAACATTCAAACTCTGCTTCCAAGAGAGCAACTCTGGTGGGCTGGTCACATTGTTTGGAAACAAAATGTACACTTTTTTTATGGAGAACTCACACAGGGCAAGCATTCATGTGGTAGTTAGAAGAAGTGATATAAGGATACTCTCAAGGTCTCTCTTAAGAACTTTGGATTGATTGTGTGACATGGGAGACACTGGCACAGGACTGCTTAGTATGGCATTCCTACATCAGAGAAGGTGCTGTGCTCTACGAGCAAAGCAGAATTGTTAACAGCTCAAAAGAAATGCAGGATGCACAAATTTAGAGTATCTACCCCAAATGTTCACATGGACTATTTGTGCCTGACCGGTGTTAGCACATTATGAGCTCATATTGGTCTGATCAGCCACAGTCAGACACATTGAAATTTGACTCTAGCATAGTGACTTTGTTTTCGTCTTCTTTGAGAACAAGGGACAACAACAACCTTCTACAGGGAGCCTAATTCCTCTAATTCTAGTGCCTTCCTTCTGTTAATCACTTCCTATTTATCCTGTACATAATTTGAGCTTAAAGAGCTTTCCATGTGTTCACTGCATATTTTCATTATTTGCATTCAAAACTCAAGTTTTGTGTAGCAATTATGCCCCCAAAACATAATGCAAGTCTTTTAGGCTCTAAGTCCTAGTATGCAGTCAGTGATGCAGCCTAGGGAGAAAAGAAAGGTGTTGGATAAACTTCCTGCCCAAATATCTACAGGCACCTTAAGGCTCAAGTGTGGTGTTAACAAATCTAGGATTTGCTATATACAGAAAAAAAAAGAGAAGTATATATAAAAATGTGAATTCACTTCAGAAAGTGCTAAAGTAACCTCCCAAATGCACAGTGAGGGAAGTGAAAACATGGAAAAGCAGCTAAGTTTATAGATAAAGGAGATGGTCTTTTGACAGGCTGTCATATGGCTGCCCTTGCCACCAGGCTCTGGAAAGTGTGCCCCTACAGCATCTGGTCTACACCTGTGGAAAGCTTTACCTAGCCCCAGGCAGGAGTGCCAAACTCAGTCTGGGTGCTGAGGGCTCACCCTAAGGTATGTACTTTTCATACTCCAATAGTTCAACCTTAGAGCTGAAAGGGACAATAGAGATGGCAAGTGTTGCCCTTTTCCTTTTTTGCCTGGGGGTTCTTCTGACATTGCTGACCCTACCTCTCCTGGTCTGCCAGTGTTACCTCTCCTCTCCCATATATTTTAAGGGTCATTTCATGGCTACTGTTTTAGGAAAAGTACATATTGTCAGTTTTAATGTTTTGTTATAAAGAATTGTATGCAGAAAAGTGTGTTTTCAACAATCTCTAGCATTTTTGGTGGCCGGGACCCTAACCCCCTATTTCCCATAGGTTCAATGTATCAACATTCGCATTTTTTTTAAACTTTTATGCCATTTTCAGTAATTGACTGTGTATAACTTTCCCTCACCACACAATTCTAATGTCACAGTATAGCCTAAAAAACTGCTTCAGCACCACGATTCACTGATTCACTATTTTTGTTTATTCCTTGATCTTCTCTCAGATTGTCTTCTCAATAAAAAATCCACAGCAGAAAGAATATAAAACTTTACTAGTCAGTCATTTAACAACTTATCATAACACCACATCAAAGTCACTTCCCCATCTCATTCTGACTTTGTGTGTACTTGCAAGTGTTCTAGTCACACATATACACACACACACATATGTTGAATGAATTAAAAATTGAGCTTTGGCCAAACTGAGTATACATCTCATTCTATGATCTTGAAGAATGGTTTATTGAAGGAAACTCCCAGGTCCTTTGATAGTTCCTGTGACATGCATTCATTTGTTGTGCATAAGTATGTAGAAATAGCTAAAATTCCCTTTTGTCTTCTCCTGGGTTCTAGATGATTTTATGGTATTACTTTAACACATGTGACTATGAAGTAATGCAACATTTTCTTGCATAGTTTATGGGAACAGTCATTTCATTTGAACCATATTTCATGTTATGGCAGCAATATTTTTTCTAAAGTATGTTATATGTAGCAGTATATGAAATATATTCATTTTATTTTCCTTGAGTAAATTGGTTTAATTTTTGCTTGAAAAGTAGATAGTGCCTCAAAGTACATACAAACTATTTTTCAAATTGTTTTGATGTATAAACCAATAAGATTAAATTTATTAATATTTTTTCTCTATAAGTAACTGAAATGTTCAGTTTTCACTGTTTTAGGTAAAAAAGAAAAAAAACTTTGACTGTCCCCAGGCAAATAATTTTCACTGTGCTGGTATAGAATGTTAACATATACAAGAAGAAAATACACGAGTATTACCTTAAAAAAAGGCCATCAGTTGGAATGAAAATATTTCAACAAGCTACAGCAATGAATAATGTTTTAACAAAATGAAATCCAGTAGGGAAAAATGTAAAGTCCTACACTTAGATATTAAATACCAACTTCAGAAACATGAAATGGGAAATTCTGTCAAAATGGTTGAGTGAACAGCTGTCTCTAAACCCAGATCTATTGAAGCAGTAAAATATGCCATTAAAAAAAAGAATGGAGAGAAATCTTCACAGGGAAAAACTTGTTTAAAATATTAGAAAGATTGAAGAAATGAATAACTAATAAAGATAACCCAAGTCAAGTCAAGAAACATTTATTCAGTGCCTTATATATGCCAGCCACTGAGCTGGGTGAGCTCTGGGAATTATAAAGAAGGGCAGTCCCTGCCTTCAAGGAGCTCACAGTCTCATAGGGGAGACAACATGGAAAGGCCTGTGTACATACCAGGTATTTATAGGGTAAATTGGAAGGCATTGACAGTAGAAGGGTACTAGTCAAGGTCTCCTGCAGAAGAAAGAATTTAAGCTGAGTCTTCAAGAAACCCAGAAAAGCAGAAGGTGGAGTGGAGGGAGAGCATTTGAAGCATGGAAGACAATGTATGAAAATGCATAGATTTCAGAGAGGAAATATTATGTACAAGAAGAACAGGAAGACTTGCTGAATCGTAGAATATGTGGAGGGAGAGGAGGAGAAGGTAAGGTTCATTATATTTCCTAAAATGAGAATACCAACAGTGAAGATCATTCATGTAAAGAGGTAGAAGGAGAACATCTCCTAAAGAATGTTTATCTGGGCTATGCAAAGGAAATATATAAAATATTATAGAGCTGGAATATTGAAAGAATAGTGTCCAGGTATGAGGTTGAAGGCTGGTATTGGATGGTTTTAAGCAAAGCAAGCTTTAAGCACCTAGCTATTTTTTTAAAAAGATAATAGCCAGAAATCCTAAGGATAGACTGGACAATAAAGGGATCATAGTATCTGACTGTGAGGATGGAGTTTGGGATCCAATTGTTTCAAATAAGACAATCTGTAGGTAGAGATAGGGAGAGAGAGGGAGAGACAGAGAGAGAGAGAGACAGAGAGAGGGAGGGAAGGAGAGAGGGAAAGAGGAAGGAAGGAAGGAAGGAATGAAGGAAGGAAGGAAGGAAGGAAGGAAGGAAGGAAGGAAGGAAAAAAGGAAGGAAAGAAAACATTTTTGATAGGTAAGAAAACAATCAAAAATAATTTTGAAAGTTAAATGATTAGATGCCCCTAAAATTGATGAGAAGTAGGAAATGGATTAAAAAACAGAATACAACAATTTCCTGCATACAAGAAATACACTTAGAATACATTCATTCTTCAAAATCACATGGCAGCTTTAAAAAAATTAATCACATATTAGGGTATAAAGAATTGACAAATGTTTGAAGGAAACATCTTTTAGAGTTATTCCATAATAAAAGCTGTGATCACCTTTTAGTAAGCATGATACCAAATTAGAAACTAAATTGTAGGGTCCTAAAAATAACTGGGTCAAAAAACTCAAATCTTAGAAACCATAAATAACCATATTAATGAGACTATTAAGAATAATAAGATATGTACTTAGGGATGGTTTTTGTAGGGAAGTATCTGCTGTGTCAAAATAAAACTATGTCAAAAATAAATAAAAATTTAAAACTCTCTACTATTATCCCTAATAAAAGGCAAAATAATTGTAAGAACTTAATGCTTATTAGCTGAATTGTTGAAGGTCAAACTGCTTTGAGTTAACAACTGAAAAACCTGCAAAGACAAGTACAGTAGGAGAAAGATATGTCTGCATATATGTGAATAAAAGAGCTAATGGCTTTAGTGGCCTGAAAATTCAACATGAGTCAACAATGATATATGGGAGACAAATGGAGAAAACAGTATAATGTCAAGGATAGTATCCAGAACAAGGGAGTTCACTTTATTCCCACAATATTTTACCCTAGTCAAACCAAGCTGAAAGTTCTGAATTTAATTTTTGGGCAGAAGATTTTAGGAAGGAGAGTAACATACCTGGAGCATGTTTAGATGAAAATAACCAGGATCGTGAAGACTGTTTCTTCTGCTAAAGAAAGTGTTAGAGGTAAAGATGGTAGTTATCTTTAAGTATTTGAAGAGTTATCATATAGAAGAAGAATCAAATTTGTTTTGATTGGCCCCAGAAGGCATAAATCTTAATAACAGATAGAGAGATAAATTTCAGCTCGATATGAAAAACTTACTAATATGAGGACTTTCTAAGCATGAAATTGGTTATCCCAAGAGGTTATCCCAAGAGGCACCAAATTCTCCATTCAGGAAGCCTTTGAGCAGCACCTAGATGTATACTCCAGGTTGTTATAGAGGACTCCTGTTCAGCTACAGATTAGATTAAAGGTTTTCTACGGTCATTTTCAAACTAAAGATTAAATAACCACAAAGAATTCTACATCTGTATGTGTTTGGAGGTGAAGGAGGTGAAAATTAGTGTAAATAGTTTGGATGATTCAACACTTTCTAAGTACCTCATCACCTGCTGTGATAAGCACACAGTAACCATGAAATAAAAATAAAAGAATTTGGTGCTGTGTCATTATAATGCCAAGTAATACAAGTGAAAAATGAATGATTTAAGTCAAAATGTTGTACTTTTTCATGTTGTTGTTCAGTCATTTCAGTCATTTTCAACTTTTCACAACCACATTTAAGGTCTTCTTGGGAAATATATTGAAGTGGTTTGCTATTTTCTTCTCCGGTTGACTTTACAGATGAGGAAAATTATGTAAACAGGGTTAAGGGACTTGCCCAAGGTGAGATTTACTAAGCTTGTAAGTGTCTGAAGCCAGATTTGAACTCAGGAAGATGAGTCTTCCTGATTATATGACCAGTGCTCTACGTATTACACTACCTTATACTTTTTCTACAAAGTGACAAATAAAATGTTGGAATTTTTTTCTATTGAACTGATGGTTTTGGTTTTGAGTGGCCATACCCAATCACAAATTAACTGATGAGCCATTTTAAGGAAAATAACTTCTCCAAAACATCAGTGAGAGGAGAAATTTAATTAAAATAAATATTTTCTCTACTTATGTAGATTTTTAAGCTTTCTGTGTTTTTAATAATAGCCTTCTTCCATTTCTATAATCAAAAACATTTCCTCTTCTGGTGGCCCAATTTGTGATGAGGCTCTCCAACAAAGTCCATCATGTAATCTGTACTCATATGTTCTCTAGATTAGTGTGATCTGCTGAAATTTGTGCTCTAGGGACATAGCTTTTAAGAACACAGGCTCACTTCCATGCCATGATGAGGAAGTAAAGTGAGAGGAGAAAGTAAACACTAATAAATTTCTAATCTATTTTTTGAAAGAATGAAGGCAATATAAAAAGATTCAGAGGGTTTTCATAAAGAATGATTCAAAAGGGTTACAAGGGAAATTACAGAGGCTTAAAATAAAAGTAAGTTTTAATTAAATGAAATGAAAAATGCAGTTTCAATCTAACAGCAGTTTCCAATGAATAATTGCCAAAAATCTTAGCAGATTTATTATTCTAGAGCTCTCACTGACAGAAATGGGGCTGTAGATTTGGAGTTTATCTGGGAACTCATCAACGGATTGAAAGAAATACTAAGTATTTTCTCAGTTAAGCAAAGGTGTATTGAAAGCATCTTTCTATTTTCTTCTAAAAAATATGATTTATTAATATAAGCTCATACTTTTACATCAAAATATAAGCACAAAATTTTAAGATATAGTGGTTTGAAAGCTATTAATTCAAATAAAAATGAACAAAAACACTATTTCTGAATATAATAATTGAAAAATTCAACAGTTTTAACAGACGTTTACTTAGCACCAATCATAAACTGCACATTGTTCTAGGAAGTAGAGAAACTAAGATTAAACAATATGCAGAATCAGCCCTCAATATACTTATAATCTAATAGGATTGTTGACCCTACATTAAACTCCCTCTGTGAATTCCTCATATTTTAATGTGTTACCCATGAGAGGTATCATCCTGTAGTAGATAAAGGTCTGGTCTGGAACTCATGGAAAACCTGGGTTGAATTTCTGCTTCTGACTAGCTGTGTAGCAATGGTCAGTTATCCTCTCAATGTCCCAAGAAACTAAGATAATTACACTCCATTTACAAATGTCATATTTGACAGGCATCATTCTATAGCAATAATATAAAACTTCTTTCAGAGAAGTATTTTAGTGTCATTTTTCCAGTTAATGTTAATTGTTCTATGGCAATTACTTCTTATCAAATATCATCCAATTCTTAAGAAAATTCTTGATTTGAAAAAAAAAATTTCTGAAGATACAGACCTTTATCTAAGGACTCAATAATAAAAATACCACTATCTTCCTTCCTTTCCTTTCTCTTCTCTTCTTTTCCCTTTCCTCTGTCCACATAGGGTATCATACCTTTACCCATGGGTGCTCTGCCCAAAGGTATGTAAATTTTGATCACAAAATATCTTTGCATTTAGAGGCTAGATGTTTTTCTGAAGGACCATGTCTTAAACACAAATCACTCTGGCTCTCACTGATTGGTCAACAATGGATCCAAGCCCAAGACCCACTTAGTCACCATTTGGGTCCTCATTCACTCAGAGTGAATATAAACATTTGTTTCTATTTCGACCAGAAAAAGACTGATTTTTTTTGACCAGGTTAAAGAGACCATTCTCTGCCTCCTTTCTTACATAGTCTTAATTACTGAATGGCATTGCCTAGGTCAAATTGAGATCTTTTAAAGATCTTAGCTTAAAGAGGTCAAGGTCTCCCACTGCTTCAAAGGTCTTCTCCAGTTGTCTTGATCTATATCTGGCCACTGGACCCAGATGGCTATGGAGGAAAAAGTGAGGCTGGTGACTTTGCACAGCCCCCACCTCCCTCACTTAAATCCAATTCACTTGCATGTCATGGCATAACCTCCCTGATGTCATGGTCCTCTTTGAGAAGGAAGGACAAACAATAACAACAAAAATAATACCTTGTTTTAGTATAGGGTTTTACATTTGTCAGAGCTCGTCCAGTTCTGACCTCTTATTGGGTCTCCATAAAGAATTCTGTGAGGCAGTATGGAGAAGTAAGACAAAAATATGAAGTGATGGAGATGACACTATCTAGAGCAAAGAAGTCTAGATTGTGAATCAAAAATATTGAGTTGGAATTTAGATTCTGTCACCAATCAAATTATGCTCCTTAAGAAATTAATTTCAACTCTCTGGACCTCAGTTTCTTTATGAGTCGATTAAACTATATCATCTCTCAAGTCACATCATCTTAATTTTTTTTCAAATTCATAGTTATTAAGTGAATCTTTGTTTGCATGCTATGAAAATGATCACTTGACTCAAAAAAGGAGATTACTTCAATATTTAAAAAGGCAGCTTAAAAACATTGTTTTTGGTATAGTTATTAACTAATCAGTTCAATTCAAGTAGTCAGTTGTGACCCATAGTCATAGGTTTGAAAAACTATTATCTATTGACATGAGAGAAATACTTTGCCACCTGGTGCTTTTGTCTGACTTGACATGATACATGCTGAAGAATAAAATTCTGTTGGGTGGGGGAAAAAAATCATTTGGCTTATCTGTATTTACAGAAAGAAGTGGGACTGAATTTAAAAGGATGACATTTTTTCCCTTATCCTGGAAGAGAAATATTGCAAGAAGCAGGACAGAGGGCAAGCAAATAAGCTAGCTGCAGGATTAGATTCCAGTTTGAGCAGGCGATGCAAGAGGTAAGGAAAAATATGAGGTGGTCGGTATGGAGAGTATTTTAACCTCATCTGGGGTTCCACTGCTCCTAAAGCTGGTTTCCCATTAGCTCCATGGACCACCTGAGTCCATAACTAAAGGATGTAGATTATTGTGGACTTTTCCATCAGAAAGATCTTTTAGAGACTGCAACATGCCTAATTCTCCTTCCCCATCATTTTCCTTTGTGTGTGTTAGGAGTCCAGGATGGAAGAAAGAGATATTGAATCCAAAGGTTTCCTATTCTTTAAATGTTACATTTTATGTTTAATTAGTTTGACTGCTGGCTTAGATAAAGTTCTGATTGATTATGGCTGTTGCTTCTTTGTTTTATTGCTTGTGCATAGAGTTGCACAAAAGAGACAGAAAAAGCAAGAAATATTACTGACAAAAACAGAAAGAAACAGAGAGAAAGCCAGAGCAATCAGAGATGGATACACACAGAGAGACAGACAGACAGACAGAAACAAAACAAATTCTGTATGAATTGTCCAGGGATGAGTTTTCTCTAGCTGGGGAATATGGAGAAAGGGTCTTATCAATTGTAATTTTTTGTTAACTTCTAAAGCAGAATCTTTTTTAAAAAATGAATATAGATCTCATTATTTCTTTGGACACAAGTGTGCTAAAACAGTGCCTCAGGGGAAAGCAAGCTTGGTAAATAGAAAGAAACTTCTCTCAGAAGCAGTTAACCTCAGACAATTTTATTCCCATTATTCTTTCGTGAGAAATAATTGAGTCATCATTACATATTACCGCAGGATCATAGATTTAGTCTTGGCAGGGACCTTAGAACCTCCCCAATCCAACCTCATTATTTTACTGTAATACAAAGTAGAAAAGTTAGTGAATTGTCCCTGAATATTTGAACCTAGGTCTTCCTAACTCCAATGCACCCAGTAGTTTGTGATTTAACCAGGTACAACTATGTACTATATAAAAAGTTTACATGTTAAACCCTTTTCTGAGAGCAATTTTGTGGAACTGAAAGGCATTATTAATTTCACTCCTGGAAGTAATTATTAAAAATAATGGGGTTTTATGGACTGTGGTGTGTGCACAGCATGGAACAACCCAGTTGCTACAAGAAACTCAAGAAGAAAGACCAATATGTTTTCATAATAATTTTATGTTAAATCAAATCATAATGAATGTTTCTTATGGATAGCAAAGTATAATTAAATAATTTCTTTTCTTAAGAATTAATAACATTACTTCTCAACTCATCCAGTGCTTGCACTGTGAAAGAGCATGTGTTTACTCTAACTGAATTAAGTTTAGCTCAAGCAGAGGAAAACACAAAGTTACTTTCCTGAAATTCAGATCTAACCATATCATGCCCTTATTAAATAAATTCCAATGACTCCCTATTATCTTTAGGATTAATTACAAGTTCTGCTAACATTTAAAGCTCTTTATAATCTGGATCCATTCTACTTTTCCACCCTTAGTACATACTACCCTCCTCTGTGCCCTCTATAATCAAACTGTACTTCCTGATGATCGTCATACATGACATTCAATCTCCCATCTTCTTGCCTTTGTACTGTTTATACCCAATGCCTGGGATATACTCCTTCTACTCCATCACCTCATGGAATACCTTTTTTCTTTCAAGACTCATATCAAGCTCTACCTTCTCCATAAGGCCTTTCCTGGTTCCCACATGCTAATATCTTCCCCCTACCCTCCAAGGTTGCATTGTATGGGTTTTATGTATCTAACATTGTACATCTATATTCCCATTAGAATGTAGGCTTCTTGAAGGCATAGACTTTCATTTTTATCTTTGTAGCACCAATACCTGGCCTTGTAGATAGTAGGTGCTTGATAAAGGTTTGCTGATTAATTGGTTAATTCATTGAGGCAGTGAGACATCTGTTTCTTCATCTGAATATCTCCTAGTCCAGGGCTGAGGAATCTGTGACCTCGAGGCCATATGTGAACCCCTAGGTCCTCAAATGCAAATCCAGATTTAGTCAAAAGGTCACATTTGAGGACAAGAGAGCTACATGCACTCTCTAGGTCACAGGTTCCCCACCCCTGTACCTAGGCAATTTCTCCAGTGGAATTAAGGATTAGGACTGTTTCATGTTTGTATCTTTGGCATCTAGCCTAGTACCTGACACATTGTAGGCTCTTAATAACTCAATTATTGTTAAAAAGAATTTAATTACAGCATTGACTTTTGAACATTTGAATTTGAATTTGCCCTAGAGAAACAAACTTTTCTTCAAAACTGCTTCTCTTGTAAGAATTCTCGGGGCATCTTCCTTCCATCTAGTTGCTAAAGGGACTGTGATATTTGCAAGTATGAGTGTTAAGATCACTGTGCATTTCTTCTTGCAAGCTGTGGATCCTGATAACCTTCTCTTGATTCTTCTTTGATGAGTAAATGGAACCAGTGGCTTTATGAATGTGTTCTTGCCTAGCATGTATCCAAACTCATGCCCATACAGTGTGTAGGTTCTGACTGACTGAAAGCAGTAGAGATTGAATCTTTAGCTGTAGGAAATTCTGGATCATCATCTCCTTTGGAAAATGCAAGCATTATTTATGAATAGAATCTTCCTATTTAACATACTCTTATTGGTGGTGCTGAAACATTCTCACCTTTTTTTTTTCTTTCTGATGTCTTATAGCTGAAGAATTGAAGTTTAGCTGCTGCTACTATTGTTTTGTCATTGTTGTTCAGTCCTTTCAGACGTGTCTGACTCTTCATGTCCCCAATTGCAGTTTTCTTGGCAAAGATACTAGAATGTTTGCAATTTCCTTCTCCAGCTCATTTTACAAATGAGAAAAGTAAGGAAAAAAATGTTAAGTGACTTGCCCAGGGTCACACAGCTAATCAGTGTCTGAAGCCAGATTTAAATTCAGGTCTTCCTGCCTTCTGGTCCTACATTCACTGCAGTCATCAAACTATTCTTACTTGGTGATGCTGAATCACCCCCACCCCTATATTTCTTTCTGATATCCTTAGCTGAAAAATTGAAGTCACCAGAAATACAGTGGAGAGGCACACTGTGGGCATGAGCAATTATGGGTCAGGTACTATACTAGTTTCTCTAGATATAAAGATAAAAGTGAAATATTGCCTACTTCCAAAGACTTTATATTCATACATTAGGGGAGACAACCTATATAAGCAGAGGCAGAATAAATTCAAAATAAATATACACACTTTGGAAGGAAGTACACTAGCAGTTAGGGTCAATCAGAAAAGGCTTCATGTAAAAGGCAGAGCTTGAGCTGTGTCTTGAGGGAAGAGAGGGATTCTATAAAAAGATAAATAGGGAGCACATTCCAGAGATAGGGGTGAGCCTATAAAAATAAAAAGATAGGAGATATTCTGCCATGTATAAGGAGGAGAGAAGGCCAATTTATAGAAAAGGAATAATGTATAATAAGACTGGAAACACAGATTGAGATCAGGTTGTGAAGAGCTTTGAACAATGAACAGAAAAGTTTATATTTTGTTCCGGAAACAATAGAGAGTCCTTGCACATTACTGAGTAGGAGAAGTGAAATGAATAAATATGAAGCTCAAGGAGCACATTGAAATATATTACCAAAGAACCAGCATGAGATGACATCAAAGATCTATAAGACAGGATAACAAAAGCTCTGTTACATCAGTATTCACGATTATGAAAAATGATAAAGGCCCCACAAACATCTGACTTAGAAGACTTATGGGAAGGTATAGACAAGGACTGCCCAAGGGGAAAAGGCATAAAGGCTTGCAAACTATATCACTGGAGGGAATACTCACATTGATGAGATCACAGATCACATCTTCAAACCACTGAAGTATCAAAAGATATCTCCTAGGGATTCTCAGGAAATTACATAGGGATTTCATTGTTCTTATTGTTGTTCCCTTGTTCTCAAAGAGGACCAATGGCATCACAAGTAATGACTTGCACTTGAACCAGATTTGAGTGAGGAAGAGCTACACAAAGTCATCAGCCTCATTCTCTCCTGCAGAGTCATTGAACTCCAGCAAGACAAAGGTCAAGATGACTGGCAATGGCCCAGGCTTGGTGGGTGATGTTGACCTTTCTAAATTAAGGTCTTTCCCAGGTCTCAGTTTGTCTGAGGCCATGCCCATTCAATGACTAAGAGCTAGGTAAGAATTGAAACAAAATATGGTCCAATTAATTCTTCCAAAAATATCAATCTAGTGTTCCAGCTCTAGTATAGAGACTAGGCTGGACTAAGTAGTTCTCAGAGACAGAGCCCATTAAAAATGTGTCAGGTTGAAAATCAGAAAGGCATTCTGAGTTTGGACTTTGAAGGAAGAAAATACTACAGCTAAGGACTAGAAAGTAAACTCTTCTTAGAGTAAGGAGATGTAGGTTTGGATAACTGCTCTGCTACTGTGTGACCTTGACAAACCACTTAACCTCAATGGGTCTCTGTTTTCACATCTATAAAAAAAGGAGATTCAATTAGATTATCTCTAAGGTACCTTCCAATGATAACATTCTATGAAACTGTAATAAGAGGCTAAGAGTTAACAAATTAGAATATATAACAATCATTGGAAGGAATCTTAAACATAAAAAATAATAAACAATGAAATAACTTCAAAAATATGAAGTTTTTGTCATATCTTTAATGTTCTAAAGCACTTTAAAAATTGTTTCTTATATGAGGATATAGGATATTATTTATTTCTGCTCAAATCTTAAAACACATACACATTATTTAATGAGCTAAATGCTTTTTTTTTGCTTGGCAGATACCGGTAGTTCAACATCTCATTGAGCTCAATACGTATAACTCAATAAGCATAATAGGTACACCCCAAGGAGCTAACTGGGACCACAGGATACATACATAAATAACCATAATTCAAAATAGAATACTAATATGTAAGAAAGAAACAAATGAATTGTATGGACAAAAATATTTATAGCAGCTCTTTTTGTGGTGGCAAAGAATTAAAAATCAAGAGGATGCCTATCAACTGGACTATGGCTAAACAAACTGTGATAAATTAATTAATGTAATACTATTGTGCTATAAGAAATGAGGAGCAGACAGACTTCATAATAACCTGGAGAGACTTACATAGACTGACGCTGAGTGAGGAGAGCAGGACCAGAACTTTGTACACAATTACAGATGCATCGTATCTGTGACAACTGACTTTGATAGACCAGGCTCCTCTCAGCAATGCGAGATTGTAAGACAACTCCAAAAGACTCATGATGGAAAGGGATATCCACATCCAGAGTAAGAACTATAGAGTCTGAATGCAGATTGAAGCAAACTACTTGCTCTCTCTCTTTTGTGTTTTGTTTCATTCCTTCATTCTCATTGTTCATCCCATTGGTTATAATTCTTCTTTACAATTTGACTAATGTTTAATGTGAAGGAATTTGTAGAACCTATATCAAATTGCATGCCGCTGTGGAAGGGAGGGGAATTTGGAACTCAAGGGATTGAGGAACTGAATGCTATAAACTAAAAGTAAATAAATAATTTCTTTTTAAAAAGGTAAAAATGAAGTGCTATAAGAATTCAAATGAAGAGACTATTTCTGACTATTGGAGTTTTCATGGAGAAGGTGGAATCTGAACAGGCCCATGAATGGCAACTTGGAAGGAAGACTCCAGGGTCAAGGATTTGTTTCTCTACTTGACAGATATGTAAAATGAAGCTCAAAGTGGTTAAATTTCTTCTCCATGTTTACACAGCTAGCAAGTGTCAAAGGCAGGGTTCAAACCCAAGTGTCTGAGTCCAATAATTTTTCTACCAAACACTGAAGATTTTTGAGGAGGGGAATGATTATATTTATATATATAGGGTAGGGTCCTTAACTTCAACTCTCCATTTAAGAAAGAGAACTCAACTGAGACATCTCTTCATTTCTCACCTGGATACATTACTCTGGGACTTTTCTAAAGTTCCTTGAGGAGGGGTGGCTAAGTGATGCAGTGAATAGAGCACTGACTCTGGAGTCAGGAGGACATAAATTCAAATCTGACCTCAGACACTTAACACTTACTAGACATGTGACCTTGGGCAAGTCACTTAACCCCAACTGCCCACCTTCCCCCCTCCAAAAAGCAAAAAGAAATAAATAAAGTTCCTTGAGGTCAGAGATTGTCATTTCTTCCTATTTGTTTCCCCAGTACTTAGTATACTACCTGGCATTTGGTAAGCGCTTAGTAAAGGTTGCTTCATTATTACTGCCTGATAAATTGTAAGCTACTTGAGAGCAAAGTTTCATTTTTGCCTTTTATCCTTAGCACCTAGCATATTGCCTAAAATATAAGTACTTAATAAATGTTTATTGTTTGACCATTGGGCTAGATTGGCTTTTAAAATAAAATATGCAAAAAGATTTGTCCTTAAAATTTAAACTGAAATATTTTCAGGAAGTGCTGACAGCGACAATTCTCTGACCTTTCCTGAGAACTTAAGCCCCATTAAGAACTCTCTAAAGGTCAGTTCTATTTACTTAGTAGTGCTGAAGGTCCAGAAAAAAAAATGCATCTACCAAAGTCACCCTGGAGGGTATCTGTGAATGGGAATGTGAAAATAAAAATAATATTTCAGCTCAAGTGAAAATAACTTCCTACAATTAGCCAAAAAAAAATCTGTCTTAAACACTTACACAAAATAAATGCATCAACAAAAATATCATGGTCACAGATTAATTCTTGAAATAGAAATTAACCAAGAAATACAGAAATCATTTATCCCACATATAAGCATACTGCTTTTTTTATGTAAAACCATTTAAATACACCAACACAACACCTACCATTCCTCCAATGCCCCTCAATATTCTCTCCTCTCCGTCACTCATTCATGCAGTCACTCTGTACTACACAAAGCAAGTCCTTAACTTACAAAGCAGGTTACCCACATGTATAAGTTAGTTGTTTCAATCCCAGGATTAAATTTCCCAATGAGCTCATAATATGCACTTTCACCTCAAGTTTTCAGACAATTCCCTAAAAGGTGACAATTTATAATGCGGGAGAAATATTGGGTCTGTACCTCACACGTTTGGGAGTTTTGTGACCCTGGGCAATTCACTTCCCCTCTATCAGTCTCATCAATAAAGTAGAGATAATAATAGCACCTATCTTATACTTGTTATGAGGATTAAGTGAGATAGCCTATGAAAAGCACTTTGCAAACCTTAAAATGCTATATAAATTCTAGCTATTATTATTATATTTGCAATGGAAAACATTCTAGAAAACAATTCTATTAACATAAAAATTAAACTAAAAAAACTGAGTAATAATTACCACAGGATCAAATGAGCTAGTATTTGTACAGTGCTTAGCAGAGTTCCTGGCTCATATTAGGTGTTTTTTATCTGTTTGTTACTTTCTCATTACGCCTTCCCTAACTAACTAGAAAGCTAGTTCTTGAAGGAAAGCAGGGCGAATTAGAGAAAAATCAGGCTTTATCTTTGACTCCTTCCTCTCTACCCAATTTATCAACACTCCCTGATCAATCCTCCTTCAAAATGTCTTCGTGATTCAAGTCCTTTTTCCCTCTGACACTTCTTTGGTCTAGATCCTTCTTCCTTTGTCCATAAATTAATTCAAGAAGTTGAAAGCTGATGCTAGTGGCACTATAGATCATGTTTTGTTCTGCAGTGGCTCCTATTTCCAGGTTCTAATGTCTTTCAAGAACCACTTCCTTCTGCCCCTACACCTATCCTGAATGAATTCCTGTGTTGGTTAGTTGTCCCATAATGTTTGATAACTTCAGATAGATGCCTATGTCTGTGACATTTCCCAGTCTCCCCCACTTCCCCTGATCTCCACATTATGCTAGGATCTCTTTAGGTGCTAAGGTAAGGATGCAGAATACATAATTAAAGCCACAGAAAGAATCCTTAAACTTTCTTTAAAACAAAAATAAAACATATAGTACTCCAAAACCTTGCCCGGGGTCATTACTCATATCCTGTGGGATCCATAGTTTGGAAACAACATATTTCTGACATAAAGCTAATTGTGTGAAATGCAAGGATAGTTATTCTTTGCAAAACTACCTCTTTAAAATGTACATTACATCAAAATTAGCACAGTTTGAAAGAAAATGAAGGGTTTTTTTTTTCTTCATGAAGTACAAGATCTTTAAAAGGAGTTATACATCAAATATCCTTAAGCTATGTGTCTGATGTAGATGATTAATGGTCTGTTCCCACACTGCTACCCAAGCCTGCTAAAAGTTTAATAATTGGAACCTCATTAATTAGAAGTTTAGCTACATGCTTATTTAAAGTAATTTTGTTGTTGTTGTTAAAGGATTATTGTTTGATAATGGAGAATGTGTTCTGTGTTTTAGCAAGGAAGCCAACATTTTTTTCATGTCTTCTTTTATGATTCTTTAGATATGATCTCCCCTACTTTATTCATTAGTGGTCATACAGATGTCCTTTTTGCTCTCAGTATTATCATTATAGAAGACCTTCATGCATCCAGTACATGTTGGGTTGTCTGGGGGTATTAATGTAGTAGTAGTCATTCTCCCTGACAAAACTAATCCCTCTACTTGTACCATTTATCCAATCCTTGATTGTTTCTTCTGGTAAAGTCACCTCACAATCATTCCTTTCCAATCTTCAGTCTTTCTATATCTTCCAATTTACTTCCAGCTACCTACAAACACACAAGCCTTATCCTACACATACACATACACATATGCACGTGCGCACACACACACACACGCAAACACAAACACACACACTTCACAAACTTTCACTTGTCTCTATTGTCCCTTCAAATTATTCTACAATTATGTCTCCTTTCACTGAGAGGACTGGCAAATCAATGGCATTTATTTTGTTCATGTTGATTGATTGTCAGTCACTATGTAATAAACATTTATTAAACACTTAACATGTGCCAGACATTTTGATGAACTCTGGGCATGCAAAGAAATGCAAAAATAGTCCTTTCCCTCAGGGAGTGTGCATTCTAATGTAGGCGATAACGTCTAAGTATATACCTAATATTTACCAAGTAGATGTAAGGTAACTGAGAGGGGAAGGGACTATCAACTGTAAGAAACAGGAAAGGGCTCCTATAGGAGATAAGATTTGAGTTGTATCTTAAAGGAAATGCAAGGAAATTAGAAGAGTAAGTAAATTCCAGTCATGGAAACATGCATAGAAATGGGATATCATGAGCTAAGTTGAAGGACCTACATCAGTGTAGCTATGATATAGTTTGGGTGTATCAAAGAGCTCACGAAGGAGAGGAAAGTGAAAGAAGGCTGAAAAGGTATGCAGGAGTCAGATTTTGAAAAGCTTAAAACGACAAGCAGAGGACTTTGTATTTGATCCTGGAGGTAAACAGGGAGCCACTGGAGTTTGTTGAGAGGAGGGTGATATAGTCAGACATACATGTTAGACAAATCACTTGGATTGCTAAGTGGAGAGTGGATCTGAGTGGGGGGAAGTTGGGGCAGGAGGACAAGAAGAAAGACAGGGAAGAAGTGACGTGAACCTGAAATTGGGTTTTGGCTATATGAATGGAGTCATGTGATTGTTTACATGAGATATCGTTAAGGTAGAAAAGACAAGATTTGGCAGTGGATTGCCTATGAGGTTTAGTGAGAATAAGAAGTTGAGAATACAACTAAAGGTACAGACTTGTGACTGGGAGAGTTGGAGCATCCTTGATAGTTAATTGGAAAATCTGGAATGGGGGAGAATTTGGGAGAAAGGAAATGAGTTCTGTTTTGGACCTGTTAAATTTGAGATCTCTATGGGACATCTAGGTAAGCTATTCCAGAGGCGGTTGGAGATGTGTGCAAAGAGTCCAGGGCTGGATTAGTGAATCAAGTAATCAGATACATTGAATTAATTCAGATTTAATATATTATTTATAGTATTCTGCTTAAGGTCTTTCTGTTTCATTTTCTCTTTTTGTTTATTTTTTTTTAGTTTTTTTGTTACATTTTGTTTCAAACTGTCTCCCTCCTTCCTCACCCCATATTAGAGAAGTTTAGTATTTGACACAAATTTATAAATGTAGGTAAAACCATACTATGCATACTCATATTTATCAGTCTTTTCTCTGGAGGTGGATAGCATCTTCCTTCATAGGTCCTCTGGAGTTGATTTGAATATTTATTATACTCAAAATAACTTGATTGTTCAAAATTATTCTTCAAATAATATTGCTGTTACTGTATATCAGGCTTCCTTGATTCTATTCATTTCACTTTTCATTATTTCATATGTCTTTCTATATTTTTTTTCTAAAATTAACCAGCTCATCATTTCTTACAGCATAGTAGTATTTGATCACGATCATATGCCACTTGTTAGTAATTCCACAATTGATGGGTATCCCCTCAATTTCCAGTTCTTTGCCACCACAAAGAGAGCTTCTATAACTATTTTAGAATATATAGCTTCTTTTCATTTTTGCCTTATAACCTTGGGAAACATACCCAATAGTAGTATTGCTGGGTCAAAGAGTATACATGATTTTTTAATTCTTTAAGCATAATTCCAAATTTCCAAAGTGGTTGGATCAGTTCACAGTTCCACTAACAGTGTATTAATGTCCCAATTTTTCCACATGCTCTACAACATGTCATTTCCCCCTTTTATCATTTTAGCCAATCTGACAGGTATGAGATGATACCTCAAAGTTTTTAATTTGCATTTCCCTAATTAATAATGATTTAAAGCATTTTATATGACTTTATATAACTTCGATTTCTTTATCAAAAAACTGCCTATTCATGTCCTTTGGCCATTTAGCAATTGGAGAATGACTCATATTCTTACAAATGTTACTAAGTTCTCTATATATTTGAGATATAAGACCTTTATCCAAGAAACAGTCTTTAAATATTTTTCTGCTTTCCTTCTTATCCTGGCTATATTGGTTTCATTCATACAAAACCTGTTTCATTTAATGTAATTACAATGATCCATTTTACATCTCACAATACTCTCAATCTCTTGTTTATTCATAAATTCTTCTCCTATCCATAAGTCTGATAAGCCATGTGTTTCATGTTCTAATTTTCTTATTGTACCTTCCTTTATATCTGGGTCATGTATTTATTTTGACTCTATCTTAGTAAATGGTGTAAGATATTGGTCAATATCCAATTTATCCTGCTTTCAAATTTTACCAAATAATGTGCTTATCCCAAAAGCTTAAATCTTTACATTTCTCAAACACACAGTTACTATAATAATTTACTACTGTGTATGGTATGTGTCCTGTGTTCCATTGATCTACTCATTCACTTCTTAGCCAGTACCAGATAGCCTTGATAATTATTGCACTATAATGTAGTTCAAGATCTGGTACTATTAAACTTCCTTCCCTTAATTTTTTTTAATTTCCTTTGATATTCTTGACCTTTTGCCCTTCTAAATGAATTTTATGGGGACAACTCTTCAGATATTATAGAGATTCATTTATGGTAAATTGTATTTTGTTTTTTAAAAACCTGAATGAAAAGAACCTAGCACTGGAAATAACCTTAGAGGCTATCTTGTCCAATTTCCAATCCAAAGAAAGAATGCTTTCTATAACAATGCTATCAGTTAATTATTTATCCAGCTTCTCCTTGAACATTGTCAGTGAAGGGGGCTTACTAGTTCATGGGTCAACTCAACAGAGTCCTTTTCTACTTACTCAGAAGTTCTTGTATTAAGCAAAGATCTGACTTCATCTAATTTTCACCCACTGGTCATAATTGTATCTTCCAGAATTATGCAGTAGAAGTCCTACCTGTTTATTTCCAGTCTTCAGGAAAATGTACATTATTTTTAATAGATATTTATCCTTTATCTTAAAAAGAAACGTTTCTATTGAAAATTAATTTTCCTTTTTTTCTCCCTTAAACTAGTGGGAAATGCTCATCACTAGGTTTGCTGTTGGATATTGTGCCAGTTGCAATACCTCTCAAAAGCCATCTAATAAGTTGTAGAGGGGCTGCTCTGTGTCTATGGAGAGTCTAACCATCCTGATGAAATCCCAGATCCTAAAAGTAAAAATAAAAGGGAATATTTATATAATGCTTTAAGGTTTGAAATAACTTTGCATACATTATATCCTTATTAAAGCTTAATAACCTTATCAGTTAGGTACTTATTGCAGGTATTATGATGCCTGTTTTATAAATGATGAAATGGGCTTAGAAAGGTTAAGTCACTCATTTGTGTTCCTATAGCTAGTAAGCATCCCAAGTAAAAAATAAATCCTGGTCAGTCTGACATGAGCACCAACTTTCTTTCCAGCAGGTCACACTGCCCCTTTTTCCAGAAGAAAAAAAAAACAGAAAGAAGATTTCATAGCCTGAACTTAGAATTTAAAGAAAAAAGACAAAATGGCATAGTGATCTATACTAATTTTAAAGGCAAAACTAAATTTCACATCTTTCTCTGAGCTTTATAGTAGTGTTGATGTGGTGGTTATTTAATGGTCTCTTAGAACATTTGTAAGTATGAAAGGGAAAGAAAAGAACACCAAATGTTTCAGATACTGAAAATCTAATAATCAGACAGATTTTCATGTAATGTTTTTAGGGAAGGTCACACTGAAAACAGAATCATGGACCATAATGAACCCTCAAGGACCCAAATAGTTCAGAGTCTGTATAAATCTATGACTCATTCAGACTACAATTATTACAGAAAGACCACAAGTCACTAATTGGTTTTAATATATTTGACCTTAAAAATCATAACATAGAAATGTCTCTTCCAGAAATATGATTAAAAAGTACATAAAATAATTTTCTGAGGAAAAATAGAATCAGGAACATAGCAAAACAATGAAATTTCATCTAGGGGAGGATTCTGGGAAGATGGAATAGGTCGGAAAACTTTCAACTCTCCAAATTTCCTCCACACAAAAAGACAGAACATCACCTCAGAGCAGCAGAAATAAGCATGAAGCAAAGCAGTTCTCTTCCTAAGACAATTTGAGAAGACCTCGGGAAAGACCCAGCCTCCAGGAGTGGAGGTTTGGCCTGAGTGAAGTGCAAATGCCTACAGGCCAACTCTGCAGAATCAACAAACAAAAAAATCCAGGGGGACAGCTGGGTTGAGAGACAGCCTCTGTCTTAGAAACTTTTATCTCACAGACAGGGTTGGGGTCTGACCTCTAAGTAGGAAAATACTGAAGGACCTTCCACTGCTCAGGAAGGCCAAGCACAGCTGTGCTGACCAGACTCATCTGATGCTATGGCTGTGGGAATAAGAAGTTAGCATATTCCTGGTGAGTCTCGTAGTGAGGGGCAGGCATCCTGTTGGCTGTGGGAACTTGCAGGACAGCAGAGTCCCTGGTTTCAGTTGTGGGGCAGAGAGGACAGCTATGATTTGCAACCACCTGAGGGATTGCAGGAAGCAAGATCATTTGCAGGACAACATGACTGGGCACCTTACCTGTGGTTTAAGAGTGGAGAGGAGAGCCCAAAGCTGGGCCCCAAGACAGACCTCAAAAAATAACAGTCAGATGAACCTGAGGCTTGGAGCATTATTCTCCATACCTTGGGACTATAAATGAAATGAGTAGGCAAAGGAGCAAGAACCTTACCATAGATAGTTACTATGGGGATAGAGAAGATCTAGGTTCATATTCATAGGAAGATAATGGAACTTAAAAATTCACTCCTTTGTCTATGAGAAATATCAAATGGTCCCTAACAGAAAAAGATTTCTTAGAAAAATTTAAAAAGGACTTTAAAAATTAAAGAGATTGCAGAAAAATTTAAAAAGATAAGAGCAATCCAAGAAAATTACAAAAAGAAAGTCAATTAACTAGAAATAGAGAATCAAAAACTTTAGGAAGAAAATAATTCCTTGAAAACTAGAATTGGTCAAGGGGAAGCTAATGACATCTAAGATACCAAGATATCTTAAAACAAAATCAAAAGAATGAAAAAAATAGAAGACAAAGTGAAACATCTCATCAGAAAACCAAGTGATCTGGAGAACAGATCGAGATGAAATAATCTAAGAATCATTAGATCACCTGAAAATTATGATTAAAAAAAGAATCTTAATACAATATTATGAGAAATTTTTGAGGAAAAATTACCTTAAAGTTGTAGAACAAAAAAGCAAAATAAAAACAGAAAAAATCCACTGATCTGGAAACTCTGAAAGAAATTCCAGAAGGAAACTTAGAGGAATATCATAGCTAAGTTTCAAAGCTCCAAGGTGAAGGAGAAAATATTTGAAGGAACAAGAAATAAAAAGCAATTAAAATCATGGAGCTACAATAAAAATTACACAAGACCTAGTAGTTACTATGTTGAAGGACTGTAGGTCTTTGAATACTATATTCCATAGAACAAAAGATTTAATGTTACAACCAAGAGTAATTTACCTAGGAAAACTAAATATAATACAAATTTTTTTGAAAGGACATTTAACAAACTCAAAGACTTTTAGGTTTTTGTGACAAAACCCTCAGAAATTAAGAGAAATTTTGACTTATAACATCTAGGAGAAATATAAGGTAAATATTAAAGAGAATTATAAGTGACTCAGTGAGGTCAGATTGTTTACTTCATGTAGGTGGAAAACATTAGCAGTATTCTTATGATTGTCACTTTTATTGGGTAGTTTGACAGAAAGGCTTGGGCTGAGTGGAATATGATGGAGTGATTCTAAAAAATAAAACTGAATAGGGAGAGATAAAAAGGAGTGTCATACAAATGAGGCATAAGAGGAAAATTTGGTACAGAAGAAGCTCATAGTAGGAAGGGTAGGTAGTGCTGGAACCTTACTCCCATTGGGAATGGGTTAAAGAGCAGATATATATCTAGAAGAGTATAAAAGTCTTCTAAATTGAGAAAGAAATAAAAGGGTAAGGAAATGGGGGGGGAAGGATGGGAGAGGTTAAGGAAGGTACTCAGAGGGGTGAGTTGGTTAAGAAATAGAGCAAAGTAGCAGGTACAAGTAAAGCAGAGGAGTGAAGAGGTATAAGGTAAATAGGGTTTGAAGGATAGTGAAGAGAAATAGGAAGGAGAAAAATACATAAGTAATTGTAGCTTAGAATGTGAATTGGGGGTGTGATTAGATGGTGCCATGAATAGAGAACCAGCCCTGGAGTCAGGAGGACCTGAGTTGAAATCCAGCCTCAGATTCTTGACACACTTACTAGCTGTGTAACTTTGGGCAAGTCACTAAACCACAACTGCCCTCCAAAAAGCAAAAAAAAAAAAAAAAAGAATGTGAATGGGATAAATTTACCCAAAGAATGGAAATGGATAGCAGATTAAAAATTTGAATTCAACAAAATGTTGTTCCGAAAAGATTATAAAAATGAGAGATACACACAAAGATAAAATAAAAATAGAAGCAAAATAAAGATAAAATAAAGCAGAAGAATTTAGTATGTAAAAAAAGCAGAGACAGTAATCATGATCTGAGACAAAGTTAAAGTTAAAATAGATTTAATTAAAAGTGAAAATAGAGAAACTACACTGTGTATCAGCAATATTATTCAATATTCTTTTAGACCATTTAAGATGCCTAGACTTTATAAAATACCTGAGCTTTTACTTGCCAAAACAGGCACAAGAACTATATGAACATAAATATCAAACTTTTTATACAAATAAATGCAGATCTAAATAACTGAAGTAATATTTATTGTTCATGGGCAGATAAAGCCAATATAATTTTTAAAATGAGTACTTCACCTAACTAATCTTGTCATACCAATTCAATTATTCAAAAGAAAATTATACTGAGTTAGATAAAATAAAACCAAAGTTATTTGGAAGAACAAAAAGTCCAGAACTTCAAAGAAGCCAGGGGGTGCGGGAAGGGGGAAATGTAAAGGAAGTAGATTCAGCAGTTTTAAACTTTAAACTAAAATATGAGGCAAGATATTGTTGAAGTGTAAAAAGAATGATTTTGATTATTTTTTAAATTTAGATTATTTTAAACTAAAACTTTCTCACATAAATAAAACCAGTGTAGCCAAGAATAGAAGGAATGCATAAAATTGCGGGAAAAACTTTCATAGACAATCTAATCTCTCAGGTAGGAGGTGAATTGTGTTGCAATATTGCCATGATGTAGGAAATGATGAACTGGTTGATTCAGAAAAACAAAGAAAGATTTGGACTTATGAAGGAAGATTTATCCACCTTCAGAGAAACAGATGATAGGAGGAAATAAGCATGGTGTAGTTTTACATATATATGTATGAGCGTGTATGTGTATATGTATGTATATTTACAGATATCTATGCATGTATGTATCCACTTAATTGTAGCCTTCTTTAGGGTGATGGGGAGAAGAAGCAGGGGGGGGGGGAGGAACAAAGCAAAAAGTACATAGCAGAAAACAAAAGAAAACCAACAAGGTAGCAAAGAAAAGCTGAGCAACTTTGAAAACAATGTGTACTATTTATTATACAGGTTTTCTTGACATGGAAATTTATTGTTTTATATTGAATCCTCTCTTATGGTCGGCTGTGTACATGGCATTTTTTGTTCTTTTTCTCATTTTGTATTTAAGATTAAAATAAAAAAAATTATGAAAAAAGAAATCTCATCTGAACTGATTGTGGTAGACTATTGATATATTGTATTGGATGCCATTTAAATTAAATTAAGGAGAGTTGGGAAAGTTTAAAAAAAAAACCCTACTGGAAAATACCACACAGGTATATATTGTAGTGGGGTAGCTAGATAGGGCAGTGGATTGAGTGCTGGGTTTAGAATCAAGAAGACTCATATTCATGAGTACAAATATGGCCTCAGATAACTACTAACTCTGTGCCTCTGGACAGGTCACTTGAGCCCTGTTTGTCTCAATTCCTTATCTATAAAATGAGCGGAGAAGAAAGTGGCAAATCACTTTCTTTGCCAAGAAAACTCTAAATGGGGTCAAAAGATTCAGATACAACTGAATAACAACAATATGTATTATAGTGAATATAAGTAGGATAGAAGGGATTTTTTGAGAGAACTTTAAAACTTTCTTTTGTTGACATGGAAAAGGAAAAAAAATCAATGACTTTTGTTTTCATTTCAAAAACATCAGTAATCAAGGTTCTATTTCAAATCTATATCTTCTGTAATTAAAAAAGTTGTATAATGGTAGGGGCCAATTGAATCAATCAAGCATCCCACCCCATTTACAGTTATCTAACAAGATGCTCTATGCACTGAAAACTTTTTTATCAAGTGAGAAAGTCTCTCTATTCAATCAATCAGTCAATGACATTAAGATAGGTGCAAAAAAAAAAAATAATCAAATTGAGGAGAAGAGTGGTTCAAGCCGCTGGAAAAAAAATCACTACCTAGGAAATATGTTGTGAGTTGAGGAGACTAGAGTAGCAGGCCAGGTTAGTGACCTAAGCACTTCCAGCCAAGCTCTTAAGAGAGAATTGCTTAGATGGGAGGAGAGGGCCTCCTTCTTTTCAACATAGGCACATCCACCCAGAGAATAACCTCATAAATTTTGAAAGGCTGGAAGATTTTGGACTTCCTATGCATAACCTTGCAATATATCTAGCATAGTGACTGACAATAGCTTCTGCACGGGGAGATGAAAAGGAACTGACCGCACTAAGGAAAAGAAGTTGTAGTATTCTACAGATAGTGCAAAAGAAAGCTACCCATAATTTTAGGAGAACTTCTTGAGGGCATTACAAAGGCAGAAAAGGACATCTGTCCAACTAGGTACTGTAAGTCCCCCTTTGCCACTTTAGCTCTCTAAGTTTGAGCCTACTTTTGATAAGTTGTAGGCTCTGGGACCCCCCTTGAGTTCTCCTTGAATCTTTGAGGTACAAGCTCTGGGAAACCCCTTGAAGTTGATTGAATCCTACTTGAGGATCTGTTGTCTGAATTGATTTTTGAATCTTCCCACTTGATGCATTTGCAGAAGCCATAAGTATTTCATTGAATCTTCCCACTTGATGAGGCATTTGCAGAGCCCATAAGTATTTCATTGTGGCTGGGCCCAAAGCTCTGTTACTAGCCTGGCCCTCCACTGTCCATCTGCTTCCCACCCTTGAGGCTATCAAAATACCAATCCACTCTTGCATTGACCTCATTAACTCCTCCTGAAGACCCTCCCCAAGCTCATTACTGGAGTCTGACCTCATTGACTCCTCCTGAAGATCCTCCCCAAACTCCTCCTCTAGACCACTCCTAGATTCCTTTGTATATGAGACCCCATCTTCCCTCCATGTGGTGTGAGAGTGCCACAGAAGGCCCTAGCACAGACTTGTTCTGTGAGAGCACCACAGAGTTTTCTAGCACAGACTTGCGCTGTGTCCAGTACAGGCAAACTTTTAATAAACTTTACTTTTCTTTGGCTGAGAAGACTGGAATGGAATTCTTTCTGTAGGACCTGGCATGTTGGTATTTTGGGGTCTCAGGCAACCATAACCCTCTTTGGGTAAACTCTTCACTTTCCCCTGAACACTGTATATACTTGTGTGACCATGTGCCCCTTGTTTAGAGGGGGATTTTTTAAAAAACAATTGTTCTTATACTACTTTAAAGCTAATTAAGTTAATCTGACTAATTGATCACTACTGAAAATCATTGGGTGAATCACAGCAGTGGATGTTAACATCAGAAAGACCTAGGTTCAAATCTTGCCTAAGATATATACTTGCTATGTGACCCAACAATTCTTTCAAATTTAAAATTAAAGACAAGGTGCAGGTAGACTTGGTAGAAGGAGTTTCTGTATGGAGAGTGCCACAGTGGATGAAGTCACAAGTCTAGAATAAGAGAAAAGTCATCACCAATATATATGATTTCTTTCACCAAAAACTCATGTATAGACTAATACACTGAACAGTTCAAGATGCTTAAGGAGCAGTAAATTTAGTCCAGACTATGGAAAGTTTCTGCTTTTCAGTTTTAAAAATAATTAAGGTAACTACAGAAAATGAATTACTTTAATCATTCAATCTGTTTTTCTTATCTCCCTTAGCTTCAGAACATTTCTCTTTAAAATGCAATACTGCCAACTGTTGAATATCATTCTCTGCCTAACACAGCAACCTTAGGCAGTAAATTACATTGCATTTTATCTTTAAATTACACAAAATTCTTAATAGTAACTTATTCTCATGCTTCCAAAAGATAAATTGCCCAAACTTTCTTCTTATCTTAAGGAATTATACTACTTTTTTCAAGCTAGAATTATTTTTCTTAATGTAAATCCCAAAGATGTATGAAAATACAGTAGCATAAGCAACTAATATTATAAACTACAATGTTGTTTATTATTTTTATCATTCCATTCCATTAAAATTCTTGAGACTAAGTAGACAGATTAGCAACTAGGTAGCAGATGAGAGCCCTATATTTGGAGTCAGGAAAACCAAAGTTCAAATATTTGCCCTAAATTGCTGAACAAATTGTGGTATATTATTGTAATAGAATATTATTGTCCTATAAGAAATGACAATCATGATGATTTCAGGAAAAATCTGAAGGGCTTACATATACTGATGCAAAGTGAAGTGAACAGAACCAGGAGATCATTGTACACAGTAACAGCAATACCTGTATGATAATCAACTGGAATGACTTAACTATTCTCAGCAACACAATGATCTAATTCCAAAGGACTAATGATGAAAAATGCTCTCCACCTACAGAGAAAGAACTGATGGAGTATGAATGCAGATCACAGAATACTATTTTTCACTTTATTCTATGTAGTTTTTTTTTTCTTGGTCTGTATTTTCTTTCACAACATGACTAACATGAAATATGTTTTGCATGATTGCACATGTATAATGTGTATCAAATTGTTTGCCATCTCAGGGAGAGAAGGAAAAATGGAGGGAGAGAGAGAATATGGGACTCAAAATTTTTAAAAATCAATGTTAAAAGTTGTTTTTACATGCAATTGGTAAAAAAGTAAAACAGTATTTTTAAAAAATACCACAGTCTCAGATACTTATCAGATGGGTGTCCCTGGGCAAGTCATTTAACCTCTTCCTGTCTCAGTTTTCTTATCTATAAATGGGAATATTAATTACACGTACCTTTGAGTGTTATTTTGAGGATAAAATGAGAAAGTATTTGTGAAGCACTTTTCAAACCTTAATGCATTATATAAATGCTAAGAATTGTTATAAATGTGAAATAAGAGCTTCTTATCTTAAATTACTTTCTTTAATATAAAATCTAGCACGTAATTAATAATCAGAATATTGTTTTTTTCTTGTCTCAGTATTTTGTCCTTTTTATATTTTAGAATATCCCTCCTGGGGCAGCTAGGTGGTACAGTGAATAGAGCATGAGCCCTGAAGTCAGGAGGACCTGAGTTCAAATACAGCTTCAGATACTTTATTGTTTGTATGATTTGGGCAAGTCATTTAACCCTGATTGCCTCCAAAAAAATAAAAAATAGAATATCTTTTTTATATTACCCTGTCTTCCTGATTAAGCTATCAAAGCTTCAAACTATACTAAAGTTTTGGGGATCTTGTATACACACTCACATATATACACATGTTATATATGTGCATATAACATATGGACATATTACATATGTTATATAATATATCATATAAATATATATGTAATACTACATATTATATGTGTACATAACATCAGTGACATGTGATTTTTATCGATGTGAAGAATTCCAGTTGTGGGAATACCTTCTGCCCATGTATTCCTCAATCTGCCTCTAATTTATGATCTTAGAGCTTCCCAAGATGGAGAGTGGGTGGCTCCTTGTCTTGGGTTTGAGAAGCTACTTTCAAGAATTTAAGAGAATATCAGTCTCTCCTTTTCATTCCCCAATATTTAGCATATTCCTAAATGTGTGACCTCCTGGTAAATATTACAACCACACTACAAAGAGGGTGGAAATGTGTGTTTTTAGTGTTATTGTTAATGGAATGGGAAGATCTTTCTTGTCCATTAATAGGCCTATGTGACCTGCTTTGAACCTGAGTCACATGGAAACCTGAGGAATATGAGCCTGTGGTGGGAGGAACTTGCCAAATGGGTGGAGCAGGAAGCAGGGAACAGGAAGTGTAGGTATGGCAGAGCTGAGAGAGAGACAGACTGGAAGAGAGAGAGAGCAGGCAGAACAGAGGAGAGCAGCTAGCATGAATGAGAGAGGGAGTGATTTTGCCTAAGGGAGTTTGTTTATGGGGAGACCTGATGGAGGGAAGGCTTGGGATGTTTGTCCTCCCTGCACTGGGAATGTGTATGGATTTTGTCTTAAAAAGAACCCTTGGGAGGTTGGTGCTTCCAACATTGATGATGTGTATAGATTTCTTTTTTACTATGATGGACTTGGCTTTCTGGTGTTTGAATAAATGTCTTGGTTTCATCTTCAAGGAAGGGAATCTGTTATATCTTGCAATTCATACCTAGAAATGTGCCTGCATATTCATAGCAGCTACTGTGGGTATCACATTGGTGATATAAAATATAATCTAATATATACATCACTTCTATTTAGGATAGAGGGGTAATGAAGGATATGGTAAAGTCAAGCATTCTTTAAATCCTACCAAATTCAGGGAATATAACTACTAAAAAAATGTCTTAGGTGCTTCCAGATAAGACGTATGCTTCTTCAGGTTTACAGCATTTCTGATCCCACATTGACCATCAACATATTGATGTAAGTATCAGAATTGATGTAATGATCCCAAGATGAACTTTTGGCAGCAAGATATGTTATATTTTCTCATCAAGACAAAATGTTTCATTTTGATATATTCGTCATCAAAATCTCACTTTTGAGCAGATTTTATAGGTTGAGGGGTCATTAACTTCTCACAATAGAAATGAGTGACCTCATAGACAATTGGTCTTTGGGGTATCTTGTCCTTATCAAGCATTCAGCATCCATGAAGACCAGAAAAATCATTGTGGATTATAGTAGTCAAGAAAAGCTTCATGGATGAGGTGGGACTCTAGGTGATCTACTTATCTAATAACTGATTTTAAGACCTGGTCAAATGGCATTATTTGAGTAAGTTAATAATTTGATTTTTTACAAGCAAACCAAATCATTGTGAAGCTAAGTCAATAAAAAGGTCCTAGCAGTGGTAAGAAATTCTGCTAAATCTTTAAAAAGTACAAAAAATTTCTATATAAACTATAGGCCATCAAGAAAAAGACGGATAGGAGGCAGCTAGGTGACACAGTGAATAGAGCACCGGCCCTGGAGTCAGGAGGACCTGATTTCAAATACGGCCTCAGACACTTAACACAAAAACTAGCCATGTGACCTTGGGCAAGTCACTTAACCCCAATTGCTCTACCTTCCCCCCCACCTCCAAAAAGCAAAAAAAAAAAAATTTAAGAAAAAGACTGATTGATAGTCCCATAAGGTTTTTTGACCATAACTCAACTCTTTGTTTTGTTTTTTCACTTTGCTTGACTCCTATCTTTCTAACAATGAGTTAAAATTGACTCATTTTGTTCTACCTCCAATCCTAATACCATCTGATGAACATGAACACTCTCTCCAAGTGCTTGAAGTGTACTGTTTAGGAAAGGAATTTGATTGTTCTGCTTGGTCCCATTGGACAGATAATGTATCTAAAATCAAAATAAAGAAAAGAACTTTCCCACAATTATAGAAGTTCAAAGGGGTTATGAATGGTCTCTAAAGCTACTGAGCTAGTTCTTCATCTCTGGAAGTATTCATGTAGAGGCTTGAATCTCTTGCCAGAGATTTTGTAGATAGAATTCCTTTTTAGTTCAGGTTAGAGTAAATGGACTCTGAGATCTCTTTCAATTCTGTGATTTGGCTATTTTTGTGAGTCTCTGAATGACAGATAAATGGGTACAGAGCTTTAAGCTATCTATTTTTAAAGTCATTATTTCCCTACTTAGAGCATTAGAGAGATTCCCCTCCCTTCAAAAAAATTAGATTATTACAACTACCTGGGAGAAGATTATGCATTAGAAGCTTTTCTATTCTTGTAGCTTTCTTTTGAAGCATCCTGATGTTGACTGGTATCAGAATCAGGAAATTCAGGCCAAGGAGGATTTATTGGCCTTGAAATAGCCCTAGACAAAATTATGATGTAGAAACAGTTTATTTTTCATTCTCTCAGATTTTGCTTTTTTTATCCTATCCCTCACGGCAAAGTGTCTTATCATTATCTTCCCTGTTTTCTTCCTCAAGAAGTAAGGGTAGATAGAACTTGACCTTTTATTTCATTTGGATAGGGAAATCTGCAACATGGAGTGTTAGAGATCTGCCTAGAGCACTGAGAGGTTATAAGTGCCTTTCTCTGGGCTACACACACAGCACACCTTAGAGGTGAGAGTTGAACTCAGATCTTTCTGGCTCCAAGACTTGCTGTTCCACAACTACAGGTAACTGAGAACACATACTAAAGGGTAGCAAGGACCTATAAGAATAGGGTCAGGAAAGTGAAATTGAAGTATGTGCTTCAGCCTGAAATAAAATCTAAAGACAACTTTTTAAAAAGGTTGTGTTTGTTTTAGTGATGTAATGGGTAAAGAAAAAGGCCAAGGAAGGGTTAGGAACACTACTTTAAACACTACGGGATAATAGACAACGGAAATAAGGCAGAATTATTCAACTTGTATTTTGTTCCTGTTTTATCTACCAAAGAGGAATTATCTTCAGACTTACAGGGAATAAACAAGAATGAATAATTGGTGGGGGTGCAGGGGAGAGAAGACATCAATTTATTTTAGACAAAATAAGGCATTTGGAATCAGGAGACCTCTGTTCCAATCTTAGTTCTACCATGTACTATTTTTGTGACCTTTAGCAAATTAACAATCTCTACCTCATTTTCCTCATCTATAACATGAGAGGTTGTATTAGATGATCTCTAAGAATTCAGCCCTATATTGTATAGCCTATATAATTATTCCAGCCCTATATAATATAGTCTTATTATTCTAGCTGATCAGAAAGTACATGTCTCCAGTAATTTTTTTTAAAAAAAGACATGATGAATTAAGATAACAGAGTCTCAGAAGTAGCTTAATAGTCCTGCCTGTAGGTAGCTTAAAAAGAATCCCATCTACAATATGCCTAATAAGTGTTTCTTGAGCTTCTAATGGAAATTCCATCATGAGAGAGAGAAACCTGCACCACTTAAGACAGATCATTTCATTTTTATAGGGTACCAATTATTAGGAATTTTTTCCTTAGATGACACCTAACTTGCCTCTTTGCAATGTCCATCCATTGATTCCATTTCTACCTTTTTAGAGAGAAAAACAAGTCAAAACCCTCTTTTATATAATGTGCTTTTAGATAATTTTTTTTAAACTACCATGATCACCCGAGTTTTGTATTTTCTAAAGTAAGCATCCTGATTTCCATCAGCCACTCTTTTATATTATAATCTTAATGCCCTTCACCATCCTCATCAATCTACTCTAAATGCTTTACAATTTACCAGCCAGATGGAGTGTTCCCAGGGTAAAGTATAGCAGAGTTGTCGTTTCTCTAGTCTTGGACAATATGTCCCTGAGTTTAGACAGTATCAGATCACGTAAGGTTGACATATCACAAAGTTGTCCTACTTTGGTCTTAGAGTCCACTAAAGCTCCCCTCCCCCAATATTTTTGAAACTATTCTCTAATGATATTTCCCCAAACTTGTACCTGTAAAAGTTGATTTTTTTAACATATGTTAATTTTTCTGAAATTTTAATAGATGTGCTCTTTATTCCTTCACTGATTAAAAGGATTAAGTCAAAAAGGCAGCTTGGTGTGGTGGATGAAGTATTAGACTTAGACTCAGGAGTACCTCAGTTCAAATCCTGCCTCAAACATCTGTGCGATACCAGTAAAATCACTTTATCTCTCTCAGCCTCTATTTTCTTATCTGTAAAATTTGTACAATAATTGCACCTACCTCCCAGAGTTTTTATAGAACTCAAGTTAAACCATATAAGCAAAGGCCTTTACAGATCTTAAAATCTTATATAAATATTAGCTACTGCTATTATTACTATGATTATTGTAATCAGTAGTAGTAGTGATATTAACAGCAACAGCAGTAGTAGCAGTAATAGACAAAATAGGACCATGTATGCAGTTATCTGAGGCACTCCACTGTAGATCACATTCCAAGCTGACATAAAAGGATGAGATATAATTATTTAGGCCTGGTCATTCATTATAATCACACTATTGTCTAGCCCACATTGCTCTATGTTGTTCCCAAGATTTATATAAGAAACTCTGTTGAATGCTTTGCTAAAATCTAGGTAAACTTTACTCACAGAATTGTGTTAATCTACCAGTCTAATACCCCTTTTAAAAAAGGGAAAGATTTGTTCTTGGGGTGGCTAGGTGGTGCAGTGAATAGAGCACTGGCCCTGGAGTCAGGAGGATCTGAGTTCAAATTCAGCCTCAGACACTTAACCCTTACTAGCTGTTAATGGGCAAGTCACTTAACTCCAATTGCCTTGCCTTCTCCCCCCAAAAAAGCAAAAATTAAAAAAAAAAAAATAAAAGATTTCTTCTTGATGAAGTTATGCTCTAGGTCTTTGTGATCACTACTTCCTTTTCTGGGTATTTACTAACCATATTTTTAATAAATAATTTAGAATTTTGTGAGAAATCCAAATCAAGTTCACTGGTATGCAGGTTGCCCATTCCATTTTTTTTTTCTTTTTTGGGGGAAATCAGAATTGCCCTTATCTAGTTATATGGTATTCCTTCTATTCTCTATAGTCTTTCAAAGATCACAAACAATGCCTCAATAATCATATGTATCCATTCTTTCTATTTCCTTAGAAGTTGTTCATCTGGGTCAGCTGATTTGAATTTATTAAGATTAATTAAGTATTTTCTTGGCCACTAGGTCATAGAGTGCCAGGCTAGGAGTCTTGAAGACCTGAGTTTGAATCAGGCTTTACTAGTTGTGCAACCAAGTCACTGAATCCTGTCTGCCTGAGTTTCCTTCTGTAAAGTGAACTGGAGAAGGAAATGGCAAACCACTACAGTATTTTTGCCAAGAACACCCCAAATGGGGTCACAAAGAGTCAGACATGATTGAAACAATTGAACAACAAGATACTATTTTACAATCTCCAATTTATTTATTATCACCCCACTAATAATACTGAGACAATCTACAGATTTAATCACTGACTTGCTGTTCATGACCTTTGAGGAATTATATCAAAGAGGAAAAGAGTTATTGGTCTAAATATTATTCAGATTTTCAAAAATATAGATAATTCCACTCAATGAGTTTGTCTCTGGTTTCTGGTAAAATTATAAGATTGTTAAAAGAATAATTTGTGCGAATTTTGAAAAGTCCTAAAAATATGCATGATTTTATTAAGAATAAATCATGCCAAACTATTATTATTTTCTTTTTCAATATGTTATACAATACATATATCAAAGGATGAAATTCATTAAAGAATTTGACAAAAGTCCTTGTCCATGTACTTTTAGACAAAGTGAAAAGATGTGTGAATGAATGAATCAAAAAGAAATGCATTAGATTGACAGTTGCTGTGGAATGATCACTGACTGGCTGTTATTGAATAGATCAATATTAACATGGGTGGGACATATCTAATGGAGACTAACCTTAGCCCTACTATGTGTGGCATTCCATTCCATGACTCAGAAGAATACAATAGTAATAATTGACATTTAGACAGGCAGAAAGAAAGAGAGAGAGCATTTATTAAATGCTTATATATACTAAGCACTGAGCTAAGTACAGGTGATACAAATATAAGCAAACAAGATAGACCCTGTCCTTGAAGAACTAAAATTCTAATGGGCGAAGACAACAGATAAAAGGGAGCTGGAAAAGAAGTGTAAATGGGAGGTGACACAGTATTAAGATGGGTGGGAAATGTCTTAGAAGCTTAGTCCCAGTCAAGATAAAGCAAAAGCTTCCCCTGAGGGTAAGGCATACTTTAAAACTTACAAAACACTTTATAGTTACTCCTCCCACATGGAGATTTTCCCCATCATGGTTTTGATATATCACCAATCGGCATAAAAAAATTAATGGGAATTTGAAGGGAGTTATGCAGCTGCCACAGACACCAAAGGCCAGCAGATGACACAGAAAAAGTTTAGAAAATCTGAAATGTATTATATGTGTGTGT
>CM053587.1:127854896-127873757 GCA_028646515.1 Pseudochirops corinnae
GCCACAGGCTCCCCGTGATCACATTCAGCCTATTAGGGAACAGAGTATACTTTCAAATATCCAAGGGTCCTCAGAGTCACGTAGCCACATTAGCAAAGGGCCTAGGGGCAGGGAAGATCTTTAGATTCCCATAACAATTATACAAACTCTTAAAAGAATATTTTCATTCTTTTGTACTTAACTGTACTTCAATTGATCCACAGGAAGAGGAAATGGCAAAACTCTTAGGTTTTTCCAAGGAAACTCCATGGAGAGTATTAAGATAACAAAATAAAACAAAAAAAGACACCAGAAGATGAGCCCCTCAGTCTGGAAGGTGTTCAACACACTACTGGGGAAGAATGGACGACAACTACAAGTAGCTCCACTACTAATGAAGGAACTGGGCCAAAACCAAAAGGAAAGTCACCTGCAAATGTGTCTGGTGACAACAGGAAAGTCCAATGGTATAAAGACCAACACTGCATAGAAAATTGCAATGTAAGATCTTTGAACCAAGGTAAACTGATGTGGTCAAACAGAAGACAGAAAGATTTAACATTGACATTTTGGGTGTCAGTGAACTTAAATGGATAGGAATGGGTGAATTTAATTCAGGTGGCCATCACATATGCTATTACAGGCAAGAATCTCTTAGAAGAAATGGAGTAGGCCTGGTAATAAAAAAGGGTGAGAAAAGCAGTACCGGGGAATAATCTCAAAAATGACAGAATGATATCTGTTTGAATCTAAGGCAAACTATTGAAGATCACAATAATACAAGTCTATACTCCAGTCACTGATATCAAAGTTGATCAGTTCTATGAAGAACTATGATATCTTCTAGAAATAATACCAAAGATGTCACATTTATCATAAGGGACTGGAATGTTGAAGTAGGAAATCAAAAGATAATCAGAATAACAGTCAAGTTTGACTTGAGTAGATATTGAAGCAGGGCAGAGACTAATAGACTTTTGTCAAGACAACTAGCTGATCACAGTAAACGCTCTTTTACAACTAGCCAAAAGGTGACTCTACACATGGACATCACCAGATAGTCAATATAAAAATCTGATTGATTTTGTACTTTGCAGCCAAAGGTGGAGAAGCACTATACAGTCAATTAAAAGAAGACCTAAAGCTGACTTGGCTCAGATCATGAGCTTCAGACTTTAATTGAGGAACATAGAAGAAACCATATAGATCATATAGGTATGACCTAAATAACATCCCTTATGAATATGAAGTGGAAGTGATGAATAGATATAGGGGATTACATCTAGATTGCCTGAAGAAATATGGACAGATGTTCACAATATTGTACAGGAGCCAGCAATAAAAACATTCCAAAGAAAAATAAGAGTTAGAAAGCAATATGTCCATCTGATGAGGCTTCACTGGTCCTTAGCTTTCCTCAATAGCTGAGGGAAGAAGGAAGGGGAAAGGAGAAAGGGGACGATATACCCAACTGAGAGTAGAATTCCTGAGAATAGCAAGGAGAGATAAGAGAGTTTTCTTAAAAAGCAATCCAAAGAAATAGAAAAAATAGAAAAAAAAATAGAAAAAAAAGTAAAATGTTCTCTTCAAGAACATCAGAGATACCAAGGGAAAGTTTCATACAAAAATGGACATGATGAAAGACAAAGATGGTAGGGATTCAATAGACATAGAAGAGATTAAGAAGAGGTGACAAGAATATACTAAAAACCATACAAGAAAGTTTACAACATTAGTGATAACTATGATGGTGGGGCTACTGATCTAGAGCCAGATGAAGTTAAGTGAGCCTTAGGAAGCATTGCTAACAATAAGGCTAGTGGAGGTGCTTGAATTCCAGATGAGCTATTTAAAACTTTTAAAGATGATGCTGTTAAAGTGTTGCACACAGTATGCCAGCAAATTTGGAAAACTCAGCAGTGGCATCTGGGTTGGAAAAAAATCAGTCCACCTCCCAATCCTAAAGGAGGGCAATGTGAAGGAATGTTCAAATTACCAAACAATTGCACTCATTTCACATGCCAGCAAGGCTATGCTTAAGATTCTGCAAGCTAAGCTTCAACAATAAATGAACCAAGAATCACCAGAAGAACAGGCTGGTTTTTAAAGAGGTAGAGGAAATAGAGAGCAAATTGCCAACATTCCCTGGATTATAGAGAAAGCAACAGAGTTACAGAAAAATAATCTACTTTGTCTTCATTCATTCCTCTAAAGCCTTTGACTCTATGGGTCACAACAAAAAATGTGGCAAGTCCTAAAAGAGATCATCTTATTTGTCTCCTGAGAAACCTGTATGCAAGCCCAGAAGCAACACTTATGACTGAACGCAGAACAACTGATTCATTTAAGATTGGAACAGCAGTACAAGGCTGCATATTGTCACTTTATTTAATTTATATGCAGAGCACATAATGTGAAAGGCCAGGTGGATGAATCAAAAGTCAGAATTAAGGTTGCTGGGAGAAATATCAACAATCTTAAATAAGCAGACAATACCACTCTGATGGCAGAATGTGAAAAAGATTTAAGAAGCCTTTTGATGAGAATGAACGAGGAGAATATGAAAGCTGTTTTGAAATTTAACATTAAAAAAACCCTAAAATCTTGGCAACTGTACCATCACTTCCAGGAAAATAGGGAGAGAAGAAATGGAAACAATATTAGATTTTCTATTCTTGGCCTCAAAGATCACTGCAGATGGAGATTGAAGCCATGAAATTAAAAGATGCTTGCTCCTTGGGAGGAACACCATGGCAAATGTGGACAGCATACTAAAAAGCAGAGACACTGCCTTATTGACAAAGGTCTATATAGTCAATGCTATAGTTTTTTCCCTCAGTAGCGGTGTATGGCTGTGAGAATTTGACTACAAGGAAAGCTGAATGATGCAGAATTGATGTTTCCCAATTGTACTGGAGAAAATTTTTGAAAATCCCTTGAATAGCAAGGAGATCAAATCAATCAATACTTAAGGAAATTAACTCAGACTTTTCACTGAATGGGCAAACTCTGAAACTGAAGTTTAAGTTCTTTGGACACATAATTAGAAGACAGAACTTATTAGGGAAAAAAAACCAAAAACCTAATGTTAGGAAAGACTGAAGGCAAAAGGAAAAGAGGATGGCAGAAAATGAGTTGGAGAGATAGTATCATGGAATCAACAAACCTAAGCTTGGACAGACTTTGGGAGATAGAGGATAGAAGGGCCTAGTGTACTGTGGTCTGTTGGGTCATGAAGAGTCAGATACAGCTGAGTGACTGAACAATAACAACTTCATTTATAGTAGTTTCCTTTGTAATCCTATGTATTTTATTTTATGTTTTTAAAACATTATTCTGGGAAAGGGTATATAGGTTACACCAGGTTGACAAAGGGGTTCCTGACATAAAAAAAAAAGGTTACAAAGCTCTTGCTCTAAGGGAAGCTGTTCTTTGTACAAAATTCTTTCAACAATTGACTAGGTTCCTTTCCCAAATTCTTTCCTTTTGATTTTTTCCTTTTAGGAAATTTTGTTTATATAAGGGAGTTTCTATAATCACTAACACTCCTCTGATGTGTTTCTTTAAAGTCCTCTATATTATTATTTTCTTTGATCACAGAACCCAATTATCTTCTTAACTATCAGAATGCATCCAGAATAGGCTAACTCTCAAGGCAGAAATAGCAAGAGCATCAGCAAAAGCAAGTGTGAAAATATGAATAAAGATGACTATGGACCTTCTGGGAATCTCACAAAATCTTCAAACAAAGTTAGTCCTATAAAAAAGGTCTTTCAGGTGTAAAGGAATGATTCATACAACTGAATGATGCTTAAAAGACAAAAAGGATTGTCTATATATGTGGTGAACATCCACCATGGTAGGTACCCATGCAAACGTTATACAACTATTTTGAGAGCTATACACAGGTCATTCATGTTTTAGGTAGACAGATTTAGATGACCCCTAAGGTCCTTTCTATTTCTCAGATACTATCGTTTGATGAGCCATTGAATGGAAAATCTGAACTCTGATACAATATCCTAACCATTCATATGGATAACAAGCATTCATGCAAAAAAAAGTGTCTTATTATTATTTATTTTGGATAAATAGCATAGGAAAAGCTCAGCTATAAGGTGAAAGAGGTGAAGAAAAAATGACAGGGCCTTGAAAAGCATCCCATGTCAATCTTCCTTTCTACAATTTTTCCACTTAACTTTAGCTTCCACCTCTCTGTAATTGCAAGCAAAGAAGTAGTTAGCACCTTGTTTCAGCTATTTAATTATTTAGCATCTTGTTTCAGTTCAAGTTTCTTTTAAGCCTTGCCCATGATAATATCAAGTCTTTGTTAAGAAACAGAATTCATGAGCCCCTGTTGCTAATGCAACAAGAAGGGGTAGAACAGGGAGGATCTTAATGACAATGTATAAAGAGAATCCCAGTCTGAGAGAGAGCAGAACTAAGAGAGCACTTGTGGTGGAGGATTTTGAGAAGTGAACATTTGTGGTGGTGGCACTCTATTTGTCTCTTCTGTCTGTGTTGATTTTTGTTTGTGATGTGTGTTGAGTTCTCAGATCTTCTTGGTGGGTCTGTGTTGATTTCACAGGAAGATAGTGAATTGATGATGGTGCCGGCAATGTGGTTAAATGTTATTTGGCTTTGTTAAGCTTTGTCTTGCCAGGAACAGAAACTGTGAAGGACTTGAGGTGGACTTGACACTGTGAGCTTCAATATGGAACAGGAACTAGACAAGGAGCTGGATGAGGAGTTGGGAGCTGTCTGCCTTTGAACCCAGGTGATAAGTGGGTGGATTCAGGTAGGAGCTGGACCCATGGAAGACAAACCATGGAATCTGAGAGCCAGCCTTGAGTCAAGATGAAAAAGACCTCTCCTTGGGTACCTGATGCTGACTGAGAACATAATGATTTACTTTGGCCTAGGGATGGAGAACTTTGACTTTTGTACTTTGTGTTCTTTAAGGAGGCTTGAGTTAAGGATGATTGGAGACTAATCTCCAGTTAAGAAGAAAGAAGACTTGTTGACTGAGAGATTGAGACAATGTGACCTAGGGGTGGAGAACTTTGACCTTTATACTTTGTGTCCCTTAAGGAGGCTTGCTCTGTAAGGATGATTGAGTTAAGGACTTACTAAATGATATCTTTTCTTCAAAACTATATGGCCACTTTGGTGAAAACTATATGGCTACTTTAGTGATAACTTGTTATGTCATAACATTGTGAATGCTGTTTTTTGTCAATGTTTTGTCTTAGTTTATTACTGAATAAATAGAGAGTTCACTATACTGTGTAATCAGAACCTTGAAGCTGTTCACAGCAGCAGTCCTCTGGAAAGCTGCTTGTGCTTGGCTTTATGCCTTTCCCAGTAGGTCATATCGTCTGATCCATTTCATCATGGAAGAGATAAAACTTCTATTAGTCTTATGATTATTTGGAAGCCTAGATTCAAACCGTTCTAGTTGGCCCTAATGTGTAGAATTAGTTGTTGTCGACTAAGAACAAGAAGAACTAGACACAGATTTTGGTTTGATATAAGGAAGATATTGGGACTGGACCTGTGATTTCATTAATATTGTGAATTCTCAAGTGAGGAAACTGCAGATTTTCACCTTTTCAACAATTTAATATTGGATAGTTACCTAACATTAAGAGTTTAAATGACTTGGCTAGGATCACCTACATGGTATGCATCAAAGACAGGAATCGAAATCAGGTTTTCCTAGCTTCAGGACCATTCTGTCCACTATGCTTTGCTGTTCTTACAGTTTCATAGAGAAAAAGTTTCTCAATAGTTAAAAATATTCAGAAGTGACATGAACTGATTCAGGAAGTAATTGATTCTCCCAAATTAGAGGGAGGTCATTAAGCAGAAGTTAGAATAAGAGATATTATAGAGCAGGGTTTCTTAATTTTTTTTGTGTATCATGCATCCCTTTGGCTGTCTGGGGAAGCCTATGAACCCTTATCACAATCGTATTTTAAGTACATGAGATAAAATACATAAAATTACAAAGGAAACTGTGCATTGCTTCTTCTCACTTCCATGTGAATGCTTGCCTTGTGTGAATTCTCTATAAAATAGTTGGTTAGACAAATGTGTTTTTGGCATTCACACAAGGTGATCAGTCAATCAGAGTTGCACTCTCTGCAATTCAAATGGAAATGATTCAGTCTCCTGTTATGGTGTCCTGATTTCACAGCCATACAACAATGAGGTCATCATAATGGCTCTGTAGATCTTTAGTTTGGCAGGCGGCCTAATACCTCTTCTCTCTCACACTTTCCTTTGGAGCCTCCTAAACTCCAAGTTAGATCTGACAATGCAGGCATCAAGTTTATCAATGTTGACATCCATGGAAAGTATACTGCTAAGTATGTGAACTTATCCACAGCATTTGTGATCTCTCCATTTGTTGTAACTGATGGTTCCATGTATGGATGGTGTGATGCTGGCTGGTGGAGATGTTCTGTTGAGAACACTGTGGAAGAGTTCTTCCCCTCTATTCAGGATCACATCTTTGTCACTAAGCAATGTGATTTGATCAGCACTGAGTAGCTGAGATGTGCCATAGGTCTTTGGCACATAGCCTTTGGGACATCATGAAAGTGCTTTGGATTGTTACTATCAGCATCAAACTGAATTTCTTCTGCTTTCTTACTGAGCCAAGAATCCTACATCTCTCTAAGCTTTGCTCGTACTTTACTTTTGATGGAGTTAAACATTACTTTCTTAGAGATAGATGGAATACCCTGCTGGTAAACCCTGGGCAGTTCTAGTTTTTCATTTAGCAGCTTCTGAATTTTTTCATCATTTTCTTCAAACCAATAACCTCAAATCTTACATCCTGTTACTCTTCTCCTTACAATGACACAGTCTATTAAATATCAGTGGTTGTTATGAAGGTACATCCATGAAGTTTTATTGCATTTAAGTAAACAGAAAACAGGATAGGTGATGAGGCCGTGAGATGTACAGGTCTTCAACAATAAATGACCATTGCTATTGCTGTTTCTGATCCAATTCCTCCCAAAGATTCCCTGCTATATTTGATAGTCTGTGCCTGCTCTGGTGTTAAAGTCACCTAGAATTATAAGCTCATCCTCTTTTGGTACATTGATGATGAGGGTCTTCAGGCCGTCATAAAATTTTTCTGTGACCTCATCAGGGATCATCATGGTAGAAGCATACACACTGATGATGATGGTGCTTTTCTGCAAGTACCACATTGTCGTGGACCTGTCATTCACTCCACTTGGTAGGCTTATAAGATTGGTGACTTTGATTGCAAAACTTGTGCCATCTTTGCAATTCTCCCCATCACTGTAGCCACAGAAAAATATGTGTTCTGTTCCAACTTTGGTAAGCTGGACTTCATTTGCCAGTCTTGTTGCACTCAGGGCTGCTATTTGAATGTAATATCTGCTAAGTTCTCTCACAAGAAGAACTCTTCATCTTTCAGGTTTACTGGATTTTGTGTTGTCCATAATTGTACACGCATTCCATGTACCAGTGGTGACTAGAATCATCTTCACAAGAGTTTTTGTACATCTTTTATGTTTCAACCACAGGGTAGGATGCTATCCTACTGTGGTAAGCAGGCCAAAGTTAGGCTAGGTGAAGCAGTCAATTTTTAGATGGCCTTTTCTAGCCCTTTCCTCATCCCAGGCCTAGGCCGCCTATGCACAGGGTTGTGACTACAGCTCTCAATGTATCAGCACTTTCTGTTTTGCTGTTTTGTCATAGGACTTTGAGGTAGATAAAAATGGTAAAATAGTATGAGTGATGTCTTTTGATTTGTGCATAAATTTAAATGAGGCAGATTTTCACATAATCATTAGCCTCATTCTCTCTTCCACAGTCATCAGGATCCAGTGGCAAGACAAAACTCAAAATGACTGGCAATGGTTTAGAATGCAATGGATGACCTTGGTGTCTTTGACATCCAACAAAGCTTTAAGTGCTGCACAGTGCCGCCTTCAGCCACTTTCATGGCCATTGGAACAAATTGTTCCCATCTACCCATTCCCCAGATGGAAGTCATAGACATCCTCCTAACTGACTGATGGTTTTGGGACACCTTGGTTACCCTTCATTTGGTTTTTACCCCATCTGTCAAAATGGTTTACTGTGGTGTGACCATTACATATGCTACAGATTCTTGGAGTCATAGGTAAGAATTGGGTGAATCAAATGGACCTCAAGGATTGAAAGCAGCCCTGCAAAGGGCTTGGCAGCTCCCACCCTAGAAGTTCTAGTCTTCCTTCAACATCCATATGCCCCAATGAAACAAAGATACATGATAAATTTCACCTGAATTAATGTAGAAACCTGAGGTCCTAAAGTTATGAGTTAGAAATACTTTCTGTGGCCTAATGTCTAACAGGATTATTAAACTATCTAGTCAAGTTATTAGTGCATAAAAACACATAGGGAGTTTCAATTCAGTTTGAAGACTTTTTAGACTATTAGACTGTAAAATCCTCAGCCAGTCTGTGCATTCTGATAACAAAATGTAATTGGTGAAAGTTCCCTGTGTCTTCTTATAGCTAGATTCCTTGTAATCCTTTTGCTTTGGATCCTACCCTGCTCCATTTATTCAGTTAGGAAAAGTAATAGAATTGGACATTACATCTAGTACTTTTGGCATATCCAGAAATAAATCTATGCTCTCTTATATACTTTTGAAATGATAAAAATACACTTACAGAAGCAATTTGTTTTTAAGAACATTTTTTTCTTTAAAAGTAAACTATTTCTATTGTTAGGCTTAGAGTTTGTTTGTTTGAATAGCTTGGTAATCATTAATAGATTTGATTTTTTTTTTTAGCCATCATGCAACTTTGTGTGAATATTCCAATGTATTGATTCAACAATAATTTAATAGACCTATATGTTGAGCCTACTATGTTCCAGGCACTAAGGATATGAAGACAAATCTGTAAAGGAGCTTTTATTCCATTCGAAATGTACAACATAAATATAAATTAAATATGTACTTCATGTATGACCTTAAGCAAGGCACTTGTTATTGGCCTCCATTTCTAGTTTCCTAAGATGAAGAGGATTGGAGCAGATCATCCCTTTCAGTTTCAAATCCTATTTGTTACACAGATATGTGTCTAGCACAGTACCTGTTACATAATACATAACTGATAAATGCCTATCAAATTTAATTTAAAAAAATAAATGTAATACAAGGTAATTGGAGGATGGGAAGAGCATTGAAAGTAGAGACTCAGAGAAGGCTTTTCAGAAAGATGTATTACCTGAGGTGAGATTTGAAGGAAGACAAAATGAACTTCCCTCTCTGGCTCAGTGTGTTTCAGGCCATAAAAGAAAGAGTAGTTGGCAAAGAAGAGTGTGGCTAGGACTTTGTTATCTGAACAGAGAAAGCCAGGTTTCCATGATGGAAAGATGATTGAACAGAAGTGAAAAAAGAAGAGCTCTGGGATATAGTGAAGTTTGATATTAATAAAGCAGGGTTTCAGTGGGCACAATGGTCAGACAGAGGAGAAAAGAACCTTCAGAGAGGTATGGAAGTCAATTAATAATGACTGAGAAAACAATCCAAGCCAAAGCAATTTATTAAGTAAGCAGGCATAATAAATGGGTCACTAGACTCTCCATTTAGTCTAAAGACCCTGAATATAGAGTGAGAAAGATTTTTATGTATTAAAAACAATCAAGTCAACCAATTAATTATAAGAAGGCAATTAACCAGGATAAAAACTAGGGTACAAAATTAGGCAATCTGATTTCTAATTGGATGAAAGATTAAGGGCTTTCCAAGTTGGGAGGGGAAAAGAGTGAGTTTTAGTCAAGTTGGGAAGGGGACAAGTAGGTTTTAGGGTCTTTCTCTTCTCAGAATGGAGGAATACTGAATAATTGCATCCACCTGCATTTATGGAACAATAGATGACATATCTACTAGTTTTCCATGAGTGATTTACAGAAAAACAAGATGAAGGAGAATACATGTGTCAGCACAAGATAGAATCCATGTTCATGAGATAGAATCTGATTGATTCTCTTGATTCCCCCACCAAACCAACTCTACTTTGTAAATGGACTTCGCTCTATCTCATCAGAGGATAGAATTGAGTCATTTACAGGTAAGTGTATAGGAGCATGGAGGAAGAAAGGGGTTTTTTACCCTGGCAGATAGTGACACAGGGATTAAGGGAGCTGAAAGATGTGAGTGTGTAAGACATAAGATTGTTAACATTAGATAATGGAGGGTAGTTTATGCCAGAGTATTGTGATTATAGAACACAATGACATTCTTGTCCCATCATTTTAATGATGAAATTTAGGGTGAAGAGGACCTTCAGACTAGGCAAGTGGGTCAGTAAGAAAGGGGCAGAACTGAACTTACATGCAGTAGCATTTTTGTAGCTTCATTATAAGATGGGAAGAAATGAGCTACATTGAGAAGATATATTGCTTGTGGAGCCATTTGTTCACTTGTTTCTCAGTTGGTGTTATGGGAATCTGAAGATCTTCCCTGCCCCTAGGCTCTTTGATAGGATTAAGTGACTCTGAAAACCTTCCCTGATTGGAAAATATACTCTGCCCCTAATAGGCTGAATGTGGTCACATGGAGACTGTGGCGTGAGGCTTGTTCTTCAGGAATGCCCACACCTTTTTACTTTGTGATTGGGCAGTAGGTCAAGAGGGTTGTGACAGTCTCTGATACAGGAGAAGGATATATATATACCGTGATGTGAATTTTTGCTTTGGGGGCTCACTTTGGAAAGAGTTGTGTGATTTGGCCAGACGAGACTTTGGGAAGCCGTTGAGCTCCTCTGGCTTTGAAAACCCAGATGTTGGTGCTTCCCTCTCTAGTAACTAACTAGGTATGGATGTAATGGTCAGATGATTGGAAGTCCATCTGATGATCTGTTTCTTTGTCAACTTGTAATTTCTGTTTGTATTCTCTGAAGTTCAGGGTGCTGACTTTTCCCCCTGAACTAGGTAAATGATATATGTTTGATTAAAGTAAGGCTGTTAACCCATTTTGAGTTGCTTTCCTTTAGAAAAGCAGATCTAAGAACCTGTGTTAGCAACCATCCTGGGTATGCTAGAGTACTTGCTGATACAGTCGAGTATGATATCTGAGTGTCTGATTTGTTTGGTACTATTCTCTAAATGATCACCACGGGAGAAGTATTCCTACCTAATGCCAAAGATATCCAAAAGCCATAATAACTCTGAGAGCCATAGCATCCTTCAGCCTTCCCACAAACCAATGCAAGATTGATATCTACTCACACACCTATCTGACTCCTTGCCTGGGGTCCTCCTCTATCCCCCATCATCTGGCTAGCTCTGACCACCAGCTTCCTATGGGTTCTGCTTCCCTTCAGCAAATTCCTTCTACCACTATTCAGCCTATTAGGGGGTAGAGTTTATCTTCACAGGAGGCAAGCTTCCTGTGGACTCTGCACTCGACATTATAAAGCTGCTGTGGTTTTCTGGGGATGTCATCATGTTTTTCTCATCGGCTTTCTGCTGGGTTTCATATTGTATCTACTGGGCATCACATACTCTGAGTCACGTCCACCAGTCATTATTTCTCCATTCTCTACAATATCTCTATATCTCTCCTTGGACATGTTGTTTCTGATCTTCTTTTGGCATTTTAGCTGCTCTCCTGGTCACTGAACTGCTCTCTGTAAACATCAGCTAGTGTATATAGAAGCTAGTAAGTCTATCACTAGCAAGAGAGAGTCAAAATGCTTTTTAGAACATGAACAATGACTCTGAACCACCACACTGAGCTAGGAAATACAACACAACACAAAATAAACAAAAAAAAAAACTGAAGAAAAAGACAGAGCACTCCAAGTCAATAAAATCTACTATTTTAAATTCCTTCCTCATGGTGTCAATGGTCCATAGACTGAGCCAAATATTTTACTTAGGGTTAAAAAATTCTTTTAAACTCCAATTAAATCCCTCATTTTCAGCCTATATTCTCAACAAAGCATTTGCATCCTTGAATACCTCTTATTGTTTTACCATTCATGCCTTGTCCATTTTCAACCCAGAATAGCTACCACCATATATATTCTTTGCTCCCACTCATGAGCTGCTGAATGTTGCTTCTAGCTATCATTTAATTTACCAATCAACAAGTGTTTATTAAGTAACTTCTATTGCCAAGCACTGTGCTAGGTCCTGGGAATACAACTAGGAGTAATGAAACAATTTCCATTTGCAAGGAGCTTATATTCTAATGAAAGGGAAAAGCACACACACATATCAAATACATGAATAACTATTATAAATACATTTGAATAAATGAATGAATAACATATAAATACAAAGTAGTTAAATATAAGGTAGTTTGGGAATGAGAATACTAGCATTTGGGGGAATCAGTAAAGCCTTTATGCCAAAGATGGCATTGAACTGTTTTTAAAGGATAAATGGCTCACTATGAGGTGGAAGTAAAGAGGCATGAGAAATGATCAAGGGAAAAACACAGAGAAGCAATAGTGTGTGAGGAATGGAGAGAAGACCAGTTTGTCTGGATCGCAAAATGAAAGAGAGGGAGTAGTATGCTATGAAACTGGAAAGGTAGGTTGGGGTCAAATTGTGAAGAGATTCAAAAACCAAACATAAAAATTTATATTTTTTTCTCTAAAACACTAAGAAACCATAGACTGATAGATTAGTAGTGACATATGATCAGCTTTGCATCTAAGGAAATTACTTTGATATCACTCTTTAGAATAAAATTGAATAGGGAAAGACCTAAGGCAAGGAAACCAATTAGGCAGTTTTTAGAATAATCTAGGTGAAAAATGATGAGGTCCTGAAATAAGATGGGAACTGTGTGAGGCAAAGAGAGATGTTGTAGAATTAGAAATTACAATCTTTGATAGCTGATTGAATATATGAAGGGAGAGAAAGGATAAAGTTGAAATTAGGAACCTGGAAGACTGGAAGAATAGTATTGTCTTCAATAAAAAATAGGGGGATTTAGAAAATAGGAGGAATTGGGGGAAAAAAGATAATGATTTTAGTTTTGGATATGTTTAGTTGAAATTTTTCTGGTACATTCCATTTGAAAAGTCCAATAAGTAATTGGTGATGGATAGAAAGTTCAGGAAGGAGACTAGATATATACACAAAACATTTATGCATTCATGCTAACAGAAATGCATGCATACATATGATACACATATAAGTGTAGGGATAATACATTCATAAGAAGTAATGGAATTATCCAAAGAGTATAGGAGGAGGAGCTAAGATGATTGAGAAGAGGCAGGAACTCACCTGAGCTCTCCCCAAACTTTTCCAAATACCTTTAAATAGTGCCCCCAAACAAATTCTGGAGCAGAAGAACCCACAAAAGGATGGGTTGAAACAATTTTCTAGCCCAAGACAACTTAGAAGGTCAGCAGAAAACATCTGTTGTGCCAGCGTAAGAGTGCAGCACAGGCCAATGCAGTCCATGCCAGTGCAGACTAGACCCCAGTGTAATGGTAATGAGATTTGAAGATCTTCCATGCCCCTTGAACTTGCTGATACAGCAAGAAGGGGTGGGGCAGGAAGGAGCCAGAGCTGAGTAGGAGCCAGGCTGGAGCCAGTGTGGTGACTAGAAGCAGCTGCAGTAGCAGCGCAAACTTTTTTTTTTTGAGCCAGTCAGAACTTCTGCTAAGGACTCCTGCTGAAGACTTCCAGGGACAGGAACTGTGGGGGGCCAGAAATGCTGAGAGCTAGCTGCATGGAGGCTGAGCAGTTACTGTGAGTGAGGAGAGAAGGATCTTTGCCTGAGGTAGCCTGTTTTGTTTTGAAGGCTTGAGAATGTGGGTGTTTACTGAATTAACTATGTGTGCCAACTCCATGGCTACTGTGATGGCTTTGACTTACTGGTTTTGAGATTCAGTTTTCTGTGTTTGAATAAATGTTCTAGCTATGTCCCCCGTGTAGAGAGCCTGTTACATTTTGTTATTAACAACCATATCAGCATACTTATAGTCACCATAGGCATTGTGAATACCACATTGTTGTTAACACCCAGAAAGCCAGGAATAGGCCTTGGGAGTAACTGAATTAATAGCAGTAGTGGCTACAGTCAGGAACTTTACCCAAAGACCTATAAAACCATGCATATCCTTTGACCTAGCAATACTACTACTAAGTCTGCATCCCAAAGAAGATAAAAAACAAAAAGGAAAAGGATTTATATATACAAAAAATATTTATAGCAGCTCTTTTCTGGCGGCAAAAATTGGAAATTGAGAGGATGCCCATCAATGGGGGAGTGTCTGAACAAGTTGTTGTATATAACTGTAATGGAATACTATTGTGTTATAAGAAATGAGAGCTAGATGCTTTCCAAAAAAAAAAAACATGTAAATACTTACATGAGCTGAGGCAAAGTGAAATGAATAAAACTAGGAGAAAATTATACACAGTAGTAGAAATATTTTAAGATGATCAATGGTGAATGACTTAGCTATTCTCAGTAGTACAGTGATCCAAGACAAGTCTGAAAGAGTTCTGATAAAAAAAAATAGCATCCATCCCCAGACAAAGAACTGATGGAGTCTGAATATAGATCAAGGCATACTTTTAAACTTTCTTTTTCTTGTATTTTTTTAAAAATTTTGATCCTTTTTCTTTTACAACATGACTAATATGGAAATAAGTTTTGCAAGTCTACATATATGTAACCTAAATCAAATTGCTTGCCTTCTCAATGAACATAGTGGGGAAGAAGGGAGAGAATTTGGAACTTAATTTTTAAAATGAATGTTGAAAATTGTTTTTACATGTATTTGGGGGAAATAAATTACTAAACAAATAAGATAGCATAGAGGAAGAGGACTGAGGACAGAACATAGGGAAATACCTACAGTTAAGGGAAATGATATGGGTGATAAGCTAGGAAAGAAGAGTGAGAAGCTGTCAGATAGTTCAGAGGAGACCTAGTAGAGAGTAATGCCATGAAAACCCAGAGAGGATAGTGTTCACCAAGAGCTGAGGGTGGTCAACAATAAATTAAGAATTATGAAGACAGGGACAAAAAGATTCAGCTTTGGCAAGTAAGAGATCATTGGTACCATTGGAATCAGCCAGTTCAGAAGCTAGATTTATAAAGAGTTGAGGAGTAAGAAGAGAAAAGGTATGTATAGCTTTTTATTTTTTCCTCCGAGTTTGACTGAGAAAAGGACCAACTTTTTAGAATAATATCTTGAAGCAATGGTAGGGTCTAATAAAGTTTTTTTTTTTTTTTTTTTTTAAGAATGGGGGAAAATGGGCATGTATGAAGGCATTAGGGAAAGAACCATTAGATAGAGGTTGAAGATTCAAGAGGGAAATCGTGACTGAGGATACAATATGCTGAAGAAGATTGAAGGAATTGGAACCGATCGCAGTGTTGAAAGGTTGGCACTGGTATGGAGAAGGGCTATTTCTTTGACAGACTGGTAGAAAGAAGAGTGGGAAATGATGTTAAACACTTTTCAATGAAGACATTGGGAGGTCAACAATGCTACAGTAGAGCAATCCTTTTATTAATTTTTAATTGAAAAATTCTTCCAAACTTTCTGATCCCCTCAAGTACTAATATATACAGGTACTACTACATGGTCCCTGACTTTTTCCTCCTTAATAATATCAAATTTAAAAACTGATACCTAATATCTGTGTTCTTAGATCACTGCTTTCCCTTGTGGTCCCAACATGGACACCTGATGCCTTTTATCTCTTTGAGTTGAGGTTTAATATAATATATAATTTAATATAATCTCTCCCCTTCTGCCTCTCATCTCTTGTTAGCATAGAAATATTCCCCAGTTGGTCACTGATTTAAAAGGTACATTCTCTGTTGTTGAATGAAGTAGGACTTTCTTAATTCAGTGATTTGCTTCTGAGCAGTTGTGTAAGGTAGATTGAAAAAATGCATTTCTATTTATTAAACTGAGGTTTCAATTTTTTCTAGCAGAGTTTTTTAGGTAAGATAGTGCATCTTGAAGGTGGGCTGATGTAGAAGCCAGCATTCTGGAAGTAAAGCACGTGACTAGACTCATGGGATATGGTTGAACAGAAATACAGCAGGAGGCAGGACTTCTACAATTTGGGGTTCTTGTCCTTTCCCCCTATTTCTCTTTTGCTTTCAATTGGTAATGAAAATGGTTGTCTCATGCTACCATTTCTACTTTTCCCCTCCATGACCCAAGAGAGTGATGATCCTTTAACTACAAAAAAACTGGCATAGTCTCTCCTTGTTCTTCTTTATGGAATTATAGATAGGATGGGAGTTGATTTTTCCTCTCCTCATGTTTTCCCCTTTTCTCTCTCTGTGTGAAAAGTCCACATGATCTTTCATTCAGGCAGGGAAGCTGAAAAATGATTTGGTTCAACAAATAATTGTGCATTTTATTTGATTAGGGTTACTGCTAAGGATATTTATTCTCACTACAGATCAGTCATTTTGATAGATTAGTATGCTCTGATACTGATAAGAATTCCTTGCCTCACAGTCTATTGTCTGAGATGAACTCCTTGTGAATCGAGAGTGTTTTATTCTTTGTATTTTTGTCTGCAGCTGCTGGAGCAGTGCCTGACACATAGTAGGCACTTTATAAATTCTTATTTGACTTTTGTTAAATACTTGTCTCTCAAGAGCAGAGATTCTTAACATTTTTGTCCTGGATGTCTTTGGCAGTCTAGTGAAGCCTATGGAGCCTGTCTTTGGGTAATATTTTTAAATGCATAAAATCAATAGCATTGCAAAGGAAATCATTAATATTGGAACGCAGTTGTCCAAATATTTTTTTAAAAGCCCAAGTTCACAGAGTTCAGGTAAAGAACCCATTTGTCAAAGTAACACTGTGTGTGTATTCAGCTTTGCTTGTCTGCCATGATCAGAGTTAAAAAAAAATACTCATTTTGCCCTCACAAAATTTTGGTACTGGATCTGACTCATAGTAGCTGAAGGAAGTTCAGAACTCCTCTCCCCTTCCCCCTCGCCTTTTCCAGTAGGCAGGTTAGCATACTCCATCTTCCTTTTTCACTGAGAAAATTGGAAGTTGTCTGTTCTTGCCTTTCCCACTACACCCTTTAGAACACATGTGTTTTCACCCATCCTTTCTGCTGGTCTCAGTGGTACTTTTTCCTAACTAAGGTTAATCTTTCTAATACCTCTAATTTCCTTGGGCCCATGTCCTGCTGTCTTATGTGGAAAGTTGCCTCTCTGATACTGTTTTCTTAAATCTTTGTTCATCTACCAGCTCCTTCCCTATTTCCTGTAAACGTGTTTAAAAGCTGTCTAAAAAAAAAAACCCTCTTCACCTGAGTCTATTACCTCCTCAAGTGACTGTTCTATATCTCTTCCCCTTTCAGATAAAAAATTACAGAAATGGTCCTTCATAGTGACTGCTCGTTTTTTCTCATCATTCATTTGGCAATCCTTTGTAATTTCACTTTCTATCATAACTGTACTCTGAAATTAAAGTTGCTAAGATTTTTTGAATTATCTGCTAAATCAGTTGATCAATTAATCAGCCAGTTTGTCAACAAGTATTTATTAAACACCTTTTATATTCTAAGTGCTTAATAAAGCCAGAGAGTTTCTTTCAATATTCATCTCTCTTGACTTTTTTTTTTTGTATCTTCTGACACTATTAGCCCAGTTGCTGCTATTTTTCCCTCTTCTTACTTCCCTCCAACAGACCAAGGCACTCTCTTCCTTTGGCTTTTGTGATACTGCTCTTGAACTTCCTTTTTATCTATTCTTTCTCATATTCCTTTGATGCATTATTGTCTATCTTTCACATCTTAAGCATGGATATACTCTAAGGCTCTGCCTTGGCCCGATTTCTTTCTTTATCTATATAGTACAGTCTCTCCTCTTGGAAGCTAATTAACTATGAGATACTCAACTGTAATAATATCCATACAGATGATGCCAAAATAGATAGCAGTATTCTGTGTCCTACATTTGACTCCCACACCAAAAACTACCTGTCGGATGTCCCATCTGCACCTCAAATTCAAGCTGTTCAAAATTGATCTCATCATTCCCCACTTTCCCCCATATCTTTTCTTCTTGCAGATTTCCTTATATCTGTCAATGGCACTGTCATTCTCCTGGTCACTCAGGTTTGTAACATCAGTATCATTTTTTTTATACATTTTTCTCCACTTGTATCTAATCAGTTGCTAAAGACAGTTGATTTTACCTTCACAACATTGCTTACCTCTTCCTTCCACTTACAAAACTGCCATCACTTCTCATCTGGACTACTGTAATAAGATCTGAATTGATATCCCTTCACAATTGTTATGGGCAATTGGTTTCTTTTGTAGTTGATAGCATTCTCTACTTTTCTAAACACATAACTGTAAAAGTAATCTTCCTAAGGCACAGATGTGATCATGTGACTCTCCTGAGCCTTCAGTGCCTTTCTATGGCCTCCAGAGCAAGAATTCTTAAACTGAGATCCATGAACTTAATTTTTTTTAATGTTTTGATTTGTTTATTTATTTTTAGTTTACAAGATTCAGTTCCAGAGTCCCTGGAGTTTCAAGTTTTCTCCCCTTCCTCACCTCCCCCTCCACCCATGGTGTCATGCAGTCAAGTATAGAATCTGCAAATACTTTCACACTGGACATTAGTCTGGTTGTATAGAAGAGTTGTAACCAATGGAGTGGATGATAGGAAAAAGGAAACAAAACCAAACATGGAAAAGAGCAATAGCGTGTAGATCGCTTCAGTCTCCGTTTAAACTCTGTTCTTTCTAGATCTTTCTCTGAATGTAGGTATCTCCTTCCATCCTGAGACTTGAAGGGTTGTCTTATAACTGTGTGTTGCTGAGAGGGGTCCAGTTTATCAAGGTTGGTTGTCACACATACGATGTG
>CM053587.1:127882209-127899409 GCA_028646515.1 Pseudochirops corinnae
CCGCAACATTTACCAGTTTTTACTTTGCTTGCCAATTTGATGTGTGTGAGGAAAAGATACAGAACTGTTCTTATTTCCATATCTCTTATTATTAGAGATTTGGAGCATTTTGTCATATGGATACCAATAGCCTGAATTTCTTCCTTTGAAAATTGCTTATTTATATTCTTTAACCATTTTGTACATGTATTGTTTATTATTATATGTTGTCTTCTTATTTTCCTTTAGTATTTATTTAGTTATTTCTTCTAAACTAAAAGGAAAAATACCACGTTGTGTTCTAGCAATAGTGTGTGATTCCACGGGGAATCAATTCCATTATGCCAAGGTCTAAGTAGAGTTTGTTGAAATATAAAATAGATCAATAGAAGCTGCAGTTATCTAGCACATGGAGCTTTAGACCCAAGTTCTTAGTTGTCACCTCTGTAAATCCACACATCCTTATATGATGAGTGGTGTTAACTCATAGAGAAATGTGTGACTGAGAGGCAGAAGGTCTCTGCAATAGTGTTAGGAGAATGGCACCTACTCAGCCTTTCTACCCTGATGGGGAATATGTAAACTACCAAAAGAACATGGGACTGCAGATAAGTGGCTATGGGGTCTCCTGGTGGCTAGATAAATAACCAGTGTAGAATTATTTGATTGTTTCGGAATTAATATAGGTTCCAGAAGAACTAGAAATTACTCCTAGTCAAAATGGAAATGACCTTTTTGATGCATTTGATATCTATGTGGAAAGATAATGGGATGTGAATTGATTGAATTCATAATTCACTCATTCATAAATGTTTATTAGATGTATGCTTTACGCAAAGAACTGTTAGCTGATATCCATTTTTCTAACTTCTTTGAGAAGTACTGTGGGAAACTAAAATGAAAAACTTCTTCCAATTTACACAGGTAGAAAGTTTCTTGATGAGAATTTTAAGATTCATAAATTTTATTAGTGTTGGTTCCAACATTTTCCAATCAAATTGAATCTCTGCAATGATTATGGAAGCCAAAGAAAATATATGAAACAAAAACATTTGCTTTGTGTGCAATTATTTCAGAATATATTTAATTCTTAAATTGAGACCAATCTGCATTGTGGAAGGAGACTGACCAGGGCTAATCCTAAGATTACTATTCATATATACTATACTGTTTTATTCTCATTTATACCTCCAAGTATCATGCTTGGGTTTTAAACCTTCAGCTCATCTTTTGGCTTCTCCATTTATTTCTCCTGTCCTTTATATAGGAGTTTTTGTTTAATTTTCAGTTATTAAGTATTCCCAATCCCTACATGTAAAGACAAACTCTTTTAACTGTTATTTATCTTTGCATACAGATGGAAGTGAGTTTAATTTGTTCTACTGTTATCTTGTTTTAAAGAGAATTCACTCTGCCCTTAAATAGGTTGTAGCATTTACACAGTGCTGGAAATACTATACACAGGTTCCTGATATGATGGGATGTTTAATTTATGTGAATGGATATGCATTTCACAAACAGAAGCAGTTTTGATTTGGAGGAAAGTAGGGATCTGTTTAAAGAAAGCTAGATAGAGAGTTCTTCAGCCAAACTATGTTTTTAAAATACATGCCCAAAAGATGGAAATGAAAGCAGGTGACAGAGGGTGAATGCAAAAGCTTGTCAGAATGCTATAAGAATAGTGTAAAGAGAATTTCAGAATTTTGAAGAGTTGGTGAAGAAGACTAAAGAAAATCTTTTTTTTTAAAAGATGAAAGAGAAAATGAGGAAGATCAAAGAATGAATGGGACCCATGTTTGAGATTGATGGATGATGTAAACAGATATTTTCAAGTAAGAAGTATTAAATTCTTACTCCTATTGTTCCTGTTTGGGGAATAATCTTTACAAGAGAAGGAAAGCAGAGAAGTGACTAATAGGGAGCTTAAACCTAAGTAAGGAGATAGAAGAATTACCATTAATCCTCGATGAATTCAAATCATCTTGACTAGATGAACAGAATCAGCAGATTTGATAGGTAAACACTGTCAATGATTGTTAAAATATTTTTTTTTTTCAAATTTATGTGTTCATGAAATTTTCATAGATTTCCTAAAACACACAGATGTCTTGTCATGGTTCTGCTCTCTGTTCCTACATGCAGCATGGAGTAATGTTTCCACAATACTCAAACTGTTTCTTCCTGACTGCTTGCAGTATTTTCTCCTTGACCTGGGAACTCTGGAATTTGGCTATAATATTCCAAGGAGTTTTCTTTTTGGGACCTTTTTAAAGAGGCAATCAGTAAATTCTTTCCATTTCTCTTTTGCCCTCTAGTTCTAGAATATCAGGGCAATTTTCCTTGAGAATTTCTTGAAAGATTATATCTAGGCTCTTTTTTTGATCATGGCTTTCAGGTAGTCCAATAATTTTTAAAGTATCTCTCCTAGATCTATTTTCTAGGTCAGTGGTTTTCCAATGAGATATTTCAAATTACCTTCTATTTTTTCATTTTGTTTGGATCTGTTTTATAGTATCTTGATTTCTCATAAAGTCATTAGCTTCCAATTGCTCAACTCTAATTTTGAAGAATTTATTCTCTTCAGTGAGTTTTAAAAATTCCTTTTCCATCTGTCCAATTTGACATTCTTCTCCTCATTGGCCTTTTGGCCCTCTTTTGCCATTTGAGTTAGTCTATTTTTTAAAGTGTTATTTTCTTCATTATTTTTTGGGGTCTCCTTTAGCAGGCTGTTGACTTGCTTTTCATGATTTTCTTGCATCATTCTCATTTCTCTTCTCAATTTTTCCTCCACTTCCCTTACTTGATTTTAAAAATCCTTTTTGAGCTCCTCCATGGCCTGTAAGCAATTCATATTTTTATTGGAAGCTTTTGATGCAGGAGTTCTGACTTTGTCATCTTCCTCCCCTTCCATGCTTTGATCCTTTTTGTCCCCAAAAAAGGATTCTATGGTCTGTTTGGGCTTCCTCTGCTTGCTCATCTTGCCAGCCAATTACTTGACTTTTGAGCTCTTTTCCATGGTAGAACTCTGCTTCCAGTATGGAGAGAGCTTGGTCCCAAATTGCTGGGGTTTTTGCAGCTGCCAGAGCTATCAGGAGGGTGCCCTCTCTACAGCTCCCACAAGCTCTGGCACACTGGCCACACACCCCAGGACCACCACCCAAGACCACGATCCAGATCCAAGCAGGTTAAAGCAAGAGTGATTACCCTATGAATGGTCACTTGGTCTCCCTACAATCTGCAGGCCAGGAGCTCTGGAAGCAGCCACATGGCAGCAGCTACAGCCACTGCCATGCCTCTTCTCCTTCTCACCCTGGGAGCAAGGACTGCACCATGCTCTTCTGTCCCCCTATTTCAACAGAGTTCCACACTGACTTTTTACTTTATCTTCGGTTTTTATGGTTTGAGAAGTCTGGAAACCTCCACAGCTGCTGGTGATTCACTCTCCTAAAGTCTGCTCTGGCCACCACTGATTGGGGCCACCTTGCACCCCCCCAGCATGGAATAATGGATAGAGGGATTGGCTTGGAATCAGTAATATCAGACTTCAAATCCTAAGATACTAGCTATGTGATCTTAAACAAGTCACTGTCCATGAATTAGTTTACTTATCTGTAATATGAGGAGATTGGACTTAATGGCAATTTCGTGCCTTCAAGTTCAAAGTCTATATCTCAGGCTTCTGTGCCTCTGATCCTTGTTGTTGGGGCCACATCAAACAATTAATCAATATTGAATCAATAAATATTTATTAAGCACCTACTATTTGCCAGTTGCTATGCTAAGTGCAGAGGATACAAAAAGAGGAAAAAGAGAGTCTCTGACTAATGCATTGTTGGTAGAGTTGAGAACTGGTCCGACCATTCTGGAGAACAATTTGGAACTATTTCCAAAGGGTTGTGAAACTGTGAAGTGCCTTTGACCTAGCAATACTACTACTAGATCTTTATTCTAAAAATATCAAAGAAATGAGAATAGATCCTATTGGTGCAAAAATATTTATAGCAGCTCTTTTTGTAGTGGCAAAGAATTAGAAATTGAGGAGATGCCCACCAACTAGAGAATGACTCAACAAGTTATGGTATATGATTGTGATGAAATACTATTGTGCTATAAGAATTGAGGGGAATGTTTTCAGATTTAATCTCAGAGGGAATAGGAAGCCAGTGGAATTGATTGAGTAGGGAGTGACACAATCAGATATGTCCTTTAGAAAAAATCACTTAGTGGCTGAATGGAAGATCAGTTGTAGTGGAGAGTGATTTGAGCAGGCATATCACCCAGGAGGCTATTGTAATAATCCAGGAATGAGGTGATGAGAATCTATACTCGGTTGGTAGCAGCAGCAGAAGACAGTAGACGTTTATGAGAGATATTGCAAAGTTGAAATTGACAGACCTTGGCAACAGATTGGATATAAGATATAATGAGAAATCCAAGATGATACCTAGGTTGTAGCCTGAGAGACTGGGAGGATGGTTCTGTCCTTTATAGTAACAGAAAATGTAGGACATTGGAAGGATTTAGGGGAAAAGATAATGAGTTCCATTTTGAACATACTTAGTTTAAGATGTCTATTGGACATTCACTTAGAGATCTATGAAAGGCAGTTGGAGATGTGATATTGGAGAGTAGCTGGGAGATTAGGGAGGAATAGGTGGATCTGAGAATCATTAGCACAGAGATGGTCATTAAAACCATGGGATCTGATGGGATCTCAAACTGAAGTAATATAATAGGAAAAGAAAAGAGGGCCCAGGACAGAACCCTAAAGGACATGTACAGTAAGAGGGCATGATCTAGAAGTGGATCCAGCAAAGGTGACAGAGAAGGAGTAGTCAGGTAAGAGAAGAACTAGGAGAGAATGGTATCCCAAAAACCTAGAGAGAAGAGAGCCTCAGGGAGGAGAGCATGATCAACAGTGCCAAAGACTACAGAGGGGTCACTGAGAATGAGGACTGAGCAAACTCCATTGGATTTGACAACCAAGAGATCATTAGGAACTTTGGGGAGAACAGTTTTGGTGGAGGATAAAGTATTATAAGCCAATTTGTAAGTAGTTAAGGAGAGAGAGGAGAGAAAATGAAGACATCAATTGTAGATAGTCTTTTTGAGGAGATTATCTACAAAGGGCAGAAGAGATGTAGAGTGATAGAAGGAATGGAAGGATCAAGAAGGTGTTTTTTTCAGAATGTGGGTGACATGGACATGATTGTAGGCAGTAGAAATGGTCCAGTAGAGAGGGAGAAAATTGAAAATAAGCAAAAGAATGGGGATGACAAAGGGGGCATTATGTTGGAGGAGATGGGATGGCGTGGAACAAGTAGAGGAGTTAGCCTCAGTAAGGAAGAAGGCCACTTCATCATGTGAGACAGGGGCAAAGGGAGAGAAAGTAGTAGAAGACATCTGAGTGATAGGTGATGAAGAAAAGGGTAAAGGAAGGAGTTCACAACAAATGGTCTAAATTTTTTTCTGTAAAATGTGAGTTTAAAAGAATTGCTGTGGGGAGTGGGATAGTGAGTTGACAAGGGAGGTATGTTAGAATTGCCTAGTGGCAGTGAAGGCCCTGTTGAGGTTATGTAACATAAATTTGTAGTGGACCCAGTCAAAGTAATCATGTGATTTTTCTTTACCTTTGATCAGTATCACATGTGTAGGATTTGAAGGTAGTGAATGGTAGACATAATGCAAGGTTGAGTTTTAGTGCAGTATAATTGGTGTTCTGATAAGGGTTTAGATGATAATCTATAGGAGGTCAGAGTCACTGGGATTTGAAGAGTATGACCAAATGTGAGAATGTACATAATTGTGGAAGGCATCGCACCAGGAACCTCAAAAGACAGGCACAGGAGGAGATGGTAGATCTAAAGACAAAGGAAGTATTGATATTCATTAACCTGGAAGTTCTCCATATGCTAGATAGGATAATATGTTAGGACTGGAATTCATTATCTTTCCTCCTAAGTTCTTCCACTGTCTTACCTCTTCTATTCTATTGGACTAGCAGAAGGAGGTAGAAGATGTTTTAGGCTAGCACAATGGAAATAGCTGTTTGGGGTAGAAGAATGACACCTAGCCCAGTATCTTGCAATTTTTCCTTAGGGAATACACTGCACCCAGCAAAAGATGGAAGGCACAACTCTAGATTTTGGTTTGAGGCCTTGTAACCCGAGTATACTGGCTATGAGGCAGCACTTAACTCATTTCATGTAGGTTTCTCAGAAAGAAATGCATAAAAGGCTTAAATCACAGGTGTAGCACTTAGCCTGACTGCTGATTTTTCTCTGACTTCGACATTCTAAATTTCAGTAATTGAATTCTTGCTTTGTTTTCTTGACTATGGCTACTGTTAGGCTCAAACTGAGATTCTAGCCATACTGAAAACTATATTGGCCTGCTCTTGTTCATTCCCACCCAATTATTTGCTGAGTGCTTCATTATTTGTATCCCCATTAATTCATTGCTGCTTGTACCTTCATTAATTGAGTCCTAACCCTATTTGGATAGTTGCACTGGTTCATGGATTTAATCTGGACCTTTATTGAATATGAATTTTTTTCCTACCTGTCCTTTCCTCTTCCCTAGCCAGAGAAGAATTAGGCTTTGGGTTAGGACTTATCTTTAAATGCTGGCCTTTATTTCAGGGCAACCATGGTCAACTTTCTCCCATATTCTGATATTGGTCCTTGCCCAGTCAGGCTACCTGAACTTTTAGTCTAGGCCTACCTTGGTCTGGACAGTCCTGTCACCTTACAAAGTCTACTTATGACACTGGTCAAAGGAAAGGAAAGAGGAGAAAAAAAATATGATTCTGGAGTAGTATCTAAGGCAATCCACAAATTGAGGGTTTTATCTTGCTGCAATTTAGAAAAGAAAGTTGGGAAGAATATGTAAAATCTACCGTATAATATTTGTTACTTCTTGCTTCAGTGACCATGTAAGTGGGTTTTAGAAATGCCCCTCATAGAAACAAACCAGGAGCTAAAAAGTAGGAAGGTGTTGAAGATGTGTTGAAAATTGAGCAATTTTGTGTTTTCTTATTTTAACGAAGAATTTGATTTATTGTCTCAGTTCTCAATGATTTCATGGAGAAGAGTAGTGGCTCAGATAATCCAAAGGAGTGATAACTATAAATCCAACAATTAATTTATATTTGGCTTCAATGTGCACTTTTCTTCAGTATTTTTTGTTCTTCTATTTGGATGTGAGACAATTTAGTGTTCTGACAATCCAGAATGCCTTACATAAAATTATCTGATGAAGCCACAATGTAAAGACTTCTCTTGAAGAATAGAAAATTGTGTATTTTCTCCATCCTTCCCTTCTTTTTAACTCCTAATTGTTCTCTACTCCATGCTGAATATGGAAAACACCATCACCTCTTTGACTGTTGCAAAGTACCTCTAAGAGCAGAGGTGCGCTCTCTCCTAGCTTATAACTGGTCTGCTGCAAGTCCTTAAGTGAGGAGGAAAAGTTAATGAGGCATTTTTGTTCTTACTTGATCGTTCAAACCTCCATCTCTCAAACTCCCTTTGCCGCACCTTAAAGTGAGTAATTCCAAAGAGAAGTCATCTAGCACGTACAAAATAGGCAGAGAGCAAAGCATAACTTTGCTTGATATAATTCCTTACATATTAAGCATGTAATAACTATTTACCCTGTTGGTATTACCATATGTTTATATTTATATTATATAATATATATTATATATACATATATAAATATGTATATATTTATAATATAATAATTATATTATATTTATATGTTTATATTGTTTATAATATTTATATATTATATATAGAATATCATAATATTCTAATGAATATTAGATTCATGCTAAATACAGTCAACACTTTTATGTTTTAGGCACTGTATTTTCAAATTTCTGTTCTAAACTATCACTAGATAAAAACTCTTGTCTCCAGAGGTATTTATTTGTTGAGTAGAAAAATGAGAAAAAAGCAGATAGCTTAGAGTTTTCTCTTGATTCCTGTTTCTTTTATCCAGTTAAATTCAAGTTATTTATCTAGCATGGTGAAAGAAGAGAAGAGTTAAAATAGCTTTAAAAAAAACATTTTCAGGTTAGCCATTCTTTACTTCCATAGCAATTCAGACAACAAGGGAAAAGGAAAGGAAAATTTATGACTAGGCACTATGCACATGACCAATCTGTTATTGAACTACTTTCAATGTTTAAGCTATTTTAGAATCTCTGAATGGTATATTCAGAAGTAAATGAGAAGAGACCTAGTGATCTGGAGAGAGAGGAGGAGAGTGAAACAACTGATGTGGCCTTCTACCCACTGGTCCAGAAGTGTTATGGGAATTTGTTGAATCTGCTTTATAGAGCTTTTCTGTACCTAAACTTAATCCCACAGAAAGCTGGCATATTTTAAAAAAGCATTTCAAAAGGGAAGAAAAGCCTTAAACTTTTAGCAAATTTGTGGGTTTTTTCTTTCATTTTTCTTTTACTTCTTCTTTTTTTTTTAATACTGAAGACTGTACTTTTATGCACCTGCTTACAATTCAAACAACCTTGTGGGGGCAAAAAGAAAATTTTCAGCTGAAATCACAGCCAATGAAAATGAGATAGCCAAAACATGTTAGTAATTTATTTAACACCACATTCCATGAATGTTAAAAGCACAAACAATAAATGCCTAAACATTGCTACCTATTTGTTTACATTAAAATGAGTCATCAACATTTTTATTCCTGATGACAATGTTCTTATGTCAATGAATGTTTTTGTTGTTGTTATTTCAGGCCAATGAAATTAAACATATTCAATTTGTCACATTTTTATACTGCTATTCTCTAAAGAGCCATATTCACTCTCCTTTTTAGAAGTTAATGTAAATACCATAAATATGTTTGAATGCTACTAACAAAATTAGAATTTTACATTTAAATTACAGACAGGTTGCTAGCTAACCTGCACACAAGAAATGTAATTTGTAGGATCATACAAAGTGTGTTAATGGATAAGTAACTCTTCAAAAGAAGTAGTGACCTGTCACTATATAGAGGGAAGGAATGATACATTCTAAACTTGACATCCGATTTTCCTGTAAAAAGAGAAATGTTGAAGGTTTTACTGTTTGTTTACTGTGGTCCATGTATTTATATACGTTGCTAGGGAATGTAACACAGCATCAGCCTTGCTAGGTTTTGGTAGCTTAAGCCTAAGTCTATGCTTTTGACCTTGAATATGTCCTTTTTGCCTCTCGATGAAAGAAGGAAGGGATTTTCATTTATATGGTATTCTTTGGAATTTTCTGTTTACCTTAGAGAACCAGGAGGCTCTTAGCATTCAAGAGCATCCCCAATATAGCCTCTATTAAACTCAATGGTGTCTTCCATCATTCCCTTACACAAACTATTCATTCCAGCCAGATGGGGCTACTTATTTCCTGAAAATGTCATTTATATTTCTTCTTTTATGCCTTTTCCTCCAGCTGAAATTTTCTTTTCAGCTTTTCTGGGAGGAGACATTTAAGCTCTACCTTTAGAGGATTTAAAGATATTTTAAATCTTCTACTGGTACCAATTTAAATCCTCCCAAACCTCCCTTTTCTTGAGTTACAGCCCAAATTCCACCTTCATGAGTCCTCCAACCCTCCCCATCCTCCCAGCATTCACCAGTCACTCCTTCTTCTTAACACCTAGAATCATATTGTTCTTACTGTTTACTTGGCACTTAATGCAAGCTACCCTGTATTCTTTATCTTTTTACTTATACTAATTAGCTAGTAAGTCCATTTAGAGAATGGAAAGTACTTTATACCTCTGCTATAGTGAGAAAGCCCTGGATTTGGAATCAGAAGACTAGGGATCATCCTTTTGGGGAGGCTATCACAACTCCCATTCCCACTGATAAGTTGGTTCCTCAGGGTATATCATCTCAGAAGAATAGGGTAAATTCTGAGGGATTAAAGGACATCTGTCTACTACTGTAGAGGGTATTGCCATCAATATAATTTAACCTGCCAGATTTACTTAATTAGCTTTTCATTTGCTGTGTGTGAGGCTTTGAGCAAGTCACTTTAACTCTTTAGATTTCATTTGATCCATATAATCCAAATCTTCATTTTATAGAACAACTGTATATTTTCATCTCCAATTTCTTAGCTTTAATTTCTAAGAACTATATATTTTTAGCACCTAGTACAGTTCCATGTACATATTAAAGTGATTGTCAAATGTTTGTAGATAATTATTCTATTGATAATTTTCTTTTTTTTTTTTACTTTTTCCACTTTCTATAGTGGTTGGGATAGAGACCGGACCTGGCATTTTAGTGGCATAGGGAACTCCCAGGCAAGAGAAATCCCTCTACTAATGCAAGTTGGCAACTTATCTACAAGGTAAATTTTTTTAATAGTATTTTATCTTCACGACTACATGTCAAGACATTTTTTTAGCATTCAGTTTTACAAGATTTTGAGTTCCAAATTTGTCTCTCTCCCTTCCTCTTTTCTCCCCTTCTGAAAATGGTGGGCAATTTGATATAGGCTATACATGTATAATCATTAAAATGTATTTCCATATTAGTCACAGTTGTGAAAGAAGAAACAGAGTAAAAGGAAAAAAAATATGAAAAAATATAAAGTAAGTGAAAAAAATATACTTTGATCTGCACTGAATCTATCATTTCTTTATCTGGATCTGGATAGCATTTTCTTTCACGTGTCTTTTGTACTTTTCTTGGATCACTGTGCTATTGGTAAGAATTGAGTCATTCATAGCTGATCATCAAACACTATTGTTGATACTGTATAGAATGTTTTCCTGATCCTGCTCATTTCATTTTGCATCAATCTATACAAGTCTTTCCAGGATTTTTATGAAATCTGCTTGTTCATCATTTCTTATTACACAGTAGTATTCTATCACATTCATATACCACACCTTGTTCAGCCATTCCCCAATTGATGGACATCACCACAATTTCCAATATTTTGCCACCAGGAAAAGGGCTGCCATAAATACTTTTGCACATATGGGTCCATTTCCCTTCTTTATAATTTCTTTGGGATATAGACCTTGTATTAGTATTGCTAGATAAAAGGGTATGCACAGTTTGCTTGCCCTTAGGGATTAGTTCCAAATTGCTCTCCAGAATGGTTGGATCAGTTCACAACTCCATCAACAATGAATTAATGTCTCAATTTTCAAACATCCTCTCCAACATTTATCATTTTCATCTTCTATCATCTTAGTCAATCTGATAGGTTTGAGGTAGAACCTCTGAGTTGTTTTAATGTGCATTTCTCTAATCAAAAGTGATTTAGAGCACTTCTTCATATGCCTATGCATTGTTTTGTTTTGATGCATTGTTTTGATTTCTTCATCTGAAAATTGCCTGTTCATATCCTTTGGCCATTTATCAATTGGGGAATGGCTTGTATTCTTATAAATTTGACTCAATTCCCTACATATTTGAGAATGAGGCCTTTATCAAAGACATTTATTTAAAGATTGTTTCCTAGCTTTCTGCTTTCCTTCTAAACTTGATTGCATTGGTTTTGTTTGTACAAAAACTTTTTTTTATTTTAATATAATAAAAATTATCTATTTTATAGCTCATAATGTTCTCTGTCTCTTGTTTGGTCATGAATTCTTTCCTTCCTCATAGATCTGACAGGTAGACTATACCTTACTCTTTTAATTTGTTTATTGTGTTACCCTTTATGTGTAAATGCATCCGCCTCCCCCATTTTGACCTTACCTTGGTATATTGTGCGAGACCTTAGTCTATCCAAGTTTGTGTCCTATTATTTTCCAGTTTTCCCAGCAGTTTTTGTCATTTGTCATATTGTATGCTTGGTACACAATAAGTGAGTTCCTATCCCAAAGACTGGTATTTGGGGTTTATAAAACTCTAGGTTACTATGCTCATTGACTACTGTGTCTAGTCTACCTCATCTATTCCACTGATCCACCACTCTATTTCTTAGCCAGTATCAGATTGTTTTGATGATTATTACTTTATAATATAGTTTGAGATCTGGTATTGCTAGTCTAACTTTCTTTGTTCTTTTTGTCATTAATTCCCTCAATATTCTTGACCTTTTATTCTTCCAGATGAATTTTATTTTTATTTTTTCTAGCTCTATCAAATAATTTTTGATAGTTTGATTGGTATGGCACTGAATAAGAAAATTAGTTTAGGGAGAATTGTGATTTTTATCACATTGGTTTGGCCTATCCATGATCAATTGGTATTTTTCCAATTATTTAGATCTGAGTTTATTTGTATGAAAAGTTTTTTTGTAGTTGTGTTCATATAGTTCCTGGGTTTGTCTAAGTAGGTAGACTCCCTAGAATTTTGTACTGTTTACTGTTATTTTAAATGGAATTTCTCTTTCTATTTCTTACTACTGGGCTTTGTTGGTCATATTAAAAATATTGATGATTTATGTTGGTTTATCTTATTTATATCCTGCAACTTTGCTAAAGTTGATAATTATTTTAAATAGTTTATAGTTGATTCTCTAGGGTTTTCCAAGTACATCATCATATAATCTACAAAGACAGACAGTTTTGTTTCCTCATTGTCTTTTCTAATTCCTTCAATTTCTTTTTCTTCTCTCATTGCTAAAGCTAACATTTCTAGTACAATATTGAATTATAGTGTTGATAAAGGGCATCCTGGCTTCATCTCTGATCTTATTAGGAAGACTTCTAGTTTATCCACATTTCACACAATGCTCTATGGTTTTAGATAGATACTGTTTATCACTTTAAGGAACACTCCCTTTATTTCTATGCTCTCTAGCACTTGTAACGCTGTATTTTGTCAAAAGCTTTTTCAGCATCTATTGAGATAATCATATGATTTCTGTTAATTTTGTTGCTTACATGCTCAATATCTAGGCAGAGTTGTCCCCTGTCTTAGCTCACAATTGGTCTGCTGCAAATCTTTAGTTAAGGGGTAGGAAAAGTTAACTAAACATTTTTGTTCTCCCTGATGGCTCACATGGCTCCTCTATCTCTCAAACTTCTTTTGCTGACATCACCTTAAAATGAATACTTCCAAAGAGAAGTCAGATAGCAAGTATAAAGTAGGTAGACAGAAAAGCCTAACTTTGATTCATATCATGCAAGCATTTATTCTGTAGGTGTAGCCAGGTGGTTCAGTGGATAGAGCACTGGACCTGGATTTAGGAAGATGTTGTTCAATTGCATCCCACTCTCTGAGACCCATTTTAGATTTTCTTGACAAAAATACTACAGTGGTGTGCCTTTTCCTTCTCACATTCATTTTATAGATGAGGAAACTGAGGCAAACACAGTTAAGTGACTTGCCTAGGATCATACAGCAGTTAGGAAGACCTGAGTTCAAATCCAGGTTCAGATATTTACTAGCTATGTGATGCTGATCAGGCACTTAACTTCTGTTTGACCTCAATTTCATCATCAGTAAAATGGAGACAAGAACAGCACTTAGTTCCCAGAATTTTTGTTGGGATAAAAGGAGATAATAATTGTAAAGTGCTTAATATGGTACTTGGCACACAATAAGCACTATATAAATGTTAGCTATTTATTATTATTATCATCATTATTAATTATTCTATGTCTTAATATTTGCATTTTTAGTATCTGCATTTGATTTTAAATATTCTCCTGGCTAAATGCAGCCAATACTTCTATATTTTTTTGGAAATGTATCTTCAACTTTTCTCCATATTGCCATTTTTCCCTGTTATATCTTTACCTTATCACTTCCTCCTCTCTTTCCTAGCTAGCCTTTTATCCCTAGCCAGCTTTTGAATTGCCAGGTGAGTCAGCATGGTAGGGTACAGTTATACAAGGACCTCAATGTCTGCACAGTCTGACGCAGTTGGTTAGCATGCAGAGCTTCTTAGTGAAATTATGCTGAGCTAGGGGGCTCAGAAATGCTAAGACTGTCCTCTTTTGCTTCGAGGAGATATTTCTAGTTGATTGAATAGCACAGCTGACAGCTCAAAAAATGAACTCTGATCATAATAAAACACTTTCTAAAACACATTATAGACATACTAAAATTCAATTTAGTAAAAGATAGCTTTTTGCTTGTAGAGTTACAGCTATTTGAATCAACATAGTATCCATAGGGAAAATAATTCTCAGATCTATAAGGCAATATCATGATAGTGCTTTGATATGCACCAGTATTTCTATGACAGATTAATTATGGACTGATGGTATACCCCATATACAAGATATTCACACAGCTATGAATGTATTAACACTGGGGCAACTGGTGATGCAATGAATAGAGGACTGGATCTCTAGAATCAGGAAGTCCTAGTTAAATCCAGTCTCATTTGCTTAATAGTGTATAACTTTGAGTAAGTCATTTAATCTGGTTGCCTCAATTTCCTCAACTGTAAAATGGGAATAATAATAGTACTTGCTTCACAGGGTTGACATAAAAATCAAAGAAATTAATATTTAGAAAAAGAGTTTTACACAGTGGATGGCACAGAGTAGCTTCTATATGAATGCTTATTCCTTTTGCCTCTCCATTGGGATAGTCTGTTCCTATTTGCAAATACCAATGCTCTGAACCAAACAAGGGATGAGAGTGTAGCATAGAGAAGGCCTATCGCACCAGACCCAGGCTGTTGACTTATACTAGACTAATCCCAGCCTTCTATAGGATCACTATTAGGTAAGCAAGTCTAAATGATCAGCCCTATTATATGCACATACATTTTTGGTAGTTATGTTTCCTGGGATAATTCAAGTTTAAGCCCTCCATTAGGAGGCCAATACTAAAGACCTCAGAGATGACATCAGAGCTCTCCCCAGCTCTTTGGTGTGCAGGGCAAGCAGTCAGTGTGTAATAGCTCCATGGTGTCTCATGGAAACCATGATGAAATGAAAAATAGCAAGGTAGAAAGAATCAGCATACCTATTGTTGAGATATTAGGAGACACCCTGATTTCCAGAGCCAAGGCTCAGAAAGCAAGTTGTACTCTGAGTTTGGCATCACAACAATTCTTTGCACTCATCTTTTGGATGATGTCATCCTCTGGCAAAATCCTGCACAATTTTTATATTACTTTGACCAGGCTCAGGTATACTCTGAGTTTGGACAAGCTCAGACAAGTACTCATGTTCTAGTCATAAGGCCCTGCTAGGAATCAAACTTGTCTCAGTGTTGCTGTTACCCATCGTTGTCAGAGCTACAGCTCTCTCCATAGCCATTGTTATAAGTATTGAGATGTTCTCACACTGCTTCAGGTCCCCCCATTATAAGCAGGGCCCTGGCATATTTGTCTTTACTTGCAAGCCATTTCCTTCATTTTGAAAATAAGCTTCTATTTGATTTCTGCCCTGCTCTGTTCAGCTGTGGCCATCCACAGGTTAAAGGACAGTTTGGTTCAGTTGATATTATCAATTGAGGAATGGTTAAATAAATTATAATACATGGATATAATGAACATTACTGTGCTAGAATAAACAATAAATAGGATGAATATAGAGAAACATGGAAAGACTTTTATGAACTGCAACAAAATAAAGCAGAGCCAAGAAAATAACACATTCATTGACTACAGCAATGTAAATGAAAAGAACAGCAACCATCAGACAACTTAAAAAAAATGTTATGCTTGGTTCCAAAGAAATGAGGATACCTGCTTCCATTGCAGAGGTGGAAAGTTTCATGGGTATAGGGCACCAAATATAACATCCAAATTTTTTAATTTACTGAGGTTTTGCTGATTGTTTTTCCTTTCCACATTTTTCTTTAAAAATATATTATATTATATATATACTGCTAAATGACATATTTCTCTAGAAGGGAAGGGACATTGAGGAAATTTAGGTGATATGAAAAAGTCCAATAAAATAAATTTAAAAGTAAAACCATAGAAATCCTCCTCCTCCTTTTACTATTCATCATCAGTTGATATTATTGTGGATTATGTTTCTGTGCAGTTTTAATTTACACTTTACAAAGTGCTTTCACATCCACTTTGCAGCTACCACACATGGATCTCAGGGCACTTGATCTTGTGAGACATCCTTCAAGAGAGCCACGTTCTAACAGATAGGTGATTTATTTATTTGTTTTTAGAAAATGAAGTCTGAAAACAAAGTATAACCCTAAAGCCCATTTAATTAGAATTAAAGGTACTTTCAAAGAATTTTTTATTTATTTATAAAAACCTTGCGTGATGTCTGGGGGTTTACAGGCTAGATCTCTTTCTCAAGGACCATGCCTTAAATCCAAATCACTCTGACTTTTGTTGATTGACCAAGGAACCAAGATGGCAGAGTAAGCAGATTCCATCAGTTCTTTCTCTGAAGGTGGATAACATTTTTTTATCTTGAGTCCTTAGAATTATCTTGGATTATTGTATTGCTGAGGAAAGATGTCATTCACAGTTTACCATCAAGCAATATTGTTGTTACTATGTATGATATTTTCCTCATTCTGATCGTTTCACTTTGCCTAAGTTCATACAATTCTTTTCAGGTTTTTCTGAAACCATCCTGCTGACATTTCTCATAGCTCAATAATGTTCTATCACACTTGCATACCACAATTTGTTCAGCCATTCCCCAGATGATGAGCATCTCCTCAGTTTCCAATTCTTTGCCTCCACAAAAAAGAGCTGCTGTACATATTTTTGTACATATATGTCCTTTCCCTCTTTCTTGCTATTTCTTTGGGATACAGACCTAGTAGTGCTATTTCTGAGTCAAAAGATATGCATAGTTTCATAGTCTTTTGGAAATAGTTCCAAATTGCTCTCTAGAATGATTAGTTCAGTTCACAACTCCAGCACCAGTGCATTAGCATTCCAATTTTCCCACATCCCCTCCAATATTTGTCACTTGTCCTTGTTAGCTTTTATCTTTATTTGTATTTCCAATGCTCTTCCGGGTGACTGGTACAAAATAGGTACTGAATTAACGCTTACTGATTGACTTACTACAGTTTAATCCATAATAAGGCTGTTTTCAATTGGTGGTCTGTTTATTTATAAAAGGATTGTCTTATTACATCAAATCACACCTCAGATTATTCACTGTAAACCATTCACACCCGTATTCATTAAAGTCTGTTGGCTAAAGTCACTGCATATACTTTGAATGAACAAAGCTCATTTCCTTTATACAAAATTTACTAATCCAGACTTTCCATGAATTTAGACTGACATTCCCTCCAGGTATGTTGAATTTATAAGATTTTGTAAACTTTTCAATCCTCTCTAGTCTT
>CM053587.1:127899909-127983272 GCA_028646515.1 Pseudochirops corinnae
AACAACAACAAAAAAAAAACCAGAGATAAAAGAGAACGATAACGAGTTTTGCTTCAGTCTCCATTTAAACTATAGTCTTTCTATATCTTTCTCTGAGTTTAGGTATCTCCTTCCTTCTTGAGGCTTGTAGAGTTGTCTTTAGCTGGAAGGCACATATTCTTGATTTAGGCTTCCCTAAAAACTTCAGAGACAGAATTTCCCTTAGGTGTCATGGGAATACTCTTTGTTTGAGCTGAAATCTTAACTTGTTCCCGTCCAAAGAATTCATTCACTCATGTATTTTCTAGTATGTTCTAATCTTTATAATTTCTTCAGTTTTGGTTTTCTGATTTTCCTGGGTCAAATGACTGACTGGCTATTTGGCATTTATAATGTCTTTTGTGTAATTAGCATTGGGCAGAAGGAGTTAAGCTGACAAGGGTAAGCTAAGTGCTAGCAAGCAAAGAAGTGGCTGTTGTTCTGAACCTAGATCATCAATCTAAGACCCACAATATATCTGGAGACCAAAAGAAGTCCCAGTCAAGTCCAATACCTCTTTTGGAGATTGATTAGGGAAGAGAGAAAACATGTAGACATTTCCCTTCTTTTACTCCCTTCAATATAGCACTTACAATCTCCTTTGTAGTGGGGAAGGCAGCCACATGACCCAATACATAGAACCCTGGGCCTGGAATCTGAAAGACTCATCTTTGTGAGTTCAGATCTGGACTCACACTTACTAGCTGTGTGACCTTGGACTTGAAACATGGCACCTCATTTGTTGGCATTTACATGATAACCACCAAAACATGTGTATTTCTATGTATAATATATATGATTTGTGTGTGTGGATACTCTATGTAGTATATACAGATGGGATGTGATTCCTATATATTGCTAAGTTATACAATGGTAACTATCATCTCCCCAGTGTGGTAAGAACAGATAAAAATCACTTGATTCTGCCTCAATTTCCTCACCTGTAAATTGAGCCGAATAAGGAAATGGCAAACCAATCCAGTATCTTTGCCAAGAAAATCCCAAGTGGGGCCACAAGGAATCAAAAACAAGTGAACAACAACAAATCATAGTGGGGAGGGACAGATTGCAAATCTCTCTCTTACTCTCTCTCTCTCTCTCTCTCTCTCTCTCTCTCTCTCTCTCTCTCTCTTTCTCTCTCTCTTCATGCCATCAGGCAATTACATTTATACTATTCAGGTGTACTTGTATATCTTATATAGGTAAACACATCTTCCACAGATAGAGAAACTGAGGCTAAGAGGGGTTAGGTAACTTGCTTAAGGTCACACAGTAGTGATGAAGTTAGGATTTGAAGTCATATCCTTCAAATTCCAAATCCAGTGATCCTTATCCTGCATTATGTGGCCTTCTAGTTATACTGATTATCAGAGGACAGTTTATGTTCATTAAGAAAGGGTTATGCTAAATTAACACCATTTCATTTTTAAATTTTTGATAGTTACTAAACTAGTAGATAAGGAAAACATCTTAAAAATGTCATTAAAAATTTAGCAAGAGTTTAGACCAAGCCATCTGTGTGTTTTTGGAGAAGATGGAGAAGTATGAACTGAATGATACATAGAATTAAATAGATTCATGCAATAACATTGAATAAACATACCAAAAGGTCTGGAGTGCTCATCTGTCAGTAATGCTATCAAGGTTACTGTCTACAAACTCTAAAATTATGCCACCATGAATTCCTAACCAAACAGCTGTCTCTAAGTGGCAAAACTATCTCAAAATCATCATCTAGCAATGTTTATTTGAAAGAAAGAGGGAATATTTTGTCTTTTGGGTTTCAGGGAACAATCTATACAGCATCTTTATAGAAAATGTAGAAGCTGATTTTCTTTTCTTTCCTTTATTTTCCATGGTGCATATGTATCAACATTAGTAAGCATTAAGAAATCCTATTTTCTTTCTACCTAGAGGCATTTTGGATTGAATTGTTTTTTGTATTTTAAACTTGTTTTGAAAACTCTTTAGAACTAGTTCCCTATACCTCTTATTTTCCTTCCCCTCCCTTAACCCCTAGGAGTTAACCCACTAAGTTCCTTTTGGGACTATATATCCTACATCCCTTATTCTACTGATTTCCCATTTTATCCACTTGTTAGTACCTTTAAATGATGGGTAAGCTGGCTATTGAATTGAAGAAAAGATTTTAGGGAAGCTGTGGGACTGGTTAGGAGGGCATAGCAAGCTGAAACCAGATTGGGAGAATTAGGGATGGTTAGGAGGGAAAAAAAAGAAAGACTCAAGAGTAGATTCACAACAGATATGGTAACTGACACATTAAGGGAAAAAAATGACCTTAAAAACAGTTAAAAAGCCTTTCAAGTTCTCATCGGCTGCCTTGGGGATAGCCTTCTCTCAATAATAAATGCCAGTGAATGATTTCATTTGGCAGGGAGCCCCAAAGTGGAAAGTCAGGAATGAGGAAGTTAGGTATGCTTCTTAAGCAACAGGGTGTCTGGGCGATCTTGAGGGGGCGGTGAGGTGAGGGAAAGTGGAATGAGAAACAAGAGTATACTTAAAAAGCATGCAGTTTATAGCCAGTTTATATTCAGTGCTCGTTTTAGGGGCAGGGAAAGATGACTTTCCTAAACCTCTTGCTAAATGGGTCCTCTGACCCCAGTCTGGAGCTATAAGGATGGGTTAATGGCTAGTAGAGGAAGAATAATGACTAAGTTCAGGCTTGAATTTACAAAGACTGGACTGTGTTGGAAATTTGTGTTTAAGTTGGTAGGACCACTTGAGGCTTTTAGTCCTCTGATGGACAGTTGAAAGGCAAATTCATTGGGCTTTTACCCTGATTAATGAGCCAAAATTCAGCATAAAAAGAACTAAAAAAGAGTGTATTATAAGTAAATCAAGGTAGCAACACCTTGACGGGCTGATCTCTGGAGATCAGTGAAGGGCTTTAAGGTGGGACCAGCTTTTATCAGTAACTTTTAGGTTGAGATGAAAACAATTCAGATAGTCAATGTCAGTAAAAGGGGTTAGGCACTTGCATTTCAGTTCCTCCCCAAAGTAACTATTATGTGTGTGTATATATATATATATATACATATATATATATGGTGTGTGTGTGAGAGAGAGAGCATAATATCAACATATTTTATCTTTTAATACCCAAAATAATTCAGACTTTTTCTCTGGTTATGAAGGGAGGGCCAAAAACTTTTATGTAAATTTTCCAGATCATAGGAGCACCACTACCCTAACCCCAGCAATATGAAAGGGATAACTGTATGTCATTGTGATATAAATTGTGTAAGTATGTTACTAGTATATTGTTATCACTACTTATAGCACTAATGCAATATTCACAATGCCCACAGTCACTATAAATATGCCTGCATGGTGCTCAGTCACAAAGTATAACAGACTCTCCATATATAAGACAGAAGCAAAACATTTATTCAGACACCAGCAAACCAAATCCCAACACTAGGAAACCAAATCCATCATAGCAAAAAGTTGCAGCATTCTTTAGCCTTCCCACAAACCAATCCAAGATCTATATTTACTCACAAGCCTGTCTCCCTCAGAAGCATCCTCTCCTCCCAACCATCTAGTTTGCTCTGACTACCAGCTTCCTATGGACTCTGCTGCACTCTTCAGCAAACTACTTCCACCACAGGCTCCACGTGATTACATCCAGTCTATTAAAGGGCAGAGTTTATTTTCAAAGCAAGGAGTCTTCAAATTCCCTTAGGCTTATTAAGGGACGGGGAAGATCTTCAAATTCTCATTACCATTATACCGTTTTAGAGTTAAAGCTCAGAAAGATTAACTTAGGTGTTCATAGCTCCACAACTCCTGGTGTTACACCAAGGACTCAATATCAGGTCTTTTGATTCCAACTCCAAATTCTGTGATTTCCAACTACCTACAGTTAGCTCCTGATTTATGCAAATAATGAACCTCTTGAAGTGCTCCATATATTTGAATCACAGTATATTAAATTATAACTTTATAAAGAATGGTGTTTAGTTCCAGCTACAATGGGAATTTTTTATTTCCTTTTATTAGTCCTGAAATTTTTGGTTCTAATTAACCTCACCTGACCAAAACCTGTCCCAAAAGATATGAAATTTAAAGCCTTAAACATTCTTTAGATAAGAAGGCAGAGAAAGACTGTCCCTGACTCCTTAAAGATATATAAATCTTCCTCCTTAATCAGCCTATTTGTGAGCTCTATAAATGTAGTTTAATCTGTAACCTGACTTACTGTACCTGTAAGGTCTGTTTGACAGAAGTTTATTTTCTCAGGTAATTGAAATTATGATTATGAGATTATGACTCATTAAATTTGATCAGCTTCTGCAATACAAAGCTTTGTGATTATGTATTGTTTTTTTTCTTTAATTTTTATGGCCTAAGAGCAATGTATAAGATTGTAATATGCAAAAGAATTATTTCTCTGTCTGATTCAATTTTGCCTATGAGGGCTTGTTAGACTCCTGATTGGAGTTCAGGTTTTCTCTGAAGCCCAAGTCTATTTTTGAGCATAATAATAAGAGCTAGGTTATTGCCTCTAAAATTTCTGTACTGTGGTAAGTGTATTTTGGCACCAGTTACTTAGAGAGGAGATATTTCTCCCATAGCAAAACCCAATAGAAATATGCACTATGAATATAAATAATGCAACTATTTTGCAGGATTCATTATATTCACACTCATCAGGACCTAACTGTCTAGGACAATTCTACCTGAATGTTTTGCCAGCACTTCAAATTAAATATATCTCAATGTGAAGTTGTTATTTTTTTTGAGACCAGTTGTTTTACCATAATCATTTCCAAATATTTGCCTCCCCCAACCCCAAATGCCTTATCTCGGAGAAAATTTAAAAATCACAAATATTTAAAAAGAAAAAGAAAGAAAAAAGTTAAGCAAAACTAGCCAACACATTAACCAGGTTTTACATGGTCATAGACAATACTTCACAGGCATAGTCCTGCACCTTTTTAATGAAGGGAGAAAGGTACATTTGATCTTCTTTACTGATAGGTTTGATCGTTAAAACTACAGAACGTTTAGGGAGAGTTTTGAGATGGTAAAAAAGGAAGCAAGTAGTACTCCACCTTCCCCACCATTTCCAAGAAATCAAGGATATGAGTGAAAGTCCAATTAGTACTAGAAAGGGTGACAATTGAAGCTGCATCATCACTACTGTTTCATGATATGATTTGAGCTCTAACAATGCATCAAGGCTCCCTTAATTCAATTGAGTAAATATTTATTTATTAAGTGCCTACTATGTGCTAAGCACTGTGCTAAATGCTGGGGATACAAATAAAAAAAAATACAGTCATTGCTCTCAAGAAGCTTACAATCTAATGGGGGAGGACAATACACAAAAAGAAAGAGGGGTGGAGGGATATGCAAAACGGGTTACCAGGTATAAGGTTGAGGCCAAGCCACGCTGTTGATGAAAAAATAGACTTACTAGGAAGACTGTGAGACCTCTTTAAAGGAAGGCTTTAGAAGGAGTTTAATGCTCAGCCCTCCAGTCTGAGAGAAGAGGTCACTGAAGGTGAACTGAAAAAGTATGGAATAGCAAAACCTGGGTCATTCTTCTTGGCGATCAGCTTATCTTGGGGCTGGGAAAGTTGGGATGGGCAAATTGTTCCAAGAAGTAGAAACCAAACAAAGCAGAAAAATGGAGTTTAATTTTCCTGCATATAACATTTTTTTTCCCCTCAAGTTATATTTTGTTCTTCCAATAGAATTTATTGTTATTATTATTATTTTTCAATATTGTTGTTGATTTATTGTTATCATCTAACTCTATAAAATATCTTCTTAGTAGTTTGATTCAGTATTAAACCCAGGAAGTAATTTAGGCAGTATATTCATGAACACTGAAAATGTTCTCCAATTATTTAAGTTTTTCTTTCTACTTTAAAGGCTGTTATATAGTTATATTTATAAAAATCCCTAGTATATCTTGTTAGATTACATCCCAGACATTTTATAATTATTTCAAATGAAAATTCTCACTTTTTTCTCTTTCTGAAGAGTTTTGTTAATAGCTAATGATTTCATTGGGGATGTTGGGTGACTGCTGAAAGCTGATGTAGACTCTGGGGTACTGGTGAAGGCCTTTGAGAACTGTGTGGGACAGTTATAGTTTGTTTAAAACTTTCTTTGACTCAGTAGCTACAAGAGCCATAAATGTTTCTGTTTTGTTTTTTTTTTTTTACTAAAGAAAATGTATGTGGAAATTTACTGTATGGAGTTAATTTTGATTCTCCCTTTTTGACTATTATTTTGTTTCATTTGACATATTTCTTAATATTTTTGAGATACTTGGAAAGAGATTTGAGTTTAATCAGAACCTTTCATTCTACCATTTTTTTCTTCCTCCTATTCTAAGGTAGCTAGCTTGAGGTGACTTGAATATACTAGTGTCTGGGCCTGGAGTCAGGAAGATTCCTCTTCCTAAGTTCAAATTTGGCCTCAGACACTTATTAGTTGTGTGGCACTGGGCAAATAACTTAATCCTCTTTGCCTCAATTGCCTTGTCTGTAAGATGAGCTGGAGAAGAAAACGGCAAACCATTTCAGTATCTTTGTCAAGAAGACTCCACATGAGGTCGCAAACAGTTGGAAACAACATAACTGAAACGATTGAACAGTGGCCACCTTCCTTGGCTTACAGTTATTTCTCCTAGGCCAGAGCTATCTATGATAGCTGTAGTCTCCTTCATGCCTGCTTGAAGAGTAGATGTCCATGATGGCTATGGGTGGCAAAGAAAAAAAAATGATCATAAGTTTAGAAAAGGTAGCTTGTGCTGACTAAGGAGAATCTGAATTTACAATATTGGGAGAACTAAACTACATTTAACCATATCCATGTACTCATACCTTGGCATTCGCAGGAGAACTGAAATGATCCCTTTCTTTCAGCTCAATGATGTTATGGAGTGATGTCCCCCCAACTCACTGACAGGTTTGAGGTCTGCTGATTACCCTCAACCTCATTTAGCCCATCTGCCAAGGCAGTTTTACTGGAGTGTGGCTAATGCACATGCTACAGCTTCTTGGAGCACAGATGAGAATTGGGTAACAGGTGGACATCAAAGGTGGAAGAATAGCCCCAAAAAGGGCTCAATAAGCTCTCACACCAGACATACCAGTTCTCCTGAATACCACATGCACTCCATTATTTTATTACACTCATATACCATAATTAGTACAGACATTGCACATCAATTAGAGAATGGCTAGACAAATTACAAAATGTGAATGTAATAGAATATTATCGTTCTCTAAGAGATGGAAAAGGGAAAGGTTTCAGAGAAAATTGGGAAGAAATATATGAACTAAAGGAGAGTGAAATAAGCAGAACAATATATAAAACTATCATATAGTAAAGGCAAACAACTTTGAAAGACTTAACTCTGATCACTTCAATAATCAACTTTAGTTCCATAGGACTGAAGGTAAAGAATGCTATCCCTCTTCTGACAGAAGAGTGATGGACTAAGGATTCAGAATGAGACATAGTTACTGGATATGGCCAGTGAAGGAAATTGTTTTGCTTGACTATGAATCTTTATTATAAAGGGTTTTCTTTTTTTTTTCTCAGTGGGGTAGAATGATACAGAAAATAGATTTGTATGTGGAACAAATAAATTATTTAAAAAAGCTTATCTGAAGAGAACAGTGCATATAATGTCAGACTCTTTCAGTATATTGCTAAACAGTTTTGACCAATCTATTTAATTCTTTGTTCTAAGAGGTGTTTTTAGAGGGGGAAGGGAAAGGGATGAAAGGGAAAGGGATGAAACAGGTATTTATTAAGTACATATTATATGCTGGGAAGTAGATGCTATTATTATCCCAATTTTACAGTAGAGAAAAGTGGGGCAAAAAGAGGTTAAGTGACTTGTCCAGGGTCACTAAAATTATGGAAGGGGAAAGCAACAAATGTTGATGGGAATATGAAAAAATTGGGACATTAATTAATTGTTGGTGGAAGTGTGAAGTATCCAACCATTTGGGAGAGAAAGAGCCCAAAGAGTTTTTAAAGCACCTATACCCTATCTTGCTAGTATCCTAGCAATACCACTACTAGGTATATTTCCAAAGACAATTAGGGAAAAAAGAAAAAAACCTATCTGTCCTAAAATATTTATAGCAACTCTTTTTGTAATAGCAAAGAACTGGAAATTGTAGGGATACCCATCAATTGGCAAATGGCTGAATAAGTTGTGGTGTATGCTTGTGATGGGATACTACTGTGCTATAAGAAATGATGAGCTCAGTGATTTTAGAAAAAGCATGATAGACTTGCACAAAATCATGAAGAGCAAAATGAGAAGAACCAAGAAAATATTGTATGTTCCCCACCCTTGTCCTAGATAATCACTTATCTCTAGGTTTTCAGGGCACGACACTCTGCTGGTTCTCTTCCTACCTATCTGACCATTCCTTCTCAGTGGTTTTGTTGGATTCTCATCCAAATCATGTTCTCTAAGTGTTCCACAGGGATCTATCCAGGGCTCTCTTTTGTTCTCCCTCTATAGTATTTCACTTGGTGATCTCATCAACTCCCATGGATTTAATTCTACCTTTAAGCTAATGATTCTCTATCTTTATCATCTCTATTCTACTCCAACCTCTCTGCTGATCTCCAATGGCCTTTCAGATGTCTTCAACTGGATGTCCAGTACATCTTAAAATAAACATATCCAAAAACAGATTCATTGTCTTTCCTCCTAATCCTTGTCTCCTTCCTTCCTCCTTCTTATTACTGTTGACATTAACACCATGCCCAAAGCCCACCATGCTCATAAACAAGATCTTATCTTCAACTTTTCACTATTCCTCACCCTCCCCCCACATCCAATCTGTTGCTAAGTCCTATTACAACATCTTTCCAACCCATCCTCTTCTCTCCTCTGACATTGCCACCACTCTAGTGCAGACCCTTATCATCTCACACATGGACTATTGCAATAACCTGCTGTAGTTTGCCTGACTCAAATCTCTCTCTACTCCATTCAATCCTCTACTCAGCCATAAAAGCGATTTCCATAAGGCACAGGTCCAACTATGTCACCCCTATACTCAATAACTCCCAATCCATGATAAACTACAAAAGTGCTCTGTCACACAAAACCCTTCATCTCCTAGCCCTTTCCTGCCTTTCCAATCTTACACTTTACTTCTTGACAGGTACTCTTCTGTCCAGTGACATTGGCCTCTTGGCTGTTCCATGAAAAAGATCCTCCATCTCTGGGATCCAAGCATTTTCTCTGATTGTCCCCTTTCCCTGTAATGTTCTCCTTTCATATTTCTACCCACTGGTTTCACTGACTTTCTTTAATTTTCAACTAAACTTCCATTTTCTACAAGAAGCTTTTCCTAACCCATCTGAATTCTAATGCCTTCCCTCCATTAATTATGTCCTACTTAGCCTTTATACAGCTTGTTTACATATTTGTTTGCTTGTTGTCACCCCGTCCCCACTTCTACCCCTATTAGACTGGAAGTTCCTTGAGGGCAGGGACTGTTTTTTTCCCTTTTAACATTCCCAGGGCTTCGCAGAATATCTGACCCTGAATGTTTAATGATTGGATTGAATTGGATCTTAATCACTTTTGTAAGCCAGAAAACAAGGTATCTTTTACATAGTGAAAGCTCAATAAATGTTTGTTGGATGAATGAGGGTCATTAAATATTACTCTCCATTTTGGAACTTTAAAAGATGATCTGGAATTAAATGACTCAGATGTTGCATTATTTAAATAAGACATTTACAACTTTTTTTTTAATGGAGAATTGATTTTGAAGTTGCTTGCGAGTTAGTTCATATATTAAAGATGAAGAGATTAATTTAAACCATAAAGTTAAGTTTAATACAAATAGGAAACCAAGTCACATGAATACCTTTTCCTCAAAGGAAACTAAAATTTAATGTGGATAGGGTTTTTCTGATAGAATGTAATCCCCTTGAGGGAAAGGACAGTTTTAATTTTTTTTCTTTGTGTCTTCAGAGTTTAGCTAGGCATTTAGTAAATTCTTGTTGATTGACGGATAAATATAGTATAGTACTATATATATATGTATATATACATACATACATATATATGTATGTATGTATGTATGTATGTATATGTGGAAAGAAAGAAAGAGATAAAGAGACCAAGAGATAAAGACAAAGGGCTAAAGACAGAGAGGCATAGAGGAGACAAATATAGACAGAAGATGGTGACAGAGATAATAAAATATCACATTTACCACTATGTTTAGAAGCCAAACCATCAACCATAGCTGAATTTAAGACAAATTACACTGAAAAGTCTATTGACTCAGTTCTTGGGAAATTTCCTATTGGTTTTTCACTTTAGGAACTCTCAGCTCTCTCTTTTCTTTCTCATTCATATTGAATGTTGGTAATTTCACATCTACTTTGATTACTTATTAATTTGACCCCAGGCTAAAACTTGCTACAGATTAAGGTTGTTTTTGTAAAATATGGTCTCAAGTCATATTGCTATCAGTTTGTTCTCTTATTCCAGGTGCAGAATTATAATTTCCTTTTCAAAGAAAACACTGCTATGCTGGCTACAAAAAGAATATTAGTTAAATTGACTTTTTCTTTTGGAAAGCTCAAAACTCCTCATTTTTCAGAATGTCTGAATATTTGTTTTAACTTGTTCCACTACTCTGAAGCTTGCAAACTGAACATTCATGCCTTCTGAGCAGGATTTAATCATCTTTCCCTCCCTACAGTCTCATCACAGGAGAATTTCTACACCCTGATGCCCACTTAAAAACACTGTCAAATGTGATCTCCTAGGAGAGGCTGCCTGATAACTTGACTGCTAAGGAACACATTGTCCAATTTGTCAGGGATTAATGTCTTGAGCATTGGAGAACAAAGAGCAAATTTTTTAGTTAGGGTCCTTTTGTTCTTCCTTGTCAAAATTAAGCATTAGTTTCTTTAAGTATGTGTTGCCTCCATTCAATTCAATAGAATCTATCCAAAAATAATAACGAGTTTAAATTTCACATCATGGAAACTAGGATTAATAAACATTCCGATATTCAGAAAGGAATTATGTCAAAAAATATGATGGAGATTCAAATGAGATGAATTTTCTAATCTCATCTCAGGTTTGTGATGGTAGTTTAGTATTTAGTCATAATACTATATTCTAGAAGTTATTATATACATGTTATACTATTTTATATAGATAGACTACAGATATTATACTATTTAGTTATTATACTGTAATATCACTTTTAATCAACAACTTTTACTTGAGACAAAGGTCCTGGGTACATGGGTGGGGGGAGCAGACTTATCTTCTTTCTGGCTTGTGTACAGTGCCTGGCCCATAGCAAGAACTTAATAATTGTTTGCTGATTAATTGATTACCTTCACAACAAATCTGGTAACCTTGCCATATGACACAACTAATTTTGTTGTCACCTACTCGGAGTTCAGCACCAATTGCAAGTTCGCAGTTCACAAAAATCAAACCAGAATATATTTGTAGGTTAAAGGAAAAAAAGATCTTATAAAAGTATGTATACTTATGAATAATTAGCTCTTCCCTAGAGATTTTTATAGCCTTAGTCACTAAAAGTTGTGGAAGTGATATGGCTTACAGCAGACATTCTTCTGCTTGTGATAACTACAGATAACCTAACTTCTCTTGGCAAGTGGCATCAATTGTAATTCCCCTGTGTCACCTCTCCTATGGTTCCATAAAATTCCAAGTAGTTATTGTTAGCTTGTTTTAGTCAAATTACTTATAGTCTATATTATTTTAATTCTAAGGACGTTAAAAGAAGCAATGATAGTATGAAAAGGTAATCCAGACTTTTAATGCATCTATCACCTATTGATTCATTTATTTGTTCTATTAATTAATTTGTCTGAGGAACTGTAGTGTTAGGGTGTTTGAGGAAGTATTAGTATGTATGTTAACTTCCCCTAGTATGAGCACAGGAGTTAGGGAGTTGGGAAAGACTGTGAACCAGACACTGGACTCATTGAGGAAAGAAGAATGTTTGGGGGTTGGTAGATAGCTGTTTGAGAATTTTGACTGGATGGTAAATATGGATTGAGTGAATCTCAGAGGTGGACAATCTATGGAGCACTGGGAGAAGAGGGAGAGTTTGGAAGTGGCAAAGGGGAACAACAAGTGTTCCAGCTCCCTAAAATTGGTCAACTATTGAGTCTGGATAATGAGCAAAAGTTCTACCAGTACTTAACGGTTACCAGGGAAGCTGTGCTGTCAGCAGAGAATTAAATCTCAGTGAGAGCCAGAAGATGGAAGGAATGGGGAAAACTCAGAATTTAAGATGAAAGCGTTTGTTATCCATAGAGCAGGCATTGCAGAGAGTACACTGGAAGGGGTGGGTAGCTTTAAACTGAGACACTGGTGGAGGTTGGGTTGAGGGGAATGGGAATAAGGGACTAGGCAGTGGGGGATAGAAAATTTGATTTGAATAATGACATTTTAGGGGTCAGAATCACTGGTGTGGGGAGGGTATGGTTAGGTGGGAATTTATTAATCATTGAAAGATGAGTTCTAGTAAGATATTGATAACTCATTATTGAAAGATGAGTTCTAGTAGGTTATCAATATCCCTTAGGTTATAGCAGCATGTAGCATAAGTTGGGGAACAGTTAGGGGAGCTGATTGCATTGATGTGGTTTGAGTTTGCTGGGAACCCTGATAACATGACTTGGGGTTTCTGGGAAACCCCAAATGTTAAGGTACAGGGCAGCATTGCCTGGAAAGAATTCATACACCCAAACCTTCTTCCAGTCAAAGTGGCAAGGTTTATTGTAACAGCAATAGAAGAGGGCTAGATTCCTAGAGAATCTACAACTTAATGGGAGTGAGACTGATGTTTATATACAAAAAAAAAGGATAGTGAAAGGATGTGGATGGGATTAAGGAGTGGTAATTAGTCTGGGGTGGGCAAAGTGAGATAGAAAAAGGCATATCGAGTAAGCTAATTAGGTGGTCTAGGTGGGCTGTGGTGGACAAGATGCCTTGGGTGGAGTCACCACTGGTCTGGGATACTGAAATGTAATGAAAAATTCAAGGACTGGGTTGCTTTCAAAGACATGGTCTTTTCCTTTTGGGGATCCAGGTCCCATCACTCCATCAGAATATTGTTTCTTTCCTTCTCCAGCAGCAGTTATATGACTTTAGTAAAGTTCCTTAATTACTCTGACTTTAGTCTCTTCATTTGTAAATCAAGAGGATTGGGCTGTCTCTAAAATTCAGAGTTTCTAAATCTCAAGCCACAGTTGTCTCCCATTTACATGACTAGAATTCATTTTTCAAAGAGTACGAATCATCACTTCTGAATGTAGGCTGTAATCATACACAAACAACTTATACTTTTAGGAAACTCTTGATTGGTGGTTTCCTCTTCTGGAACATAATTTCAGGAAAACCCTTCTTCTCTGGACACCTCCACAACCTCCTTGACAACCTACTCCTCACTTTATGTGTGCCCTTTCCTTCCTTCTCACTCTTGTGCTCACAGCTCTGAATTTTGAAACCATGGACCATGATCTATACCTTCACTAGAAAATAAACTCCTTGAGGACATGATCTCTGCTTTCATGTTTGTATACAGAGTTCTAACACAATCTTTGATACATCATAAGCACTTAAATGCTTTTATATTCATTCATTCACTGATTAATTTTATAAATACATAATTCCACATTAATATTTACCTATTGGACATTTCAAAATGGATGTCCCAGAAGCATCTTGAACAAATTGAACTCAATATCTTCCCTCCAAACTTCTCCATTCTGTCAAAGACACCACCATTCTTCTAGTCTCCCAGGTTCATAACTTGGATATTATCCTTGACTCCTCAATCTCCTTCACCTCACACATCTAATTAATGACCAAATACTGTTGATTTTCTCTCTACAACATCTTTCACATCCAGTGCCTATGCCTCTTCTCCACTCACACAGCTACCTATGACCTTAGTTGTTCAAGTTCTTATAATCTCTTGCATATATTGTTGCTACAGCCTCCTAATTAGTGTCCTTGCCTAAAGTTTCTCACAATTCCTCTCCATTCTCCACAATGCTGCCAAAGTAATTTTCTTTAAGTGAAGACCTGACCATGTGATTCCCCTACTCAATTAACTTCAGTGGCTTCCTATTGCCTTCAGGATAAAATATAAATTCCTCTATTTTGATTTTAAAGCCCTTCATGGTGCAGCCCCCGTTACTCTTCCTTCCGCACTCTGTAATCTAACCAAATGGGATTTCTCTCCTTTTCTCATAATCAATACTCCATCTCCCTTCTCTTAGCTCTAGCATTAGCTAATCCCACTGCCTGCCTCTTACCTATATCTCATAAAGTCTGCCTCTTCAGTTAAGATCTTGTGAATGAAGCCTTTCCTAGTGAACTAGCATTAGGAAACTACCTCCCAAACTACCCTTTTAATGACTTTGCATATTTGTATTTACTTTCTTTATATTCATACAGTATCTATATTATATAGTCTTGTCTTCCTCATTAGAATATGAGCTCTTTATGAGTGGGATTGTTTTATCCTTTTCATTTGCATGATCCCTGAGACCTAGCATAGTGCTTAATGTATGGCAGGTGCTTAATTATGCTTGTTGATTGAATGGTCTAAGATATGTGTGAGTCTTGGTATCTGTTTACTTTTTAACCTCCCTATTACTCAAGTTATTTTGTGTTTTTATTCTTTTAATGAGAAATGTGATGAAAATCCTTTTTTCTTTGGTTTGTTCCTTAGTCTCAGTCTGTTGTGAAAACCAAATACAAACATAAAAGCCATCTGCTCTAATCCTAGTTTTCCATTAAAAATGTACCTCATGTACTAAGGGGGTCATGAACCTGGGAGAATGGCCCAAATGCCCCAGGAAGCAATAAAGGTCATGTCTTCTTACACAACCAAACCAGGAAAAAGCCCAGCTACTCCTCCTTCCAAAGCCACCTTTGGTATTAAAAAAAAAAACAACTCTTTGTTTTTTGTCATCCCCCTTTTTCTTTCTAAGGCAGTCTTAAAGGCAAACAAACAATAAAAACAAAACCAAAGAAAAATGCACACTTCCCTAAAAGTAGAGGGGGAAAACATTGAAATATGGTAACTCAGTTAGCAAGCAATCAAACATTGAAAAAACTGCTCCTGGAATGGGGGTGGGGTGAGAACAGTGGGTTGGGGAAAGTAAGCAGAGAGGCAAAGAAGTAATGGGTCCTGAATGAAAGCATTTTCAGGGGAAATGGGTGCACATCTGTGATTTTTATCAGGTTAGAGAAACTGTGTCTATTAAGGCAGATCTGTGTTTTGTCTATAACTTCTGGTCTTAGAGAGTTTGGGGTGCAGGGAGGAAGGAAGAAGGAGGACAAGGTAAAGAATTTGATCATAATCATAAAACTAGTATTTGTCAGTGGCAGAACTCTCAGATGAGATCTTTTTGTTCCAAAGTAGTTATCTACTATCCCAGCTGCCTGTAATAGGAATTCACACATTTTATCTATCATACCAGCTCTCTGTAATGTATTTTACCTTACTGATTTAAAATAATGAAAGTAATATCCATAAAACAATTAAAATGTTTATTAGAGACTATAGCTGAAAAAAACCTTTTGAGCTCACTAATTCAACCTTTTCCCCCACCCCTGCCCCTCTCATTCTACACATAAGTAAACTGAGGCCCAGGTAGGTAAAGTGACTCACCCAGAGTCACACAGATTTAATACAAATAAAGTTTCTGAGGTAGAATTTGAACCCAGTAAAGCTCTATACTAGATGTTAGATATATAACAAGGCAAAAATAAAATAATTTCTCCCTTCAAGGAGTTAAGGAATGGTAATAGGGGCAGATCAGGAAGGCTTCCTGGGGAAAGTAACATAGAAGCTTATCCTCGAAGGAAGATTCTGAAAAGTAGAGATTAGGAAATAGCACATTCTAGGCATGGAGGAAAATTTGTGAGACTATCTGTGGGTTGTAGATGAATATGTGATTGGAGTAGTGAAAAACAAGGCTGAGGAGAGGTATCTTGTACCAGACTATATCAGTCTTAAATATCAAGCAGAGTAGTTTGTATTTTATCCTTGGGGCAACAGGGAGCTACTGAAGTTCTTTTAAAAGGAGTGTGATGTGGTGAGATCCGTTAGTGAAAAAGGTTATTTGGACAACTGTGTGAAGATTGGATTGTAGAGGGAAATGTTGGATTGGAAGCAGGGAGTCAATTCGAAGGTTTAAAAATAATCCAACGAAAGACTCTGAGGGATTAAACTATTAAAATGATGAGAGCGGCAAGAAAATTTAAGAAAGGTTGTGCATGTAAAACTTGTAGGACTTGGAAAGTGATTGGACATGGGGGTGAGAATTAAAGATGAAGCACTGTATGATTGGGAATGTGGTAGTGACCTTAACAGAAACAGGAAAGAAAGGTGGAAGGTTAGGTTTTAGGGCAAAGAAGGGAATAATGAGTCCTCACTTTTCAGCGTATAAAATTAGAGATTCTGATGAGTTATCCTGTAAAGACATCCACCAAGAAATTGAAAGTTCAGAAGTTGAGTTCTAGAGAAAGTTTGGGGATGGATATTTATATTTGGAAGTTCTCTCTGTAGAAATGGTAACTCAACCTCTAGGAATAGTTGAGATCACTAAAGGATAGAATGTTGGAAGTGAAAAGGGCACAGGGCATAAACTTTGGGGGAAACCTTTCTCAGGGGTGTATGTATTTGTATGTACAAACCAATGATATTCCAATAAAATCTAGTCTGGCTAATCAGAGTATCAAGTATGGGGGAAAGAACTTGGAATGATTCCCTAAAATTACCCCCTACCTATCCTATTGATTAATCTAAGGAGATTGTTAGGGATACTTTTATAGCTGAAACAATGTGGCCTATTCTGGTTATCCTTCATTGGCCATAAGAATACAACATCAACAACAGACAACTTCCACTGCACTCCAAAAGGAACACAGTGAATTTCCAAACTCCTGAAATCTACCTTCAATTAGGTCCCAAACTGAGGATCTTGGCCTATCCCTAAATCAGGCACAATTCAAATTTACCTTGGATCATTTTGTATTGGTGGTTTCTTTCCTCCAGCAGAATGATAGGTTGTTGATATTATAGGAAATAAGTCCATGTTTTCTTCATTCCTCCCGCAATTGAAGTATATGTGGTGATTTAGCAGAGTTCACTGAGATGATGATAAGGCATAATAGGAAATCCCTTTCAAACTTTATCATGATCACAAGATCAGAGTTTTCAAGCTGGAAGGAAGCTTTTAGATTATCTAATGAGTCCAATCCTTTAATTTTATAAAGGAGGAAACTGAAACCCAGAGAGTTGACACAACTTGTTCATGTGTAGTAAGTAACCTAAGTTGCCGAGTTGGTATTTGAATCTCTGACTCTGGATTCAAATCCATGATAGAATACCTCTAGCTGTCGAGCAGAAAACCTCCAACTTTTTTTCTTTTGGTATGTCACTGACCCTTTGGTAGTCTGGTGAAGTATTTTACAGAGGAAGTAGAGTTATAAATATTTTAAAGTATAAAATAAATATAATATACATACATAGAATATATGTATATATGTATGTGTGTGTGTGTGTATACATACACACACACACACACACACACATATTTTTTTTTCCCCACAGCTCCAAGGTTAGGACTCCTAGGATCTCACATTACATTACATCCTCCATCAAGCTGCTTGCCTTTGCACTGGCTCTCCCTTGTGCCTGGAATTCTATGCCCCCTCACAGGGCTGGCTTACTTTAAGACTCCTCACTTTCTACACGAAATATTTTCCATTCCTCACAGCTGCTAGTTCTTACCCTCTCAGATTACTTCCCAACTACTCTGCATGCAACTTGTCCCTGCTATTTATGTACATTTTGCCTTCCTCATTAGAATTTAAGGTCCTTGAGGGCAGTAGACATCTTTTTCTCTGTATCCCAGAACTTAGCAAGGTGTCTGGCTTTATTAGCACTCTTCACAGCAAATGTCCATAGGTGGTTCTTTGCAACACCATGCCCCATCCATCCCATTTATGTTTGAAAGCATTTTTCTTACTCCAATAAGGGTAGTAGAAATTGAGGCTTCATCACTTCCTAAAGTTACATAACTTTGTCTTACTTTTGTGCACTTGTCTTGGTCCTAGCTCGAACTACTTCACCCTCTAGTCTCCTGGTGTCACATTAGTTCCATAATACCATCTTCTGTTCTAAGAGTTGAGCCAAGAGTCATAGACATTGTCGTTCCTCGCTTTAGCAAAGAGAGAATACATAACGGGTAAGAGAAGACTTATTTCTCAAGATTGCCTGTGTAATGGGGGTGGGGAAAGAGAAAGGGAGAGAGGGAGGGAGGGAGAGAGGGAGAGAGACAAGAAAGAGGAGGAGGAGGAGGAGGAGAAAAGACAGAGAAGTACCAAAGCAGAATCAGAGTTGCCACTGAAGATGGGTAATGTAATTTTATGTTATTTGTCTCTACTTTAGGCCTCAGGAATTTCATACATATATAAATAAAATTAAGACATCCAGTGAATGCTTACAATGATATATTAACACTTTCATTTCACCTACAGCTTTAAGATTCCATTGCTATTCCATATTTAAATCCATAAATCTAATTGTGCTCCAAATACAGGAAAAAAAAAATCCCTAGAAACTAGACTAAAGTCACAAAATCAATTTCAACTAAAAACTTGAACCCAACTATAACTTTTCACTTTTAATGCACTTGCATCACTACTAGAGCTGCATCCTATGCCTGAATGTTAAAATGTAAAAAATAGCCTTGAGTTAAAAAGATGCAGTGATTTCAAATGTGCCTTTCTACATTATACTTCATCTATTCAGATTTTAGCATAGACTGAAATGAATTACATAATTCTTTTCTGCGCAACCTTCATGCAGTATTATCTCCTCTTATTTAGGAGGCTCATCAGTATTCCTCAAAAAAGGTAGAAGTATAATACAGTAAGAAGTGTTCCTAATCTGTATTATTTGAACTTCTATTTCTCTCTCATATATCTATGTCTATATTAACCTATATATTTAGATAGATAGATATAGATATGCAAAATCCATTATAAGTTATTTCCTTAGTAACTTTGTGTATTTTATGCATTTAAAAATATTTTCCAGGGAAGGATCAATAGGCTTCATCAGATTGCCAAAGGAATCCAAGATACACAGAAAGGTTAAGGACCATTGCTTTGGAAAACTTGGGAAGGTTTTGTTTTTGTCACTTCTTTGTCACTGATATCCCCCAAAGTAAAAGTTACATACTCTTCAAAATGAGATAGTAAGTAATCATACTCATTGAAGTCCCTTTGCAGATCCTGGGATTGTATTCATCAGTGAGCAAATGGATCCACAACAGGCACCTACTTATTCAGATGAATATTGCTGGAATGTGGTCATTTTGAGGATGAAAACTTTGCCAAGAATCTTTTTAGCTTTCAGCAATTTACTTCAAGCCCACAGTTCTAAGATGTCAGAGAACACTAAGCTGCTTGCTTATTATTATGAAAGTGTTAATATATCATTGTGAACATTCATTTGGATGTCTTAATTATATATGTGTGTATGTGTGTGTGTGTGTGTGTGTGTGTGTGTGTGTGTGTATGTATATATGAGAAATTCCTGAACTGATATTGACAATCCATATCTGATGGAGAAATAGGCGAATTGCTATGCCCGAACACCTTTGTTTTTTTAGTCAGCTCCGCAGAGCTGACCTCCTACATTAAATAAAATCAGAGACCAGAATCTCCCCTTTCCTTAGTGATTAGAAGCAAAAGAAAAGCATAAAAGAGGGTGAATTGGCATACCTTGTGTTCCCAGGAGCACTCAGGCTACAGAATGCTAGTCAGCTGCTTCACAATCAGACAATTTGGTTGAAGAAATGAAAGTATGTATTTGAACAGATGCATCACTTCCATCTTTTAAAAGACCCATTGCTTTGGGACTCAAAAGATCTTTCTGCATCTTTCCCTTGGGTAGTCTTATTCAGAGAATTCTTGTTAAAAAGAAAATCAACTTTGCTGCCACTTAGGCAAAGTGGAAAGAGAAAGCTTTTCTTATGTTCTTCACCTTGTGATTTCACATTTCAAATTATTTCCCCTTTTATACCTAATTCAAATCAATACTTGAAAATGCTGTGTAATAAAATATTAACAATGATTGATTAGAGTCCACCAATGATGTGAATGAATTCTTTATTGGTTACATGATTAAACTGTTTTTCTTTTTTATACCCCCAAAGGGCATATTATGTCTTAAATAAGGTTGTAATTTTTTTTAAATACAGAGAACCTGAAATTAGCATATTCTTTAGCATTTTGCATCTCAAAAGTTATGACATTTAAATGAAAATACTTAGAGACTAGTACATTTTTTCACATTGAAAAATAAATCACAATCTGAAGTTTGTTTTGTTTTTGTTTTACAAATGATACACTGAACAAGTCACACACAATACAGAAAGCTGCTTGAGAAGCACACAGTACAGGTTCTATTGAGAGAATGCCTTGGAGGATTCAGTGCAGGGCTGTGAGGTGTTTTAGTATCTGCCAGACAAATCACAAGGGCCTCCCAGAGTATAACAACAGATGATCTCCTTGAAGGTTTTCCTCAGTTCTTGACTCCGGAGGGCATAGATAAGGGGATCAATGATGGAATTACACATGATGAGGATGAGATAAAAGTTGAAATGGGACATGAAACACACACAGTATGGATTTTGGGGACATGAGATGTAGAAAATCAGATGGAGGAAAAAGGGGGCCCAGCAGACCACAAAAACCCCAATCAGGATCGTCAAGGTAATAGCTCCCTTCATGTTGGCCCCTTGGCGGATGGTGCCTGTGCCAGGGAGAACCGCAATCCTCTTAATGTGAAGTCGGGCCATCAGGAACATGTGAACATAGAGAGAAGCCATGAGAGCTAGCATGGTGAAGAACATACTAATGAGACAGATAATGACAGCACTACTGTCTGAGTAAATGATAAACAATATGCCAGATACTGTACAAGCTGCCCATATACAAGTAATGATGATCCCAACCCGCCTAACCGTCATGATGTTATGGTACTGGAGAGCATAGAAGATAGTAAAATACCTGTCCACTGCAATAGAAAGCAGGCTGCAAATAGAGGCAAGCAGGGAACTACAAATCACTGAGTCAATGACGTTATCAATGTTCACTGTGAAACTTTGTGCATCGGTGTCAGTGCTGTTTAGCAGGGTGATGACAATAGTCTCTGATCCATTGGAGACGCTCACCAGCATGTCAGCCACAGCCAAGCTACAGATGAAGAAGTACATGGGGGAGTGAAGATTCTTGTTCTTGGCAATTGCCACAATCACCAGGATGTTCTCCAACAAACTGATGATACCCAGGGTGACAAACACCTCAGGGGAGACAAAAAGTTGTTCGTAGCAACCCCTGTCCAGGTAACCTTTGCTGAGGGAGTCATTGGTGCTACTGTGCAATACATAGCTGTGGTTCCAGAAGTGGAGAGAGGGGTGCATTCCGTGGTAGTAGATTTCATTTTGGGTAGAGTTCATTTTGGAAAGAGCTCAGTGAAACTCCTGCTGAAATTGTTTGAAAACCTGTAGTCCCTTCTGAGGGGCTTTCCTCTAGTCCCTCAAGGTAGCAAGTCAGAAGATGTTCCTGGCACTCAGTGAGACATCTCCCACAATTTTAATGCAGTTCAGAGCAGTTCTGAGCATCGGCTCACTTTTAGTCCCGAAGTTTAATCAGTCTCAGCCTCAGCTGCAAAGAGCTTCAGTCGTTCACATCTTCTTGCCTCTCTTCTCCCTTGAGCTTTTTCTTAAGCCCTTTTTATTCGATCCAATTCAAAATTATTTTTTCCTAGTAACCGCTGTTTCACAAAGAGAGTTCAGGGTTGGTATGCTAATGTCAAACGCAGCCTGATAGAAACTATCACCAAGTGCAGGCATCATGCTGAATGTCAGAAGCTGTGCATGCCGGCTGCTGATTTTTATGGTCTGTGGAGGGAGAAAAAAAGGGGGGGGAGTCTAGGGGTTGCTCCGCCTCCTCTTTGCACTCCAACCAATGCAGCTGAAGTACAGCATGAGTCTAGGAGATGCTGATTGTATTTCAGAGGGACAACTGCCTGGCCAAACAGGTTTGGATGCAGCCACTCCTGGAATCAAGGAGCAGGTGGGGTACGAGAGATTTATTTTGCTTTCTCAAGTATTAAGACTAAGTAACTTGGCTCCCTAGGGAACTCTCTGTACTATTACCCCCAAATCCCCTCAAAGCAACAATATAATTTCCTGTTGAAAGTGTGTCTTTCAGTTTTTCCATGTGCATACCATTGGCAAAGCAAACTGTTTTGTATGCTAAAATGGACCTAGTAATCATTTAGCTGATACGACCAATTACTCCTTCCCCCTTATGTATCTTCATGAATTATGAAGTAGGTTGGAATAGGTGGGCAATAATGCCTTACTTTTTAAAGAGCTGGATCCTTAGGAAAAAATGTCATAATAAAATAACATGGCAGCAACTCGTCCAATTATTATTTAGGTAGCTTAAATACATTAAGAGATTTAAGAAGAAATTAGTCTGTTATATGAAGAAGTCTTACATTGCTCAGACACATGGTTCCTATTATTTCAGCTGAAGATGCCTTTCAGTACCTTTCAGAACAACTAGAATTCATATATTGCTTGTTTAAAAGATATATAGCCTGTAATAAGAGAACAAAATGGAAAGTTCATTAATCTGGCAATTTATGACAAGTTTTTTAAAATGAAGATTATCAGTTATCCTTAAGAATTATCTAGTGTTGGAAAGGAAGTGGCTTTGTGAATATTAAATATTGAAATATTTAACAAGTCTAGTCAGGTAAAGATCAGTGATCCACTATCCTCTATAATAAAGTTTTTGAAATTCCTTTCCAAACTGGTTTTGAATGGAAAAAGCAACATTTGTTTTTCCAGTTTAATGGAACTACTACAACAGTCTTCTAATTGGTTTTACTAATTTATTTTGAACTCTACATCTCTCATAGCTCTATCGGGAGACAGGTAAAATATTTCTGTGAATATGAAGGGAGAACCTCAACTAAGAGGATGAGGAAGGGGTGCTATGGGAGGCTTGAGGACAGATGAAACTATTTAGAAGAGCCTCTGTGATAAGTGAATGAATTGATTAAGAGGTAGAAAAGGAAATCCTTAATGCAATTCAGTAGTAGGTGGGAATGCTCTCAATTAATGAAAATTTCAACCCTCCGTGGCTTTGTAGATTTTTAAAAATAGATTGCTTAAGGGAAAAAGAAATTCATTATTTGGTGGCCTGTTTTCAGATGATGTACCTTTCTGAATTTAACTAAGTTGATCCTTGAATGACTATCCATTCCTGTACCTGTGTTGTTGTTGTTGTTGAGTCATGTCTTACTCTTTGTAACTCCATTTGGCATTTTCTTGGCAAAGATACTAGAGTGGTTTGCCATTTCCTTCTCCAAGTCATTTTAAAGATGAAGAAACTGAGGCAAACAGGGTTAAGTGATTTGTCTGGGGTTACACAACTAATGAATGTCTGAGGCCAGATTGAACTCAGGAAGATGAATTTTCCTGACTCTAGGCATTTTCTGACTCTACCCATTGTATCACCTAGCTGCTGTTGTACTTGTACTTTGAGTATTTTTGGCATATAGGATCTACCAGAGCATGTGCTGTAGGCTTGGAGAATTGAATGTCACCTTTATTCGTCTTATAAGCCCTAAGTCTCCTTACCCCAATTTCCATTCTTACTGGAAAATTATATCTTAAGAAGCACAGTTAACTCTTAGGACTCCTTATGCCAACTCTCATTGCCCAGTTATATCCCCTAATAAGACTAATCTCCCTAGTAAGGTTCTATGAGTACCCCTGAGGGAATTGGAGTGTCTTTCTAATGATATTGGTTCTATTCCCCTTTCAAGTGAATTCTTTCAAACATCAATCAACAATGATTAACACCTTGGTTTCATTTAACCAATTAATATCAATTGACTTTTTCAAAGGTATATTTACTGAAAACATCTAGTAATAACACAAATAAAAATATTTCCCACAAATATCCGAAGGCACACTCTCCCCTAGAATCTTGGGAGAATACACTCAAATTAAAGTCATTCTAAAAATATTCATACACCAAATTAATGTCCAGATATATCATAGCCTATGAACAAAATTGTTCCCTTATTTATAGAAGCCATTGTCTTCATGGCTGATCCATTGCTGGGCTAAGTGAAATAAGTTGCTAGTGGCTTTCTTCCTCAATGGGCTTAGTTGCCTACACACTTTGGCATGAACTCCCATCACTGGGACTTTTAACAACTAACTCTTTCAAACATTCTAAGTTAAGCAGGGCACTCCCTAGTCCAATCTTTCTCTGAATCTTTGTCTAAGGCAGTAGAGAATAAATACAATGGAGACAGAAGCAACAGTAGGGCTATGTTAATGTTCCATGTGTTGGTCCAGGTTCAGAGAGTAGGTTGTTGATGCTAAGTCTCCTTCTCCACACTGCAGAGAATGACAGTAGGCCTTAACTCCTCACTGTAACACAACCATATGGAAAAGAGTACTGAGTTGCCTCAGTAGGAGTCTTTTGTATGCAGACAGTTGCATTTTATCAGGTAAAAAGCATGAAGTGAACAGATCAGGAAAAAAAATAATTGTGAATACTCAGAACTAGGGAGTAGGGCCTTTCTGTTACACATACTGAGCCTCCACATAGGCATGCAATAAATAGAACACTGTGTATGGTCAAAGGATGAGACTCCTATTGGCTGGTCCCTGCCCTTCTCCTCACCCCCATCCCCATTAAACTTTCATAATGTGATGAAGCATTACAATAAGATTAATAATTTTTTTTCTTTTTTTAATCCATAAATTCAAATCCTCATCTCATTTAGAAAATAGAATCAGCCTCATTCTCTTACAAATCCTTTATAGATAATAAGAATCAATTTGACCGAGTTGGTTCCCTTTCTCACTCTATGGAAGATACTCATGACAATAAATCATCTGAAGAGCAAATAAAGGAAAAGATTCTAGCGAGTAATTCAAACACAGGACAACCACCTGCTTTACAATTGAGATTTGGCTGTACATTCTGTTAATAGATTCCAAGAAAAGACCCACTTCTTCTAAACAAGTCTATTTTTATTGATGGAACTTTGAAACATTGGTTCTACCTGATTATTAATCTGCCCCCAACTTATCACCCCAATCAGACCAAGCCTATTTGGTTATAATTATCTTCAAAGTGCCCTTGCTTATTTACATTGAGCAGAAAGCTATCTTTCTTATTTTTGATATAGTACATTCTGACCTAGATTCTCCATGCTACTCTCTATAAAATTTGGGCCCCCACAAAGAGAAGCCCCCACAAAGGTACATCAATCAAGGCCACTGAGCACATTACTAGTATAGCAAGCTTTATTTCTGGAATACATAGTTTTCCTAAACATAGTGAAAATTATGAGCTTCTTCAACACTGAAAGTAAACAGGCAAAGATCATCACATGTAATTCTTTCTAGAATATGGCAGCCTTATCTTTCAATACCTGAAATTTCTAACATAAATAATCTTTTAAAAAATTAAGTCTCTTATTTTTTCAATTGAGTTTAATGAGATGAACGTACATACTAAATTCTTTATCTTCCCTTTAAAACCTCATTCTTATATCTCTTACTTGTGTTAATGGTACCAACACCTACATTCTCCCTCCTCCACCCATCATCATCTCTCAAAACTGAATTTTCCTTCTCTTAGGAGTCCGTGTTTAGTAAGTCACCAAATTTTATTGATTTTTTTTCTTTTAATGTCTTTTCTTTTTCATTTTTCATATTGCCCCTGTAGGTCCCTATTACTTAATATCAGGTAAAAACTTCCCAACAGTCTCCCACTGTTCAATCTCTCCTTATTAAAATCTCTCCTACACATTGCTTCTCAACCAGTCTTACCAAAACAATATTTTCATTTTGATTTTCCTCCTCAAAAATCTTTCTTATTATTTGACAAATAAATTTCCAATCTCTTTGTCTGGTGTTCAAAGCCTTCCCTAATCTTGGCCTCTGACATAAAGTTTGGAATTAGAGTTGTGACATTGAATAACCATCAGGATTCGGTTTAGAACTGAGGTATCAAAAACGCAGGCCACATAGGCCAGCAACATGCCTGAACCAGATTAAAATATAATAGGGAAACATACTAAACAAAAAATACAATAAAACATGAATAATAGTAATTTGTGGTTTTCTAAGTCAATATGCAACCATAGAGATCCTTATGTTCAGTTTATCAGCCACCTTTTTTGAGTTTGATACTGCTATTCTAGAATATTGGGTCGAATCTAATTAAATCAAATTTAACAATATCAACTAATATTACGAGAGGGGCATAGATAGAAAGCATGTTCTTGATTGACTCGGGACACTTTCCTAGTAGTTTAAGTTCTATATTGGTACAAAATGATACATTATAGGTCACTCAACAGGTAACAAAAGGATGATCATCTCATTAGAATATTAATCAGGATATGTATTGAGCATTCCCCAAACTGATTTAGTTGGTTGAAGCTCCCCTTCCTAAGTGGCACATTACAATACTAGCCACACATTTGAACACATCTGGAGCTTCCTGTAGTTGTCTTGTTCTCAGGCAACAAGGAAGTGATATCAATGGACCAAGTCTACATCTTGTATCAAACAGGCGTCAAGAATGGTTTCAATACCTTTGAAGGAATAACTTACATGAGAGTGGAAGATTACTATACTGTTTCCATCAAAAAGTATCTGAAAAAAATATTTGAGGTTTTTAAATGGACTATACAGTCTATGTGAGACAATGACGTAATATGCCAGCCAAAATAAGCTAATGTGATATTAGGCTGCATCAAGATAGGCACAGTGTCCAGAACTAAGGATGTAATAACCCTTTTTTCTCTACCACGCTCAAATCACATCTGGGGCATTATGTTCAGCTTGGGATTCCATATTTAGAAGACATTGATAAATGGAAGAGTAACCAAAGGACAACAACTAAGATGCTAAAGGGTAAATTTCATTTGAGGATTAGTTGAAGGAAATAGGGAAAGGGAAGATTAGCTTAGAAGAAAGAAGACATAGGAGGGACATTTTAGCTCTCTTCAAGTACTGAGAGAGATGAGAACTATTTTGTTTAGTCCCAGAGGACATAATTAGAAGCAGGGGATGGAAATTGAAAGGAGGAGGATCACAGTTCCATGTAAGGAAGGTAGTGAGTGAATTGTCTCTGTCATTAAGAAAAAGTTGAATAATCATTTATTTGAAATGTTGTGTAAATTCATCACTCTACACAACTCATCATTCACACAACAAGAAGTGATGAGTGTCAGGCTTATAACTTTAAAGGGAGTTCATAGGTCACTTAATTTAACTTCCTTTTTTATAAATAGAGAAAATGAGACTCAGAAAGGTTTGGTCACGTGGGTTTTAAGTAGGGAGCCATGTGGGTCATTGGCGGACATGCCATATTGTGACACATGGAAGAAAGCCTCCAGCACATGGTGGGATGCCCTGTGGAAGATTTATGGAAAGCTATGAATGAGAGTCTCCTGGGATAAGAATTGGTGAATGGGCTGTGATCTGTACCACTGGAAACTAACCTACATCGATGAGATCAAAGACCCACTGAAATAGTGAAGTAGGAGTACATTCAGTCTTGCTGATAAATAGACATTTATTGTTGAATTGAATTATGTTTTTTAAAATGATCATTATTTGTGTATATTTCCTCTCTTAAAAGTCTGTAAGGTATTTGAAGCTTTGTATCATATCTTATTCACATTTGTAAGATCCTTTATGCCTAGAAAAGCAAATTAAAGTTCACTTTCAGGTTTGCAAAGATTCTTTCTTACAATAAGTTTGTTTGATAAGTAGTACAATTTTTTTTTTTAGAGATGAGGAAACTGAGATCTAGAGAAGTTAAGTAGCTTTACAGTGCAAATCAGAGCCAGAATTTGAACCTGAGTATCCTAACTCTAAGTTCAATGCTCTTTCTGCTATATTACAGTGTCATATGATAATCCTTATACTTGTGAAATGCAAAAGCAGCTGCGTGCTTGTATTCATTATGTATTTATTGTATTTATTATATTTCCTCTACTTCCTGAGGAATCTTATTAAAGGTTTTTTTTTTCTTTTTAAATCCTTTAAAACTTTCTATTCAATGTGCTCTTGCTGAACATCTGTAAATGTCCTATTTCTATGCTTGTCCTCAGGAATTTTGCATTCTCTGGCATTATGTTTGGCCTTCAACCGATTTTATAATGTCTTTCCTCAACCTTAAACCCATATAGAAGCCTCAAAACATTGCAGAAACCAAACAATTCTCTGTAAAGTAAAGGTAAAATTAGAGGCTGCTAATCTTAGACCTGCTGCTATTAAACTGGCATGAGGACCAGAGACATGTGGGCCAAAATTCCATGTTATGTGCTTTGAAAGATTGGAGTTACAAGGATCTTTCAAAAAATTTATTTTGTGGCTTTTCCAACCACCAGGAGAATATAATTATGTGAGTGAAATTATTTGAACATGGAGAAGGAAACAAACATTTATTAAACACTGCTTTGTGCCAGGAACCGTGCTAAACATTTAATCCTCTTGACAATCTTGCAAGTTAGATGCTATTATTATCCTCATTTTATAGGAAACTGGGACAAACATTAAATAAAGTTACCCAGTAGTAAGTGTCTGAGGATAGATTTGAACTCAGGTTTTCCTGATTCCAGGCTCAGTGCTCTATGCACTGCACCATCTTGCTGTCTCTCTTTGTGGTCGACTAGACTATGTTCATTGATTAGTCTTGTTCTTGTCCCCCACTGAAGGGAATGAAAGTCAACTTCATCTTAAGTTTCATTACAACTAAATATTTGTATCTAATATTCTTCAATGTATAAGCTCTCACCCAAGTATAGAGAGACTCAAGTGGTGGATATTATTTCTGTATCCTACCTTGATGGGAAGGTGAACAAGGATTGTCAAGTTCTAGATGTTCCAATCTGCCTAGAAAGCCTTTAGACATGGAGGCAGCTAGGTGCTGTAGTCAACAGAGAACTAAACAAGAAATGGACAATTTGAGTTCAACTCTGGTCTCAGATATTTACTAGCTTGTGTAACTCTAAGCAAATTATGAAACTTCTATCTGCCTCCATTTCTTCATCTGTGAAATTAGGCTAATATTAGATTCTGTCAGCAAAGTTTGTTTTGCGGATAAATGAAATAAGTGTAAATTAATTTGCAAACCTTAAAGTACTACATAAAAGCTAGCTCTTAGTGTTATTAGGATTATTATGAGTTGGGAGACAGAATGCATGTCAATGGCCCAAAGACCTGTCTAGCTAAATTCAGAAATGTTCATCATTACCTTGGCCACATGATGATGAGCTATTCAACTACAAGAACTATCAAAGACTGTTTCAACCTTTAAAGGACTATGATCTATATCCATGACAGGATACATTGACACAATCACAGATCCTTGAAGCATGAAATAATAATTTATGATTAATCTATGAAAAACTATATATTCCATTTAACTGTACAAGAAACAAATTGCAAAAATGAGAAAATTCTTGAATTTCTCATGACAAAGTACATCTAAGGCACATGGCATTTTTTTTCAGATATAACAGAATGATATTACAGGGAGGAAATATTATTAGGGGAACTACTTTTATTATTTCATGTAAATAGAAAACAGTATCTGAGATTCATTGCTCTAATTTAATGCCAATTAGTTTTCCCTAGTTCACTCAACTTTCAACTTTAGAAATGGTTGAAATATGAAAGCAAGTTACACTGAAATATCTTGACTCTTACAGTGTTAAAAATGATACTAGATATTAACTATTATTTCTTTTTCACTCATTTTTCATTTTATCATTCAACTTACTCTTAGAACATCAGTTATAACTTCACTTGGATATTCCCCAACTACAGATTTGCAGAGGGTTGTAAAGACAACAAAAAATGACATAGCTTATTTTCTCTCTCAATTCAATTCAAGTCAATTCAGTTAAATTTAAATAATCTTTATTAAGAACCTACTATGATAGACCTGAAGGAATTCATATTCTGTTGTGGGAGCAATGTGCACATAGATATGTCAATTTAAAAAAATAGATAACACAATTTGTGGGCTAGTGATAAAACTGACTAGAAGGGGTTAGGAAAGTCTTCTATAGGAGAGTTGGTACTTGAGCTGCACCTTGAAAGGGTTAGGAATTCCAAGAGGTAGAAGTAAGGCTAAGGGAATATTTCAGAGCATTCAAGGCATAGAGAATAATTTGTTAGCCTGTGCAAAGTCAAAGAAGCAGGAGATGAAATTCTGTAAGGAGCAGAAAGTAGACCATTTTTCCTGGAATCCAGTATGTGAGGGAGAGGGATGTATATGAAGCTGAGAAAAATAATTCATGTCTCTTTAATATTTTTGGCTTATAAAACACCTTTCTCACTGTGACTCAATGAGGTGAGTGGTATAAGCTTTATTGACTCCATATTACAGAGAAGGAAACTGAGTCTTGGATAGTTTACATGAATTTCCCGAGATCACACAGCTAGTCAGCTATAGAGCACAAATTTGGACTCAGGTCTCTATCCATACTCAAGGTCCAGAATGCTTTCTTCCAAACCACAGTTCTTCAGTATACTTGACTACTGCCTAAGTAATGCTCTATCAGTAGGATATTTTCCTAGATTCAGTACTGAAAATAACCTTTGAGATCATCTAGTAAACTCTTTTCATTTTACAAATAAAGAAACTGAGAGCCAGAGAGATAAAATGATTTTCTCAGTCATAGAGCAAGCGTTTGGAAGAAATGTGATCTGGAAGAAAAATCTAGATTTAGAGAGAGAGAAGATGGGGCATTCTAATTAATTCATTCATTCATCCTAATCAATTGTAGGGTCATTTATGAGCTTTTTGCTGATCATTTTGATGGTTGCTTATTTATAAGGTATTCCAGAGATATTAGCACATATCATTTTGGAAAGAATAACATAACCCTCCAAATTATAAGGCATAGGTCAAACTTAAGTTTCTATAACAATAAGCAGCTGTAAATTACTAGAAATGTTGTGAAATTTCCCAGATGCAATCTCTCCTGCTTTTTTCCTCCTATTCAATTATCAGCTGAGTTCATTGTCAGTCTACAATGTCTGTTCATGAGATATATGCCAAAGAACAAACTCAATGAGCTAGTCATCCAACTCTATTTCATAATCTGGGCAATTCTGTTTTTCATTGACTGATCTTCCAGTGTAGATTTCTAGGTGGATGTTATTTGAGAGACTATGATCTCATTGAGGAGGCCTTAAAGTTGTTTTTATCATCCATTTTCAGAAAAGACCAATGACATAATGTGGTGATAGCTTGACTTGCTTGTGAATTGGATGTAAGTGAGGCAGAGTTTCACAAAGTAGTCAGCCTCACTCTCCAAGAATTATTAAAGCCCAGTGACAAGACAAAAGTGAGGACAACTAGCAATGACCCAGAATGCAGTGGGTGATCTTAGCATCTTCAATGTCTGACCAAGCTTTAAATATTCTACTACACCTACTTCAGCCATCTTCATGGCCATTGGAACAAATTGTTGTTCTCCCATTTTGCTGAGGAAGTCTTCATGTGCTTGGGTCACACATCCCCCTGCCTTACTGATGAGGTCGAGGCTTGTCAGTTATATTCAACCTGGTTCAGCCCATCTGCTGATGCGGTTTTACTGGGGTATGGCCACTGTCCATGCTACAGCTTCTTGGAGACACAAATGAGAGTTGGGTGAAGGTGGATACCAAAGGTGGATGAGCCGCCCTGAAAAGGGCTCAATAAGCCCTCACATCAGAGGTGCTAGTCATCCTTGAATACCTCATACAACCTGGCCTTATAGTTTTCTGGTACTAGATGCAGTCAGTACAATATAATCTGTAAAGTGGATAATAGGGAGAATATTTCTATCAATGGGGACTCAATCTTCCACTTAAACTTTGCTCCAGCCTTATTTTAATTACTTTTTCTGCACTTTATGTTCAAACAAAACTGGACAAGCAGATTAGTCTGCTGGAAAAACTAGACTACAGTGAAATCTGTTTTCTTCTTAGGGCATATAGTGATGACATGATAGGAATTCTCCTTAGAATTGTTAAGCCTGATCAAACCACTCACTTCTGATGATTCATGGGGGCAGTGGGGAGGAGGGAGAACAGATTATAGCACAGAAGAAACATAGAATGCTTTGCTAAATACTGCAAAATCTTAGGTAAAAATTTGAAAATTTTGGTGCTACTTGTAGTGTTTTCCCCACTATCTCTAATTTAAGGTAAGGAATTCAAAAGAGAAAGGCAGATTTGGGAAATGAATAGCTAGACTAGCCAAGAAGATGTTTTCTGAGAAAATTTTTATTTCTGGGCCACATGTTAATAGAAAAAGTAAAATGAAAAAAATGTTATCTACATTTTTGGACATGGTTGATGTGGGTATTTGTTCTGCTTCACTATATATATTTATTATAATGGTTTTCTTAGAAATTTCAGGAGTTAGAAGAAAATACAAGTTTGTTCATTGGAAAATAATATAAGATTAACATCTTGGCCACAGCTTAAATACAGAATTTATAAACTCTAGAATAAAATGAAATATACCTAACAAGGTCCAGTAACAGAATCTTTGAATAAAATCTTATTAATTTAGTCAGGAAGAATTTTTTAAATAGTATATTATTTTCCCCCAATTACATATCAAGAAAAATTTTTAGCACTCATTTTTACAAGACTTTGAGTTCCAAATTTTTCTCATTCCCTCTCTTCTTTTCTCCTCCTCTGAAAATAGTAGGCAGTTTGATATTGTTTATACCTGTGCTGTCATATAAAACATATTTCCTTATTCATCACAGTTGAGGAAGAAGAAACAGAAGAGGAAAAAACCCAAGAAAGAAAAAAGTAAGTGGAAAAAATGCTTCAATCTGCATTCTGAGTCCATCAATTATTTATCTGGATCAGGATAGCACTTTCTGTTGAGTTCTTTATCATTGTGTTGCCGAGAAGAGCTGGGTCATTCATAGCTGATCATCACATGATATTGTTGATATTATATACAATATTTTCCTAGTTCTGCTCATTTCACTCAGAATAAGTTAGTACAAGTCCTTCTAGGTTTTTCTGAAATCTGCCTGTTCATTATTACTTATTGCATAACAGTATTCTGTTACATTTGTACACTACAACTTGTTCAGTCATTTCCCAACTGATGGACATCCCTTCAATTTCCAATATTTTGCCACCATGAAAAGGGCTGCTATACATATTTTTGCACATGTATGTCCTTATTCTTTTTTTTTTTTTAATGATTTCCTTGGGATACAGACCTAGTAGTGGCATTACTGGATCAAAGGGTATGTATAGTTTAATTGTTTCTTGGGAATAGTTCTAAATTTCTCTCCAGAATTGTTGGATCAGTTCAGAACTCCACCAACAGTTCATTCCAATTTTCCCACATCTTCTTCAACGTTCATCATTTTCTTTTCTTGTCATATTAGCCAATCTTACAAGTATGAGGTGGTAGCTCAGAGTTGTTTAAATTTGCATCAAAAGTGATTTAGAGTACTTTATATGCTTATAGATACCTTTGATTTCTTCATCTTAAAATGGTCTGTTCATATCCTTTGACCATTTTTCAGTTGAGGAAGAGCTTGTATTCTTATAAATCAAATTATCTATATATTTGAGAAATGAGGCCTTTACCAGAGATGCTCGCTGTCAAAATTGTTCCCCAGCTTTCTGCTTTCCTTCTCATCTTGACTGCGTTGGTTTTGTTCGTTTTTAATGTAATATGATCAAAATTATTTATTCTACATTTTTGTAATGCTCTCTATCTTTTGTTTGGTCATGAATTCTGCCCCTCCTCATAGATCTGACAAGTACTCTATTCCTTGCTCTTCTAAATTTGATTGCTTCATTATTGTCTATAGTGTCTATTTAGCAAGATGTATTTTCCCTCCTAATCTTTTTTAATTAGGTCAATTTTTGTTTTAACTTTGTATAAGATTAGAATTGCTACCCCTGTTTTTTTTTTTTTTTTTTTTTTTTTACTTCAGCTGAAGCATAATAGATTCTGCTCTAGCCCCTTACCTTCACTCTGTTTGTATTTATCTACTTTGTGTGTTTCTTGTACTGTATGATTCTGGTTTTTGATCCACTCTGCCATCTGCTTCCAATTTATGGGAGAGTTCATCCAATTCACAGTTATGAATTACTACCTGTGTATTTGTCTCCATCCTTTTCTTCCTCCTGTTTGTCTTTTCTCTCCTTTTACCCTTCCCCACCTCTCCCGTGTTTTACTTCTGTCTACCACTCTAGCACCTCCCCTGATCTGCCCTTCTTTTTGTCACCCCCCTTTACTTAATCACCTTCCCTTCTATTTCCCTGTTAGATAAGATTTCTATATCCTAATGATTGTATATATTATTCCCTCTTTGAGCCAATACTGATGAGAGTAAGGTTCAAATGATGCTCATCACCTACTCTATCATGTTCTCCTCCACTGTAATAGGTTTTTCATACTTCATGTGAAATAATTTACTACATTCTATGTCTTCCTTCCTTTGCATCCATCGTACTCTTCTTTCTTATCCCTTAATTTATTTTATGTCATTCCCCTAAATTCACCTTATAGCTATGTCCTCTATGTATACTCCTCCTATCTGTACTGTTAGAGATATGATTTTTAAGAGTTACAAGTATCATCTTCCCATGTAGATATATAAACAGTTTAGCTCTGTTGAATCCCTTATGTTTTCTTATTCCTTTTTACCTGTTTTTGCTTTTCCTGGGTCTTGATATTGAGGTCAAGTTTTAGATTTAATTCTGGTTTTCTCCTTATGAAGGCTTGAAATCTTTCTATTTTGTTAACTAATCATTTTCCCCCTTTATTTATTATGCTTAGTTTTTGCCAAGTAAGTGATTCTTGGTTGTAGTCCTAGCTCCTTTGCCCTCTTGCATATCATTTTTCATAACCTCTGATGCCTTAATGTTTCAGTGGTCAAGTTCTGAATGATACTTATTGTGACTCTCGAATATTTCAATTGTTTCTTTCTGGCCTTGTAGTATTTTTTTTCTTGACCTTATAGTTCTGAAATTTGGCTATGATGTTCCTTGTGTTACTTTCCTGAGGGATCAGCAAATTCTTTCAATGCATTTTGTTACCCTCTGATTCCTGAATATAAGAGTAGTATTTCTTAACAATTTCTTGAAAGATGCTATCCAGTTTCTGCTTTTGATTATGACTTTTAGGTAGTCCAATGATTTGATACTATCTCTCCTAGATCTATTTTCCAGGTCATTTGATTTTCCCATGAAGAATTTAACATTTTCTCTCATTTTTTTCATTCTTTTAAATTTGTTTGATTGATTCATGGTATCTTAGAGTCATTAGCTTTAACTTACCAATTCTAAACTCTAAGGTGTTCTACTCAATTAGCTTTTGTATTTTCTTTTCTTTTTGACTAATTGTACTGTTTAAGGATTTGTTTTCTTTGGTGAACTTTTGTATCTCCCTTCACATTTGACTAATTTTACTTTCTAAGCAGTTTTCCAAGCTATTGGCTCTTTTTCCATAATTCTCTTTCATCACTCTCATTTTTTTTTCTCAATTTTTCTTCTGCCTCTCTTATATGATTTTTAAGCTCTTTTTTTGAGTTCTTCTATGGATTCTTTTTGGGCTTAAGATCATTTTCCATTTTTCTTTGGGGTTTTGACCATAGGTGTTTTGACATTGTTGTCGTCTTCTGAGTTTGTATCTTCCTTGTAACCATAATAATATTCTATGGTCAGATCCTTTTTGTTGTTGTTTTTTTCCCAACTCTTAAAAAGCCTTATCCCTTTCTTTTAAATTTGAGCTCTCCTTCCAGGATGGAAGGGACACTGTCTCAGACTTCTTATCCTAGAGGCTGCAGGCCCTGGCCATTTTTCTGGTGCTGTGCTGATGTTTCCTTGATGCCTTTGAGGGACTCTCATGTCTGAGTTTGGGGTGAAGGTTGCCTGCCCCTGCTGGAGCCAGTAGAAGTCTGGTAGCTTACCTGTTACTGTGCTGGGGTCCTAGTGATGGTGTCTAGCATGAGCTGATGCCTGGTGGGGTTTTTCTGCATTTCCTATGGTACTGAAGTACTTGATGGTCTGACCTCTGGAGGGTGCCTGTTTGCTCTGAGCAGTGCTGAGCATGTGGAGGTCTGGCTGCTGGAAAATGCCTGCTTCCTTGGTCCTACAGTTAAGCACCTGGTGATTCTCAGAGTGAAAGTCTGTTAGTTTCCTTGGCTATGCTAATATATGTGGAGGGTCTTGGTGTTTGTGTGCTCTACCACACCATAGCTCCAGATCTATTACTGGTTTGCTGAGGTGGGGCTTCCTGCTGGATTGCTGGGATACTTCCTGTGAAGATCAGCCTAGATTGGTGGACATTTAATGTGGAGATGGGCTAAAAGTCTTCGGCTCCTCCTGCTGAGAACATGGATTGATTATGAGATTGAGTAGCCTCAAGCAATCTAGATGAGGGGGAGCCAACTCCATCCAGACCTCTCTGGTTAGTTTTCTACTTCGTGTGCTAGGTAGCACTAAACTCTGATGGAGGAGACCAAGGACAGGAATTCCTTTCCTTAGGGTAAAGGTTTGCCCAAATTGGATTTTGTTTATACTCTAAATGGAAATTAGGGCTCCTAGTTGGGTAGGTCCTGCCCAATATTGAAAAGCACATTTCTTGAAGACTAGGAGTAATCTCATCAATCAGTCATGTCTTCTAAAGACTGACTTTAATAAGAGCTGAGGAAATAGGAAAAAAACCTGCATCACAAATTGATAATTGGTTATGAATATTACAGTATAATAACAATTTCTTTTAATACAACTGTGTGTTTGTTTATATTTATAAAGAAATCCAGGAATTTGAAGCAAGTAACATGAAGGGAAATATTTGAATAAATCAGTGGAAATCAAAACAGAAATAGGATTATGAGAATATTGATTGCTTTGAGGGAAGAAATTCAAAGAGCAATTTGGGGAACATCAGAAACCTATTATGGAAGCATAATAGTGTATTTATAGGTAACTTTGACTATTCAGACATCTGGTCTTCTTTCTTTATGCCTCTTTTTCTCTGTCTCTATCTCTCTATCTTTCTCCATTTTCCCCTTTCTCCTTCCCCTTTTCCTTCCTTTATCCTCACCTTTCCCCCAAAACAGAATAGCTAACAATTTTATCACCCATCTTAATGACAATGTCAATCATCCTGCAAAAGTTGAAGGAGGAGATAATGGAAAAACTACCATTCTTAGCCTAATTAGTACCAACAAGGGAAAATCAATAAAAACTTTAATTCTATCTGAACATTCCAGCATCTAGTCTAGAGCTTGTGATCAAGAAGGAGAGGAAAATTCTGAAAAGTCTTTGGCATGAGAGGAAATGGACTAGAGGTACAGGATGATGAATTCCCTTTCAAACATAATCAATGTGTCCATTTGTTTTCCTTGACTCTGTTACAAAAAAAGGCTTCTAATTAGGCAGTGGTAGGGATGAGAGAGACAAAATGAGACAGAGAGACCATCAGAGAAATATGAGCATCAATAAAAAACATTTAAAAATGCAATTGAGTAAACAAAAAGAAGATGAAAAGGGAACACAAACTAGGAAGTATTGCTGTTACCTTGTTAAATTTAATATACACTTAAAAATGAACTATGTAATAATTCTATTTCATAACAATCCTTTTTTGTGTTCGTCTGTTTATTGAAATGCTGGTGTTTGTTTACAATTGGTAGATTCATAATTAAAAAAAAGAAATCTTTTAAAAAAAGTCTTACATGTAGCCTGGAATTCATTAGAACATATGTCAAAGGGTTCAGGAAAAGGATAGGTCATATCCAATGGTCTGCCCAGAGGAATGACAATAATAAAAGTTGGTATTTTTATAGTGCTTTAAGTTAGAGAAAGTGATTTATATACATTATCTCATGAGATTCTGACAATAGTACTATGAGGTGGGTCCTACAAGTGTTGTTATTAAAATTTTACACATGAATGAATCTTGGAATAGAGTGACTAATTGTCTTCCCCATGGTCCTACACCTAGTAAGTTTCTGGGGCAGAAATCAACTACAGGTATTTCAAGACTTCAAGGCAAATGGTTTATTTAGAGTAAAATTCTGAAGTCACAAGCAAAAAATGGTTCTGATAAAAAAATGAGAACAGTTTAATGTCAGATTCAGATTTTCAAAAAGGTGTGAATTAAGGCAAAGGAAAGTAAAGGAAGAAAATACAAAAGACTAGTATTTTCTTGTGAAAATTGTGTCAGGAGTATTAAAGCTCAGAATGAGATGAAGTTGCCAATGAATGCTAAGGACAAAAAAAAAAATTGTTGACAGTTTTGTTGTGAGAGAAGGATCAAAGAAGGGATAGTACTGCTGTTTTTTGTGGATAGAATAATAATATTGGGTGATAGAAAGAAGGCTTCCCTCTTATTTTGCTTATGTTTCAGCCTTAAAGGGAACAAGGAGTAGGAAGGATAGAACAAAGATTCAAAGTAGAAACCCTAAAGGTAAATGAGAAGAGGAAACAAAGGAGAGAGATAGCTGGTGTCAGATACGCGCAGGTTCATATCCTGACTCTGCCACTTAGTGTCTCACCTTGCACCAATCATGATGTTTTGTTTATACTCTAAACAGAAATTAGGACCTGGACAGAAATCCTGGAAAGAAGGCTGAGAAAGAGTCTTCAGATTGGTAGAAGAATCCAGATAGAGGAGTGGGAAGAAAAACTAGAGAGAAAACAGTGTCAAAGAGTTGAAGGTCCTTAGCAGATTCAGAGATGTCTAGAAAGATAAGGATTGCAAAAAGGTCATTTGGTTTGACTATAACAAGTCACTAGTAACTTTGGGGGAAGCAGTATTTTTTGAATTAATGCTTAGGTTTTTTTCCCCTTTGATATCCATATTAACATTAGCAAATCAAATCTTTAAAAGAAGGAAGAGGTAGAGAAAATTTCTATAGGGGATGAGAAGTGAGGAGAAGGGGTGGGAGCAAGCCTATAGTGTAATATAGTCCAATAGAGAAAGCTTCCTATTTGTGCTTTTCTGGAACTTTTTCTAAAGTTCTCATGATCCTTTCTGTTTTGTCAAATCTGTTTTATGTGTCAGAGTCGATGCAATTCACAAAGCAATCTAGGAACTTTGATTCACAGTTTCTGATATTGTGATGCAGGATCCTATATTTCTGCCATATGTTAAAAAATATGCTTCTGGTATGGTTTTATTTTGTTTTGGTTGTATATTTTTACCCACCTTGATATCTCTCAACAGATCTATCCAAAATGTATTTGTTTTCCATTTCAATAAGTGTGACACCTTTTTTTTCAATCTACCACAAAATGCAGTAGGAATTGATTTATGCAAGTGAAGGATCAGGGCCTTGGTGATGAAGGTAAGAGTAGGGAGATACATTTACTAGAGCCTGAGACTCGAGGTGTAAACATAGTTCATTCAGTCGACAAATATTTATTAGATGCTTACTTCGTACATGCACTGTAGTAGCTGCTAGGATTGCATCTATGAAAAACACAGCCATTGCCCCCAATCCAATGGAGGTGAGTGGTTGGTCAGTGAGTCAAGACTTTACAGTATAATGTGATAAATTCAGAGATCACATTCAACTTAGGTCAGGGGCCTTAAACCTGAGGTCTGGAAGCATTTTTTGATATATAATAACTTCAGTAGGATTGGTTTCCTTTTTAATGCTATGATTTTTTATTTTATGTGTGTAAAAACATTGTTTTAAAAGGCCCAGACTACTTTCAGTGACTGAATGCATGGTTACCATCTGAAGATCAACTGGGCTAACATGGCCAACATAGTAAGGCTCGTTACTGGATTGGTTATAAGGTGATGTATCTTTCAATCACATCAACTTTCCTAGACCATCTCTCTAGTTGTAGAGAGGCTGAAGATCTATATCCTATGAAGAGAGTACCTACCCTGACAAAAATATCCATACTGTAGCACTAAAGACATGCTGCTGCACATAGTAGTTATATTTTCTTTCAACTTAGCAACAACAAAAACCATACTAAGCACTTAAATTGAACTCTAAGAGTTATAAAATGCTTTCTGAGTGTTATTTTATCCTCACAACAACCCTGGAAAGTAGCTGTTGTTATTAACTTTTTGCAAATGAGGAAACTGAGATAGACAGGGCTTAAATGACTTAATCAGGGTCATACAACAAGTGTCTAAGGCCAGATTTAAATTCAGGTCTTCTTGACTCTCTAAGTCCAGGACTCTATCTACTGCGATACTTAGCTGAATAAACATAAATACTCTTTCTATCTCTCTGTTTCTAGATAGTGACCATAATAACACTCTGGATATTAGAACAATAGAGATCTCAATACATTGCACTTTTAAGAAAACAAAACAAAAATCACTACTTCATCCTGAGAAAGGGGTTTATAAGCTTTACCAGAGTGCTGAAGGGGTCCATAACATGAAAAAAGATGCTTAGGAACCCTTGACTTAGAGTAGAAATGCCCAACAGCCTATAGATCTGCTTGTGGAGCATAACACTCTTGAGTGCAGCTCAAACCAGATTAAAATCTAATCAGGCAATGGCCAAAGGATATGAGCAGGCACTTTACAGATGAAGAAATTAAAGCTATCCATAGTCATAAAAAATACTCTAAATCACTATTGATTAGAGAAATGCAAATTAAAACAACTCTGAGGTATCTCCTCACACCTATCAGATTGGCTAATTGTAACAATACTGGGATTTGAAGATCTTCCACGCCCCTTAAGCTTGCTGTCCTAGCAGGAAGGGGTGGAGCAGGAAGGGGTGGGGCAAGAGAACACCAGAACCAAGCTAGTGTCCGAGGGGTGCTGAGTGGAAGTGGCGGCAGAGGCAGCAGCAGCAGCAGCAGTTGCAGTGTGAACTCTTTTTTCTTTGAGCGGGCCAGAATCTCTGCTAAGGACTCCTGCTGAGGACTGCCAGGGACAGGAACTGCTGGGGCCCAGAGCTGCTGGGAGCAAGCTGCCTGGATGCTGAGCATTTGCCTGTATGAGGAGAGGAGGATCTTTGCCTGAGGTAGCCTGTCCTGTTTGAAGGCTTGAGAATGTGCGTGAGTGGTTTACTACTTTAACTACATGTGCCAACTTCATAACTACTGTGTTGGCTTTGACTTTCTGGTTTTGGGACTCAGTTTTCTGGTATTTAAATGAATGCTCTAGGTATATTTCTTATGTAGAGAGCCTGTTATATTTTGTGATTAATAACCATATCAGCATATTTATAGTTACTGTAGGCATTGTGAATATTGCATTTCTTATACACTAATAAGACAGAAAAGGAAAATGATAAATGTTGAAGATGTGGGAAAATTGGAATAATAATGTATTGTTGTGGAGGTGTGAATGGATCCAACCATTCTGGAGGGCAATTTGGAATTATGCCCAAAGGCTATAAAAATGTGTGTACTGGGGTGGCTAGGTGGAGCAGTGAGGAGACCACTGGCCCTGGAATCAGGAGGACCTGAGTTCAAATGTGGCCTCAGACATTTAACATTTACTAGCCATGTGACCTTGGGCAAGTCACTTAACCCCAATTGCCCTGCCTTCTTCTCTCCAAAAAGCAAAAAAAAAAAAAGTGTGTACCTTTTGATCCAGCAATACCACTCCAAACCTGTATCCCAAAGAGATCATAAAAAATGGAAAAGGACCCACATGTACACATTTTATAGCATCTCTTTTTTTGTGATGGCAAAGAGTTGGAAATTGAGGGGATTCCCATTAACTGGGGAATGGCTGAACAAGTGGTATATGAATATAATGGAATACTATTGTTCTATAAGAAATGATGAGCAGGTGGATTTCAGAAAATCCTGGAAAGACTTACATGAACTCATGCTGAATAAAGTGAGCAGAACCAGTAGAACATTGTACACAGTAACAGCAACATTGTTCCAAGACAATCCCAAAAGACTCATGATAGAAAATGTTATCCACATCCAGGAAAAGAATTCTTGAGTCTGAATACAAAGATTGAAACACATTATTTTCACTTTGTTTTGTCCTTTGTTTTTTCTTTCTTGTGTTTTTGCCCTTTTGGTCTAATTCTTCTTGACAACACAACTAATGTGGAAACAAGTTTAACATGATTGTACACGTATAACCTATATATCAGATTGCTTTCTGTCTTGGGGAGGAAAGGTAGGGAGGGAAATAATTTTTGAACTCAAAATTTTACAAAAAATGAATGTTAGAAACTATCTTTACATGTAATGGGAAAATAAAATACTACTGAGTCCAGAAATAGTTTTAAAATTTTAAAAATAAAATAAAATGTAATAAGGAAACATTTAACAAAATAAATTAAAAATGCACTAGAACAGCAGTTCTCAACCTGTGGGTCACGACCCCTTTGGGGGTCGAATGACCCTTTTACAGGGGTCAAAGGGGTTGCCTAAGACCATAGGAAAACACATATTTCTGATGGTCTTAGGAACAGAGACACCGTTCCTCTATCCATCTCCGGGCGGGTCTGCCCACATGCAGATATGCCCACATATGAGAATTAAAGGGTTGCGGCATTAGGAAAGTTGAGAACCACTGCACTAGAACATCGTTAATATGTTGTTTTCTACATCAACATGCCACTGCAAGGATCCTTGTACGTGGTCTGATCACCAGTTTCTTTTTGAATTTGGTACCGTTGACAAGAGAATCAGGGAATGAATTACAGAGGAATTATAGAACAAGTATAGAGGCCCTAAAGCTGGGACTTGGAAGAAGAAAATAAATTTTTTTTTGCTTTTTGGAGGGCATTTGGGGTTAAATGACTTGCCCAAAGTCACATGGCTAGTAAGTGTGTCAAGTGTCTGAGGTCAGATTTGGACTCAGGTCCTTCTGACTTCAGGGCCATTGGTCTATTCACTGCATCACCTAGCCACTCCCCCCAAAATGATTTTTAACAGGTGGAACTATAAAGGTTGTATGTTTGAAGCATTCTTGGCAAATTGCATGAATACCTTGAAATGGGAAAGAGAAAGATGAGACTAGGAAAGAGCTAATAGACCAAAACATTCGGGGTATGAATGGCAACAGAGGAAGATAAGTTTGGAGAATTATTTTGGAACCAGACAATTGAAGGCCCTCAAGTGCTTCCTGGAATTGACTTACCATTTTATCTCAGAGGTAGTGGGGAGGAAAGCTGCGTGGCAAAGAGGATAAAGTATCAGGCTGTCCTCAGTTGAAATCTGGCTTCAGACGCTTACTGCCTATGTGACCCTGGGCACATCACTTAATCTTATTTGTCTTAGTTTCATAATCTGTAAAATGATCTGGAGAAGGAAGGGGTGAACTACTCCAGCCAAGTAAACCTCAAATGGTGTTACAAAGAGTTGGACACAGCTGAAACCAAAAGTGTAGAGGAGTTTTGTAATTCTTGAGGAGAGGAACATGCTCAGACCTGTTGTAGAAAGGTTCTTTTTGGATTTGTGTGAAATTTGAATCAGAAAAGAAAAGCCTGATGGCCAGGAGACCAGTTAGAAGGATATGAATCCAGGTTAGTCAGTGAGTAAATAAATAAACATTTATTATGTTCTTATTATGTGTCAGGCACTATGGTAAGTTCTGGGGATAAAAAAAAGGCAAAAGACAACACCTGACCTCAAGGAACTCACAATCCATTAAGATATCATGAAGTCCTGAACTAGAGTAGAAGCCATTTGAGTGGGGGTTAAGGGGGCTCAAGGGGATGGGGAAGTGGAGAGCTACAAGGGATATTGCCAAAGAACTGAGAGCTGATTAGATATAATGGGTGATGAAAACTTGAAGTTGGAAGGATAGTGGTACCATCTACAGAAATAGAAATGTTAGGATAAAAAAGAAGCTTGGTAGAGGGAAGAAATAAAAACCCATATTTATATAGTGTGTTAAGGATTATAAAGTGCTTCCCTCTCAATACTTTTGAAATAGGTAGTACAAATATGATCTCCACTTAACGTCTGGGAAACTGAGACCAAGAGAAGATACTTGACTTACCTATGATCACATAGCTGCTAAGTATCTAAGGTAGAATTATAGTCTTCTGGTCTCCTGAGTCCAAATGTAGGATTTTATTATACCAGGTGGCCTCTCAAGGAGGTAACAGAATGCAGGAGGGAAGGTTTTAGGTTTCAGACATCTAAGAACATATAGAAAGAAAGAGAAAGGGAGGAAGGGAGAGAGGGAGAGGGAGAAGAAAAGAGGGCAGGAGAGAAAAAGAGAAGACAGAAACAGAAACATATGTGTTTATGAGAGAGGTAGACAAAGAGACAGAGACATTAATAAGAAAAATAGAGAAAAAGATAGAGACAGCAGATGGTCAATGGATCAGACATCAGATCATTCATGTCCAAGATTCTTCACCTACCACCTTGGTCCTACTAGTATGATAGATAACCTAGACATTTGGTGGGTAGATGGAGTTGCTCTTGACTTAAGAGAGCAATTCAGTTCTGCTTACAATTTATGATGAGAAATCACCGTGTGGCTAGTATAGCCTTAAGTTATTTTGAGAAGCCCTAGCTTCTGACTCTTGATGGGTCTCCCCATCCTTATGAACAGGGAATCTTCCTTGCTTGAATTTGTCATTGTAATAGTTGTTGTCTAGTCATTTCAGCCATGTCTGACTCCTCATGACTCTATTGTGATTTTCTTGGAGTAGTTTACCATTTCCTTTTTTAGCTTATTTTACAGATGAGGAAACTATGTGACTAAACTAAATGACTTACCCAGGGTCACACAGCTAATAAGTGTCTGATGCTAGATTTGAACTCAGGAAAATGAGTCTTCATAACAGAAACATATGCTTGTCTCTGTCTTTTGTCTCTGTCTCTGTTTCTCTCTGTCTCTCGGTCTCTCCTCTCTTTTTCTCTCTCCCTCTCTCTCTATGTCTCTGGCACTCTATCTATGGTGCCTTCTAGCTGTTCTTTTGCTTGGATTAATCAGGTGTAATTTTATTGCCCAAATCAATCAGCTAACTTTCTGACAATATCATTTACATGCAGATGAATCTCATTTTGTACAATAGATATATCACTGAAATAAAATATAATTCAAATATTTATAAATTGAATCACATTTACTTCTATTGTAATTTCAGAAATGCAAGCTTTAATCTTAATTAGCAATAATAACAAACACTAAATTTCTGTCTCATTGGATAGGATTCTATGTTAATTAATTAATAATCTATACAAGCAATACACTCAGCTGAGAATCTATTTTTTTTCTAAAACAATCATATCCTAATTGATTGGTTTGTGTGTTTAGAATTTCACATGTTTAGTTTTCTTAAAGAAAAGCACTGTAACTTTCTTCCTCTAATAAAAAATTCAGTGATTATGTTGTACAGTACTACATGCTAAGAATCTTGGTCTCCCAGTAACTTGTTCTGTGATTGTACAATAGGTAACAACTCTATTGCCTTAGCTTCTTTTACCTTACTTTAGTAGAAGTAGTAATATTGCCTCAGAGAGAGCCAAAGTTATACGGTTTTATAAAATGAGAGAAATAAACAACTTTTCTTCACATTACTTGTATGATAGATTTGTGACTCCTTAGAACACAGCACTAATTTGTAACAGATCTTGAAAATGCTCTCATTCATTATTTTTGAATGAGTACATATTTACTTTTGAAACATTCTTAACATAATAAAAAAGCAAAACAGACAAATGCTTCAAAAGCAGTTTTAAAGATAGGTATACTCTTTTCAAATTTTTCAATTCAAATTAATTTAGAAAGCATTCTACTAAAATGTCTCCACAATACTTCTCATCGATGTCCCATTCTCTCTGTTCACAGAGTGAGGCCCTGATTTGATTTAGACCTTGATTAGACTGTCTAGGTGACCACGGGCAAGCCATTAATTAACCTTTCTGAGTCTCAATATCCCCTTTCTCTAAAAGAGGAACAGTATTTGCATTATGTAAGTCCCGTGGTTTTTAAGACGAAAATCTTCTGTAAACCACTGTATGATTATATGTGTGTGTGTGTGTGTGTGTGTGTCCCTTTATAATGATTCTCCCCCACTTTGATGCAGCATGCACTGTCTGCCATTACACATTGGCATCATTGAAAGTTACTCTGACAGCCTATTCCTCCTTTGAATGAGAAAAGAATCAAGTCCATTAACTTTAAACTACTGTCTCTGATTCTAGTATGTTCTCTCTCTAGTTCATCCACCACACAGCTGCTAAAAATTATCTTCCCAGTGTGCAGATTTGAGGATGTCGCTCTCCTGCTTTAAAATCTGCGGGAATTACCTATTACCACTGGTATCAAATACAGACTTCTCAGCCTAGTTTTTAAGGCATTCTTTTGTTCCCTTCATATATTCTATGTTCCAGACAAATTGGGCTCTTACTCTGTCCCATCATCTCTCTCCTTAGTTCTGTTGCACAGGTCATGTCCTGTGTCTTCCTCATCACAGCTAGCTCAGATCTGAACTTACAAGTTTCAGCTTGGATTCAATCTCTCAATTCTTTTTGTCAGTGGCAATCTGTGATGGAAAAAGCAGTTTTCCCAGAACCTCAATTTCCCCATCTATAAAATGAAGTAGTAGAACTATGATTTCTAATATCTCTTGTATATTGCAGCCTTAAGGTACATAATTTTATAGTTTAGCAGATGATCTTTGAGATCCTGTTTGCAGCCGTAAAATGCTATGATTTTATATGATTCTCTGACATAGTCTTCTGTCTTTACAATGGTATGTCTCTCTCTCTCTGTCTGTGTATATATATATATATATATATATATATATATATATATATATGCACATATATATATGTAATGTATATGTATATATATGTGTATATATATGTAATGTAATATATATATGTAATGAGAAGGATAAGGCAAATGAATTGATGCAATTAAACATTTTTATAATTTAATATAATTTCTCTTGTGAAATACAAACAATCGTGAGCAGATACTATAATTTTACATTGAAATAAATATTTCCATCCTATTATCTTTATTTTCTTTGCCTCATGGGTACGAGAAATGCACTACATTAATTGACTCAGTTCGGTCCTTGGGCCCTTCTAGTGAAGAGTCCTAAGCCAAATTACTGGGGAAGATCTTAGTGAAGCAGATAGCCATCCACTCTGAGAAGAACTGGGGTCATAATTTCACTCTGCCTCTAAAGAGCTACTAAATCTGATCACAATTTTTAAAAATCATAACGGAGAAAAAATTTGATTATGAGTTTGATGTTGAAAATTTCTCTTCCTCACAGAGCTTTAGAAGCAGAGTATTTTTGTGGTGATTAAGTTATTCTCCATATATTTGTTATTTTGTTAAGACATGTTGTCCTTTGGCTTTATGAGAACAAATGCATTCAGATCCTTCCATTATTAAATTTATTCAGCAATGGCACCACTGAGTATGTTCATTTTTCATGATTTCTTTTAATTTGGTCAATATTTCACATGAAAAAATAAAGAATATGCCTATTTGAAGTGGTACAAAGTGGCCCAGGGCCAGAAAGAAGCATGTGTTTGTTGTTGGATGATGAGGAATTATGCTTAAAATTTATTTAAAGACTATGGTTGGAACTCTATATGTCTGAAAACTTATAAATAGGCAGTTACTAAGATATGAAATATATTTTACCTGATCCTATCCTTTCTTGCTTATCTATTGACTGATTTCTATACACTATCCTGGAATCCACAGATGCCCCTGTATGAGCCATCAGGCAGGACTAGGGACTAGCCATCTGCATAGTCTTGGCTTGCATACCTCTCACCTACCAACCTCTTTCTCAAGGACTGATAATCAAATCAACATATCAAGATTTGATTTGTTACTGTTGAGGGTGTGGTAATCTCCTGTGATTTCCTTGTTTTTCCATTTTCCTTAGAGTGAAGGTCCTCTGCTTGGCCACTGTTCCCTTCTCATTGCCTGACCCATCCATGTCAGCTACATCCCTCCAGTGTACTTATCCCACTTATCCCAACCATTTCATTGTGTCCTTTATATTTATTTATTGCTGACGAATTGTTGTTGTCATTGTTAGTTCTTTTTTGAAAAAGACCAATGACATCAGGAATGAATGATGTCTTGACTTCTGAGTGAATTGGATTTAAGTGAGTCTGAGTTTCACAAAATCATCAAGAAATTATTTTCAGATTAGATCTCAGCTCTAGAAATTATTTTACATTTTGTACCTACTAACATATCATTTTTCCAAATAGATTGAGAATAGAATGTAGGTGTCTTGGGGACAGGATTGTCTAATTTTTGTCTTTCTACACTCAGAACCTAGCACAATTAGTGACACATGGTGAGGGCATGCTGAATAAATGCTAATTGCATTAAATCAAATTGATTCAGACCTTCTTGAAGATGAACTGACTGATTTACACATTAAGATGTCTAAAAATTAAGACATTAAGAAATTAAGACATTTTAGACATTATAGTATCTAGAAATATATTAACTTGTACTCTTTGATCCTTTTTCTTTAGGCACTCATGCTCTGAGATTCCATAAGCCTAAAATGAAAGAATCTTAACTTGATTGCAACACTGCCTATCAGAAATTATTTGGGCTAATATGTATTTATTCTCAGATTGATTTAATTGAGCTTGAAAGGTTATAAGGACAAGCCCAGTGGCAAGTTGTCATACAGGGATAAACCTTGCTCAAATCATAGAGGTTCATCCCCAGGAAAATGGCTGCTAGTTGCTAAAATATTTTTGGCCACAAAAGCTTACAAAAACAAGTTATTAAGGCATGGAAACTCTACAATCTCCCTCAGTGAGTAGTGAAACCACATTGATGAAAACATACTTTGAGTTACTAAATAAAGTCTTTTAACTAGGCAATTCTGTCAAGTAATTAATCCTATTGTTTTTGTTTTTTCCTTTTTGGGGGGGGGGCAGAACAATTGGGGTTAATTGATTTGCCCAAGATCACCTGGCTACTAAGTGTTAAGTGTCTGAGGTCGAATTTGAAATCAGGTCCTCCTGACTCCAGGACTCGTACTCTATTCTCTGCCCCACCTAGCCACCCTTAATTAATCCTATTGTTGAGAACAATATGATACAAACTTTTTTGGCATTATATAGATAAAAGCATTAGGCTGACTTAAAAAAAATAATCAGTTGCTTGGGTTGTTGGAATTCAAAAATAGAAGGCAGCATTATGGTTGTTGTACAAAAAGAGAGTAGAGAAATAGTGTTAGTTGCTTTTTTAAAAATTACATTTTTCTTGCGCTTCACATTTTTCTGTTTTGAACACAAACCCTTATGCTAACCGATTTGAAGATTAGTGTCTTTAAAGCCCTCAAGTGCTTTAAAGCCCAACATTTTTGAAAGCAAGCCAACCAATTACCCATAGATTTTCTGTCACATTCATTCAGAAAGATATACTCTAACAAAAATGGATCCCTCACTAGACTTAAGTCTCTTTAACAAAACTATCAGTCAACTGTAGGTCTCTGGTAATTAAATAAAATAACTTGGCCTGTAGAGCTCCTCACACTTCCCCAGTGAACTCTGCTATATCAGCTTTGATGTTTTTAGAACTTTGGAAACATTACCTTTTCATGTTTCATCTATTAATGTAGTTGTTTAGAGTTCTCATTTCTGGAAAATTATCAAAGAGGTTACAACATTAAAAACCGTTTCTGTTCCCCTCCTCCCAAGAAAGGAAGTTCATTCTCTAATCTCTCTTCCCTTATTAATCTTGATGTTGGTGAGTCACAATGGGAAGAAAGTAATTGAAATACTTCTCAGCAAGGAAAAAAAAATTCCCACTGCCTTTGATTATGACTTAGGAAGAATAGTCTTCCACTTTTCCTACATCTTTTACATTTATTTCACTTAAATTTGTTTGTGGGACCTATTTTATGTAGATAAATGAACTTAGTCATGGATCATTCATTTTTCTATTAAATGAACACATGTTTGAGTTAGCTTTGGGAACTGTCATGTTATTTTCAAGGCTGTTAAGTAGCACACTGAACAGAACCATTAGTATTATAGAAGAAATAAGAATTAAATATATCTTCACTATTTCAGGGCTACCTAGAAGGAAGCTATCTCTGTATGATATTCTTGTTAAATGATCGTTGCTAATTTGTATGAAAATCAAAATAGTTGATGTGGTTCCATAAGAGTCCTCATAGGAAGGCTGATCTAGGGCTTTCAATTTAGCCGTCCAGAATGAACACACTGCATTTTAAAAATCGGTTTTTTTTTGGCCACATAAAGAGTCAGCCTTAGGCAGAATTTTTCTTTGTTTTCCAGAAAATGCCAAGAACAATGATGTAAGTATTTCTATATTGACTAGGAAAACCAGTGGGGTTCATATAAGAGTGACTAGAATGAATGATCAGAAATAAAGAAGGGAAATGGAGGAGGGGACATACATTTATGAAGTTTCTGTTATATATCAGACATTACGCTTTGTTGCTTTATAAATATTATTTCATTTGACTTTCACAACAATCCTGGGAGATGAGATATTTTTTCCTCTATTTTATAATTGAGTAAACTGATATAGATAAAGTGACTTACCCAGGGTCATACAGCTAGTAAGGATCTGAGGCCATATTTGAACTCAAATTTTCCTGATTTCACACCCAGTACTCTACTATGCCACTTAGTTGCCTAATTATTAAGAAATCACTAGGAAACCTCTGGTGTTTTGCTGAAAGAATTTGTGCTTAGTCCTGTGCTCTTAAATATTTTCATTCACTCATTCATTTATCCATCTGTTCATGTATTTTGTATTTATATTTCTTATAAATGTAGTAACCATCAAAGCATACAAATATTCAAATTTGAATAGGATCAATAACTATAAAATTATGCATAAAATTTTGTATGGACAGAGTTATATTAAAAGTTTTTATTAACTTGAGCAAGCTAGTTAACTACATTTTCCTGTTTGTTTTTCTGTTCCCTCTTGAGCTTTTTTGCTTCCATATAGCTTTCTGTATTTTGTAGTTGTTATTTATATAGCTGAAGAGAATTCTTTTTTTGTTCATTGTTTTAGTTCTTTCTTCCCTCTGCATTCCTTCATCTAAGTTTTCTCATATTTCTTTATGTTCTTCAAAGTTGTCATTTCTTTTAGTGGAAATAAAATGACCAACCTTGCTCTGGAGAAGAATTAGGAAAATCCATCTCTTTCCCTTTATTGGAGAGGTAACTGGGTATATAGGCACTTTTGGAATGTTGCATGTGTTGCTAGATGCATTGTGTTGGCTGGTTTGGCTTATTTTTTAAAATCTTTATTACAGAAGCTAGAGTCGTGATGTTGAGGCTGAGCTTTCCTGGGCTGCTGCTGCCGCTGCCTTTGCCACCCTTCCCCACTCCCACTCAACCCTAGGTGACCCACCACCCTCTGTCCCGAGGGAAACAGCCTGAGTTGGTTGCAACATGACAAGTGAGGTTGTGGAGGATGAGAGCCAATTCTGTTTGAAGGCAGAGAAGTACTGGAAAGGTGTCCCACCCACAGTAGACGGCATGCTTGGAGGGTATGACCATATCTCCAACATCGACATCAACAACTCCAAGAAGTTCCAGCAGAGGTTTTTGAGGGAAAGTCCAAATAGAACAGGGACTTAATGTGCTTTGGACTGTGGAGCTGGCATTGGTCGAATCACCAAAAGGCTGCTCTTGCCACTCTTCGAAGTAGTATATGTGGTTGATGTTACTGAGGATTTCCTGATTAAGGCCAAAACCTACCTGAGTGAGGAGGGCAGGAGGGGCAGGAACTATTTCTGTTGTGGCCTGCAGGACATCAGCCCAGAGCCAAACTCTTATGATGTCATTTGGATCCAGTGGGTTATAGGTCACCTTACTGATCAGCACCTTGCTGAATTCCTACGAAGGTGCAAGGCAGGCTTGCAGGTCCAATGGTATCATTGTCATCGAGGACAACATGGCCCAGGAAGGTGTGATCGTGGATGATGTGGATAGCAATGTCTGCCGGGACCAGGAGGTGGTACGCAGGATTGTCCACCATGCAGGTCTTAACCTCCTAGCTGAAGAGAGGCAGGAAAACTTCCTTGATGAGATTTATCAAGTCTACAGCTTTGCCATGAGATGAGACTCAGTTTGGCATGAGAGACACAAGAAGGGACTAGCATGAGGTTGGGGGGGTGGGGAGAATGGAGCCAACTGACAGCTGTTGGGTCCAGCAGTGTTGTGTTAGGGTTCAGGAGTACAGAAACAGCCCTGTGGAGGCTGCCAAATACACCTGTTTGTTTGCTGTCAGTTTACTCTGTATAGATTCTATATTTAAAAGAAAAGCCAGAAACAGAAGGTGAAAGTGCTGCTGGGCAGGATAAATGATGAGTTGCAGGGCTTCCAAAGCAGAGAGTGCGAGCCAACTATTTTTTTGTGAGCAAAATAGAGAAAATATGCCTGGATCATAACCATCTCCTAATTTTCCCCTACCCACTCACCCCATCTTTCCTTGTGCCTACATGGGGACTTGTTATTTTTCTTCCAGGAACATGATTACACGTGATGATGGGTCTGGGAAAACACTGATCCTACCAGATGACTTTTTTTTTTTAAACCAAAGTTCGTTGCCTTAACAAGAAGTAAAAATCACCTTTAACTTTGCTTTTACAGACATTAAAAAAGAGTCCATTGTTATTTACTTTATTGGGAAGCAAACTGTTCTCATCCCATTAAGAGTAAGTTAGGATTGTGTTTCCTTTCACAGCCTTGGTTCATCTAAGCCTCACTTTGGTAACAGGGATCTAGGGCAGGGCTGTTCTATGTTGTGGGACTGTTCAATGTTTCACTAAGTATTTTGTGTGCTTGTCCTTAATGACTGTAACAAATTAGGAAAAGGGTTAAAGCCTCCACAGTTGCTCTCAGATTAGAGCAGAAAACTTACTTATGGTTTTACTATTCACTGTGCCTTGCTTTTGAATGTGGTTCTTCTGTGGCGAGCTGTTAGCAGAGTCATTTTCAGTCAGAAATAAAAGGTAAATTGATTCAGTGTTAAAACCCCAATGTAAGGTAGAATGAAAATGTCATTTGCTATTACTTTTGAGCAGAACAATCCTTTCCTGATATCTAGACCTGGGCTGTTTCTGTCCTCAGAAGTCTCACCTGATGGCTTACTACTTTTTCTGCACTGGTTACTGGCAAAATTTCGGCTACTCTTTAACAGTGGAAGATGGAAAACATGATTCTAAAACTCTTAAAGAGAGAAAAAAAAATATTTATTTAAAAAATATTGCATGCATAACACAATTTGTTGAGCCATTCCCCAATTATTGTACACATGAATTGTTTTCAGCATATTGCCTCAGAATTCCTCTTTTAAAGGCTAGTTAGTTTAATTTGGAGTTTAGTGGTGACTACTTTCCCTAAGAATGTAACTAGCTCATTCTCATCCTTGCCCCATTTTATTCCATTTTGCATCCCAATAAAGAAACACAAACTTATCATATCTCCTATATTCTCCTTCCTCATCGTTCCTCCAGGTATTTCTGAATTTCTAAGGACAGAAAGGCAAGATATTCGACCCTTATGTCATTGACTAATGGTTTGAGCCCCATGAAAAAACATGAAAATTCACACAGGGGAGCTGTATAAGATGGAATGAATATGATTCTCTTTAGGGGCTACAGATTTAAGATTCTCTATTAGTATACAGAGAATCATAAAGTATATATTTTTCTAGCAGGAAGTAAAGAGTAAGAAATGTAAAGATTATTTACTCATGCATATTTAAATGATTATCCAGCAATGATTAACATAGTTTCAGGCTAGGTACTTAATTGCTTAGTGCCTATGCTTTCAAATCCTTGGGCCATTCAGAATGTATCTATCTAGCTCTATCGACTGTAGCTCATTTCTGGGTATGATTCTCTACAATTTAGCTTACTACCTCATCATTCAACTCAAACTGTCCTCTCCAAAATTTCCAGTAATCTCTTAATGGACAAATCTAATGGCTTTTAAAAAGTCCTTATCCTTCATCTCTAGGTACCTTCTGACAGTGTTACTCATCATTCTGGATACAGCTTTCTCCTTAGGTTTCAAGAACATTGTTCTGCCCTGGTTTTCTTCCTTCCTTTCTGACTGATGCTTCTTAGCTGACTGATGCTCCTGTCCTGAATCGTTATCTGTGTCATACCCACCAACCAGGGGTTCCTCCAAAGTTCTTTCATGGACCTTCTTCTCTTTTTCCTCTGTCCTATCTTATTTGGTAATTTCACCAGTTCCCATGGATTCAATTATCATCACTATGCAGATATAAATTCCCAGATCAAGATATTGAGCCTTAATTTCTATTCTCAACTCCATTCCTGACTGCTTTTTGGACACCTTGAATGGATGCAGTTTGAGAGGATCAGGGACACTCCCCTTCTCTCCCCTTTCCCCCCTGTCCCTCCCCCTGCAAAGACAGGAATGAATTCAAGGACTCAATTTTTTTTTTTTGCTTTTTTTTGGAGGGGGGGAGGGCAGGGCAATTGGGGTTAAGTGACTTGCCCAAGGTCACAGAGCTAGTTTTGAGTTAAGTGTCTGAAGCTGGATTTGAACTCAGGTCCTCCTGACTCCAGGGCCAGTGCTCTATTCACTGTGCCACCTAACCGCCCTGACTCAAACAATTTTTAAGTCAAGTTGGCAAAGGTTTATTGTAATGCTATTACAGTGGGAGGAGCTCCTTAAGGGACTTGCAACTTAACAGGAATGATGCTAAAGCTTATATAGGAAAGGTAGAGGATTGTTTGGCAGATATGCTAAGTAGGTGATAGCTTACAACCTTGGTCACTGGCATCATTCACTACTGGAAACCAGAGGAAGGGGTTTCTCAGGGATGTATTTTTGGTCTGTTATGACTGTAGCAAGATAGTTTTGAGAATTGATGTTTATAGCTTGACCTCTGGATTGAATGTGATAACTCTGGAAAACAATATGTGATAATTCAGGGGCTGCAAGAGAGACCTATTTTTGCAAGAGAATTTCTTCAAAGGTCAGCTTTTTCTTGTGATGGGGAAAAATAGTTTACTTTCCTGGGGCCCACTCATGAGTTATTGCTAGGCATAGTCTCCCTGGGCTGGGGAGAAAACTGTCAGAGATAGTGTTTGCTGTCTAGGGAGAAATGTGATTTTTAAAATTGGGGTCCAAGCACAAGAAACCAAGCACTCCATCAGAATTAGATGTCCTATTAGGCATCTCCAACTCAGCATATACAAAACTGAACTCATTATCTTTCTACGCAAACTTTTGACTCATCCTAACATGTTTATTTCTATTGAGGGCACCACCATTCTCCTGGTTACCCAGCTTCACAACCCCAGTGTCTTTCTCAACTCCTGACTTTCATTCCACATATCCAATATGTTGTCAAATCTCCATTTTTCTATATTCACACAATTTCTCATATATATCCCCTTCTTTCCACTATATAACTACCATATACTCTTATTACCCATTGCCTAGACTACTGCCTTCTAATCAGTCTGACTAATTCATCCCTTCCCATGCCATTTCATCCTTCTGTCAGCTCTCAAAGAGAGTTTCCTAAAGCATAGCTCTTATCACGTTACCTCTTACTCAGTAAACTGCAGTGGCTCCCCAGTTACCTCTATAATCAAATGTAATGCCCCATTTGTCGTTTAAAGCCAACCTGAATAACTTTCACATCCTTCCCCCTTCTGACTTTTGTAGTCTTCTTTCATTTCTCTCCCCATCCATTCACTCTATCATGGTAGCATACTTGTTTCTATAACATGCAACCCATTTTCTGACTCTGTGTCTTTGCAGTGGCTATCCCTCATGCCTCACATGCATTTCCTCTTCACTGTTGCTTTTTCAGAAGTTTCCATAGCTTGCTGCAAGGCTCAGCACAAATCCCACCTTCTATTGAAGGACTTTCCTAGTCCCTCTCTCCAGTCCTGTTTCCTTCTACATTGATAATGCCTTCACTCTGAGATTACTTTTCATGTACTCTGTATATTTTGTATGTACATCCTTCATTGCATATTGTCTCTCTCAGTACAGGGTAGGGACATCATTTTTTACCTTCTAGGCCTTAGTATAGTGATTAACACAGAACAAGCTCTTGACAAATGCTTCTAGACTGACTGACTCACCTTGGTTGGATTTACTGAATTTGGAAATATATTGTGATACATTTGTATTTCTGATTTCCCAGAGGTTATTCTTCTGCTTAGCAGCTCTGCTTATTAGCAGAAGTTATGCTCACTTCAATTCAGTTTACCAAGTATTTATTAAGTACATGTGGTAATAGTGCTAGGTACTGGGTATTAAAAGATGCAAATCAAACAGTCCAACAATCCCTGCCTAGAATGAGCCTATGTTTCCTTTTTTTAAGAAGGGAGGAACAATATGTACACAGAAAATTAAATGCAAAATATATATGGTGTAATTTCTGGGAAAGAACATTAGCAACTGGATGGTTGAAAGGGATTTGGATAGTCTTCCTGTAACCTTGCTGTATTTGGTCACAATTGACACAAACTTTGAAAGAAATCATGTGCAATGGCACAGAATCAGGAGATTATTTTTCATTTCTAGGGATTAGCAAGCAGTATGCTTCCCCCTTTTTTGCATTAAAAATTTTTCCCCACTTAATAGTATTTTATTTTTTCCAATTATATGTAAAGATAATTTTCAACATTAGTTTTTACAAGACTTTGAGTTCCAAATTTTTCTCCCTTCCTTCCCTTACTGCTCCCCCACAAATAGCAAGCAATCTGATATAGGTTATACATGTAAAATCAGGTTAAACATATTTCCACATTAGTCATGTTGTGAAAGAAGAATAAAAAAGGGGAAAACTATGAGAAAGAAAAAAAAAGAAGAAAAAGAAAAAATATATGCTTTGATCTGCATTCAGAATCCATAGTTCTTTCTCCAGTTATGGATAGCATTTTCCATCAGGAGTCTTTTTGGAATTGTCTTGTATCATTGTACTGCTAAGAAGAGCTAAGTATATCATAGTTGATCATTGCACAGTGTAGCTGTTACTGTGTACATTGTTCTCCTGGTTCTGCTCATTTCACTTTGCATTCCAGGTTTTTCTGAAATCTGCCTGTTTATCATTTCTTTTAGCACAATAGTATTCCATTGCATTCATATACCACAACTTGCTCAGCCATTCTGCAACTGATGGACATCCCCTCAATTTGCAATTCTTTGCTACCACAAAAAGAGCTTCTATAAATAATTTTGTACATTTGGGTCCTTGTCCCTTTTTTATGATCTCTTTGGGATACAGATCCAGTAGTGGTATAAACAGTATGCTTTTGGCTGGAATATGGCATGTACAACAAGCCAGATGCTGACAGATACTCATACAGTAATGCCAACAAAATTGCATGAAAAGTGACACATTCAGCCATTCAGCTGTTTTTTTTTTTGTAATTTATTTGTCAAATAATTATCTTTTCACAACTGAATTGCCTGAGGCTTGGCAATCTTGTAGTTAAGAACATCTCCACTGGGGCTAAGGACTAAGAAACATTGTAAAATTTCCTATTTAAGTACTTTCTTCTGTGGCATAGGCAGTTTTGTTTTGTTTAATGGGTTATACCTTTTGGAATAAATCTTTTTCCCCCATAGCCAAAAAGAAAGTTTTTGGTCCACTTGTCTAATTCTCCTCTATTGGCAGAAAGTGTCTGGGGGCTGTCTTAGAAGGTATTCATGGTCATTCAATGTTACTATCATCACAATGGGAACAATTATTATTTTTATTTTTAGGAGACCGAGTCTCCTACCTGTAGCATTTTTCAAGTCTATTTTAAATCAGCATCATGATGTCCTACCAGGTTTGGAGGTAATGACAAATCATAGTGAAGCATTTTCCAAATGGAAAGATGTCTTGTTCCAAATTTGCATGAGTTTACCATAAGAGCTCAGATGCAGGTATGCCAAAAACCATTTTAATTAAACTCTAATGATATTGTAGACAGGAGAATTCAGCATTTGAATTGCAAAAGTGACTGAGCTACCACCACTGATGGAAAATCCCAAGATTTCCATTTTATCTAAATGAACTGTTTAAAAATGCACCCACCTCCCTCCACCAAATGAGCCTACTAGACCTCTTGGGCAAAATTTCATTTATGTTGTTGTTCAATCATTTCAGTCATGTCTACCTCTTTATGATTCCCCCATTTTTTGGGCAAAGATACTGGAGTGATTTGCCATTTCCTTCTCCAGCTCATTTTATAGATGAGGAGACTGAGGCAAACAAGGTTAAGTGACTTGCCCAGGGTTACACAGCTAGCAAGTGCCTGAGGCTGGATTTGAACTGAGATATTCTTGACTCCAGGCTGGATACTCATCCATTTCTATGTCTTTGCCATTTCTTTTGTTACGTGCAGTCTTTTATGTATGTAACTGTATCTTACTTCCTCCAGTCATCTTACCCTGAATGCTATCAGTTGAACAGATATTGGAAGAATAAAGATCAATGTATCAATACTAGGAATCATCAGTCTGAAAATACAAAAAAAGGTATTAATATGGCAGGGAATCTCCTAATTATGATTGGAGCAATGATAATTGAAATGTTATATAGTATTTTCATTGTCCTCAGTTTGGTCTCTAAAGCAGATGCGATAGACATTTAAATATATGAATGTTCAATTAAACTACCACTTGGAAAGTTAACCTAATATCAGTATTTATTTCTTATTTAACCCTGGGTTAAGATGACAGGTTTCCCAAGCTGGAGTGTCTCCTCTCTAGCCAACCCCCTTCCCCATCGCCTTCTTCAACAGGTTTCAAAAGAATTTTTTCATAATTATTTGAGGTTGTGGATTTGTATGAATGGTATGATTAGTTTATGTACAAAAGTCCTTGATGTTCCCCAGTCAGGAATATATTTTTTGTGGACACTTTACCAGGACTCCTGGAAATGTAATATGGCTTTAAATGAGTGAATCCTATCTAGAGGTTTGCTGGTAAACTTGACTCCATGGCAGGAACAATGTAAGCATGTTACACTTCTAAGTTGTAATCACATTATTAACACTTTCTCCATCACTTGTCTGCTGCTTCCTGAGGTTTAAAGACTCACAGTGAAAATTTAACAATCACCTCTTGAAACAGCATACTCTCTGGTTGTATAACTCCTGTATGGTAGAGGAACAATGAGGAATCAGACACAGGTACTTAAAAGAGGCAATAGTTTTTCCATGCTGTGCTCATCCTTCCATTGTTGCTGAACCAATTATTCTTTTTCACTGTGGGACAACATGGCTGATGACCAAGTTTTATTTTATTTCTATTTAGAGATTATAAAGATTGCCCTTCAGGCTAAAAAATGACATGGAGGAAGTTCTTCAGGGTTAATTTGCCAGGCACTGGTTCTAAGTTAATAAAGTTGTGAGCTAACAGTATTTGCTATTAACAGTTTCATGAGTCTTGCTAAAAGGAAATGACATCTTCAATGATTCCTGTGACTTAGACCATGTAAGAGGCTTACTTGGTGAGGTATAGAATAAGAATTTTCTGAAATGGAAAATAATTCAGCTTCCTGGTCACCATGGAGATAACTAAAAAGATTGAGTGATCTAATTCAGCTTATATAGGCACCAGTGACTATGAGCAGCCAGGATATAAAACTAGAAAAATAACAGTACCCATTTCATTGGTTAATAAAGCAAAGAGTTATCTTATTCTCTGGAGGACTTAAACTCAGGATTGTGTCCTAAATATGCAATATGTTTATAAAAAGAAAGATTAGTTAAAGCGCCCATTATTTTTGCAGGCACATTTTGAATTTGATTAGGAGCTCTTAGAAGGGACTGTCTTTTGCCTTCTTTTGTATCACCAGCACTTAACACAATGCCTAGCACATAGTAGGTTCTTAATAACAATGATTGAATTAACCAATAATTCAACTATGTTAAAAACATGTATAGTATGACCTCTGGAGAATAGATCAGAAATTTCTGGATTAATCATAGTAAAAGGATTTGAATTGTTAGTTTTTGCTTTTCAATATAAAAAAAAATCTATTACAAATTTGTAACTTCTATCCCAAAGCCCATTGGTATGAGACCCTCTCTTTATTGGTTGAGATGAGTGACCTGTATGAGGGGCAGGACAGAGATGATGAGAGGTGAGAGCTTCAGTTCTCAGCCAGTCCCTCTTTGGGATTCTCCAAGCAAAAATCCCTCTTGAGTTCACTTTTGGGAAGTCTCTTAGTGAGAGCATTCTTTGAATGTAGCAATGAGTTCAAGAAAGTATATGGAAGAGACCAATCCCATTTCACGTTGCTGAAATAAAAAAAGGAAAACCACCAACAACTGACAAGACATGACTGTGATGGAAGTATCTATCTCATCTTACTAAAGCTTACTGAAGATTTTGGAGGGTTTCAACTTTGTTGAGATCAAGGACATCCTTTCTTGCTTGAGCTGAGTTAACTTGCTCTCGATGAGAGAACCCCTTCACTCAGTATTGTCTGGCATATATTTTGCCCTATGCTACCTTCTGTGATTTCTGTTTTACTATGATTTGGGTAAATGGGTGTCTTTGGTTTTTAGTATGTGTTTTCATTGTAGAACTAGTATTTGGCAGGAAAGGGGTCAAGTCTTAGATATAGAGCTTGGGATATATTTTCCCCTCCAAAATGACAAAGTGACCAAAAGTTAGATGGAATCTGATCGTATCTCCTAGACGAAAAATATTTAAGGGTGAAAATAGATATAATTTTAGCCTAGTATCCCTTCTTTCTGAGGAAGTGGAATGGTGACCTCAATCCCCAACTTCCTGCTTCCCCTCCTGGAAGGAATGAAAGTCTCCCTTGGAGAATGGTGGAAGAAGAATAGAGATGTCTATTCTGCCTTCCTTTGAACCCTCGACAAATGTAGGTCTCTCTACACATGAGGGGCCCACTCACCACTTTTATTGCTATAGTTTCTTGCGTATCTTGTAGGAGAAAAGAATCTTAAGAGAGTCATAATAATTTTTATTGTGGAATTATTCAGAAACATGGATATTCTGTATTACATGAAATATTTTTTTCAAAGATAATTTAGCATACTCAGTAATTCTATTTATTACTTTTAGCTCCAAAGCAAGCATTTTTTAACCAAAAAGAAATCTATGTGACAGTTTTTGGTAAATTTGAAGTTTTGTCCAACTTGAAATCAGATTTCAAAGTTCCCACACTGAACTTTGATGATTTCCCCTCAGAATGTCATTTAACTCATTTCTGTTAGATCAATTCAATTCTGTTGTGAAAATGGACCAAAATAAATTATAACTTTTTTCATAAAATGTTTCTTGTAATTATAGTTAGGAATAAAAGTCATGGCTTCAAGAATAAATTACATTTTATGTATGCATAGTGCTTCATATTTTTGAAAGTACATGTTCATTTATGATTCCATTTAATATTCTTACCCCACTGAGAAAAGCCTGGTAGACTAGATAAAGAGTTGGATTCAGTCAGGAGGGTCTGTGTTCAAATTCAATCTCTTGATATCAACTTACTGTGTAGACTTGATTAAGTTACAGAATAGTGTAGTACAGAATAGTGGCCCAGTGTAGGGCTACAAATCTAGAACTGGAAATGACTTTAAAAGTCACCTAGGAAAACACCCTTAATTTATGGATCAAGAACTTGTGATTAAATATGGGAAAGTGACATTCAAGGTCATACAGGTCTTAAATGCAAGAGCTGGGATTTAAATTCATGTCCTCTAACCCCAAGTTTGCTGGTCTTTCCATTTCTATTACAGAAATTCTTTGTACCTACTAGTACAGGTAAAAAAAAATTGCAACAAGAATTTGTGAGGCAGATGGGGAAGATGTTATCTTAATCTTTCAATAATGCAAATGATGCTCGGAGAGGAATAGCTTTACTGAAGTCACGTGGTTAATGTATGGTAGAGGATACTAGTTCTCTGAACTCAGTACCATAGATACAAATCTGGAAGGATTCTCAGAAGCCATTTAATACAACTCAGTATATATAATACCTCTCATTTTACAGAGGAAAAAAACAGGTCTAGTCAGTTGATCAACAACAAATAGCTAGCATTTTATATCCCAGACATTATGCTAAGAAATTTGCAAATATTTTCTCATTTGATAATCCCATTATTATTATTATCCCTATTGTATAGCTGAAGAAACTAAAGCAGACAGAAGTCCAATGACTTCCCCAGAATCACACAGGCATAAATGTCTGAAGTTGGATTTGAAGTCAGGGCTTCCTGACTCTAGGCCCAGCGGTTTATCCATTGAGCCACGTAGCTATCTCAGCATCGATAAACATTTATTAAATACCTTATATATTCCAGGTACTGTGCTAAACTCTGGAGGTTAAATGACTTGCCTAAAGTCACATGTATATTGACCAGTCAAATTAGGATTTGAACCTAAGTGTTTTGATTTCAGAGCCAGTGAGTCTTCTATAGTACCACAACTACTTTCTTCATCATGGGCCCCTTTTCATTATACTGCAAGATCCCCCGTTTCCCCCCCATACGATGGGATCCCTTCCTTTTTAACTTATCCCAAATGTTGATACCTGTGCAGAATCACCTTTAACATACTAAAACTCATGAGTTGATAACACTGAAGAACAAGAGTTTGATAATAGCACAGATGATTTAGGTAATCTGCCTGGCTTCCAACTGGCAAAAAAGCTCATTAAGATGCAATAAGCCAGGTGGTGTTTCATGTAGCCTTGAAAAATTTATGTGATACCGCTGGGCTAAAAGGATCCTCTATGTACCATATTTTTTTTTCTTGAACAAATTGTGGACCCCCAGCTAAGCATGCACACATCAGCACAGCCATAATGAGCATTCTTCTTTCTTTGACTGGACCTGTGATTTCATTGAGGTAGGGAGCTTCTGATCATTTACTTTCTCTATTTATCCACAAGAAACATTTGACAAAACATGTTTGGCATAAGTATCACTATGTACACTTTCTAATTAAGTTTTAAGAAAAAGTGGGGAGGAGATAGACGCTAGCAAGGCTGATCCCCAACCTGTTACCACCTCCCTCTTATTGTGCAGCATACTGCCATTGACCCTATCATGACCAAAGTGTCATTCTTGACGCCTCACTTTCTCTCTCTCTGCATATTCAATCTATTTTAAAATCAATCCTATAGTTTCTGCCTTTGTAGCAACTCTCATATATGCCTCCTCTTCCTCTCTTCTGACACTACCACCATCTTGATATAAGCCCTCATTACCTCATTCCTGGTCTACTGCAATAGCTTGCTGGTTGGTCTCCCTGCCTCAAGTCTCAGCACTCCAATCCATCCTTCAATTAGCTGTCAAATTGATTTTTTAAAAAACATAGGTCTGAACATATCACCTTCCTAAACAAACAAACAAAAACTCTAGTGATTCTCTTTTGCCTCCAGGATCAAATATTCAACCCTCTGTTTTGCTTTTATACCCTTTTATAGCCTGGGCCTTCCCATCTCTCCTGTCTCATTACGTTTTACTCCCCTCTACTTATTTTGCCATCCAGTGACACTGGCCTCCTTGCTGTTCTTCGCATATGACACTCTATTTTCCAAATGAGCCTTTTCACTGTCTGTTCCACATCTCAGGATAACTCTCCCTCCCTCATCTCCCCCTTCTGGTTTCCTTCAAGTCTCAGTCTCACCTATTTAGGAATCCCTTTTTAATGCTCCTTAGTTTTTTCACCGTCTGTTCAGTATCTCTTCTTTACTCTGTATGTACCTTGTTTGTGTATAATCATTTGCATGTTGTCTACCCATTAGACTGTAAGAGTGCATTGACTGTATTTTGTCTTTTTTTGCATCCTCATTGCTTAGCACAGTGCATGCTACATATCAGATACTTAATAAATGTTTATTGACTTCACTTGATTTGATGGAGGAATTGGGGTTTCCTGAAGATGGGGACAAGGAGGAAGAATATCCTGGTAGCTTTCCTTTAATGACATGTTCTTACTGACTTGATGCTTAGCGCAATTGTTTTAACCTGCTGAAGGAGCCTAAGCACCATTGATATGTTGGGGAAAAACTCCAGTTGATTCTTGTTATTTATGTCTCTGCATCTGGGTCACATTGCCTGAACCCATTTATGTTAGGAGGAGTTGTGAGCCATACTAAAACCAATGCACTAAGAAGTGTTAATTACTGACCTGACATGACAATGGGATATGGTTTTGCTCAGTTTGCAGAGAAGTGGTTGTCAGGTTTAAGGATCAAAGATATCAAAGTAGGGAAGTAGACCCAAGATGGCAGAGAGAAGAACAGAAGTTGCCTGAGATCTCCCTAGTTTCCCTCAGAAAAAATTTTAAATTAAGCCTCTAAATGGATTATGGAGCGACAGAACACACAAAAAATGTGGAGTGAATTTTCTAGCTTAATATAGTGTAGAAATACTTTAGGAAAGGCCTGTCTCAAATGGATAAAAGGGGGACACAGCACAGTACAGTCAGTGTTCAGGCAAGCCAGAGGCAAGCCAGGCTTATAGCCACAGCACAGATCAGAAACAAAGGCCCCATGGCACTGGCTCAGCAGGCCAATTGTGAGGCCTCCAGCCCCATTTCAGAAGGCAAATTGAATGTCCTGGAACTCAGGCACAATAGGCACAATTAGACTGGGCCACCCCAGTGCAGTGTGCAATTTGCAAGCACCAGAGGCCCCACTGTAGAAAGTCAATGACCAGGTTCATGACCCCCAGAATAAGAATTTTGGTTCAGTACCGTCTGTGCCCCAGGAACAGACCTTGACTTTAAAAGTCATGAAAATAAGGTGAAAAATGAGTAAGAAGCAGAAAAGAGTCCTGACCATAGAAAGCTACTACGGTGATAGAGAAGATCAAAACACAAACTCAGAAGAGGACAACAATGTAAAAATGCTGTTATGGGAATCTGAAGATCTTCCCTGCTCCTAGGCCCTTTGCTAAAGTGGCTGCGTGACTCTGAGAACCTTCCCCTATTTGAAAGTATATTCTGTGCCCTAATAGGCTGGATGTGCTCATGTGGAACCTCTTGTGGGAGGCTTGTTTTTCGGGAATGCCCTCCGCCTTGTTGCTTGGTGATTGGGCAGTGGGTCAAGAGGGCTGTGACATTCTCCAAGCCAGAAGAAGGCTATGTATACGCCTTGATGTGAAGTTTTGCTTTGGGGCTCACTTCAAGAAGAGTTTTGTGATTTGACCAGAGGAGACTCTGGGAAGCCGTTGAGGCCTCCGGCTTTGAAAAACCCAGATGTTGGTGCTTCCCTCTCTGGTAACTGAATAGGTAATAGATGTAATGGTCAGACGCTGGAAGCTGTCTGCTGATCTGTTTTTCTGTTTGTTTGTAGCTTGTGTTTGCATTCTCTGAAGTTCAGGGTGCTGACTTTTTCCCCTGAACTAGGTAAATTATATGTTTGATTGATTAAAGTAAGATTGTTAGCTCATTTTGAGTTGCTTTCTTTGAGAAAAGCAGATTTAAGAACCTGTGCTAGCAGCCATCCTGGGTATGCTAGGGTGCTTGCTGATACAAATGCCAATATGTGAAGCCTCAAAGGGGGAGATTATGAATTGGTCTCAACCCCAAAAGGTCCTCTTGGAAGACCTCAAAAAGAATTTTAAAAATTAAGTAAGAGAGGTGGAAGAAAAATTGGGACAAGAAAGGAGAGTTATGCAGGGAATATAGGAAAAAAAAGAGTCAACAGTTTGGAAAAGGAAGCACAAAAATTGACTGAAGAAAACAACTCTTTTAAAAGTAGAATTAGTCAAATAGAAAAGGAGATACAAAAGCTAAGTAAAGATTCTATCATTAAGATGTCATCAAGAATTAGTTGAACAAAATCTAAAGAATGAAAAAATATATTAAAAAAATTTTTTTTCCTGATGAAAAGACCACAGCTGAACAGAAAATTTGATCTTCATAGACAAGATTGAAGAGAAGCAAAAAAAGTAAACAGGAAGAAAAAAAAACCCATGTAATTCAATAAGATTAAAATGTTACAGGAATATGATGCTTGTAACTCTTGAGAATTGTATCTCTATTAGCAGAGTTAGAAGGAATAAACATAGACAGAAGGTATGGGTATAAGTTGACTTTGATGTGATGATATGAAAAAAATTAAGGGGTGAAAAAGTATTGTACTGGGAGAAGAGGAAAGGGGGACCCTGAATAGGGTAAATTATATATGAAGGAGCACAAAATACCTGTTAGAGTAGAGGGAAAGGAGGAAGGGGGTGAGGATTGTTTGAACCTTACTTTCATTGTATTTGCCTCAAAGAGGGAATAACATATTCATTCAGTTGGGTGTAATAATTTATCTTGCCATGAGAGAAGTGGGAGGTGAAAGGGGAAAGAAAAGGAAAAGGGACAGGGCCTGATAGATGGAAGGGAAGAAAGGAAGGCAGAAATAGGAGAGGAAAGAGGAAGAAGGGGGAGGGGCTGATAGAAGGGAAAATATTGAGGGAGGTGGTGGTCAGAAGCAAAACACTGGTAAGGAGGGAGAGTGAAAGAAGAGAAAAGTATAAATAGGGAGAAAAAAGGATAAAAGGAAATACATAGTTAGCAATCATAAGTGTGAATCTGAATAGGATGAGCTCTCCCAAAAAAACAGAACTGGATAGCAGAGTGGATCAAAAACCAGAATCCTACAATATGTTGTTCACAAGTACCACATGTGAAGTAGAGAGATACACACAGAGTAAAGGAAAAAGACTGTAGCAGAATATGTTATGCTTCAGCTGAAGAAAAAGAAGCAGATATAACAATCCTGATCTCAGACAGAAAAAAGCAAAAATATATTTAATTAAAAGTGATAAGGAAGTAAACAACATCTTGGTTAAAGCTACCATAGACAATGAAATAATATCAATAATAAACATATAGGCATTGAATGGTATAGCATCCAAATTCTTAGAGGAGAAGTTAAGTGACTTAAAGGAAGAAACAGACAGGCAAAACTATACAACTGGGGAAAGTCAATGTCTGCCTCTCAGAACTAGATAAATCTAACCACAAAATAAACAAGAAAGAAATTAAGGAAGTGAATAGAATTTTGAAGACAATTGAATGGGGAGAGACAGAAAATGCCTTATTCTCAGTGGTACATGGCACCTACACAAACATTGACTATGTGTTAGGGCACAAAAACATCACAATCAAATGCAGAAAGAAAGAAATATTAAATGCATACTTTTTCAGATCATGATGAAAAAAATTATATGTAATAAACAGTAATGGGAAAATAGGAGACTAAATAATCAAGTCCTAAAGAATGAATGGGTCAAACAAAGAATCAGAGAAACAATCAATAATTTCATCAAAGAGAATGACAATAATGAGACAACCTACCAAAGTGATAGAATGTAGTCAATGTAGTTCTTTGGGAAAAATTTACATCTCTAAATTGTTTACATGAATAAAATAGAGAAAGAGGATATCAATGAATTGGACGTACAACTAGAAAAACCAGAAAAAGAAGAAATTAAAAATCTCTAATTAAATACCAAATTGGGAATTCTGAAAATCAAAGGAGAGATTAACAAAATTGAAATTAGTGAAATTGAAATTACTGAGCTAATAAATAAAACTAAGAGTTAAAAATAAAATAAACATAATATGATAGATACATTATCTAACCTTTGGTTAACTTTGTTAAAAAAAAGAAATATGAAAACCAAATTACAAGTATCAAAAATGAAAAGGGTGAATTCACCTCCAATGAAGAGGAAATTAAAACAATAATTAGGAGCTATTTTGCCCAAATGTGTGTCAATAAATCTGATAATCTAAATGGAATCAATATAGATTTATAAAAAATATGAATTGCTCAGATTAAAAGAAGAGGAAATAAAATACTCAAACAACCCCATTTTATTTTATTTTACTTTTTGCAGAGGGCACTTGGGGTTAAGTGACTTGCCCAAGGTCACATGGCTAGATTTTTGTGTTAAGTGTCTGAGGCCAAATTTGAACTCAGGTCCTCCTGACTCTAGGGCTGGTGCTCTATTAACTGTGCCACCTAGCCACCTCCTAAATAACCCCATTTTAGAACAAGAAATTGAGCAATTTATCAATGAACTCCCTAAGAAAAAAAATCTCTGGGGCCAGATGGATTTGCAAGTGAATTTCTACCAAACATTTAAGGAACAATTAATGCCAATATTATATAAACTATTTGGAAAAATAGGTGGAGAAGGGGTCTACTAAATTTGTTTTATGGTACAAATATGGTGCTGATACCTATACTAGGAAGAATCAAAACAGAGAACGAAAATTAGAGACTATTTTCCCTAATGAATATAGATGCAAATATTTTAAATAACACATTATCAAAGTAATGCAGCAATTTATGACAAGGATAACACACTATGACCAGGTGGGATTTATAACAGGAATGCAGAGCTGGTTCAATATTGGGAAAACTATTAACATGATGGACCATATCAATAACAAAACTAAGAGAAATCATGTGTTTATCTCAAAAGATATGTAAAAAGCTTTTGAGAAAATACCATAACCATTCCTATTAAAAACACTAGAGAGTATAGAAATAAACTGAGTTTTACTTAAAATGATAAGGATTATCTATCTAAAATCACAGCAAGTATAAAATATAATGAGGATAAACTAGAAGCTTTCCCAGTAAGATTAGCAGTAAAACAAGAAGGTCCACTATTACCACTACTATACAATTTAGCACTGGAAGTGTTAGCTTTAGCAATAAGAAAAAGAAATTGAAGATATTAGAATAGACAATGAGGAAAAAAAAAACTCTCTCTCTTCATAGATGATATCATGTTATACTTGGAGAATCTTAGACACTCAACTAAAAAACTACTAAAAATAATTAACAATTTTACCAAAGTTTCAGGATATAAAAATAAATCCATATAAATCATCATTGTTTTTATATATAACCAATGAAACCCAGCAGCAAGAGATAGAAAGAGAAAGTCCTTAAAAAAAATAACCGTAGACAATATAAAATATTCATAGTCTACCTACCAAGACAAACACAGGAAATATATGAACACAAATTACAAGATGCTTTTCACAAAAGGTGTCAGATGTAAACAGTTGGAAAAATATTGATGACTTATGGGTAGACTGAGCTAGTGCCATACCAATCAAACTACCACAACATTACTTGATAGAGCTACAAAAATAAAAAAAATTCATTTGGAAGAACAAAAGGTCAAGAATATCAAAGGAATCAACAAAAAAAATGCAAAGGAGCATTGCCTAGCTAAAATTAAATTATATCTAAAATGATATTATAAATATCTAAAACTATATTATAAAGAGGAAATCACCAAAACTATCTGGTAATTAGTAAGAAATACAGTGGTGGGTCAGTGGAATAGATTAGGTGTATAAACCACTGTAGTAAATGACTATATTATTCTACTGTTTGATAAACCCAAAGGCTCCAGTTTCTGGGATAAGAACTCATTATTTGACAAAACTTCTGGAAAATAGTATGTCAAAAACTAGGCATAAAGCAACATCTCACTCTTTATATCAAGATAAGGTTGAAATGGAAACATGATTTAGATATCCTGGATGATACCATAAGCAAATTAGGAGAGCAAGAAACAGTTTACCTGTCAGATCTATGGAGAAGAGGAGAATTTATGATCAAACAAGAGCTAGAGAACATTTTAAATGCAGTAAATTAAAAAGTGTTTTGCACAAACAAAATCAATAAAACCAAGATTAGAAGGAAAGCAGAAAGCTGGGAAACATTTTATACAACCAGTGTTTCTGATAAAGGCCTGATTTCTAAAATACGTGGAGAACTGAATAAAATTTATAAGAAATCAAGTCATTTCCCATTTGCTAAATGGCCAAAGGATATGAAAAGGCAATTAACAGATGAAGAAATTAAGCTATCTATAGTCATGTGAAAAATTCTCTAAATCACTATTGATTAAGAAATTAAAAGTAAAACAACTCTGAGGTAGTTTTAACCTCTTCACACCTATCAGATTGCCTAATATGACAGAAAAGGAAAATGATAAATATCTGAGAAAATGTGGGAAAACTGGAACACTAATACACTGTTGTTGGAATTATGAACTGATTGAACTATTCTGGGAAGCAATTTGGAACTATGCCCTTAGGGCAAACAAGCTCTGCATACCCTTTGATCCAGTATCGCCATTACTAGGTCTGTATCCCTAAGAGGTTACAAAAGAGGCAAAAGGACCCACATGTACAAAAATTATTTGTATTGGTTCTTTTTGTGGTGGAAAAGAATTAGAAATTGATGAGATCACCATTAATTGGGGAATGGCTAAACAAAGTGTGGTATATAAATATAATGGAATACTATAGTTCTATAAGAAATGATGAGCAAGTGGGTTTCAGAAAAGCCTGAAAAGACTTTTAATATAATGATCCAAGACAATTTCAAAAGACTCATTATGTCAAATGCTATCCACATCCAGAGAAAGAACTCTGGACACATATCAAGCCTATTATTTTCACTTTTTAAAAATTTTTTTTCCTTCTTATTTTCCCCTTTTGTTCTGATTCTTCTTTTAAAACATGGCTAATGTAGAAATATGTGTAATGTGATTGAACAACTTGGTAGGCATTGAAGGTATTATAGTAGACATACCAAAAGTGATGTTTCATAAAGATAGAAATATTTGTGTACCATCAAAAAATGTGAAAGTTAAGAGATGGATTCAATACCAGAGAATCTGAGCCTGGAGGTAGAAATATCTGCTTTCAATACTACAAGAATAGTATGCTTCCTATGCCACACAGCTGGTGATCTTGTTTTGTTTTGTTTTGTTTTTACTGTGAACCCATTTGTAAATATATCATAAAATATGCTTTGGGGATTTTAACTCTGATCATTACTTTTTGTATAAGAAATCTATACAAAAATTCATAAAATGAGACCCTTTCAAACTTGGATCATTTGTTATTGGTTTATATAATTTATGTCTTTAGGTTACTGATAAGAATTATAAACTATAATGGATCAATCACAGATCATTGTGGCACATCACCTCTTTCTAAATTGACATCAAGTGGTTAATGACTACTATTTGGGCTCATATATTTAAATATCCCATTTTCCAGTTAATATAGTCTATCTAGTGCTCTCTATCTTTTCTGTAACCATTTATAATTTTGTCAAATGCTTTGTTAAAGCGTGGTTAAACTATATCTACAGCTCAACCAAGTCTTCTAATCTAATAACACTATTTTTAAAAAAAAGGAAAAGAAGTTATATAAGACTTGTTCTTGATAGAGCTGATATCGCAGCTTTTCTTATCTAGACTTTAGAAACTATATTAAAAATATTATGTTCTAGAATTTTACCAGGAATAAACATCAAGCGTTCTATCTTGTGGCTCTCAAAATTCATTAAATACACCAAATATGTTTTTGATACCTCCAGCTATGTCCAGACTAGGCTGAATAATGAATTTCCTGAGATGATTGCATACTTTCAAATTATAATTCCGATTTATAATCAATGTATGGTAATTGCTTCTAGGCTACTGGAAATATGTGGTGGAGATTCAAATAATGAGACTGCTTCAGGGAATTCATCATTTACACTAACCTAACTCTAACTCTGACGTCAAAGTATGATTAGAGTTAGGCCACACCCCCAAGGATCTTACTATCTAGGAGTCAGTGATGTCTAACTCAAATGACAATGTGGCTCACATATTGACTTATCTAATAAAAGTTATCTATATAAAACCACATATTAACATCATCTACATTCTGTTGTGTTTTTATTTATTTTATTATATATTTCCGTACTACAATTTAATCTGTTATGGGTTATACTCAGGGCTTTAAATGCAGCTGAAGTCACAAACACAAAAAGCAACGATACCCAGTAATATGTAGTAAATGCAGTAAAAATTTAGAAAACAAAATGCTATTTGAGGTTGTAGAAGCCCTGCTTAATTGCATGTGCAGATAAGGCAAAGTTGGGGGAAAGAGCTAATTTGTTGGAAAAAAGAATGAGAATTCAGAATTATTTTGATAATCTGAAGTAAAGGGTTCAAATTAACATGATAAAATTAATTCTTTTACTTCAGTAGATCGATGGTCTCTTTGTGTGGGTATTTTTCAAAGACTCACATCACAATTAATTTACACTTTTGCACAGCATATGTTCATTTCCTCCACTAAATCCTCATTAGAAGTACTATGACTTAGGCTGGAAGCCTTCCTCTTTGTATTTTAACATTTTTTCAGTACTAGTTCATTAACAAGACTATTCATTTTTTAATTCCTTGCCCTCACTACATGAATAACCAGTCTCTTTTGTTCCCTTCTATATTTTTTGGGGTGATGTTACTTCAATGGAAATTATTTTTGGTGACATGTTACAACCTGCTTATGACCAGTATAAGTTTCTCTATAACCTTTTGGGTCACCTGCATTTTCAGTTCTTCAGACATTCTGGTGTCTTATGATTTATAGCTTATATCATCACTAGGAGAAAATTGATGTTAAAAATAGGTTTTTGAATTATAGAGGAAGAAGCTTAGGATTACAAAAAGTACTTTAATATTTCCTAAATTAAATCAACCTACCATCTTCTTTTTATCCAATTCTGGGCCAAGTTTATTGTCTACTTGTACAATCTGCCTAAGACTGATGGGCTAAATAAATCACATGATACAGTCTGAACAATCCATACTCTTCATCCTTTTTTTTAATGCCCTGGAATGATTTTTCAGTTTAATTTCCTTTGAATATAAATGGATCTCACTTAGAAGCTCCAGTAGTATTCTGGAACTTGAAATCAGCTCAATGTCAACTTAGCCACAAACATGAGCATCTGGAGGACTTCATCTATTGAGAATACTGCTTTTATTTGGATTCTGCACAGATATCCTCTGTGACATATCTATAAACACATGTCATTCTGTTTGTGCCTCACTTGATACTGATAGATGAACATTGAAGAATGTCACCTCTGTGGTTACATCTATCTGTAGTCTTACATGTTAATATTCATGGAAGACTCTTTTGAGAAGAGTTAGTTGGTCAAAAAACCCTTACATTTATTGTGCACCAGCTATGTGATAGGCACTGTGCTAATTTTGGGGGCTACAAAAAAGAGGCAAAAGACAGTTCCTGCCCTTAAGAAGATAACAATCTTTATGTTTTGTGCTACTGAGCAAAGACCTTTTAAAAATCATCAACAAACTAAAAATGCAGTATGATTTTTTTTCTCACAGGATGATAGATTATAAACCTGATGGAACTCTTGAAGCCATTAAGTCCAACTCTTTCATTTTATACATGAGAAAACTAAGTCCAAGGATGTTAAGTGATTTACCCAAAGGCACACAGGAAGAAAATGTCAGAAGTAGGATTTTAACTCAAGTTGTTTGACTTTGTTCATTGATTTTTGCATTTTACCATGTTACTTGTCTACAACTTTTAATCAATTATGTCTAAGTGATGATGTGGTGTGCTAGGTAAGATTAGTCATCTGGGAAAATCTGACTGTTCTATTGAATAATTTCCTCAGGAGTATGCTTGATATGTGTGTAGATCATTCTAGAATGTTATGAACAGAACGATTCTGAAGTTGAAATTTAAAAGGGGTAAAGACAAATTGATGTACTTAGGTTCAAAAAAGTCAAGTGCTTGAATACATGATAGAAATCACATGACAAAGAGCTGAGAATTTTAGTGCTAGTGGTTGGCTCATTTAAGTTTCTGGGCTTGAGTTTCTTCTATAAAATGAGGTTAGTGTAAATTAGCTGATATCTAAGGACATTTTTCAAGTCTAAATCCTATTATCTTGTACTACAATTCCAATTATTCTACTTTGGTATATTTTGAATGTAATGTCTTGGAGTTTACATTTATCTCATAAGGATTAATTTTTAAATGACTAAAGCTTTTAAAAAGTAGAACGCATTACCAATCAAAAATTTATTCAAGGAGAAGCTGAGTAGGGCTATATACAAAAAATATCAAAGAGGATATCCACTTTGGGTGGATGGGATGCTTTATTGCATGACAACAAAGTGCCTTCCAACTCTGGCATTTTATGAATTTAAAATAAATCTGAAGTCCTATAGCCAGCAAATTGAGGAAGAGAAAGTCTGGATTTAGGAAGGCCAATTATAATTAAGGTACAAACTAATGAGGACATGCACTGTGTTGTCAGCAGTCAGAATACAAATAAAAGTACAGATATGGGAAGAATTTTATTTTATTTATTTTTATTTTTATTTATTTTTTGGCTTAAAAAAATCTTTCAATGAAGACAAAGAAACATGAAAGGACTCCTATGAAATGATGCAAAGTAAAATAAGCAGAATCAGGACAGCAGTATTGACAATGACTGCAAAAATCTTAAATAGAAATAAGAATAACAACAAAAGAATAAAAAATACTGAGAGATTATAATGACCAAGCTTGGCCTCAAAGAATAAAATATTAGAAGGCAACTCACCCTGATTTTTTGTTGAAGTGTAGAAGATTGCATGGACAGGTAGGTGGTGTAGGACCTGGAGTCAGGAAGACCCAAGTTCAAACCTAAATGGCTGTATGATCCTAGGCAAATCATTTAACCATGTTTACTCAGTTTCCTCATCTGCAAAATGAGCTGGAGAAGGAAATGGCAAATGACTCCAGCATCTTTGCCATGAAAATCCCAAATGGGGTCATGGAGAATCAGACATAACTGAAAATAACCAAACAATAGCAACAGAACATTGCATAATTTGGTTAGATTTGATAAAATGTACTTTTCATTCTTTGTTACTCTTTATTATAAGGGATGACTTTTGGGGAGGCACAAGGATATACAGATGATGTAAAATTAAGATATATAGTGTTCAATAGGAATGTATGTGTAGAGCCCACGTCAGACCACGAGCCATCCTGGGGAGGAAGGAGTAAGGAAGGGGAAGAAAATTTAAAACTTATGGAGGTTAATGTTGAAATCTAAAAATAAGTAATTTAATTTTTAAAATATGTCAGTGAAATTTCATTTTAAAGGATTCAAAGCATTAATAAAATAGTTTTTAAAATAGCTTGTGAACAGAGTAAAAAAAAAAATTAGAAAGAAAGAAGAGTTGGAGGAGTGAGAATTCACAGGCTCACCAACCTCTCACATGAACTCCTGTTCAGCCTTCTGTTTAGTGTCCCTGATTCAAATCTCTCCCCTCTCCGGTCCATCTTCTACTCATCTGCTGCTATAATCTTCCTAAAAAGCAGATAGAACCATGTTAACCCTCCCTCCCCCACCCCCAATAAACCCCAGCGGTTCCCCATGACTTTCAGAATCAAATATAAAATTTTTTGCTTGACTTGTAAAGCCCTTTATAGAGTGGCCCCCTTCTACCTTATGGGAAGAATTTTAAAAGGGAAGTCAATAGGATTTGATAATTAGCTGGATGTGAGAAATGAAGAAAAGGACTGTTTGTTATATGACTGAAGGCTATAGGTATACTTGGAGGATATCCCAAGCTGCTGAAGTGGTAAAAGTATCCCATATCACCTCTATTACTGAATTCTATAAGCCCACAGGGTGACAACTATCTTTACAATTATTAACTGCTGAGAATAATCTATTTCTTGCCCACTAGGTGGTGCTGTCCCGAAGCCTCCAGTCCAGGGCCTAAACCAGCTCTCTGACATATGTGCAAAACTCCTCTGTACCTCTTCTCTCTCTTCCTCTCCTCCTCCTCCCACCTCCCTTCTCCACTCCCAATGTGTGTGCAAGCTGTCAATGCCTCCAGACTTCATAGTTTCAAAAGGTGTAGGCATGGAAGAAACTCTTGCTGACCATGTTTTAAATAGAGATGAAGGGTGATAAAAAAGATAATATTGATTGAAATTAAATAAAAAATAGGACAGATAGAACAATCTATAGAGTTCTTCTAGAGTTCCCCTGCCCACATGTAAGAAATCTACTTCAATCTGTCTCTCAATGATCCTATCATACAGGTAATCAACTTCATATAACTACATGGTTTGTTAAATACAGTAAAATTGCAGGAACAAAAAAGACAAAATTAAGTGCTCTCCTCAGAGAGTGCTTCAACAAATCAGTCCCCCAGGATTCTCGCAATCTTCTCCAGGTTTTTGTTCTTAAGATATCAGAGAAATTGTTCCCAAACAATTGCTGAAGCTCTCTTCGCCTGTGCTTTGAACCCTAAACAGACTACAAGTCCTAGAGGATCAAGGGGAGGATTGCATGTCTGGTGTCCAGTTGGTGACAGCTCTGTAAGAAGAAAATTGAATTGAATTGCTCCCATTGTCTTCTCTTCAGCCTAGTAGAGGTCACAGCATAGTCTATCTTTTATTCTTCTGTGGGCTTCTGAGTCTCTGGTCCTAGATCTGATCTGGCACCCCTACTGTTGCTCTGGACTCAGAGTAGTTTCCATCATGAGCAGAGAGCTTCTCATGTACCTCAGTTGTGACAGCATCCAATGTCTACCAGCAGCTGCATGACTCTCCAGAAAATTCTCCCTCTCTCTACTCCATGTGTTAGAAAAGAATACAGGCTGACAGATAATATCCTTGGCCTGAGAAAGCCACAGCTACTAGCATCAGAGGATCCCAGTCTGAAGAGTTAGTTCCCACTAATTGGCATGGCAATCAGCCTTCCCAACTACAAAGCACATGCACCAAGGTGCAGGAAGGATTCTAATCCTAAATGCATTGGAATAAAAGAAGACATATCCAATCCAAGATTCTCCACTTACAGTTTACCTCACTGCTCTGTTCTATTGAATGATTTCTTCCTGTATTGTCAAGCAGACATCTCCCACATGCCCTGAGGCAAGCAATCTTGTGGAGGATAGAAGAGGGCATACCATGAGCACTGGGTATGGATGTTTTTGAGTCACTCAGACTGAAAGAATAAAGATGTCATTGACAGACACAGAAGTTGGGAGGAGAGGCTGAATTTTAGGGAAAGTGGACAAGTTGGAAAAATGCCCAGGAGTCAGCTATAGAAGTACAGCTTCTACCCAGGTGGGAGGACAGGAAGAGATCAGCTTTGTGAGATGCCAGAATAGAGGTGACAGCTGAAGTCAGGAGATCAGGTTAACTGTCCAAGGGAGAGAATGTAGAGAGAAAAATAGAGTGGGAGACTGTGTATCTATGTGTGTGTACTTTCAAATACTTATCATGCAGTGCTGGGTTTCAGTGAACGCTGAGAGTCCATTTTGTAATCAACAGTAAAAGAAGCCAGAGGAGTTTTGGGGTAAAATTTCTCCAAAAGGGTCTTCTGGAAAACCAGAGATGAATAGTATAACATGAGCATTTTCTGTGCCAAAGAAACCCTGAAGCAATTCATTCAGTCAACAAAAAGCAATGAAAAAGTTTCTTTCCAAATGCTCTAACAACTGTGTTATCTCCAACAGGAGAAACTGTCTTTTAAGTAGTACAGGCAACAGAACAAACAATTATTTAATTTAATTTTCGGGGGGGAAAACAGCAACAACAAAATTACATTACTTTTCACCAAAGCCCTTTATTCCTAACTTGGCCTAACAGCACTGCTATGTTCAAACCATAAATCATTAACTTTAAATTCAATGAATCAAATGATATATGACTATGTTTTGCCCTAAAATATTTGTACTTACTGTAAACCTAACGAAAGGAAGGAAAATTACCATTCCAAATCCAAATGCCTGGAGGGAACTTGGCTCTAGAATTTAGCACAAATACAAACTCCATTATAAATTTTGTGTGCCTATGTTTTCATAAAATCCTAAGATCATGGATTTAGAGATGGAAGGGACCATTTGCAGAGGGGAGAGACACTTCCTAATTTACTTTTCTGTTGTTGGCCTCAGGGTTCTAAGGGAGGGTGGACTTTGGGAGAAGAGACTTATTCTAAAATGGCATTACTTAGGTAAGGAAAGAGAAGATGTGACATCATATCACAAATACTGACCTCAGCACATTCTGGAAAACTCATATAATAAATTGTTAATTAAATAGACATTCATAAGAGTTAAAAACCAGAACCTACAAGCACTAAGCCATCTGTATACATCTTTAAAGAGAACATTTAAAAATGTCACTGTAACAATTATTCACTATCTCCAAGAAACATGGAATAAACAACCATCTCCCTGATTCCTTACCAAGAAAAGAAAAATAACTGCCCCCCCCAAAAAAAAAACAAAGAGACAAGTGATGTCAAAATCATGTGGGAACAGGATGAGGTACACATATCATCACCATTGTCCTGTTTGCAACTACTGTTCTGCCAAGGATGCTTTCGGTGAGAATGGAAGATGAACATTATCTACCTGGACAATAATCCAAAGAATCTTGTCCAGAAAAGAACACCACCAGGAGAGTGACTTATCCTGGGAATATTTCTACTTCAACTAAAACAAATAAATACATAAAAAGAAAAGCAAGTTGATAATAATAATAATAGCATTTTATGTCGCATTTAAAGAACTGCAAAGAGCTTTATTGACATCTCATTTGATCCTCACAAGACCACTGTGAGGTAAATACTATTGATCCATCACCTGTATTTCTAACCGCTTTCTTCATGTCTTTACTTAGATTTCCTCTTAGAATCTCAAATTCAGTCTGCCAAAATGAGAACATATCCCTTCTCCAAATTTCACTCTCTCTATTGGGAGTACTATTTTTTCGAAGTCCCCTCAGTTTTTAATCTTGAAGTCATTATTTACTTTTTCCTTTCCCTGAAGCCTCATATCCAATAAGTTGCCAAGTTTGCCTCTATGACATCTCTCATATATAGCCTTTATTATCTGCCAATAAAAACTACTTTATTGAAATTTATTTTTTAAGTCAAATAATTTTTTAGTTTTAAACATTCACTTCCATAAGTTTTAGATTTTCTGCCCCTCCTTTTCTTCCTCCCTCCCCAAGATGGTGTGCAATCTAATAAAGGCCCTACATATATGCTCAAATTAAACATATTTTCACATTATTCATATTATATAGAAGAATTAGAACAAATGGGAGGAAGCACGAGAAAGAAAAACAAAACAACAACCAAAAAGAAAATAGTCTGCTATGCTCTGCATTCAAACTCCATAGTTTTTTCTCTGGATGTGGATGGCATTTTCCATCACGAGTCCTTTGGAATTGTTTTAGGTCCTTGCATTGTTGAGAACAGCTAAGTCTATCAAAATCAGTCATTGTACACTGTAACTGTTACCATGTACAACGTTCTCTTTGTTCTGTTCACTTCACTCATCATCAGTTCATATGTCATTCCAGATTTTTCTGAAGTCTGCCTGTTTATTATTTCTTATCACATTATAGTATTCCATTACATTCATATACCACAACTTGTTCAGTCACTCTCTCAATTGATGGGTATCCCTTCAATTTCCAGTTCTTGGCTACCACAAAAAGAGCTGCTCTAAATATTTCTGTGCATGTGGGCCTTTTTCCCATTTTAATGATCTTTTAGGGATACAACACTAGAAGGAACATTGCTGGGTCAAAGGGTAGGCACATTTTTATAGCCCTTTGGGCATAGTTCCAAATTACTCTCCAGAATGATTGGATCAGCTTGCAACTCCAACAACAATGAATTACTGTTCAAACTTTCCCACGTCTTCTCCAGCATTTATCATTTTCCTGTTTTGTTATGTTAGCCAATCTGATAGGTGTAATGTGGTACCTTGGAATTGTTTTGATTTATTGCAATTTATTTTTTAAAATTATTTTTATTTTCTTAGATATTTCCCATTTACATATAAGAACATTTTTAGCAGTCATTTTTTAAGAATGTTGAATCCCAAATTCTGTTCCACCCTTCTCCTTAAGAAAATGAGAATTTGATTTTGATTATATTTGGGAGGTCATGAAAAATATATTTCCATATTAGCCATGTTGTAAAAAGAGTAACACATAAAGAAAATAAAATAATAAAAATAAAAAATAAAGATAGTAAAAAGAAGTATGCTTTAATCTGCACTCAAAGTTTTTCAGTTCTTTAGTTGGAGGTGGCTAAAATTTTTAAAAGTGCTTTTATACTTTAATATTCTTATCTGTCACAGGTGGCTCACCTGTGCTCCATGAGGCTAAGCATATGCAGCAACCACATTCCAGTAAAACCGTCTTGGCAGAAGGGCTAAACTAGGTTGAGGGTAACTAACAGGTCTCAAACCCAGGAGTGAGTTAGGGAGATGTCTACCCCAAGCATGTGAATACTTATTCTAGAAAAATGGGCGGATGAGAACAATTTGTTCCAACAGCCATGAAGACAGCTGAAACAGGTTTTGTGGAGTGCTCAGAGTTTGGTTAGATGTTGAAAATGCCAAGAACATCCACTTCACCTCTGGCCATCACCAGTTATCTTGATTTTTGTCCTGCCACTGGTCTTTGATGACTCTATAAAATATAGTGAGGTTGGTGACTTTGTGCAACTCTGACTCTCTTGAATCCAATTCATGCACAAGTCAAGACATTACTTACCACATTGTGATGTCATTGGTTCTCTTTGAAAAGAAAGGATGAACAATGACTCTCTGTGTAAATATCTTATCATATACACTCTAACATACAAAAGAACAATATAACAATAATAAAAATAATAAAGGTCTAACTTCAATGATCAATAAAATCTCTCTGGAAGTTTATTTAAATACACAAAGTTCCTAGGCTTCTCAATGTCAAATTAAGACAAAATTTTCATTGTCAATTTGTAATCATCTGAAAACAGAAGGTTACAAATATGGCTTTGACAGTTTTTAGTCAGGATTTACTATCACTTTTTAAATTTAGGGATATGGGAGAAGGAGGAAAATAGCTGGTTTTAGTTCTTTCAAGATTTCATTTTTTCCCAGGTGTTTTGTATTCAGTTGGATCATCTGATTTGCTATGTAAGGCTCTTTAGATGCACAGGTGGCTGAAAATAACTTAACTGGGCTTTCAATTCTGAAAAATGCCACATTAAAAACTATCTTGTTAAGTTCCTTTGATTTTGATACTACAGGACCTACTATTTCAGATATAGGAAGACCCGCTTAATTTTCAGTCTCATTGAAAATTTTATAATAGTCAGGCAATTTCAAGTGGCAGTTCTTATAGCATCCTGTTTTGATTTGTGTTTTTAAACTGGAACAGCCTTTTTCCAATGGCTTATGATATTTTTTCCCTTACCATCCTGATTCCTGAACTTTACTTAGCTTTTCAAATTTTTTTGTTCAAATCTTCTAGTTGAAAATTAAGCATATCCCAACTCCATTCAAATTTATGCTGGTTATTTTTCTGGCCACATTTATTGTCACAATCATTCACCAATCCTTCAAACTATTTGAACCTTTTACTTATGATGAGTCTTGTTTGACCAACTGTTGAATGAATGAGATATTTGACATCATCAGGAATATTCATTGTAAGTTTCTTTTTCCATTCATGGCAGAATTCTGTTAATCTCTCAGTTTCTAATTGAAGAATATTCAGAAATATGGCATATCACTTTGTGGTGATGCTGCTTAATGTTCATTTATTTTAAGGAACAGGAATCTTTGCATTTAATGGAAGGTTATTATAATTTGTTTTAGTATCTTCATTTCTATGTGAAGGTTGAGCTTTATCTAGAATTTCCTGGGACTTGGAGGAATTTTCAAATCAATGCAATCTTTTTAAAAATAATATTTTGTTTTTCTTATTTGCATTTAAAAAAAAATTTTAACATTTTTTTGAAATTTGGAGTTTCAAATTTTTCTCCCTCCATTATTCCACTTCCCCTCCCTGATATGGTAAGCAATTTGAGATAGGTTATATGTGGTGCAAACATGCAACATGGATTCCCATATTAGTCATGTTATGAAAAGAAACACAGACCTCCCTGCAAAAAAAAAAAAACATGAAAAAAATAAAGTGAAAAATAGACTGCTTCAATCTGCATTCAAATTCCATCAGTTTTTTTACTGGAGATGAACAGAATTTTTCATCATGAGTCTTTTGAAATTGTCTTAGATCATTGCATTACTGAGAATATTACTGGAAAATAGTTAAATGATTCACAAATGATCATGATACAATATTGCTGTTACTGTGTGAAAATGTTGTCCTGTTTCTGCTCTCTTCACTTTGCATCAGTTCATGTAACTCTACATTTTTCTGAAGTCATCCTGCTTGTCATATATTAGTATTAAGAGTGATGACATCTTTGCTTTATCCCTGATTTTCGTGGGAAGACTTCTAGTTTATCCCTTTTATCCTCATTACAAATAATCCTTGCTTATGTTTTAAACAAGGGATGGGGAACCATTGGCCTCAAGGCTATATGTGACCCTCTAGGTCCTCAAGTGCAGCCCTTTGACTGAATCCAAACTTTCTAGAAAAAAAACCCCTAATAAAAAGATTTGTGCTATAAAACTTGGACTCAGTCACAACATCACACCCAAGGACATAGAAGGCCATATGTGGCCTTAAGGCTACTGGTTCCCCATCCCTAGTTTACATATCACTTACCATTTTGAGGAAAGCTCCATTTATTTGTATGTTCTCTAGTGCTTTTAATAGCAATGAGTGTTGTATTTTGCCAAAAGTTTTCAGATAATCATATGATTTCTCTCTTTTTAAAAAATGTTATGATAAACTATGCTGCTAGTTTTTCTAATATTTGACCAGCCCTATATTGCTGCTCTAATCCCACCTGGTCATAGTGTATAATATTTGTGATATATTGTCATAATTTCCTGGTTAGTATTTTATCTAACATTTTTGCCTCAATAGTCATTAGAAAAATTAGCCTACAATTTTTTCTTTGATTTTTGCTCTTCCTAGTTTAGGTACCAGCACTATTTTTGCATCGTAAAACTAACTTGGTAGGACTCTTTCATTTCCTACTTTAAAAATAGTTTATATATGCTATTGGAATTAATTGTTCTTTAATGTTTGGTAGAATTCATTTGTGAATCCCTTTGGTCCTGTGAATTTTTTCTTAGGGAGGTCATTGATGGCTTGTTTAATTTATTTTTCTATGATAGAGTTATTTTCCTGTTCTATTGTCTTCTGTCAATCTGGGCAACTTATACTTTTGTAAATATTCACCCATTTTGCTGAAACTATCAGATTTATTGGTGTATAATTGAACAAAATAGCTCCTAATAATTTATTTAATTTCCTCTTCATTGTTGGAAAATTCAGCTTTTCCATTTTGATACAGGTAATTTGGTTTCCTTTTTTCTTTTTTAAAAATCAGATTAAGCAACGGTTTATCTATTTTATTTTTTCTTTTTCTTTTTTTTTAAATTTTATTATAGTTTGCATCATTCATTTCCACAAGATTTTGAGTT
>CM053587.1:127983772-128019522 GCA_028646515.1 Pseudochirops corinnae
GTTTTTAACATTCATTTCCACAAGATTTTGAGTTACAAATTTCTCCCCCACTCACCCCTCCCCCCAACCCAAAGAGAGTGAACCTCTTGAATACCCTTTCCCCCAATAAGTTCTCTCTTATATCCTCCCTCATCCCCCCACTAACTTTCTAGTAGAGCAAGATAGATTTCCATACCCTGGTGCCTGTATGTCTTATTCCCAGTTGTATGTAAAAAACACTTTTTTTTTTAACATTTCTTTTTAAAACTTTGATTTCCAATCAAGATGGTGAAGTAAAAGCAAGAAATTTGTCTGAATTCCCACTCCAACAACCTCCAATACCTGTAAAATATGACTCTAAACAAATTTTAGAGTTCCAGAACCCACAAAGTGACAGAGAGAGACAAATCTCCTTCTGAAGGTGCCTGGCAGGCCAACAGGAAGGGGCAATTGAACCAAGCTGGGAGCCGAGCACAGTCTGCATGAGCCACCCAGGCCCAGACTGGAGTGGCCCTGACCAGTGGCATAGACTGGCTGGAACAGACCTCAGGAGAGTGAATCACTGGCAGCTGTGGCAGTTTCCAGACTTCTCAACACATAACCACTAAAGAGAAAGTAAAAGGTCTGTTGGAACCAGGTGACAGAAGAGTACCATCTGTCCCCTGTCCCTGGGACAAGAGGTAGTGGAAGCTTGGTAGTTGGCTGCCATTGCTGCCATGTGGTTGCCTCCAGAGCTCCTGGTCTACAGATTGTTGGGGGATCAAGCAAACATTCAGAGGAGAATAACTCTTGCTTTGACCTGCTTGGATCTGGGTAACAGTACTGGGAGAAAAAATTTAAAAATTATTGGACTACTTGAAATCCATGATCAAAAAAAGAACCTAGAAATCATCCTTCAAGAAATTCTCAAGGAAAATTGCCCTGATATTTTAGAACCAGAGGGAAAATAGAAATTGAAAGAAAATTAAAACAAACAGTTAAGTGATTTTCCCAAGGTCACAAATCTAGTAAGTGTCTGAATCTGGATTTGAACACACAAATTCTTCTGTGCTCCAAGCCCAGCACTGTATCCATTGTGCCACCTAGTTGCCCATATTATTGGTTACAGAAATGCAAGTTAAAAAAGCTCTGAGGTATCACTTCACACCCATCAAACAGGCTAACTTGACAGAAAAGGAAAATAATAAATGCTGGATGGGATTACAAAAATAGGGCCATTAATTCACTATTGGTGAGGTTGTGAATTTGTCTAACTATTCTGGAAAGGAACTACATCCCAAGAGCTATAAAACAGTATATACCTATTGACCTTGCAGTATTACTACTAGTTCTATATTCCAAAAAGTTCAAAGAATGGGTGAAAGGAGCCGTATGTACAAAAAATTATTTATAGCAATTCTTTTTTTGTAGTGGACAAGAATTAAAAATTGAGTTGATGTCCATCAATTGGGGGATGGTTGAATAAATTGTGACATATGACTGTGATGGAATACTATTTTACTATAAGAAATGACAAGCAGGATGTTTAAAAAAAAAATCCTGGGCAGACTTATGTGAACTCATGAAAACTGAAGTGAGCAGAACCAAGAGAACATTATACATAGTGACAGCAATATTGTAATGATGACCAGCTCTGATACACTTAACTATTTTAATCAATACAATAATCTAAAACAATTCCAAAGTACCCAGGATGAAAAATGCCATTCCCCTCTACAGAGAGAACTGATAAATTCTTAGTTTAAATTAAAGAATATTATAGTCTTTAACTTTTTATTGTGTTTTCCCCCAACAAAGCTAATAGAGAAAAGGGGTTTGTGTGATTTCACATGTATAATTAATATAATAGTTGCCTTCTCATTAAGTGGGGGAGGGGCAGAACAGAGAGAAAATTTGGAACTCAAAAATTTAAGAAATAAATGCTAAGAATATTTAAAGAAAGGAATAAAAAGTGGAAAAAGAAGTAAGAATTCCAATCATTGAAATAACCAATGACTGTTCTAGAACATCAATATGCTACATATGCTACATACATCCTAATAGAGAAATTAAGACCTTCTTTTCCACTTTGATATTCCATTTTGTTCCAATTGCATGCATTTTTAACATTCTTTTAACAGTACTTTTTAGATTTTGAGTTCCAAATTCTCTTCCTTCTTTCTTTTCCCCATTCATTCAGAAGACAAGCAATCCGATACAGGTTATACATGTGTTGTCACACAAAATATATTTACATATTAGTCTTGTTTTGAAAGGAAACAGACAAAAACAATAAAAATAAAGAAAGTTTAAAGATGTATATTTCACTCTGCATTAAAACTCCATCAGCTTTATCTCTGAATGTGGATAGTATTTTTTTTAAATCCTAAATCCTTTGGTCTTTGTCACAAGTCCTTAGGTCATTGTATTACTGAGTATATATAAGTCATTCACAACTAATCATCAAACAAAATTGTCAGTCTGCAAAATAGCGTTTGAGAATTATCAGGGCATTCAAAGTTATAGATGACAGCTACTTAATGACAATATAAGAGATGATCCCAGCACACGGAGGGACAGGGCTAGAGAGGGAAGAGAGAAACAGAGAGAATCATAGTATTTCATCTGTTCCTCCAGACTTCTCTTTATAGAAGAAGGCTACTGGACTCATCAGCAAAGGTCTCTTCCAACAAATTTCTTATCTCTTTGTATTAATGCAATTAGCAACATTAGTGTCTTTGCTGGGAAGAGAGAAAGAAAAGAGAATAAGGATTCATATAGCATCTACTAGTTACCAGGCTCTGTCCTCACTACAAATATCTCATTTGATTCTCACAACAAACATGTGAGGTATGTGCTGGTATTATCTACATGTGATCAAACTGAAGTAAACAGAGGTTAAGGACCTGCCCGGAGTTACACAGCTAGTGTCTGAGGTTGGAATGATGTTTTCCTGACTCTGCTCCCAGTACTCTATTTACTGTACCACCTAGTTTCCTGAAGAGACAGAATGTTGGAAAAGACTTTGGACTTTCAGAAAACGATAATTCAATATCCCAAATACTCAGGTAAATTCATAATAACTCACTATACTTCATAAATTGAGAAAATTCATTTCTTTCATTCATTCAAAATTCATTCATTCATTCAATTTGTTATTGGCACAAACTAATATTGTGAATGTTGTTGTGGTGGTTGTTTTTATTCAGTCATTCAATTGTATCCAGCTCTTCATGACCCTGTGGACCATACTACCCATGAGATTTTTTTGGCAATGATATTGCAGTGGTTTGCCATTTGCTTCTCCAACAGATTAAGGCAAAGATTAAGTTACATGCCTAGGGTAACATAACTGGTAAGCATCTAAGGACAGATTTAAATCCAAGTCTTCTTGACTCCAAGTCCAATACTCTATCCACTGAGCTATCTAGTTGCCTCCTAATATTGTGACTACATATGTCTAAATGCTATAGCTACCCCCTTCTTGTTGTATATATTTTGTATCAAACTACATCCATGTGGTTCTATTTAGCATTCCTCTAACATTCCAAATTTTAAAAAAAAAACTGCCATTAGACATTATTGTTCTATGTGTCTCTTTACTCACATTAAAATGCAAGTTCCTTGGGGTAAGAAATTGTTTCATTCTTACATCTGTGCCCTTAATCCTAGTATATTGCCCTATATGTTAATAAATGCTTTCTTAATTCATTCATTTTTACATTCTTTTCGTGTATTATATTATGTAAGCAGAAAGCTTTATACATTTTCTTTATCCAAAGTTTCTAATATTTCAAATCATCTTAATTCACTCTTCATCTTCCTTTCTTGGTGAACTCACTTTAAATGGTTCTTGCTTGCCTTCAAGATGTGCTGAAATACTGATTTAAAGGATATAGGCACAATTTCATTTTATTTCTCATGGACATTTTATTTAATCAGCTAAAGATGAAGATATTCCTGTCTTTTTGTAATCTGTTTATTTATTTGGGAATTGAATATTCTCTAGAAAATTTCAAAGACCTATAAGATATTCTGAAAATTACATGTTTCTTTGGTATCTTCAATTTAGATGATTTGAAGCTAAGTTGTAATCAAATGCCTCTCTAGTTAAATTGTGTTTCCATGAACTGAAAAGCTGCCACATATATAGCAGAGGTTCAAAAATGTTTTGTTGAGTTATGTGACACAGTAGAAAGAAAACCATCCATTAACATCAGGAGATCTGAGTTGTACTTAGGAGTCAGGACTGGGAAAAGATATTAAAAGGATCATGTGATAGTAAACCCAGAAGAAAAATAAACCCTTTCCCTATGTTATACCTGTCTTTTATCAGGCTGTTTGTCAACTCTCTAAACTTTAGCACCCTGTATACTAAAGTATTTTTTACTTTCTGTGTCAACCAGGTAACTATTTCGAGATAAATATAAGTTGAAATTATTTCACAGGAATTTTTTAAAATATAATTTAGACTCCAAATCTAATTCTCGATTCGATAAACCTTTTCAAGTATGTGTGGTAGGTTTTGAAAATGGAGGTTTGCATTTCTACTTCTTGGCTAGTGTGGTCCTTGAGGAGCAGCTTTATGGCCTCAAAGTGAGTCTGAATGGAAGTTAAGATCATAGATTCACAGCCAGAAGGAACCTCAGAGGTCATCTAGTCCAACACCCCCATTTTACAGATGAGGAAACTGATACCCAAAGAGAAGTCACCAAGTTCACTGAGGCTCACATAATCATAGATCCAGAGCTAGAAGGAATTTAATGGGTCATCTAGTCCATATCCTTCATTTTATAGATGAAGAAGCTAAAAGTCAAAGAGATGAAATTACATGTCCAAACTTACAGAGAAAGAAAGTGACAGAACTGTGGTTTAACCATACGTCCTTTGACTTCACATCTAGGACCAGTTCTATTTCACTGCCTCCCCAGTGTTGGATGCCTCAAAAAAAAAAAAAAAACATGAAAAAACATCCTGGAAAACATGCTATAAAAATATCAGCCCCAGGAAAATTCTAACCCATTTATATAACATTGTAAAAAAAATATTTTCTTTAAAATATTCTTTTGAAGTATATGGAACAAGTATTTTCCCCATTTTTCAGATAAGGAAATGAATATTCAGAATGGTCCAATAATTTTCTCAATCACATAACTAAGAAATCTAAAATTTAGCATTTAAATTCAGCTTTTCTGACTCAAGGTCTGGTGTTCTTTCCTTTGTACCACAAAGCCTCGGATATTAGTATTGTACACAAATGAACAAAAGTGAGTCCTGTGATGAAATCTTATTTGGTCTCTCCTATATTACCAAGTACAGTGCTTTGCCCACAGCAGGCACTTCAGAATTGCTTTTTAAACTGAATATGTTGCCTAGCTGAGGAGCTGTGAGATCATAACCTGAGCTATTTGTTTCCAACAAATCTAAAAATGTAGAATTTGACAGTGCCCTGAACTTGTCTAAGTCATAAAAGTCACAATATTTACCACCATATACAGTGGAATTGTATAAAATTATGGAATAAAAACCCAGTTGTGTAAAGAAAGCCCATTAAAAATGGAAAATAATCAAATATTTCATTCCCTGAAAACTTGTTATGTCAGACTTTCTTTTCACAATGTTTGGGATTTAACAAAACTTCACTCAAATCAAAAAGACTAGTCTGCTTTATTATTTTTATATACTTTAAGAGTCATATGCATTAAGTAGCTCTTTCTTGTAAATACAATATATGAGGGGATTAGTTCTATAGTAAACTATGATACTTAAGTCTTCGGTGCTTACAGTGATGTTAATTCATTCCGCCTAGATACTAAGCCAATATTATAAAGATTTTAAAATATTTATTCTCACTTTTATTTGCCTCCTAAGTCTATAAACATCAGCATTGATAACTTCTGCTATAGATGATATATCATTTCTCCCTCCATCCAATTTCTGTTCTCACAGTCCTAAAATCCCATCAACCATCTCACTGTTGTATGCAATAAACCTGAAGAGAAATTTGGTACAAGATCCTGAATGATTCATCATGCCATTTCTGGAAAAAGAACCCAAATATATATCTCTTACCAGTGGATTATGATAACATGCAGATTGTTATTTTTGTACTTTTACAAGATTTTTCTATAAAAGAGAATAAGAAAATATTGAAATATTCCCATTCTGCTAATCAGGATAAGTTACATCATTTTGCTGTGGAATAACAAAAATTTGCTAAAATACCTATTTGCTTAAAAACTACAGACTCAGTCAGATAAATCCTCAAGGTTCCTTTCATCCCTAAAATCTATGATGCTATGGCTCCCATGAGCTCTCATTATTGGTTGAGGAAAATTGGACCTTGGTGTGTGTGTGTGTGAGAGAGAGAGACAGATAGACAGAGACAGAGAGAGGGAGAGAGACAGAGAGACAGAGACAGAGAGAGAGAGAGGTTAGATGCAAAATATGTGAGAGCTGGTAGAGGTTTAATATATCCCCACCCCACCTTGTAAATGGGCAATGATACAAGTACTTCTAGATCCACATAGAAATGCCAGACGTGAAACAAAAAAAAATGAGTTGTGGTCCAGTGCATAGATGCTTGAGACTAGTGATAGAGGGTATTCATTTCCTCAGAGATTCTCTGAATCTGGCTCCCTTTACTTACTTTATCAGGGTGTGAAGGCACTTGCAGAAAATATAAACAAGATAGATAGATAGATAGATAGATAGATAGATAGATAGATAGATAGACAGATAGACAGATAGATAGAAAAAGATAAGTAGATATAGACATACAAATTTGGATGTATAATATATATTCATGACTTCATACTTTCCTATAAGCCATTCCAGAGACCTTGAAAATACCAAGAAGAAGGAAACAAGAAATGCCTAAGCTAATTTATGTGAACGACTGTTGTCAGCTGTTAATAACTCCTGGGTAACTGTGTAGCCATGATAATTGAGACCAGTGAGAATGAAGTGCCTACACCAATCTTGGGAGGGAGAGAGAGAGAAAGAGAGAGATGGAGAGACAGAGATGGAGAGTTGGAGACAGACAGAAAGAGAGAGAAAGAGGGAGAGAGACAGAGAGAGAGAGAGAGAGAGAGAGAGAGAGAGAGAGAACACTGAGGATTTCTAGGTAAAGAAAGAGAATGGAGTATCTAGGATTGTGGCTCTGAAAGGGGACACATCTAATTTGGGGGAAAAAAAGTGTGAAAAACATAATAAATCAAGTGACAACATTATGAGTTTCTACAAATTATAAGTGTTATCAAAGTAAATTCAAGTCTAGTAAATAGTTAACCCTGAACCCTGAGGAACAAATCTTTTTGACTCAAACCAGCAGGGAATGAACCTGGCAGCCAAGACAAGCCACAAACAAAGGAGTAACACCTAGTGCCATGCCCAGAAGTAAAACTGATGAGGGCTCTGGGAAAGGAGCAAAGGATCCCACAGTCAAGAAAAATCCCCAACCCCGGCTTGTAATAATAATAATAATAATAATACATTGCATTAACATAACACTTACTATGCACCAGGTACTGTGTTAACAGTGTCATAGATATAAACTGATTTGATCTGTACAACAACCCTGGGAGCTAGCTTCTATTACTATCCTCATTTTACAGCTGAGGAAACTGAGTCAACAGAGTATTGAGTAATTTGGACAAGGTCACAGAGCTAGTAAGTGTCTGAAACTGAATTTTAACTCAGGTCTTCCCAGCTCTAGGCCCAGTGTTCTATATACTGCAACCACCTAGCTGCCATAGTTTGGGAGGATAAAGTTTTGTAAAACCATTTGACATTTGAGTCTATCAGTTTCCTAAAGGTCAAGAGGATATATGTGTGTGCTCATGTTTCTTCTTTTTTCTTGGGGGGGGGGATGATTTTTTTTTTTACTTTGGTCCTTGCTTTACTTTTTTAGTAAATCATTATAAAAGGTAACTTGTGCTAATAAATTTATTTATATTAGAGGAGGGTTAAGTGGTTGATTGATTTGGGAGGAATACATCAGATGGTGATTCATGAGTAATATTACTAGAAAATCCTCCAGCCCTTCAGGGTTACTTCTAGAATCCTTAAAGAAGAAGTGTACTTTGGAAATTCCACTTGCTAGACCAAAGATGAGATTGTAAAGTGAGCTCACAGCCTGTGTGTTACATGTCCTAAGGAGTTTAATACATAAGCCTGGATTGGAGGGACCTCAGGATTAAAGACTTTCAAGTTAAGTCTTCTAGAGCCTCTCATCCAATTTTCACAGAGAGTGTAAGGGTTCTGGGTATTAATACTCTCACACAATGCAATACAAGTTTAAGGGAGCAATGATGAGTGAATTGGATCAGATTTTAAAGATCTGGATACACATTTCTCTGTTCTGTAGAGTCTCAGCATAGAAAATGGTGGGGCAAGAGAAGGGATGGAGTTAGAAGGTGCAATCAACCCGGAGATGAGGATTTGTGTAAAATCAGTGGCAATATCTTGACCATGGAAGCCAGCAATGGCAGAAAGTGAGAGTCAAGGCAGCTTTTGCTACTTCTAAGGCTCTGGAAAGAGAGATTAAAGTAAACTTTCCTCCTCTTAATTCCAGAGGCCATGTTGCTTTGATCCTATCAGACCACGAGACTACTTTCGTTTCATAAGGAATAAGCCTTTGTTTCAAAGACTAAAAATAGAGATAGACACACAAGTCAATAAGTTCCTCAATTAATTAATTTTAAGTACCTAATAAGAGAATCATGGGGATAAAAAGGAGTACAAAACATTCTCACTGCCATGAAGAAGTTTTTGTCTATTGAGGAAGATAACACCTGAAAACAGTCACTACAGGTTTTTAAGTCTTGTACACAGAGTTGTACAATGTCTGACAGACAATAGGGATTCATTTAATGTCTGTTAAATTGAAATGGTTTGAAATCAATTGGAAGAGCTGAGAGAAGAGTGAGTGAGATAAGTGAATATTTGGGTGGTTACTAGAGACTTCCTGGGGAGGGTAGAACTTGAGCTTCCTCCTGAAGGATAAACATGGATAAGATTGGTAGGGAAGAGAAAAAAAATTATTGTTGTTTGTTTTAATGTATAATAGGCTCACAGAATAATAGAGTTAAAAGTATCTCTGTAGCCATCTAATCCAATGCATCCCTAAAAAGGATTGCCCATTATAGCATGTCTGGCAAATATTTTTCCATTCTCTGCATTAAAAAAAAAAATCACTGAGTGGGAACACACCACATCTAAAGGAAGCCCATTACCCTTTGAGGTAGTATCCCCGTCATCTGCGTTTGCCATTTCACCCACTTCCCAAGGTGTAAACTTTCCTAATTGGCCAATAGATTCTAACATGAGACATCTTACATTTTTACAATAAAATATCGGGTTGTTTCTTATCACAAGAAGGACATGAAGAAAGTAGCATTTTAGGAAGATTATTTTGAAATCAACATGGAGGATGAATTGAATTGTAAGTCTCATGTTCCTTTGCAGACTTCTGGAAAGCATTTTTTTTAATAAATAGTATTTTTCCAATTACATGTAAACATAGTTTTCGACATTCATTTTTATAAGATTTTGAGTTCCCAAGAGAGCAAGCAATCTGATATGGATTATACATATAAGTAATTTTAAACATATTTCCACATTAGTCATGGTGTAAAAGAATAATCAGAACAAAAGAGGAAAATCATGAGAAAGAAAAAACAATGAAAATAGTATTCTTTGATTTGCATTCCGATTCCACATTCCCTTGAAAGTCTATCATAATTGATCATCATTCAGTGTTGTTATTACTGTGTACAATGCTCTGCTCACTTCACTCAGCCTCAGTTCATGTAAATCTTTCCAGGTTTTTCTGAAATTCTCCTGATCATCATTTCTTATAGCACAATAGCATTCCATTATATTCATATACCAAAACTTGTTCAGCCATTCTCTAAATGATGGACATTCCTTCAATTTCCAATTCTTTGCCACCACAAAAAGAGCTGCTGTAAATATTTTTGTACATATGAGTCTTTTTTTCATTTTTTATGATCTCTTCGGGACATAGACCTAGCAATGGTATTGCTGGATCAAAGAGTATACACAGTTTGGTTGTGCTTTGAGAATAGTTCCAATTTGCTCTCCAGAATGACTGGATCAGTTCACAACTCTATCAACAGTGTATTAGAGTGCCAATTTTCACACATTTTTTCCAACATTTATTATTTCCCTTTTCTCTCAAATTAACCAATCTGATAGGTGTGAAATCATACCACAGAGTTATTTTTATTTTGATTTCTCTAATTAATAGTGGTACAGAATATTCTATATGGCTATAGAAAGCTTTAATTTCTTCATCCGAAAAACTGTTTCCATTCTTTGAACCTTTATCGATTGGGGAGCTTCATTTGGGTTTAAAGTCATCCTGTCTAATTTTCTCTGGTGACAAGTAGAATTACCATACTATTGATCCATTTACTGTAATTGTAAGCAAAATGAACTTGTTTAGTGACTAGAAGGAAAAGATGATTTTTACTTAATACATTTTGGGGGGCAAGTGGGAATGGAGGGTACTAAGTTTGTGCCCCTGAATGAATGAGAATCAATCTATGAAATGAATACTACTAATTAAGCAGGAGGTAGCAAATGGAGTATAAAAGGCAAGTTCATTTTTGAAGAGAAGGGAGGATTTGATTTTGAATCTTAAGAACAGAGAGGATTTTTCGTGAGCTATATGACATACTGGAGAAAATAATCCATTGAAACAGTGGTTAATCAGAATTCAGAGACTGTCATTCTAATAGAGAGACAAGCTAAGAAAATTAAAGCTGTTCTTTTCCTACCAAATGGTAGTCCAACTAAATGATTAATATTCACCCAAGCAATGAGGAAAAAGCCTATTGGAATAAAATTCTACCTACCAAATTCCAATGGCTTATTATATATAAGAATTCATTATTTTGCTTTTACAAGAACAGTTCACATTTATATACATAGATCTTTAATATTCTGCCTGTGCTTCTTTTATAACAATCCTATGATGGAGTTCAGGTATTATCTTTATATTACAGATAAGGAAAATGAAGATCAGAGAGGAAACTTGTCCAAGGTTATTAAATGTTGCATGAAGGAATCAAACTAAAGTCTTCAGATTCTAGGATCAGAATTCTATTACTACCTAATCAGTGTGCGTGTGTGTGTGTGTGTGTGTGTGTGTATGTAACAGACATGTATCTGTGAGTTATATAAGCTTTAAGGTAAATAACTCTAATAGTTCATCTTCTTTGTTAGCCAAAGCCTCATTATATTTCTCTGTTCTCATTTTAACAAAGCTCTGCTTTACAAAATATGCCATCTGAACATCTGTGACATGCAGCTCCATCAGTGCCCTAACTACCTAATCACAGGCACAGCTGAACACAGCAGACATTTGTCACATTGATTCAGGATCAGTACAAGTTACTTGCTGTTAGTGTCATAATGAGATTTTAGGATAAGCCAGCCAGGAGGGCCTTTTTTTAACTCAGGAGGTCACTGTTACTACTGTGCTGGATGAGGGTAGTGGTTAAATGATTAAAATCTTGCTATACTCCAGCCAAAAGATCTGAGAAAATAGGAAGCTTTCTTTTGGAATTCCTGAGTTCTATTGACAGTGGAGTCAATGCCATTTTTCCCCCTCTAATGTTCCCACCATGTAACTTCATACCTGAACTGGACTGGAACAATCTGAAGCAATTTCAGTAAAATCATTTTCTGAGATCTTTAAAGGTATTATGTGAATGTTTTGTTGTCAATATTGTTGTCATTTTGTTTGAAGTATGGGTGAATTTTTTTTTAATCAAAAGATATCTATGACTTGTTTATGTTTTACATCCATCAACATCCTAAAGCAGATCTTGGAGAAAAGGGAAAAAAGAGAATAGGAATGGATGGAAGCAATTTTTTTAAAAGAGGCAAGGCTCACCAATAAACCCTATTCTAAAGGACCTATGATGTCATGCATATTCTTTCTGTATATTCAGATCAAACACTTCTCCATGGTTAATTATTAACACCTGATGATCAACCCACTAGTAATGATAGCTGATCTCATTTTAACTGGGTTAGCCCTTAGACCAATGACATATAGTCTATCACTGAACCTTCACTCAAAACCTGTATTCATTGGTAGGATTTGTCAAAGATTGTTCTATGTGGGCTAGAGTCTTCAAGAACTCAGGATCAGATCCAAATGAAAAAGAGGCATCCAATTAGGACCTTGAAGGAAGATCTATAACTCCGTACTCATAAAGTGGCTTAATTGTTTAATTATGATTGATCTGAGTTATGCATTGTCAGAACTAAATGGTGATTATTTTGCTATACCCAACTTTAAATTAATTTAGACAAAATTGATATATTGGGAAAAGTACTAGGACTAGCCTCAGAGGACATTAATTTAGAAACTGGTTCCAACTATTTGAGTGACCTTGGGTGAATCAAATATCTTCTCTGGACTGTTTCTACATTTGTAAAATAGGGGGAATGAACGAAACAATAATTTAGAATCACAGAATCATTGCTCTAGAGCTAGGTATCTAACTCTATTAAGCCCTACTCTCTTTCCTGAGACTTAATCCCTGCATTATCAACTGCTTACTAAACATTTAAAATTTTGTATCTCATAGGCATCTCAGACTCAACATGTCTTGCTCATGATAATCTCATCCAAAGCCATTACTCTTCCAAACTTACTTATTTCAATCAAAGACACCCAGGTTCACATCCACTTGTAAGTCTTAACCAAATATCCAATTAATTGAGTCTTGTCACCTCCACAACATATCATTCATAATGTGATTCATATTCAAAAGGTATGAACAGAGAGTTTTCAAAGAAAGAAATTCAAGGGATAAGCTGTCATGTAAAATGCTCTATATTACTAATAATTAGAGAAATGCAAATTAAAGTAAACGTTATGTTCCACCTCATAGCTAGTAGATTGGCATCGCTGGCAAAAAATAAAATAAAATGGGGCATGGAGCCAAGATGGTGGCATCAAAGCAAGAAAACTCTGTGGCTCCCCCCATAACCACCTCAAATACCTATAAAATATGACTCTAAACAAATTTTAGAGCTACAGAACCCCCAAAGTGACAGAGAGAAACAAATCTCCCACTGAAGGAAGTCTAGCAGGCAGACAGGAAGGGTTCATTTCAGCACACTGGAAGCTGACCCTAGACCTGCTTGAGCCTCCAGTTGAGCCCCAGGGTGGCCCTAAAACAGCAACTGGAGCAGACTCTGGGAGAGAGGATCACCAGCAGCAGCGGTGGTTTCCAGAATTATCAACCCTTAAATGCCAAAGAAAAAGTGAGAGGTCAGTGTAGAACTCAGTTGGAATTGGGGGGGGGGGGTAGAGGAGTGGGTCTGGCCCCAGCCCTCGAAGGTAGAAGTGGTGGAGGTGTGGCAGCCCTGCAGCCACTTGCACATGGCTGCTTCAGAACTCCTGGCATGCAGATCATAGGTGGGCCAAGAGAACATTTAGAGGGTAATTACTCTTGATTTAACCTGCCTGGATGTGGATCATGGTCTTGGGTGGTGGTTCTTAGGTGTGTGACCAGTGAGCCAGAGTTTGTAGGGGCTGCAGAGATGTCACACTCCTAACAGCTCCAGCAACTACAAAAACCTCATCAATTTGGGACAAAGCTCTCACCTCTGAGAAGCGGAGTTCTACTGTAGCAAAGAGTTCAAAAGTCAAGTAATTGAGAGGCAATATGAGCAAGCAAAGGAAGCAAAGCAAGCACAGCAATCCAACTTCAGATTCCTTTTTTGTGGATACAAAGGATCAAAGCATGGAATGGGAGGAAGAAAAGGATGTCAGAACTCCTGCACCAAAAGCCTCCAAGAAAAATATGAACTGGTTATAGGCCATGGAGGAGCTCAAGAAGGATTCTGAAAATCAAGTAACAGAAATGGTGGAAAAATTCGAAAGAGAAATGAGAATGATGCAAGAAAATCATTAAAATGGAGTCAACAACCTGACTGAAGAAAATAACACCTTAAAAAATAGATTAGCTCTAACGGCAAAAGAGTTCTACAAAGCCAATGAAGAGAAGAATGCCTTAAAAGCCAAATTTGCCAGATGGAAAAAGAATTTCAAAAGTTCACTGAAGAGAACAATTCCTTCAAAATTAGACTGGAGCAAATGGGAGCTAATGACTTTATGAGAAATCAAGATACTATTAAACAGATCCAAACAAATGAAAAAAAATAAAAGGCAATGTGAAATATCTCATTGGAAAAACCACTGATCTGGAAAATAGATCCAGGAGAGACAATTTAAAAATTACTGGGCTACCTGAACGTCAAGATCAGAAAAAGAACCTAGAAATCATCTTTCAAGAAATTCTCAAGGAAAACTTCCCTGATATTTTAGAACCAGAGGGCAAAATAGAACTTGAAAGAATTCACCAATCACCTCTTGAAAAAGATCCTAAAAAGAAAACTCCTAGGAACATTGTAGCCAGGTTCCAGGGTTCCCAGATCATGGAGGAAATGTTACAAGCAGCCAAGAAGAAATAATTTGAATATTGTGAGAAAACAATCAGTATAATACAGGATCTAGCAGCTTCTACTTTAAGGGATCGAAGGGCTTTGGAATATAATATTCTGGAGGTCAAAGGAGCTAGGATTAAAACCAAGAATCACCTACCCAGCAATAGTGAGTATAATGTTTCAGGGGAAAATATGGTTATTCAATGAAATAGAGGATTTTCAAGCATTCTTGCTGAAAAAAACAGAACTGAAAAGAAAATTTGACACTCAAATACAAGAAGCATGTTTACCTTCTGGTAAATATGAAAAAGAAATCATAAGGAACTTAACAAAGTTGAACTATTTACATGCCTACACGGAAGAATGATAATTGTAACTTATGAAACTTTTCTCAATATGAAGATAGTTGAAAGGAATACAAATGTGTGTATATGTATATGTATATGTACATATGTATGTATATGTATATATATATGTCTATATAGGAGGGTATATGTGCATATGAATACATATGTGAGTGTGTGTATATATGTGTACAGTTATAAATATAAGGCAAAGGATCAATTGAATAGGAAGGGATGATATTTAAAAGGTGAAACTGAGAGGTAAGAGAGGAATATAATGAGAGGACATGGGGAAAGACATAATGGGGTAAATTATCTCATATAGAAGAGGCAAGAGATAACTATTGCAATGGAGGGAAGGAACTGGAAGGCAAAAGGGAATGGGTCAACCTTACTCTCTTTGAATTTGGCTTCAAGAGGGAATGACATGCACATTAAATTAGATATCTTGCCCTACAGGAGAGTAGGGGGGAAAGGAATGACAGGGGGGATGATGGAGGGGAGATCAGGTGGGGGGAGGGTAATTAGAAGCACACACTTTTGAAAAGGGACAGGGTCAATGTAGAGTATAGAATAAGTGGGGGTTGGGATAGGACGGAGGGAAATATAGTCAGTCTTTCGCAATATATCCACTATGGAAATGTTTTGCATAACTACACGTGTACAACCTATATTGAATTGCTTATTTTCCCAGTAAGGGTGGTTGATGAGGGAGAAAGGGAAAGAATCTGGAATTCAACATTTAAATCAAATGTTAAAAAATTATTATTATTATTATTATTGTTATTAGCATTATTATTTTACATGCATCTAGGATATAAGATATACAGGCCCTGGGGTATGGAGATCCATTTTGCCCTACCAGAAAGTAGGAGGAGGGATGTGGGAGGATATAGGAGAGAGCAGATTGAGTAGGGGTTATACAGTGGGATCACTGTTTTGGGGTGGTAGGTAGGGGAAAGATGGGGAGAAAATTTGTAATTCAAAATCTTAGGGAAATGAATGATGTAAATTGAATAAAACATAAAATTTAATTTAAAAATAAAATAAAATGGCAAATACTGGAGGATCTGTGGGAAAACAGGCAAATTAATGCACTTTGTAGAGATATGAACTGATATAGTCATCCTGCATAGCAATATGACACCATGGCCCAAATCAGTAAACTAGGAACACCATTTTGCCCAGAGGAATCACTAATAGACATTTGACAAATGTACCTAATAAAGAAAGAAAATAACTCATATTACAAAAATACTTAAGAAAATGACACCTTGAAAATTAGAATTGGACAAGGTGCAGCCGCTGAATTTATAAGAGATCAAGAAATAATTAAATAAAATGTGAAGAATTTAAAAAAAAAAGAAGAGAAAGTGGAACATGAAAAAAATCTACTCATTTCTGGAACAGATCAAGAAAAGAAAACATAGGGCAGCTAGGTGGTGCAGTGAATAGAGCACTGGCCATGGAGTCAGGAGGACCTGAGTTCAAATCTGGCCTCAGACACTTAATAGAAAAACTAGTCATGTGACTTTGCACAAGTCGCTTAACCCCAACTGCCCTCCAAAAAGCAAAAAATTAAAAAATTTTAAATAAAAAAAATTTTTAAGAGAAGAGAAAACATAAGAATAATTGAAGTACCTGAAAACTATGATAAAAAAAGAATCATGATACAATTAATAAAAGAAATAATTCAACAAAATTGTCCTGAACCCTATTAGAACAAGGGGGAAAGGAGAAATAGAAAAATCTATTGAATATCACTTGAAAGAGATCTTATGAAGAAAACTTGTAGGAATATTATAGTCAAATTCCAAAACTCCCAGCTAAAGGACAAAATATTAAAAGCAACAAGAAAAAAATCAATTTAAATATGATGGTGCCACAATTAGCATCACACAAGACCTAGCAGCAGAGACACTAAAGAACCACAGGTTCTTTACTGAAGAGTAAAATAACTGGGAATCAGGCTAAAAATATCATATTCAGCAAAGTTAAGCATAACCTGAACGGGAAAAAAAATAGACATTTGATCAACTGTCAGACTTTCAAGACTTTGTTAAAAAAAAAAAACACTTGACCTTAACAGAAGATTTGACATATAAGAGCCAAGAGAAAAATAAGGTGCAAACCAAAGACTGATAACAAGGGATCCATAAGGACAGGCCATTAACTTTTTATATATGTAAAATGTATATATGTCTAAGATTGTCATTAGTAATTGGGTAGTTCATAAAAAATATTGGGGTAGACCTGAGTATAATATAACCTTAAAAAGTAAAACCATTTAGGAACAGCTAAAAAGAGTAAGTATTTTATGCAAATGAGATGCAAGAGGAAGACCTGATACAGAAGAATTAGATGGGGGAAGAGGTCTGATAGTTCTAATCTGCTTTTTATCAGGATGGGTTTAAAAGGGAATGATACATATATATTCAAAAGAGTAAAAAAGTCTTCCAAATTCAGAAGAAATAAATCAGTAAAGGGATAGGGAGTGGGGAGAGGACAAGGGAAGGATCTCTACAAGGATGGGTGAGAGAATCAGCTTAAAGGGAGGTATAGAAGGGTGCCTAGATCAATGTGAATGGGAGCATAAGGGAGGGATCTCTAGAGGGAAGAATGAAGTAATAGGTAATAGGGGGCTACAGAAAAGCATTTAGATTTATGGGAATGGGGACAGTGGAGGGATGCTTGCAAGAAGGAGGCTAATAGGAAAGCAAGATAGCAAGTGGAAGTAAAGTAGAGGAGACAGGAGGGATAGCAAACAAGAGATATGCACAAACATAAAAACAAAGATCAGAAGTAGAATTTGTTATGGATAATATATGTCTATATATTTGTGTATGTAAGTGTATATATGTATATGTGTGTATATATCTATATTTATATAGGACTATATGCACACTTAATTGTAGACTGGTTGGGGATGGGAGGATAAGGCAGGAAGAGTGAAAAAAGAACAAAGTACGAAGTGCATAGCAGAGAACAAAAGAAAACTTACAAGGAAAGAAAGAAAAGGACAGCTCTCAACACAACATAAAGTATTTATCTTACAGGCTTTCTTGAAATGAAAATGTATTGTTACATATTTTGAATCCTCTCTTACATTCTGCTATGTAGGTGATATGTTTTTTTTTTCCTTTTCTTACTTTGCATTTAAGTTCCAATATTTAAGTTTATGATTTTTTTTTTCTCAAAATGAATTCTGAATGGCACAACAACCAAAAGGACAGGGTAAAACAATTTTCCAGTCCAAGACAACTTAGCAAATTGGCAGAAAAAGTCTGTCTCACTGGGGTGAGAGTGGAATACAGTCCAGTACATGTCAAAAGAGCACAAGACAAACACAGCAGGCTTTGGGAGTCAATGGCAGTGGTAAATGAATCTACAATGGAAGCTTCAGAAGCTATTGGTCCACAGATGGTAAGGGCATCAACAATTGGTCAGAAGGAGATTACAAGGAACACTTTGCTGGCACTGGGTGTAGGACTCTCTTGCATTATCAACAAACACTTCTGGGCCAAAGCTCCAGGACAAAGAAGAGGAACATTAACACACTAAAGTCTGAGGCCAAGGGTACAAGGAACCTGCTCACAATTCCAGGGCAGAAAAATGTACTTGTTGTCACTCACAAAACAGAGCACAGGCCATGAGAGCACTGAACACACTTCTGTTTATATCATGCCTTCCTTGGATGAACTTGGATGAACTAAACTTCCTTGGAGGAACTAAAAACCTACAGATCTCCAGAACTATCTCCAAAAAAAAGCAGCATGGAAAATCTGAAGCATGGGAGAGTGCCCCCTCTAGCTAGGAGCTAGGAGCCCAGCTTTATAATTTAAAAGTAAAGAAAAAGGCCAGGAGTCAAGATGGCAGAGCAAGCAGTAAATTGCCATAACTGTCTCATATTCACTTTCAAACAAAAATAAAATAGCTCCCCCAAACAAATCTTGGAACAGCAGAACTAGCAAAAAGATGGGGTAAAGCAATCTTTTAGTCCAAGAAAACTGGAAGATAGGCAGGAAAAGTCTTTCTTACTCTGGTAAAAGGGAAGACCAGTCCAGGACAGGAAGCACCCCTCCAGCAAGCCAGTAGAAAAGACCACCTCAGCAAACTACTGATAGATCCTGAGATCAGTGCAGTGGAACAGGCAAATGCCAACACAGTGACCCCTACATGCCTCAGTATAGCCAGGAGATGGATAGATTCCAGCTCCAAGAACTTCCATGTGCTTTAGTATAGTTCTTGGCAGACAGGTAGACACCAACCCTATAAGTGCCTAAGAAAAGGCAACCACCAGTGCTGGGCCCCTATATGTGTTTCAACTTAGCCATGGGCAAACAGGTGGCCTTCAGCAGCTGGGTCACCATGTGCTTCAGTGTATCCTTCAGAAAATATAGAAACACTCCATCATCCTAAGCACATGCCATATACCAGCAGTACGACCTCAGCTCAGAACCAGTTAGCAGCTGCAAAATCCAAAAGGATTGGAAGTAATTGGACATGATATTTCAGAAGGCAAAGGGGCTAGGACTACAACCAAGAATCAGTTACCTGACAAAATTAAGCATAATACATCAAGGAGAAAAAAAATTCATTCCATGAAATAGACATTCAAGCTTTCACATGGAGAAGACCAGAATTAAACCAAAAATTTGACCTCTGATATCAAGACCCAAGAGAAAAATAAACAGATAGAGAGAGAAAAGAAAACATAAGAGGTTACATGGGAAGATAATACTTATAATAATTTTTTTTTCCTTTTTATTTTTTGGAGGACAATTGGGGTTAAGCAACTTGCCCGAGGTCACACAGCTAGTTTTTGCGTTAAATGTCTGAGGCTGGATTTGGACTCAGGTCCTCCTGACTCCAGGGCCAGTGTTCTATTTATTGTGCCCCTTAGCCACCCCTTAATACTTATAATTCTTTTAAAATTGTATTACAATAGTACAGTTATAAGGAATGCGCATCAGCAGAGGGTGTGGGTATAAGGTGAATTTGAGAGAATAACAGGAAAAAATAAGGGATGAGAAAGAGGAGTATACTTAGTGCAGAAGGAAGGGAGAGGTGAAATGGGATAATTTATTTCACATGAAAAGGTACAAAAGACCTATTATAGTGGAGGGAAAGATGGGAAGGAGGGTGATAAATGTTGTTTGAACCTTACTCTCATCATTATTGGTTCAAAGAAGGAATTATATACACAGTCAACTGAAAAGAGAAATCTATCTTACCTAACAAGGAAGTAGGAAGGGAAGAGATTAAATAAAGGGGAGAGAGAGAGTAACAGAAGTAAGGGCAGATTTCAGGAGGTGATAGAGAGAAACAAAACAATGATGAGAAGGGAAAGGGTGAAAGGAGAGAGAGGTCAAACAGGAGGAAAAAATAAGATGGAGGGAAATACACAGTTAATAATCATAACTGCTAAAATGAATGGGATAAATTCTCCCATAAAATGGAAGCAGATAGCAGAGTGGATCAAAAACCAGAATCCTGCAATATGTTATTTACAAGAAATACAATTGAAGCAGAGAGACACACACAGGGTAAACGTAAGGATCTGGAGCAAAATCTATTGGGCTTCAGCTGAAGTTAAAAAAAAAATGCAGGGGAGAAATGCTGATATTAGACAAAGGAAAAGCAAATATGGATTTAATTAAGAGATAAGTAAGGAACTACATCTTGCTAAAAGGTACCATAGACAATGAAGTAATATCAAAGCTACACACACACACACACACACACACAGAGTGGTATAGCAAACAAATTTGGAAAGGAGAAGATAAGCGAGTTACTGGAAAAAAAAATTTACAGCAAACCTATACTTGTGGGGGAACTCGTGTCCCCTCTTGGATCTAGACAAATCCAACCAAAAAATAAACAAGAAGAAATTAAGGAGGTAAACAAAATATTAGAAAACTTAGATATGACAGAGTTTTGGAGAAAACTGAATGAGAATGGAAAGGAATATACTTTTTTTTTTTTATCTCAGCAGCATATGGCACCTACACAAAGATTAACCATATGCTAAGGGTCAAAAACCTCAAAATCAAATGTAGAAAGACAGAATTAGGGAGGTAGAGTCAAGATGGCAGTGTAGAAGCAGGAAAACTCCACAGCTCCCACATAGCCACCTCAAATACCCATAAAAAATTACTCTAAATAAATTTTAGAGCTATAGAACCCACAAAAGTACAGAAAAACACATCACCCACTGACGGCAGCTCATCAGGCAAGACAGGAAGGACACATCACAGCAAGCTGGGAGCTCAAACCAGTCGCTTGGCATTGGAGCCACCAGGACAAGCTGCAGGTGGAGCCTTCAGGAGAGTGGATCAGTGGCAGTTGTGGTGATTTCCAGAATAATCAAGCCATCAGAAATAAGGACTAAGTGAAAGATTAGTGGAATTCAGCTAAATTCGGGGGAAATAGTCTGGCCAAACTGCTCCCAGGGCAAGGAAGCAGCAGAAGCAGTGTGGAAGCCTCCAAGTGGTTGCTTCAGAGCTCGTGGCCTGCAGATCAAAGGGAGGCCAAGCGATCATTCAGGGGCTAAGTGCTCTTGCCTTAACTGGCCTGGATCAGGATCATGGTCTTGACTGGTGGTCCTGAGGTGCATTTCAGTGAGCCAAAGCTGGTGGGGGCTGCAGCAGCCTCCTAATAGCTCCAGCATCTGTGAAAACACCAGTGATTTGGGACAGAGCTTTCCCCTCTGAAAGCAGATTTCCACAGAGCTAAAAAGTCAAGTACTTGACTGGCAACAAGAGCAGGCAAAGGAAGCAAAGTAATAACAGCAATCCAACTTTAGATTCCTTTTTTCGGGACAAAAAGCATCAAAGCATGGGAAGGGAGGAAGACAACACAGTCAGAACTCCCACACCAAAAGCTTCCAAGAAAAATGTATACTTGTTTCAAGCCCTAGAGCAGCTTAAGAAGGATTTTGAAAACCAAATAAGAGAAGTAGAGGAAAAATTGGGTAGAGAAATGAGAGTGATGCAAGAAAATCATGAAAAGAGAGTAAGCAACCTGACTGAAGAAAATAACACCTTAAAAAATAGATAAACTCAAATGGCAAAAGAGGCCCAAAAAGCCAATGAGGAAAACAATGCCTTAAAAAAGTTGAATTTGCCAGATGGAAAAAGAATCTCAAAAGCTTTCTGAAGAGAATAATTCCTTCAGAATTAGAGTGCAGCAAGCAGAAGCAAATATCTTTATGAGAAATCAATATACTATTAAACAGATCCAAACAAATGAAAAAATAGAAAGCGATGTGAAACATTTCCTTGAAAAAACCACTGACCTGAAAAATAGATCCAGGAGAGACAATTTAAAAATTATTGGACTACCTGAAAGTCACAATCAAAAAAAGAACCTAGAAAGCATCCTTCAAGAAATTCTCAAGGAAAATCGCCCTGATATTTTAGAACCAGAGGGCAAAATAGAACTTGAAAGAATTCACCAATCACCTCTTGAAAAAGATCCCAAAAAGAAAACTCCTAGAAATGTTATAGCAATGTTCCAGAGACCCCAGATCAAGGAGAAAATATTACAAGCTGCCAAGAAGAAACAATTTGAATACTGTGGAAACACAATTAGGATAACCTAGAATCAATCAACTTCTACATTAAGGGATCAAAGGCCTGGAATATAATATTCCAAAACTCAAGGGAGCTAGGATTAAAACCAAGAATCACCTACCCACCAAAACTGAGAATAATATTTTAGGGGAAAATATGGTCATTCAATGAGGTGGAGGACTTTCAAGCATTCTTGAGGGAAAAACCAGAATTAAACAGAAACTTTGACACTCAAATACAAGAAGCATGAGAAGATAAACATGGAAAAGAAATCATAAGGAACTTATCAAAGTTGAACTATTTACATGCCAACATGGAAAAACGATAACTGTAACTTATGAAACTTTTCTCAGTGTGAGGATAGGTGAAGGGAATACAAATATATATATACATATATACATATATAAATACATATACATATACGTACACATATGTCTATATAGGAGGGCATATAAATATGTATGAATACATATGTGAGTATGTGTATATGTGTGTACATAGAGGACACAGGATCAGTTGAATAGGAAGGGACGATACTTTAAAAGGTGAAATTCTTAGGTAGGAGAGGAATAGAGTGAGAGGAGACAGGGAGAGACAGAACGGGATTAATCATCTCACATAGAAGAGGCAAGGGATAACTGTTACAATGGAGGGGAAGAACAGGAAGGCAAAAGAGAAAGGATCATTGAATTTGGCTTAAGAAAGGAATGACATAAACTCTAAACTGGCTATCTTGCCACACAGGAGAGTAGAGGGAATGGGGATGAGAGGAATGATGATGGAGGGGAGGACAGAGTAGGGGCAGGGTTGCTGGAAGCACACACTTCTGTAAAGGGACAGGGGCAGGGTAGAGAATAGAATAAGAGGGGGGCTGGATAGGAAGAAGGGACATATAATCAGTCTCTCACAACATGTCCATTGTGGAGATGTTCTATATAACTACACATGTACAGCCTGTATTGAATTGCTTGTCTTTCGGGGGAGGGGGGAAAGAGGGGGAGTTAATGAGGGAGGAAGGGAAAGAATCTAGAATTTAAAGTTCTATAATCAAATGTTAAATATATATATGTATAAATATATATATATATTATTATTATTATTATTATTATTATTATTATTATTAACTACATGCAACTGGAAATTAAGATATACAGGCACTGGGGTAGGGATATCCATCTTGCCCCACCAGAAAGTCAGAGGGGCAATGGGGGAAGACATAGGAGAGAAAAGATTGGGGGAGAGGTTATACAGTGGGATGGCTGCTTTGGGGTGGTAGGTGGGGGAAAGATGGGGAGAAAATTTGTAACTCAAAATCTCATGAAAATGAATAACGTAAAGAAAAAAACAAATGAATTCTTTTAAAAAGACAGATTTATTAATTGTATACTTTTCAGAAAATAATGAAACAAAAATTGCATTCAACAAAGGACAATGGAACTACAGATTAAAAATTAATTGCAAATTCATAATCTAATCCTAACAAATAAGTTGGACAAATCATATGAATAATTAATATTTTCAATAAACAGAATGACAATAATGAGACAATATGCCCAAGTTAATGGAATGCAGTGAAAGCAGTGCTTATGGGGAAATTTATTTTTCTAAATTCTTACATCAACAATATAGAAAAAAAAAGGACAGATCAATGAATTGGGCATGCAACTATAAAACTAGAAAAAGAAGAAATTAAAAATCACCTTTGAGAAACAAAACAAGAATCTTGAAAATCAAAAAATCAGATGAATAAGATTGAAAGTTTAAAAAAAATTGAGCTAATAAATATAGGAACTAGTTTTAGGGGAGGCAATTAAGATAAATAAGGCATTGGTTAATTTTATTTTAAAAAAGAAAGAAGAAAACCAAATATCCAGTATCAAAAAATGAAAAGACTGAAATCACTTCTGGTGAAGAAGAAATGAAAGCATTTATTAGGAATATTTTACCCAATGATAGGCCAATCAATCTGACAATCTCAGTGAAATCAATAAATTTTTATGAAAATATAAATTACTGAAATTAACAGATCAGGAACTAGAATGCCTAAATAATCCCATTTTAGGAAAAGAAATTGATTGAACAATCTGTTATTGAACTCCCTAAGGAAAAAATCCCCAGGGCTAAATGGGGTTCACAAGTGAATTCTATCTAATATTTAAAGAATAATTAATACCAAATACTAGATAAACTTTTGGGGAAAATAGGCAAAGAATAAATCTTACCAAACACCTTTCATGGAACAAACATGGTGCCGATAGCAAAACCAAGAAGAGATAAAAAAGAAAAGGAAAATTATAGACCAATTTCTCTATGAATATCAATGCAAAAATTTTGGACAAAATACTAGAATGGTGATTACAGTAATATAGCACAAGGTTTGTATAGTATGACCAGTAGGATTAATAACAGAAATGCAGCATTAGCACAATAGTAGGAAAATTATTAACATAATTGATCATATCCATAACAAAAACAACAGAAATCATATTATTGCAATATATGCTGAAAAAAACTTTTGACAAAATACAGCACTCATTTTATTACACTAGAGAGCAAAGAAATTACGATAATATTCCTTAAGATGATAAGGAGCATCTATCTAAACCATCAGCAAACATTATATATAATGAGGATACACTAGAAGCCTCACCAAAAAGTTCACATGTGAGGCAAGGATACCAATTAACACTAGAAATGTTAGCTATAGCAATGAGAATAAAAATAAATAAAAAGAATTAGACAATGCAGAAACAAAATTATTGCTCTTGGCAGATGATATCATAGTATACTCAGTAAATGCTATAGAACTGAATAAAAACCTGTATGAAATAATTAGCAACTTTAGCAAAGTTGTAGGACAGAATAATAAGCTCACAGAAATCATCAGCAATTTTTTATATGCACAACAAAGCTCAACAGCAAGAGATAGAAAAAGAAATTAAAGTAAAATAACTGTAAATAATATAAAATACTTGGTTTTCTACCTACCAAAACAAAACAAGGAACTCTATGAATACAATTATAAATCACTTTTCATTTAATAAAGCCAGATCTAAGCAACTGGAAAAAAAATCAGTTGCTCATGGATAGACTGAGTCAATATAATGCAAAAGACAACTATGCCTAAATTAATTTACTTATTCAGTGCCATACCAATTAAACTATTAAAAATATTTGATTGAGCTAAGAAAAATAACAATAAATTTCATATGGAAGAGCAAAAGATGAATATCAAAAATACGAAGAAAGATAGACTAGCAATATCAGATCTAAAATTGTATCATAAGGCAGTAGTCATGAGAACTATCTGGTACTAGCTAAATAATAGAGTGGTGGATCAGTGGAATAGACTAGATACAAAAGACACGGTAGTAGAGTTTGATAAACCCAAAGACCCCAGACTTTAGGATAAGAACTCCCTACTTGACAAAAACTGCTGGCAAAACTGGAAAACAATAGGACACAAACAAGGTATAGACCAATGTCTCATACCATATTCTGAGATAAGGTCAAAATGAGGAGACAAACAGAGTGCCAAGATACCATATGGTTTTTCCTTTTTGATTCTGCCACCACAAAGGTCCTCTTCTCAATTCTACTTTCTATAGCCTTGAGTTCTCCTTATAAATGGTCATTGGCTCCTACCCAGGAGTTCTAGGGTTCACAAGTTGTGGGGTTTACACATTCTGTTTCTTAACAGACTTGACACAGAACTCAAAAGAAACTTGAATTGAAACAAGGTGTCAATTCAATAACTGAAACAAGGTGTGAACTACTTCTGTGCTTGCCATTACAGTGACACAGAGCAACCTATACCCCAGAAGCAGAGATCCACTTTAAAAGCCATGAAAAAATGATAATAATAGGCAAAAAGCATAGAAAAGCAAGAACCATAGATTTTTTTACTATGAGGACAGGAAAGATAAAAATATCAATTAAAAAGAGGGCACCATGGACACTATACCCACATCTGAAACTTCAAAAGGGAATATCACCTTGTCCCAAGCCCAAAAAGCATTCTTGGAAGAGTTCAAGAAGGATTTTCCAAGTCAAATTAGAGAGGAAGAAGAAAAATTGAAAAATTCTTTCAAAAATACAATTGACAAAATGGAAAAAAAGATCACTGAAGAGAACAACTCCTTAAAAAGTACAATTGGCTAACTGGTTAAGGAGGTACAAAACTGAACTGGAGAAAATAACTCCCAAAAAAGTGAAATTGGCCAAATGGAAAAGGAGGTACAATAGCTAACTGAAGAAAACAGTTCATTAAAAATTAGAATTGGGCAAGTAGGAGCTGATGAATCTATGAGGCATCAAGAATCAGTCAAAATCTTAAAGACTGAAAAAATAAAAGAAAACATAAAATATCTCATTGTAAAAACAACTGACCTGAAAAATAGCTCTGGGAGAGATAATCTAAGAATTATTGGTCTACCAGAAATTTATGATGAAAAAAAGAGCCTGGACAGTATCTTCCAAGACATGATCAGGGAAAATTACCCTGAGATCCTAGAAACAGAGGGTAAAATAGTCATCAAAGAATCCACAGATCACCTCCTGAAAAAGATCCCAAATTGAAAACACTAGGGAATACCGTAGCCAAATTTCAGAATTATCAGCTCAAGGAGAAAATATTCCAAGTAGCCAAAAATTAACAAGTCAAATATTGTGTAAATACAGGCAGAAACACACAGTATGTTGCAGTTTCTACATTAAAAGATCAGAGGGATTGGAATATGATACTTTGACAAGCAAAAGAGCTTGGACTCCAACCAAGGATCAACTACTCAGCAAAACTGAGCATAATCTTTCAGGCAAGGAGATGGACAGTCAATGAAATAAGGGATTTCCAGACCTTCCTGATAAAAAGGCCAGAGGTCAATGGAAAATTTAACCTTCCAATGTAAGATTCAATAGAGGCATAAAAAGGTAAATAGGGGAAAGAAAAGAAAAGAAAATATTATTCAATATGGGCAAACTGTTAATGTCTATACATGGGAGGATGATAATTATAAATATTGAAAACTATATCTTTATTATGACATTTAAAAATGATATACATAGAGGGTTTGGGTATAAATTAACTGATGTGATAAAAAGCCTAAGTAAGGGGTGCAAAGGCATTGTAATGGGAGAAGAGGAAAGGAGGCAGGAACAGTAAATTACATCACATGAAGAGACAGAAAAACATATTACAGTAGAGGGAGAAATGAAGGGAGATGAGCATTGTTTGAACTTTTCTTTCATAAAATTAGATTCAAGGCAGGAATAACATACTCAGTTAAGTATAGAAATCTAACTTTCCCTAAAAGCAATAAAGAGAGAAAGGGGAAAGAAAAGGGAGGGAGGCTGAGAGAAGGGAAGGAAGATTGAGGGAGGCTGTGGTCAAAAGCAAAATTATTTTGAGGAGGGAAACAGAGAAGGGATAAATAAAAACACAAATGGGGTGAATAGAATAAAGAGAAAGACACAGATAGTAAGCATAACTTTGAATGTGAACAAGATGAACTCTTCCATAAAACAGAAGTGGATAGCAGAATAGATTAAAAATCATAATCCTACAATATGTTGTTTACAAGAAACAGGGGGACACACATAGTAAAGGTAAAAGGCTGGAGGAGAATATGTTGTGCTTCAGTTGAAGTAAAAATAACAGGGGTAGCAATCCTAATCTCAGGCAAAGCAAAAGCAAAAATAGGTCTAATCAAAAGATATAAGGAAGGAAACTATATCCTGCTAAAAGGTACCATAGATGATGAAGTACTATTATTACTAAACATATATGCACCAAGAGGTATAGCTCCCAAATTCTTAGAGGAGAAGTTAAGGGAGCTGCAGGAAGAAACAGACAGCAAAATAATACTAGTAGGGGACCTCAACCTTCCCCTCTCTGAACTTGATAAATCTAACCTCAAAATAAACAAGAAAGAAATTAAGGAGGTGAATAGAATTTTAGTAAAGTTAGATGTGGTAGACCTCTGGAGAAAACCGAATGTGGATAGAAAGGAATATATTTTTTTCTTGGCAGTACATGACACAAAATTTGACGAGGTACTATGGCATAAAAACTTCACAATCCAGTTCAGAATGGCAGAAATATTAAATTCATTCTTTTCAGATCATGATGTAATAAAATTATATGTAATAAAGGGTCATGGAAAGATAGATGAAAATTAATTGGAAACTTAATAATCTAATCCTAAAGAATTAGTGGGTCAAAAAACAAATCATAGAAACTATCAGTAACATCATTCAAGAGAATGACAATAATGAGACAACATACCAAAACTTATGGGATGCAGCAAAAGTGGTTCTTTGGGGAAGTTTTATATCTCTGAATGCTTACATGAATAAAATAAAGAAAAGAAGATCAATGAATTGGACATGGAACTGAAAAACCTAGAAAAAGAACAAATTGGAAATCCTCAATTAAATACCAAATTAGAAATACTGAAAACCAAAGGAGAGATTAATAAAATTGTAATCAAGAAAACTATTCAACTAATAAATAAAACTAAGAGCTGGTTTAATGGGAAAAAGCAATAAAATTGATAAACCATTGGTTAATTTAATTTTAAAAAAGAAGAAAACCAAATTACCAGGATCAAAAATTAAAAGGGTAAATTCACCATCAATGAAGAGGAAATTAAAACAATACTTAGGAATTATTTGCCCAATTTTATGTCTATAAATTTGACAATTTTAGCGAAATGGATGCATATCTTCAAAAAAAAAAAACAATAAATTGCCCAAATTAACAGAAGAGGAAGTAAAATAGCTAAATAACACCACCTTAGAAAAAGAAATTGAAAAAGTCATCAACGACCTCCCTAGGAAAAAAAATCTCCAGGGCCAGAAGGATTTACAAGCAAATTCTATGAAACATTTAAAGAACAATTAATTCCAATAATATATAGACTATTTTGGAAAATTTATGGAGAACAAGTTCTGCCAAATTCTTTTTAATGATACAAATACTGTACTGATACCTAAACTAGGAAGAGCCAAAACAGAGAAAGAAAATTATAGACCAATTTTCCTAATGCACATAGATGCAAAAATTTTAAATAAATTATTAGCAAAAGGAGTACAAACACGTTATCGTTCTCTTCTTTCATGTCTGGTTTTGCTTTTTTTTTCCTTTTCCCAGTGATCACTCATTGGTTACAACCCTTCTATATGACCAAACTATTGTACAATGTGAAAGTATTTGCAGATCCTATACACAATTGCACGCCATCATGGGGGGGGGGGTGGGGAGGGAGGGGAGAAAATCTGAAACTCAAGTGATTGTGGAACTGAATCTTGTAAATTAAAAGTAAATGAGTAAATAAAAACAATTTTTAAAAAAAAAGGAGTTCAGCAGCTTATCTTAAGAGTAATACACTTTTAACAAGTAGGATTTGTACCTGGAATGCCAGACTGGTTCATTATTAGGAAAACTATGAGCCTAATTGATCATATTAACAACAAACATAACAGAAATCATATGATTATTTCAATAGATGCCAAAAAAGCTTTTGACAACATACAACACCCATTCCTATTAAAAATACTAGAAAGCACAGAAATAAATGGACTCTTCCTTAAAATGATAAGTAGAATATACCTAAAATCATCAGCAAGCATATATGTAATGAGGATAAGCTAGGGGCATTTCCAATAAGATCAGGGGTGAAATAAGGATCTCCATTAACACCAGTTTTGTTCAATATTTTACTAGAAATATTAGATTTAGCAAATAAGAGAAGAAAAACAAATCAAAAGAATTAGAAGAGGCAAAGAAGAAATTGAGTTATCCCTCTTTCAGACAATATCATGATATACTAGAGAATCCTGAAAAATCAAGTAAAAAACTACTTGAAATAATAAACAACTTTAGCAAAGTTGCATGATATAAAATAAACCCACATAAATCATTAGCATTTCCATATATTACTAACAAGGCCCACCAGCAAGAGATAGAAAAAGAAATTCCATTTAAAGTTACTGTAGATATAATAAAATATTTGAGAGTTTACCCAGAAACTATATGAACACAATTAGAAAACACTTTTCACACAAATAAAGTTAGATCTAAATAATTGGAAAAACATCAGTTGCTTAGGCTAAGCTAATATAATAAAAGTGACAATTCTACCTAAGTTAACTTACTTATTTGGTACCATGCCAAACTATCAAAAAATACTTTATAGAGCTATGAAAATAATAACAAAATTCATTTGGAAGAGCAAGAGTTTCAGAATATCAAGGGAATTAATGAAAAGAAATTCTAGGGAAGGCAACCTAGCCATACTAGATCTTAAATTGTATTACAAAGCAGCAATCACCAAAACTACTTGGTACTGGCTAATAAATAAAAGAGTAGATCAGTGGAATAGGTAAGGTACACAAGACAAAGTGATGATAGCAATCTACTGTTTGATAAACCCAAAAGACCCCAGCTTCTGTGATAAGAACTCATTATTTGACAAAAACTGCTGAGAAAACTGGAAAATATTATGGCAGAAACTGGGCATAGACCTATGTCTGACACCACATACCAGAAAAAGTTCAAATGGGTACATGATCTAGATACAAAGGATGATACTATAAACAAATTAGGGGAACAAGGGATAGTTTATCGGTCAGATTTATGAAGAATGGAGTAACTTACGACCAAACAAGACATAGAGAACAGTGTGAAATGCAAAGTGGATAATTTTGATTACATTAAATTGAAAAGTTTTTGCACAAAGTCAATGCATCCAAGAATAGAAGGAAAGCAGAAAACTGGGAAATAATTTTATTCTCCAGTTGATAAATGGTTAAAAGATATGAACAGGAAGTTTTTAGAGGAAGAAATTAAAATTAACAATAGTCATATAAAAATGCTGTAAGTCACTATTGATTTGAGAGATGCAAATCAAAAATACTCTAAGGGGCTACATCACACCTGTCACATTGGTTAACATGACAAAACAAGAAAATGATAAATGTTGTAGAGGATATGGGAAAGTTCAACTACTGATTCATTGTTGGTGGAGCTGTGAGCTGATGCAAAAATTCTGGAGAGCAATTTGGAACTATGCCCAAAGGATTATAAAATGTGCATACCCTTTGACCCAGCAATACCACTTCTAGGGCTATATCCCAAAGAGATCATAAAACTGGAAAAAGGACCCACATACACAAAATACATTTATAGCAGCTCTTGTTGTAGTGGTCAAAAACTGGAAATCAAGGAGATATTCATCAATTGGGGAATGACTGAAAAAATTGTAGTATATGAATACAATGGAATGCTATTGTGCTATAAGAAGTGATGAAAAGGCATACTTCATAAAAATCTGGAAATACTTATATAAACTGATGCTGAGTGAAGTGAGCAGAGCCAGGGGAACATTGTTCACAGGAACAGCCACAGTGTGTGATGACTGATTTTGATAGACTTAGCCCTTTCTCAGCAATGCAAGGACCTAAAACAATTATAAAGGACTCATGATGGTAAATGTCATCCACATCCAGAGAAAGAAACAGAGTCAGAACACAGAGTGAAGCAGATGATGTTCTTTTTTTGTTTTGTTTTGTTTTTTCTTTCTTATGGTCCCTCCCATTCATTATAATTCTATGCAACATGACTAATGTGAAAAGGTGTTTAATAGGAATGTACTTGTAGATCTATATCAGATTGCATGTTGTCTTCAGGAAGAAGGAGAAAGGGAGGGGGAGGAAATTTAAAAATTATGAAAGTGAATTTTGAAAACTAATAATAAATAAATTAATATATTTTTTAAAAAAAGGAAGATTGGAAAATGGGGGAAAAAAAGATACACAGAAATTCACTGAAGAGAGCTCCTTAAAAACAGAATTGGCTAAATGGAAAAGAAGGTACAAAAACTCACTGAAAAAATGCTTAAACATTAGAATTCAGTGAGTAGAAACTAATGACTCCTTGTGACATCAACAAATTTATTTGATAATAATAATTAAATAAATAATCAGATTTATTTGATTAATAAAATTTTAAAAATAAAAAATACAATAAAATGTGAAATATCTCTTTGGAGAAACAACTAGGAAATAGATTGAGGAGAGATAATTTTTAAAATTTTAGATTACCTGAAAGTCAAGATTTTAAAAAATCTAGATATCTTCCTTCAAGAAATCATGAAGGAAAATTGTCCTGATATTCTAATAGCAGAGGGTAAAATATAAATTGAAAGAGTGGAAAAATTAACCAATTATTTCTTGAAAGCAATCTCAAAATGAAAACCCCCAGGAATATTACACACAAATTCCAGGGCTTCCAGATCAAGGTGAAAATATTGTAAGCCACTAGAAAGAAATAATTTAAATAACACAGATCTACAGTTAGCCTGGAACAAGATTTAGCAGCTTCTAAATTATCAGAGGACTTGGACTATGATATTCTGGAGGGCAAAGGAACCAGGATTAGAACAGAGATTCACCTACACTGAAAAAAATTGAGTATAATCTGTTAAGGGGGAAAACTCAGAAAAAATACTGCCTTGTATGTGAAATGTTATTCCTTGATTTTCACAACTATGAGTCCCCACCCTTAACCCTTCCTCAATCCAAAATACTTTGTTTTTCTTTGTATCTATTTGGTATGTAATTCTTTGTGTGGTTACATGTTTTCTCCACAAATAACTTGTAAACTCTTTGAGAATAGATCACAGAATCATATTTCTTAGAGCAGGAAGGGACGTCATGAGTCATCTTGTCAGCCCCCTTGAATTACAGATGAAGAAAGTGAGGCCCATGAGGGTTGTGATGTACCCAAGATCATATAGGTAGAAACTGTTTCTTTTCTTTCTTTCTTTCCTTTTTTTTTTTTTGGTTCCTCAGTGTCTAATGTGGAATATAGTAGATGCTTAAGAAATGTGTGTTGATTAATTTAATGTGAACTTAAAGGTTTTGCACCCATTTGCAAATGAGAGAACTGAAACCCAGAGAGACCATGTGGATTGACTCAAACTCAGGTCATGTGACACGAAGTCTACCACTCTTTTCACTGGATAAAGCTCCCTAATAAGATCTCTTGTCACTCTAAATCCAATGATCTAGAACATTGGTTCTCAAATTTTTGGTCTCAGTACCATTCATAAAAATTATTGAGGACTCCCAAGAGATTTTGTGTATATGGCATATATTTGGTGGTGGTGGTAGTTGTGGTGGTGAACGTAATGGTTAACAACTGAATCTCCAGACTGACACACTTTTAACTTTAATCTACATTATTAACATATTTTCTATCTCTTTCTTAAATTTAGCCAATCAAGATAAGGCATCAAACCCTGACTTGTAACGTTTGCCAAATTCCAAAGTATAAATGTTCCCATTGATAATCCAATGGTTAGTTTTTGAGTCAGCAGGATCTGGTTCTTGCTTACCACTAGATAACTATTGATATTCACCATATGAGAAATTGAAACTGATGAAAATTTTAAAACATTTATTTATTAACTTAAAGTAACAAACCCATTACATATTAATATAAATTCCATACCTTTATGAAGCATAAATTTTATAAAACAAAAATGTCAGCAAGAAGAACAGATTTGTTTTGCATATTTTTAGAACTCTGACTTAAGACTGCTAAATTCACATATCTACTCTAGCATTCAATCTTTTCTAATAGATTGCTTTTGTTGGAAAACCCAATCTCATATGGATGTGTAGTTGAAAAAAAAAGGACCACGTTTGGAGAAATACTGACATAGAATAAAGAATCATTCATGCAAACAACAAAGAAATCAATCAAGACAAGTTGTTTAATTGAATTGGCTGTTTTATTCAACTAGGCAATTCACATATACTGTGAGTCAACCCAGTGTGTGTGTGTGTGTGTGTGTGTGTGTGTGTGTGTGTGTGTGTGTGTGTAGACACTGCCTTAAGCAGGATTTCAGAATTTTGATTCAGAAAATCATTTGCAAGGAAATGAAAACTTGTATGAGGAAAATCTGTATGGACATGATCATGTCCCAGAGGAAGGAAAAGAAGAAAGTGAAACATTATTGATTGAATCATTGTGGTGAAATCAATCTTGATATTTTATTAGTAGAAAATCTGAAGAATATTCAAATAGCTGTAAGAATTTAGATATTGTGGGGAAATTTTAAATTAAACATGTGGAAGAAGTAGTACTTAGACAGATAATAGCTAGCTTTGAAATAGGATTTTAATGCTTCCAAAGCACTTTACATTTGTCTTTCTCATCTAATCTTCACTGCAACAGTAAGCCAGATGCTATTATTATCCCCATTTCACAAGTGAGGAAACTAATATTAGGGAAGCTTAGGTGACTTGCCCATGGTCAGACAGCTAGTAAGTGTCTGAGGAAAGATTTGAACTCAGGTCTTCATTATTCTAAGTCCCTCCCTTGATATATTAGACAAGACTGCTTCCGCAGGACCAAATTTATGAAAATTCTTTCCATTGTAAAATTTGAGTTAATTCATATTTGAACAATATTTCCTAGAAACTATTAATCTGTATGCTTGATTATGGCAAGGACCACACCTTCCACAAATTTTGCTTCTCTTTAGTACCTAACACATGCATTTGGATCCAGTAGGTACTTAACTTTCTAAAAAATAAATAAATAAATATCAAAGAGGATGGTTTCTTTCAGCATCTCAAACTACATTGGCATTTTGTTTTCATGCTTTGCCATTGAGTTTCTGAAAAAAAATCTATACCTCTCACTTATCTATAAGATCTAAGTGACTGTAGAATCATTATCAGTCTCTCCCATAATTACAGATTTATAAACAAGTAGTAACCTTATGACTTTTTTTAAATTTTCTTTTTCATGGATATTACACAACTTTAAAGTTCTGAGCCTTTATTATAGAGGACAAGGCTTGTAGTTTGCCTTTGCATTTCCATGATTGAAAAGTGCATGTGTCTGTGTGTGTGTGTGTGTGTGTGTGTGTATAGACACTGCCTTAGGCAGGAATTTAGTCATACAGAGCTTTGATTCAGAAAATCATTTGGGAGGAAATGAAAATTTGCATGAGGAAAATCCTTATGGACATGAACATGCAAAACTTTAAGCCCCCTCCCCTTGTATTGCTTATGTATTTTTATGAAGCTCCTTGTCTCTAGTTCTTCACATTTTTTTTTTGTCTTTGGACCTCCAATTTCATAGTTGTAGGGATTTTATGGTGAAAAATCCCCTACTAAAGCCAGTTAACACCTTCTCTGCAAATTGGAATCTCATATTGTTTCTTCCTGGCAGCTTGCAATACCTTCTCCTTGGTCTGGGGATTCTGGAACCTGGCTATAATATTTCTAGGAGTTGTCTTTTGGGTATCTTTTTCAAGAGATGATTGGTGGATTCTTTCAAGTTCTATTTTGCCCTCTGGTTCTA
>CM053587.1:128020022-128049464 GCA_028646515.1 Pseudochirops corinnae
AATTTTTCTTCCACTTCTCTCATTTGGTTTTCAAAATCTTTCTTCAGCTGATCTCTAGCTTTTAGGCGATCTTCATGTTTCTTGGAAGCTTTTGGTGTGGGAGTTCTGACTGCATTGTCTTCCTCCATTTCCCTGCTTTGTTCCTTCTTTTCTCCGAAGAAGGAATCTAGGGTTTGGTTGCTGTTCTTACTTTGCTTCCTATGCTTATTCATGGTCACCATTCAATGGTTTTTTTGTTTGTTTGTTTGTTTTTAGTTCTGTGGAACTCTGCTTCCAGAGGGAATAGCTCTGTCCCAAATTGCTGGGGTTTTTCCAGCTTCTGGGGCTTTTAGGAGGCTGCTGTGTCCCTCCCCAGTTCTGGCTCACTGAAAAAAATAACGCAGGACCACCACCCAAGACCACAATCCGGATCCAAGCCACTCAAGGTGAGAGCATTTGGCCTCTGAACAATCACTTGGCCCCCCTGCTGTCTGCAGGCTGGGAGCTCTGAAGTGGCAATGTGGAGGTGAGTGCAGAACTTCTGCTCCCTGCTTCTTTGCCCTGGAGGCAGCTTGGCCGGACCCACTTTTCTTCCCCGGTTTTTAGACAAGTTCCACTAACCTTAGTTCTTTTTTCTTATGGCTTGATAATTCTTGATACTGCCACAGCAGCCACAGATCCACTCTCCTGAAGCTCCAGCCAAGGTGGGGCTCATCTTGTCTAGCCACACCAGGGGGCAAAATCTGCTGTTTCAGGATGGCCTGGTTCCGGCTCTCATAGTTGAAATGGTTGCTTTGAGCTGCACTTCCTTCAGCAGGAAATATATCTGTGTGCATTTTAGAGATCTAGAATTTGTTTAGAGTCATATTTTTTGGGTATTTGATGTGGCTATGTCGGAGCTGCGATTTCTTGTTGTTCCTACGCCGCCATCTTGGCCTCACCCCCTCGCAAATTGGAATCTCAGAGAATTTCTTGGAGATTAAATGACAGACTAAGTCATTTGCCCAATCTTCACAATTACTCTGTGCCAAAGGTCTTCTGAAATCCAAAGTATCCTATACTGTTTCATTTACTTCTTCCCATACTGTTTCATAGATGTTTGTAATTTAGAATTATATGAATAGCACAAGAAGATAAATCATTTTCTAAGGGATTACTACAGTATCTTTAACCTCTGGTTGTATTGATATCATAGCACCCAATGAAAACTATAAAACACATTATGTTTTCTTTCATTAAAATGCTTACTGTGCCAGCTATGGAAGTAACAGCACAGTTAGAAGCATAAGATGAAAGCAAAATAGGATGAAAGGTTTTTCTAGGAAGTTTCTTTTCATAGACCTTAAACTCATTGCTCTAAGGAGTGGGTTTGGTTGCTAGCTAGAGAACCATAATGGTTCAAATGTAATAAAAGGAATATCTCTTCCTCAGTGGGCATGTCTGATTTCAATTAGTGTTATCAATGACTGATGTTTACTTTTTTAAAAGAAGGTATTTGAATTGCTGGCAGATTTTACTTTTATCTTCAGGTTTTCTTACTATCCCAGAACAAACTGGTTTTCCATTGCTATCCAGTACCTGGCACCAAGATACGTATAAAAAGCTGAAGAATTTGCCTCATTTACTCAAAAGAAAAGTTATCTCCCAGCTTGGATCATTACTTATTGAAAGCATTTGGACTTTTATTTGGTGGAATGTAAAGTAATGCTATAAGCTAAGTGAAGAATGGCATAGGTATAGATTGTCAAATAAAGCTCCTGAAGAAGAGAAAAATCTATACTGAATTCTAAGGGAGTGGTTTTTAGCAGGGGTATTTTATCCCAAACTATCTGCTGTGATTATGTGAGTCAGAAAAGTTCTGAAGAGTTCAATGTATTTCGCTACTGACAAGTTCCTTTTTTTCTTTTAATGATTTTTCCCCTAAATCTCTACAAACTTAGCTAAGTGGATTATTGTTCATTTAGCTTATTATGAGAAGGTAAAAATATTTTAAAATGTTAAAAGAAGATTCAGTATAGTCTCAGTATAATTGTATTTAGTAAAGATGATAGATAGACAGGTAGATAGATAGATAGATAGATAGATAGATAGATAGATAGATAGATAGATAGACAGATAGATAGTAATGTAAATACCTCCTCTTGAGGAAGGTTTTATAAGTGTTACATAAGAGTTGTCATATCTCAGAACCTTGGTCCATTCCATTTAGATTTCTGTCCCTGACAAGATATTGGAAAACTCTTCCCAAATCCTCCACTGAAGGAGGAATCCTAGAGCAGTCATCTCCTAAAATCCCAGAAGGCTATATACTCCTTTGGAAGTCATCATGTTTTCTCACTCCACCCCACTTTTAACAAGGTCACTAAAGGATATTTTGTGAAGTGCTACTGGGGTCATATTTAGCACCAAGATCAAGGGTTAAGTGTTTCTTTAAATCCCCTAAATTATTCTGCCTAAATCATCACACATTTATTGTCTATTATTTTACACAAGTTTATTTTGAAGCTTATTTAACAGAATGAAAAAGCTGTATTTGCAACCAAAATTACTTTTGGAATTTTAAGTTCCATCCATTCCTGTATAAAGCAGTATTCCCTTTATTAATTTGATCTTTCCTATGAAAGTTTGACAATGACTATTTTCATGATAAACAGGAATTTTATTCTTCTGTCAGTCGTTATAATCAGTAGACTAAGCAACAAAGACAATGGATGAAGAGGAAAAGGCCCTTGATTTAGTCATAAACCTGATTTGAAGTCTTCACTCTGTTACTTGCTACTCCTGCTACTAAGAGAGAAGATTTGTACCTCTCCATACAGCAATTTCCTCATCCGTCAAAAGAAAATGCAGGATTATAGATTCAGCAGAATGGTGGAGAAAAGAGGGGAAGAAGAGACAGAGAGACAGAGACAGGGAGGGAGAAAAAGGGGGGAGATAGGGAAAGGGAGATCAAGCCTGCATTAGTTGCCACAACGGCATTCAGTGAGGAGGAAAATTAGATTTGCCTTTAAGCCTCAATAAAAAGGATTATACTTCCTTTCTTGTTTCAGTGAGGGAATCCTAGTGGTCATGTGCAGTACCAGACTGCTGCTTTACTGTGGCAATATGCTCATTGCCCCTACTCCTGGACTTTATCATGATTTCCAGAAATTCATTAGCCTGCAAGATGAAACCAACTTTGAAACTCACAATTCCTCAGCCCCTCCTTCAGCCTCTCTCTGATTGGAGATAATGAAAGTTGGTTATTGGAGAGCTCTTCCAAGATCCTCCATTGAAGGAGGAATCGTAGGTTAGTAATGTCATGAAATTCCACAAACTTTGTAGATATTTGCGGAAAGGGGGGGCGAGAGAATCATTAAAAGAAAATAAAAAGGAACTTGTCAGTAGCTAAGCTCATTGAATTCTTTACTTCAAAACTCTTGTGACTTACATAATCACTGCAGATAATTTGGGATAAAATACCCCTGCGAAAAACAGCTCCCTTAGAATTCCTTTGATCTTCATCATGCTTTCTTGTTCCACTCCACCACCTACTTTTCAGTTTCTTTTGTGTGCTGTGTTCCCCCTTCAGACTGTAAGGTACTTGAGGTCAGGGACTGTCTTTTTTTCCTTTCTTCATATCCTGCCATGCTTAGCACAGTTCCTAGAACATAGCAGTCATGACATAAGAAGACAAGGAGGAGAGTACTCTCTATAAGGAAGGGGGGAGAGGTTGGGGAAAAGTTCAAGCATCTTAAAGTGAGCGCATCTCCTATGCATTCAGAGGGACACTACTGAGAGAATCTGCATAGATACCTGCCATGTATTTCAAGTCTTCAGGTAGACTCGTTTACCGCACATATACCACACATATACATCTGCATACATATGTGTGTGTGTTCCACTCTACATTTACCATTCCTATTGACTTTATTTTGAAACCATATACTGTCCAGAAGAAGAAAAAAAAAACAGCTCTTTTCTTATTGAACAATCTAAAAGGGTGCTTGCAAAGATATTCCCACTGGGTTTTTTTTCATATCAGTTTTGTCTTGTTGCTTCATCTTTTAATTAACTTGACTTGCACATTCACAGGGTAAAAACTTAAAGCCTTTTCTTTCTGTTTTCATGGATACTTTGAAAGAGAAAACTTCAAATTCTTTCATTTACTACATATTTATCGAGTAGCCATAATGCAGAAGGTGATCTGTGATATATTTAGTCAACTCATTGCATGAGAGATGAGGCCTTCCAATTTATATACCTCTCTAATATGACAGTTAGCTTCCTACTACGCAGTAAGATGGCCAGAGCTTATTTTACAAGGAAAACTCATAACCTACATACCCCATGTTCTATCTTTTATTCTCTTCCCAGTGTATAATATAGGAGCTTTAAATATTTCATCAGCATAGCCCATCACTTCATACCTTCTTGCAATCAATTCTACCTTCCACTGGAACCTATCCTGGGGCTGGAAATGATAAATTTTTGGTATTTCATACTTTCTTTCCTGTTCAGCTTGTATCATTTTCTAATATTTTTTTCAGTGGGTGAGAAAATTCATAAAATCAAGAAGTCCATTCTACAGTGTTGGGATAAAGCATGTTTTCTGTTGTAGAAACTGAAAAATTCCATACCATCTGTTCCCAGAAATTCTCTAGAAATTGTGTTGTGCCTCTCTTTGGTAATAGTTTGCCATGGTAAATAATGCATATCTATACCTTCCATCTTTCATTTATATTATTTTTATAAGAGCATTCTGCCTTTTTAAAAGAAAATACTTTAGCCCTAAGATCCTGGGGCTTCCTTATCTTGGCTTATTTCTTTAGCATCAATATGTTATGTCTTGGTGCTTGACTGCTTAGTCATGGCCTGCAGTGAGTAAGACTTATCAGTCTTGATGAAAAAAGAAAGCTCCATTTGGGATCAAAGTTCACATGTCAAGCACTATTAAGGCTGCACCATAGGAACAATGGAAAAAGCACTGTCTCCGGACACAGAGGTCCCAAGTTCAACTCCTTCCTTTTATACTAATTTCCTAAGTGACACTGGGAAAGGAAATTAAGTGCTTTGTGTTCTATTTCCTTATGTAGAAAAGAAGGGAGTTGGAATATATGATTTTTGAGGTCTCTTCCTAGCTCTAGATTTATGACCTTGAGACTAGCATCCAAATACACACAAGTGTCTCAGTGTTCCTGATGTAGTAATGAATAATACAACTTCAAGATTTCTAGCAAGGTTTGAACTAATGAGATATTTCACAGTCTATCCTTTGCTATCTTTACGTGAACTGTCTGCTCTGTGTGTAATCCAAGGCCAATTCTGAGAATCATAGATATTATTATTGGAATAAAATTCTATTCAATAACCATTTGCTAGGTACATGCTATCTATGTACAGCATATAGGAATTGGGAATACTAGAATAGGCACTGGGAATACAAGAATGAATGAAGGAAAAGCATTTACTAATTACTATTTGCCAAGCACTGTGCTAAACAATGAAGATGCAGTTGGGAAAAACAGACTGTCTCTGTTCATAAGGAGCTCATACTCTAATTAGAAGAAACAAGATATAAAAGAAAATGTAGCTGTAGGGCATATAAAAAGGCTGAGAACTCCTAAGGTTTCAGGTGCAGGGCTTATGACCAAGCTTAGGAGCTACCATTAGGCTAAGGGAAGGCAAGGCAGAAGGGTATCCCAGGTGCTGCTGAATCTTCCTGCCTCTAGGTCATCCCAGGTGACCCAAGGAACTATCTCTGTCCCCCAAGCAGTTTATAATCTAATAAAGGAGAGGGAAAACAAATAAATATAAAGTTAACAGAAGGTAAAGAATAGAATTGACATTTGTATATCAGGTAAAAAATTGACAAATTTCATTCCTCACAAGCCTGTGAGGTAAATAGCACAAAGAACAATTATTCACTTTTTACACATCAGGAAACTGGGTTTCAGAGATTTTAAATTACTTCCTCAGAGTAACATAACACTCTCCAAATCAGACCAACCCCAGACTGACTATATTTCTTCACCTGGACAGGAGAAAATGGCCCTATAACCCTGCTACTCCTGCTTGTCCCCTCCACATGGGAATGGTGACAGATTGAACCACACTTCACTCTAAGTCATCTACATTACCATCATACTCGAGGAACTGTAATCAAGTTAACTCTACTCTTGCTTCTAGAAAGTATGCTTAAAAGTACATCAACTGATTCCATCCACCAACTCCATGACTTCCTTAACCAAAACATTCTTTCCTGGTGCCCTCACTTATTGTTACCTCCTCCTATTAGAATATGAGCTCTTTTAGAGTAGGAACAATATAATTTTCTTGTTTGCTTTTGTATCAAGAGAATTAAGCACAAGTAGATAATATGTACATGATGAATGATTTTCTTATCCATTCAGACACTAAAATTGGTACTATTTAGACACTATGCTAACTAGTTAATACAAAATGTATTTATATATGTACATATAGAGATCACTACATTGTGATTCACAAAAAAGGACCTCAGAGATGATCTAGTCCACCTCTCCAAAATTACATCTGTGGAACTGGAGTTCCAAAGAAGTAGAGTGACTTGTCCCAGATTGCATAACTAGCTAGTGGCAAGGCTAATATCAAAGAAAAATAGCTAACTTTTAAAAATGTATTTCTTAATTTATGGAATAAAACAAGCATTTCCATTAATCTAATACCACAAGGCAGATGAGTTTCTATACCTTCATTATAAAGTCTGTATAAACTCATGAAATGTCAACTAATATTTATTAAGTAAACTAATAATAATAATATATAGTGTAATTACATAGTAATATACAATAATATATACTACATATAGTAATATATACTATATAGTAATATAGAGTGATTATTATATGTCAGGTACTATGCTAAGAGCTTTATAATTATTATCTCATTTGGTCCTTACAACAACCATTTGAGATATATGCTATTATTATTCTTCTCATTTTACATATAAGGAAATTGAGGCAAATTGAAATTAAATGATTTGCCTTATGCTCACACAGTGACTAAATGTCTGAGGCCAGATTTGAACTATTGTCTTCCTAACTCCAGGCCCAATGCTCTATCCATTGTTCCATATAACAGCCCCAAACAAACAAATGAAATCAGTTTGGAAGGGAAATTAGCTACAAAAACACTATTGAAATGCTACATACAGATGACATTTGTCTTACTTGGTTTTGAGTATACACAAAGTCACTGCTTTCCTTCAATAGCACAAAAAAATACTGTAACTTTATAAATTCAAGCAAGTCATTTTACCACTGGGTCTAAATGTCCTTATCTTAAAAAGGAGTGGGTTTAAAAGAAAATAAATAAATGGCAAGAATTTGTAATTTGGATCTGAGTGAGGGAAAGAGAAGGGACACAAAGGAGCAGAAGTTAAATTGCATGAAGCATAGATCATTGATACTGAACATCTCTCTTACCATCTTCTTTCTAAAGATGGGAACAAGGGCAAAGAAACGGGAAAAAATAAGTGAATAAGATAGAAAAAAATATGCAATATATCATCAGAACTGTGAATATGAGTGGGATAAACTCACAAAATGGAAAAGGATAGCAGAATGGATTAGAAAGCAGAATCCAACATTATGTTATCTACAAGAATATATATGAAACAAAAAGATTCACACAGGATTGGGGGGAAAAGGGAGATGAGAGTAAAATCCATTATGCTTCATCTGATGAAAAAAAGCATTAGGGCTGACAATCATAATTTTCCAACAAGATGACAGTAAAAAAATTGATTTAAAGATATACACAGGTATACTACATTATTCTATGTTGTTTATAGAAAGGACCCTTAGACAAAGAATTAACATCAATATTTAATACACACACCTAGTGTCTAGTGTCTAAACACTTAAAGTGAAAGTTAAAAGAATTATGTACAGAAATAGGCAGTCAAAAAGCTTTTATTAAGTGTGTGGTATGTGCCAAGTTCTCCTCTAAATAGGATATTAAGAAAAGCAAAAGCATGTTCCTTTTTCTGAAGGAGTTCACATTCTACTGGACAGACAGTAAAATTAAAACTGTAATAACTGTAGACCTCAATGTTTCCCTTAAAGACCTAGAAACACACACGCACACACACACACACACACACACACACACATATATACATGTACATATATATATATATTTTCTAAATATCCATTTCCATTATTTGAGTTTATCTCATTTATATTCATAATTATGGTTATTAATTGTATATTTCCTTCCATCTTACTCACTATTTTCCATTGTTTCCATCTTTACAAAGAAGAGGATAGTGAGTGAGGAGTATAAGACCAATGATCTATCTATCTTTATATCTATCTATCTGTCTGTCTATTATATATTAGATATTATGTTATGTGTGTCCTATATGTTAAATATATACATATATGTTACGAGAACCGGAATAAAATTTTAGAAAACTTTAACAAAATAGATCTCTGGCAATTATTGGATGATGTATATCTATATCACAATACTTTATGGTCCAATTATAAACAATGACCATGCATTAGGGTGTATAATTCTCATAAGCAAATGCAAAAAATTAGAAATATGAAACATCATGTACTAATTATAATGCAACAAAATTATATTTAATAAGGAAAAGCAAATTACTGTTATCATAAATAAAAAGAATTCATGACAAATGAAAGAAAGGAAATTATTAGAAACTTTTTATCAGTTTTATGCCATAAAACTATCAATTTAAATGTATTAATATTTAAAAAAATAAAACTGTCAAGATTAGCAGAAGAGGAAACAAAGAATATAATAATCCAATATGAAAAAATAAAGAAAGTCATAAATGAACTCTCAAAGGGAGAAAAATATAGAACCAGATGAATTTACAAATGACTCCTATCAAATAAGAGGGCAGTAAGGGGGTGCAATTGATAGAGCACCTGGCCTGAAGTCAGGAGGACTTGAATTCAAAACAAGTCTCAGATGGTTACTAGCTGTGTAAACCTGGGCAACTCACTTAAGTCTGTTTTCCTCAGTTTTCTCATTTGTAAAATGAGCTGAGGAAGGAAATAGCAAACCACTCCAGTGTCTTTACCAAGAAAAACCCAAATGGAGACATGAAGAACTGTATGTGACTCATTGACTAAACAACAACCTATCAAATATTGTTTAAAAAAAAATTCTAATATTAAATAAATTGTTTTCAAAAACTAGGAAAAGGGCACTCATAGCAATCTCATTCAGTTATATAAATGTGGTATTGTTTCCTAAATCAAGGAAAAACAAAACAGATCTAAAGACCAATGTCTTTAAGGACTATCAGTCAATGACAAGTAAATAAAATATTATCAAATTGGCTACAACATTGTATCTCTAAAAAGCATACAATATTATCAGAATAAATGTATAGAAATGCAATTGGTTCAATATTACAAATATTTAAGGATAATTGATAATATTTATCATAAGAATAGTAAAAATCAAATAATTATAACAATAGGTACAGCAAATGATTTCGATAATACACAAATACTTATTTTTTAAATTAGAAAACAAAAATAGTTCAACTTTTACTATGTGAAGAAGCATATTTCAAATGTGAAGAGCCAGCATTATTTATTATCTATAATAAGTATAAACTAGAGATCTTTCCAAAAGGATCAAGGCTAAAGCAAGAATATCCATGATCAACACTATCATGGGATATAATGCTATAAATTCTGACTATAACATGATAAGAATAAAAAAAAATGAGAGAATAACAATAGAAAAAGAAAAAGAAAATAATTGATTTTCAGAGATGATTTAATGAATTATTTAGAAAACCCTAGGAAGTCAACTAAAAAGAATAATTAGAGCAATAACTTCATCAAAATTTTAGCTTATAAAATTAACATAAATCATCATTTATACATATTGCCAATAAAATACAACAGGAAGAGACAAAATGGAAATTATATAAAAATGAATACAAAACATATAAATATGTGAGAGTCTATCCAGACACACACAGGAAATATATTAATAAAATTAAGAAATATCTTTCATTTAAATAAAGAATTAAATAGTTATGGAAATATTAAATGCCACAAATAGGCAAAGCCAAAATAATGATAAAAAATTGCCACTTAAATTAATTTACTTGTATTATGTGTAAATAAATCAAACTACCAAATAGTTACTTTATTAAGATAGGAAAGATTTCATCTGGAAAAACAAAAGGTAAAAGAATCTCAGAATATATTGAACAAAGAAGTGAAAAGGAAGGGAACCTAGTGGTACCAGGACTCAAATTATACTAAAGGTCATCAAAATGATTTTGTACTGGTTTAAACAACATTCATAAGCAAATAAACAAAGTAGCATATAGTGTTTGATAAATCCAAAGGTGTAGACTTACAGACTCTCTGTTTGACAAAAACTGTCAGGAAAACTGGAAAGCAGTCTGACAGAAATTGTACTTAAGTTAGTTTCTAATATCCTATACCAAGACAGGATTCAAATACACGCACATACACATATATACAGACATAAATGTATTTAGATATATGTATATCTAGACACATATTCACACATGCACATACATATGTACAAATTAAATGTTAAAGGTTATACCACATTAAAAAGAAGAACAAGGACACAATTACCTTTTGGATCTATGGATAAGGGAAGAGTTCACAATCAAACAAAGAATATAGAGATAATATATAGACAATTTCAATTACATGAAATTAAACCAGAAATGAAACCAAAGTAATTAAAATTAGAAGGGGAAAAAATGGATAAAATGCCTTTCAAGTTTCTCTGCTAAGGTCTTATTTTCAAAAAATATAAGAAATTCAAACGAATATGAGAAGTGGAGACACTGAGGACACACCATTTTTTCCCAAATAACTTCAATGACAAATAGAAGTGATATTTATGAGGGATGGCAGAGTCTGTTAAGCATTTTTAAAGATAAGATATATGGGCAAGTGTGTAGGTGGCAGAAAAAGAATAAGTAGTTAAGGAGAAATACAAGGTAAAAGAGAAACTGGAGATGAAATTTCAGACAACCTGTCAAAGAACACAGAAGACTGGAATCAAGGATGTATATATATAATGGTTGACCTTGGTCAGGAGAATGGACATAATTAATCAGAATTTAGAATAAGTTGTTCATTGGATGAGGAGTGGGGAAGATGGAGATTTTGGTGAATGAACTTGATGTTTTCAGTAAAGAATAAGGTGAGGACTTCAGTTGTAGCATGGGTCGTTATGAAAACCTAAAAGAAAGAAATAAAAGTTTGGCATCAGGGAGTGTAGAGGGGAAGAAAATAGTGGTATAGTTTGGAACTCAAAAAAAACCCCCAAATATTAAAAAATTGTTTAAAAATGTAATTGGGAGAAAACAAAATATTTTCAAAAAGTCATTGTGAAAAGCGAGATTACAAATGTTTCAGGAGTAAAAAGAAATGCATTGGTGCAGTTAAAGTTCAATTGAGATTAGCAAACATAGATTATTTTTTTGGTGGACCTAGTCAGCATATTTGAGCGACTTCTTTCTTCTCTGATCAATAACATGTGAGTAACTGGAGAAAAGGAATCAAATTGCGGGAGTAAATAGAGTTGGAATTTGGCAAGCTATAATCCATAATAAAACAAATGAACAATGGGTCAACAGAGTCAAGCATACTGAATTGACCAGAAGAATAAAGACTGAGAAAAGGCTAATAGAATTGGCAATTAAGAGATAACACATAAATACAGATAGATAATTTTATATAAAAACATATATAGTTAACCTTTATAGTATGTGTGTATATATGTATAAATTACATATGTATGTGTATGCACACACATATCTACATGTATACATATATGTAGATATATATATATAACTTTATTAAAAGCAGTTTCAATTGAATAAAAAGAGTTTAGAAGCCATATTGAAAAAAGCTAAAAACTGTGTGAGAAGAAATGGGTATTTTCATCTTTCAAAAAGTGGAAGAACCAATGAGAGAAACTGATATTCTTTAGCCTATTCTTATAAATGTTATGGAAGTGTTTAATGATATACAACTAACAGAAGTCATGAGGGGTAGTGACCACTTAAGCTTAAAGAATGAAATTTAAGATTCTGTTTGTGCTGTAAATAAATATTCCACTTTTATTTTATTTTATTTTTTCTTCTTTAACATGTTCACTTTTATTTGAACTGGTCTTAAGTCAGTGTACAAGTAAAGCTCCTCCCCTCCCCCAAGTTCTGGCACCAATCTCAAAACTTACAAGGAGACTATAAAAGTCCTCATTCACATCTATGCTGGGGGCAGGGAGGGAATTTAGGGAACCATCAATATGGCTGAAAATTTTTTAAAAAGGAACAAGTATTAAGGTGGAAGATACAAAAAGATTTTTTTTAAGGATTACATAACTTATATTTAAAGCAATACAAATACCTTCCCACCTCCCACCTCCCCATCTGAATCTTTGTTACATTGTTCCTTTTGCTCTAGCAGAGGACAGTCTTCACAGAGGCTTGTAACTCTATAACAATGCATTATACGATATTTGGAATGACTATTTAAAAAAAAAAATGTACAATCAGAGTCCTGAAGACGCATTGTAGAACTTTGGGGATGACTTGCCTCCAACATATTTAGAACGCTTATCACCTTTACCATTCCAGTTTTAAAATCCTGAGTCAAAAGGCAAAAAAAATAATAATATTAACAAAATAAAGCCATGCCAATCTCATCTCTTATTTTGGGCAATTATCATGTCATCATGTCACACCCTTTGACAAAAAAAAAAAACAAAACAATTAAAAAACCACACACAAACAGTCCATTTAGAAGCATCTGTGTTGCACAATGGAGTGCCCAGATTCATCATACTCCTGCTTGCTGATCCACATCTTCTGGAAGGTGGAAGAGACACCAGAATGGAGCCTCCAATCCAGGCAGATTATTTGCACTCAGGTGGGTCAATGATCTTGATTTTCATTGTGCTGGGAGCTAGGGCTGTAATCTCCTTCTGTAACCTATCAGCAATGCCATGGCACATGGTGGTACCACCTGACAATACGTTGTTGCTATACAAATCCTTACAGATGTCAACATCACACTTCATGATTGAGTTAAAGGTAGTTTCACGGATTCCACAGGATTCCATACCTAAGAAAGATGGTTGGAAGAGAGCTTCTAGGTATTGGAACCTCTTGCTGCCAATGGTGATAACCTGACCATCAGGGAGCTCATAGTTCTTTTCCAGAGAGGAGCTGGATGCAGCAGTAGCCATCTCCTGCTCAAAGTTTGGGGCAACAAAACACAACTTCTCCTTGATTTTACACATGATTTCTCTCTCATCTGTTGTGGTGAAACTGCACCCTCTCTAGGTCAGGATCTTCATGAGGTAGTCTGTCAGATTGCAGCCAGTCAGATCCAGATGGAGGATGGCATGGGGAAGGGCATAACCTTCATAGATGGGCACAATGTGGATCACACCATCACCAGAGTCCATCACAATAGCAGAGGTACAACCAGAGGCATATAGGGACAGCACAGCCTTGATGGCAATATACATGCTGAGGTATTGAAGATTTCAAACATAATTTGAGTCATCTTTCCTCTGTTGGCTTTGGGATTTAGGGGGGATTCTGTGAGCAGCACAGGGTACTCTTCAGGGGCCACACGGAGCTCATTGTAGAAAGTATGATGCCAGATCTTCTCTATGTCATCCCAGTTGGTGACAATACCATGTTCAATGGGGTACTTCAGGGTCAGAAAACCTCTGTTGCTCTGGGCCTCATCCCCCACATAGCTGTCTTTCTGGCCCATACCCACCATCACACGCTGATGTCTGGGGTACCCAACAATGGAAGGGAAGACAGCCCGAGGGGCATCGTCTCCTGCAAAGCCAGCTTTGCACATTGCAGAGCCATTGTCAGCAATGAGAGCAGAAATATCATCATCCATGCAGAACTTGGAAGTGGCAAATTTAAACCCTTAAAAGAGAGAGAGGAGGTGGTGCCCCACCTAGAGGCAGGGGGAAGGCAAGTGCACGCTGGGTGGAAGAGCTTACAGATCAATATTCCACTTTTAAATATTGCTGATAAGAGTCTCCTAATTTTAATACACTCTATTTCTCTAACTACTGGTGTCTATAATTACTTTTCCATCCAGATGGCATTTCATCAACCATGTAAAATATTTGAATCACTAAAGTTGCAAGAAAAAAATTCCCAAGTGTGGTAAGCTTTAGGTAAACATTGCTAAATAAATTATTAAATTGATAAACAGACCTGGGAAATAAATCCCAAGGAAACTCATAGATGTCTTCTACATATATCTTTTCAGTAACTTTTTTCTGATTTATACAAGTTAAATACCTGTATTTTGTACTCAAGATAGCTAACACAAAAATCAAACATATCTGATATTTCATTAAAAAAACTTTTAGTAAAATCATATACATACATATTCCCACTTGCCAATAAGGCCATTTACGTCCTCAATGATAGTATAGTATAAAAAAAGAAAAAAATAGAAAATAGTTCATAATTTGACATGTGTCCTAGATTTGGGTAGAACATATTTCAAAAGCTACAGAGAAAGAATAAGAAGGCTCCTATGATTCCAAATTCCATCTCAAATCAGCTCAGGAAAGATGCAAAGATCTCAACAACTTGAACTCTGAAAAGAAAAAAAAACATTTCTGATACGGAAATAAAGCGCTATATATAAAGGTTTAAATGCGGATAAGCAGGGAACTAACTCACCATTTAAATTAGACTTTTAAGAGACATGTAGATAAGTTGGAAGTCTTCATAAGCATCCTTCATTTCTCTAAGAATTATGTCAAGAGCATTAAACCTTGGTGTGAACTGTATGTATGTTAACAAAGAATATAAGGTGCAAATAGAGAGTGTGTTTTTTTAGCCGTATTGAAGAAAAGAAAAGAATCAATGAAAGCATACAATTAATTTTAGAGTGGGTGGGATGATAATAATGGAATATAAAGAAAAGGTAGAATTTTACTTTTTTTCAAATTTTTTTTTTCTGTTTCTTCTTACAAAGAGAATGATCTTTAATTTGGGAAGGACTGAAAAAATAGTTAACACGGAGTTGAATATCAAGATAAATAGGGAGATAATACCAAAGCACTTCATTTCTCTTGATAAATTTAATCTAGATGCAGTACATCCCACAATACAGATCATTGTGTTTATTGAGTCATTGCGAATACTCTGAAAAAACATGGGAAATGGAACAGATACCTCATACTTAGAGCATTGTCCTATTTTTAAGAAAATACTTTTAGAAAATCACAGACCAGTTAGCCTGATTTTGACTAACGACAAAATTTTAGAATATATTATTAAAGGATTGTTAACAAACATCTAGAAATATATGCACTGATGGATCTTTATTAGAGGCAGCATAACATCATTAAGAATGAGTCATACAAAAAAGTGAAAACAAAACAAACAAAAAATGTTATTCCAGACTAACTTTATTTTTTAAATGGAATGTCTACAGTAGTTTAATTTAACCAGATTTTAACATGGCGTTTCACAAAATTTCTCATTATTATAGTGGGGTAAAGAGGCAAAATATGGGATGGATGATGGTATGGATGGACAGATATATAAACCTACCAAAGATTATTAATGAATGTTTTCATGTGTAATTGGAGGGCTTTCTTGTGAGCTTTATCAGGGGGCTGTTCCATGTGCTGTTAGACTTAGTATTTTTATCAGTGATTTATGAAATCAAAAAACGCATGCTTGTCTGTTGTTTATTTTTACAAATGACACAAAACTATAGCTAACACAGATAAATTAATAAAACCCTGAAAATATCTTGATAGGTTAGAGCTTTGTTTGAATTTGATAAAGCTAAGTGCAATAAAGATAAATGCAAACAAAATCTTACAAAATTAAAGCAAAAAGTCTTACAAATCAGTTCAAAGATAAATTTTATTTTAGTATAATAAGGGAGATCTCACTGACTAAAGGATTTTAGTTTATTTATGAAAATTCTTGAGCACCCTAAAAAGTCAATAAGAGAAAATAGTATGATACATCAGCTTAAACATCTGGTGCAGTCTCACAAAACTTTAGCAGAGGTATAGCGTCCAAGAATTGATTGATAATAATAGAATGCTCCTGCATTCAATTCTGGGTAGACCAAATCTAGAGCATTATATTGGGTTCTGGGCACATTTTAGGAAGTACATTGAAGAGACAGAGAGGCAGCCAGCATGGGTGAGGGACTTGAAATTATGCCAAATGAGGATTTATTGAAGAAATTAGGGACGCTTAGAAAAATAAATTAATTAACAAATTTTTACTAAGTGCCTATTATTTTCCAAGTACCAGGCTAGGTGGAAGAGATACAAAGACAAAAGTGAAAAGGCCCTGCTGTCACTCTTCTCCAGGAAGATAACATGTAGGGATATAGGTTATACAAAATAGATACAAAGTGATTTTTAGGAGGAAGCCAGTAGCAGCTAGGTAGCGCAGTGGATAGAATGTTGGGCATGGAATCAGGAAAACTCATCTTCTGAGTTCAAATCTGTCCCCACACTTTTACTAGCTGTGTGACCCATGGCAGATTACTTAATCCTGTTTATCTCAGTTCATTATCTATAGAATGAGCTGGAGAAGTAAACGGCATAGCACTGTAGTATCTTTGCCAAAAGAACCCCAAATGGGGTCAAAAAGAGACAGACACAATTGAAAAAATAACTGAACGGTAGCATCATTGAGATCAGAAAAGGCTCTTGAGCTGATCTAATCCTTGAAGGAATCTAGAAATTTTAAGAGGCAGAAGTGAGGAAGAAATAAATTATAGACTTAGGGAACAGTGCAAAGCCATGGAGGTGAGAAATCGTACGCTGAACTTATAAGACCAGTTTGGCTGGCCTGAGAGTTCTTAGAGAATAATGTGTATTAAGGCTGGAGAGGAAGATAGAGGCCAGGTTATAAAGGTCTTCAAATAACCAATATAAATGTTTATATTTAATCCTAAACATAAGGAAGAACAAATGAATTTTCATAAGTAGCAATAATAATTTGGGAAAATTATTTAGGCAGCTATATGAAGGGTAGATTGGAACATAGATTTGAGGCAGGGAGGCTAATTAGGAAGCTATTGCAATAGTCTTGGCCAGAAATGATGATTGTGTGAAAGGAAAGGCGAACATTTATGTGAAAGATATCATAGAATTAATGAGATTCTTGAATTATTTGGATATTTGGCATGAGGGACAGTAAAGAACCAAGGAAGGCTAACATTTCAAACCTGAGTGGCAGGAAGACTGTGATACTCTTTTTCTTTTCAGACTTACTTCTACTTTTATTTATTTATTTATTCTTAGTTTTCAACATTTATTTCCACAAGATTTTGAGTTCCAAATATTATACAACTTTTTCCCTACCCCCCACCCCAAGATGGCAAGCATACTGATTACCCCTTCCACTAGTCTGACCTCTTCTCTATCCTGCCTTCTCCTCCTGCTTACCCTCTTTCCCCTTACTTACTTGTAGGGCAAGATAGATTTCTATAACCACATTGCCTGTATATCTTAATTCCCAGTTGCATGTAAAAACAATTTTTTTAACGTTTGTTTTGAAAACTTTGAGTTCCAGATTCTCTCCCTTCTTCACTCTTCATATACCCCCATTGAGAAGACAAGCAATTCAATATAGATTATACATGTGTAGTTATGCAAAACATTTCCATAGTAGTCATATTGTGAAAGACTAACTATATTTCCCTTCATCTGTTCCCGCCCCCCCCTTTATTCTGTTTTCTCCTTTGACCCTGTCCCTTTTCAAAAGTATTTGCTTCTGATTGCCACTTCCCAAACCTGTCCTCCCTTCTATCACCCCTTCCTCTTATCCCCTTCACCCCTACTTTCCTGTAGGGTAAGATACCCAATTGAATGTGTATGTTATTCCCTCCTTAAGACAAATTCAATGAGAGTAAGGTTGACTCATTCCTTTTCACCTCCCTGTTCTTCCCCTCCATTGTAATTGCTTTCTCTTGCCTCTTTTATATAATTTGTCCTATTCTATCTCTCCCTTTCTCCTTCTCCAAATAGATTTCTCTCTTACCTCTAAATTTTATTTTTAGATATCATCTCTTCATATTCAACTCACCCTCTGTCTTCTATCTTTGTATACATATGCACACATTTACACATGTATACATATATAAACACATGTGTATGCACATGTGTGTATATTCCTTTCAACTATTCTAATACTGAGAAAAGTCTCATGAATTACAAATACCTTCTTTCTATGTAGCAATGTAAACAGCTCAACTTTATTAAATTCCTTAGGATTTATCTTTCCTGTTTACCTTTTCATGCTTCTCTTGATTCTTGTATTTGAAAGTCAAATTTTCTATTCAGCTCTGGTCTTTTCATCAAAAAGTTGAATGTCCTCTATTTCATTGAATGCCCATATTTTCCCCTGAAGTATTATACTCACTTTTGATGGGTAAGTGATTCTTGGTTTTAATCCTAGCTCCTTTTACCTCCAGAATATCATATTATAAGCCCTTAGATCCCTTAATGTAGAAGCTGCTAGATCTTCTGTTACCCCGATTGTGTTACCACAATACTCAAATTGCTTCTTCCTGACTGCTTGTAATATTTTCTCCTTAACCTGGGAACTCTAGAATTTGGCCATAATATTCCCAGTAGTTTTCTTTTTGGTATCTTTTTCAAGAAGTCATCAGTGGACTCTTTCAATTTCTATTTTACCCTCTGGTTCTATAATATCAGGACAATTTTCCCTGATAATTTTTTGAAAGATGATGTCTAGGCTATTTTTTTTCATCATGGCTTTCAGGTTATCCAATTTTGAATCATCTCTCCTGCATCTACTTTCCACATCAGTTGTTTTCCAATGATATATTTTACACTGTCTCCTACTTTTTCATTCTTTTGGATTTGTTTTATAATATCTTGATTTCTCATGAAGTCATTAGCTACCATTTGCTCTATTCTAATTTTGAAGGAATTATTTTCTGCTGTAAACTTTTGGACTTCCTTTTCCATCTGCCCAATTCTGTTTTTTAAAGTATTCTTCTCCTCATTGACTTTTTGGACCTTTTTTGCCATTTGCGTTAGTCTGGTTTTTAAGGTGTTATTTTCTTCAGTATTTTGGGGATCTCCTTTAGCAAGCTATTGACTCATTTTTCATTATTTTCTTGCATCACTCTCATTTCTTTTTCCCAATTTTTCCTCTGTTTCTCTCACTTGATTTTCACAATCCTTTTTGAGTTCCTCCATGGCCTGCAACCAATTCATATTTTTCTTAGAGGCTTCTGATGCAGGAGTTTTGACTTTGTTATCTTCTTCTGGTTTTATGTTTTGATCCTCTTTGTCACCAAAAGTCTGATTTCTTTTCCTTTGTTTGCTCATTTTGCCAACCAATTACTTGACTTTTGAGCTCTTTGCCACAGTAGAACTCTGCTTCCAGAGTGGATTATGCTGTGTCCCAAATTTCAGGGGTTTTGTGTAGCTTTTGTTAAAATCACTTCTAAACACCTGTCTCAGAACTGTAAGGAGGACTCCTTTTCCAAAGTTGCTATGAGCTCTGCCACATCAGGGGTCCTCCTCACCCCAGGAATACCATTGAAGACTTCAACCCAGATCCAAGCAGAGCAAAACAAGAGAATGCTGCTTCAGCACCAGCAGAGATTCCTGCAACTGCCATCTGATCAGTCACTTGGTCCCCCCACCATCTGTGAGCCTGGAGCTTTAGAAGCAGCTGGAGCTGCTACTACTTCTGCTGCTGCTGCTGCTACAGCTGCCACCACCTCCACATCCCTGGGGGCAGGGGCCAGACCACAGTCCTCTCTCACCCTGTAACATTCCCCACTAACATTTTACTTTCTCTTTGGTATTTGTGGGTTGAGAAGTCTGGAAACCACCACAGCTGCCAGTGATTCAGTCCCCTAAAGCTGCTCCAAGTGATCTGTGCTGTAAGTCTGTGCTGGCAGGGGCCATAAGGGACTGCACCCTTCTCCCAATCTGGTACAATACACTCTCCTTTTCTGCCTGGCATGCTCTCTTCAGCTGGAGGTGTATTTCACTCTGTCACTTTGTGGGTTCCACAGTGACAAAATTTGTTTACAGTCATTTTCTTCAAGTATTTGAAGGTAATTGTAGAATAAGCTCAAGCAAGTTCCTTCTTTCACTACTCCGCCATCTTGTTTACACACACACACACACACACACACACACACACCCCAGACTGTGATACTCTTAACAGAAAGAATGAAGTATGGAAAAGGAGAAAGTTGGGGTGGGGGAGAGATACCACTTTTATTTTGGACATGTTGAGTTTGTCCTGTAAGTATGATCTGTAGGAATTCCAGTTGGAAATGTCCAATAAGCATTTGGACATGAGTTACTTAACTTAAAAGAAATACTCACTAAACTTATATGAGCTGCTGAGATCACTGAAGGAGAGTATGAGAAGAAAAAAGGGAAAGGGCTGTCTTAGAGTATACCCACAGGTAAAAGGTAGGACATGAGTGATGATCCAACAATGGAGACTGGGAAGGAAAGATCAGACAAGGAGGAAGAAGACTAAAAAAGAAAAATATTCTAGAAAAGAAAGAGTATCAAGAAATAGAGGATAGTGACCAGTGTCAAATATATCTGAGAAGATGAGAACTATGAGCATTAAGAAAAGATCATCTGATTTATGCTTTGAGAAATCATCAGTCATTTTTGGAGAGAGAAGGCTCAATTTAGTAATGAAGTTGGAAATTAAATTAAGTAATTAAAATTAAGTAAATTAAGCAAAGGGAAGAAAGGATTCTAGGGAATATGATATCCATTTTCAAGTATTTGAAAAGATTACAAGTAAATGAAAGATTATACTTGTTTTGCTTGGCTTCAGGGGCATAACAGGTGCAATTTAAGATATCAGTTCAGGATTGATACAAAGAGAAACTCCATAATATTTCTTTTTTTTTTCCCATGGAAAATAGGCTGTTTAAAGAGATAGTAGGTGCTATCTTACCAGAAGTCTTCAAACAAAGGCTAGATGACCACTTGTCAGGTATAGTGTAAAAGGGATGCTTGTTTAGATACAAGTTAGTTTAGGTAGCCAATGAGATCCTTTCTGGTGTTCACATTCTGTGACTGTGAAAGAAATCTAATAAGTGAAAGAAATCTCCTAATAAGATATAAATTCAAACCATTTATACTTTAATGAGGATGAAGGAAATATCATATAGAGTCTTACAAAATGATAACAATAAGATTTTTTTGTGATGAATCTTTAACTATGTTTGCTAAGTCCTATCATCTCTTTTTTTAATATGGGTATAGTCAGCTTATACATTGTCCCACTAATCTTGTGTTCCATCAAGTCATGAGTCTTTTCATATGTATTTGCATTCCTTACATTTGCCATTTTTATAGCACAAAAAAAGAACTATAGAGATTGTGAAAATTGTAACAAAAAGATAAACTAAAGAAATTAAAGGAATATTGCTTTAAAAATCTGAAAAGCAATAATATATACTTGTGTTGCTAATGTATTTTTGCTTAATGGAAAGAACTTTCCCATTAGTTAATAGATCCATGTGACCTCTTTGAGTCACATGGAAGCCTGAGTCACATGAGTCTGTGGTAGGAGGAGTTTGCTGAATGGGTGGATCAGGAAGGGTGAAACAGGAAGAGGTGGAGCTGGAGGAGAGCTGAGAAGAAGTTGGTCAGAGCACAGCTGAGAGAGAGAGAGAGAGAGGAAGCAGGTAACAAGATATGAGTATTCATTTCTGGGAAGGTCCTAGAAGAGGGAAGTCTTGGTGATAGCAGTGCCCCCTATATTGTTATTGTGTATATATTTCTTTGTTGCTATGATGGATTTGGCTTTTTGGTGGTTTAATAAATGTTTTGGTTCTGTCTTTCATGTGAAGAGCATGTTATATTTTGTTATTCAGAATTACACTGGCATATTCATAGCCTCTATAGGTGCTGTGAATATTGTATTGGCACTACAATACTCAGTATGGGATGAGAGATGGAACTAAGTTTTGAACTAACCCACTCATTGTTTCCAGTGATCAATCAACTTCTGCCCTTCTATCTTTCCATCTATAAAATGGAAATAGTAATCTTTCCTATAGTCTCCTTTAAAGAGCTATTATAAATCCTTCCATGTTATACAGAGTATATCAAATTCTTTAATAGAATCCACTTTCAATCGCTTTGTGAAATCTACACTCTACTTGGTTTTACAAAATGCTCCCTTATTTAATCCACTGGTTTTATGAACTGTGGTAAAGGAATGCCCTTGTGCCATATTAAGGAAAATGTACTATTTGAATCAGTTTGATCAGAATGAGAGGAATTTTAAGTCCAGAAATGTGATTACCTGAGTTGGTTTATGTAGGCTACTTATGGAAAATAGCTTCTAACTAGAATAGAAGACAAATCATGGTTACTGGTATGCCCACTTCTGGAACATTTTTTAAGTCTCTACCATTTATAAATGCTTTACTAGTTTCTGAAGTAGTTAAAAAGATAGATAAGCCCATGGTCTTACTGTTAAGGAGCTTCCCTGTAGTACTCACTAATAATGTGCCCAGATAATATGAATGGACTATGAAGTTCATAAGAGTAACACAAATGATTCCTTTGTGTCACAAAAGAAAAATAGAAGTATAAAAGTGGTATTTTTTACAATGAAACTAAACATAAAAAGTAGCAATCCATCGGAATATTATTTAAGTTCCTTAAACAAAGAGACTGTTATGTCTTTATATTCCCAGTACCTAGCACATAGTTTGTGCTTAATAAATTGCTGCTGATTGCTTGATCAATTGATTGATGGATGGGTTGCCAAATGGGGTATTTATCCAGACTTCCCCAGATCTTTTCCAGTTCTTTTCTAGATGGAGCCCAAAGTGCTTTCTCATATTCTTGCATATCACACCTGTTCCCTTTTCTTTTCCCTCCCTAAATAGGCTTCTGTTTACAACCAAAAATTTTCACATAGAAGGCAGTATGAGCAAGGATCTGACTTAGCAGTCATGAAGATTCGGGTTTCCTTGATGCATACTCGCACGTCACTTACCTCTCAATGAGTTGGGCAACTCTCTGAAACTATAAATTAGAATGGAATCCTGCCTCATTAGACTAAACAGTCAACACCAAAAGTTCCCAAACAGATGGATTTTAGGTTCAGGTAATTTTTAAGTGCTGATCATAAATATGCTAAAAGAATTTTTCAAGTTTCGAGATGTTTGAAAAGAAAGATGAATAAATTATAATTAGTCGGTCTCTCACTACCTTAAAACCTAAGTTCCATTTATAATCACTGGAATGAGAAAAAAGGATCTAGAGGTAAATAATAGTATAACTTTGCCTCATGCAGACATAACTTTAATTAAACAATCTCAAGAATTTTCATTCTATAGTCTGAAAACTATTATCTTAAGATTCTGCTTTTTCTTCACTAACATATTAGTGGCACAGTCCCCTCGTAGCCCATAATTTTTTATGACTTTGATCTCTGAGCTGAGCTGCCAGTTTGGCTACATAAAACTTGTGAGTTCATGTACATATGGCATAAAGGAGTGCTCTAACATTTGGCTACAGACAAGCGATCCATCACACAGCTCATTCGCTTTGAACAATATTCCTTTTAAAACGCCTCTCTTGCTGAGTGAAATGAGAAGAACCAGGAGAACATTGTACACAGAAACAGCAACATTGTGTGATGATTAACTATGATATACTTAGCTCTTCTCAGCAATACAATGACCCAAGACAATTCCAAAAGACTTGTGATGGAAAATTCTAACCATATCCAGAGAAAGAACTATGGTGAATGTAGATCAAAGCATACCATTTTCATTTTTTTGTCTTCTGTTTTTTGCTTTCTCATGGTTTTTCTCTTTGGTTCTGAGTCTTCTTTCACAACATGACTAATGTGGAAATATATTTAACATGATTGTACAGGTATAACCTATATTACTATCTTAGAGGAGAAGAAAGGGAGGGAGAAAAATTTGGAACTCAAAATTTTACAAAAATAAGTGTTGGAAATTATCTTTATATGTAATTGGAAAAAAATAAATTCCTATTAAGGAAAACAAACAAAATACAGTGCATTTCTTACATTCTGAATGTCCCTTCTGAGTTTCAATCAATCAAAAGTGTTTATTGTGAAATTTTTTCAATTTATTTCCAATTTTGAGAACAAAGTCATCTTTTTATGACTATTGAAGAATAGACAGTTCCTTTTTAATATCTCCAAAACTAAACCAGCTAGGAATTAAGGCAAAAGAGGGAATTCTCATTGGTAAAGTTAGTTTTTCAACATGGAAATATTGAATTCAAATTGGCAAACTGATATTTGAGAGGATATCCATAATTCACAATAAAACATTATACTTGTGATATGTGATATATTATAATTATAATTTTCATATATATCTTACATTTTGTAATTGTGATCTAATATAACAAAAATGTGATGTAATACGGTATGACATATCATAATGTAATATAATAAAATATAAATGACTGGTGCTTACAATAACCCTATGAGGTAGACACACATGTTATTTTTATCATCATTTTACAAATGAGGAAATTGAGATTGAGAGAGATTAAATAACTTACCCAGTTTCACACAAATAACATACAACTATGTATCTGAGAGAAGATGCTAACCTAGTTCTTCCTGCTTCTACATTCATTATTCTATCTACTGTCTCTGAATATAGTAATTCCTATTCATCGCTGCAGCTGGGTGGCACAGTGGACAAAATGCCTGTCCTGGAGTCAGGAAGACTCATCTTGAGTTTAAATTTGGACTCAGACACTTGCTAGCTGTGTGACTGTAGACATATTGTTATTAGGCGCAAGAAATTGCTAAGAGGCCTTGAAAAATGTGAGCACGTTGATGTAAACAAGTTACGTTGTCTTCTACTTAAATATTTATGGTGAGTTTTATAGATTAAAGGTCCACATAGCTGTACTTACTGCAGTTCTTGGTACAAAAATTGTATTCCAACATCCTTATCTCTGGTAGACAAGACATTCATTTTCTACCCACTGTTTACAGATTGCTCAAAATTCATTTCAAACTTTTAATAGTAAATTTCCTCTAAAAGACTCTTTCCTATAAAATTGCTAAAATTCATTTCAGACGTTTAATAACAAATTTCTTCTGAAAGACTCTTTCCTATAAAATGGCTTTGTGTCTATTTTAGAAAATGTGGTATTAATTCTGCTTGTAATTTACCCTTAAAATACAATCTTGCTCCCCACCTATCACTCTTCCTTTGGTATGACAATCTCTCATTAAATAGCATTGAATGGATTCACTGAAGGAAAATAATATGTCCAGTGAAATTTTTCTTCTAGTGACCATATTGATGACTTTGTTAAGCTATATCCATAAAGAGATCATCAGTATAAAGTGGTCATTGTTTCAATATAGATTTAAAATCCACCCTGATTATAGAATTTTTAGGAAATTATTCCAAAGTCAAAATTTCAAAAAGTAAGCAAACGTCAGATTACCAGATTATAATTATTCTCTTGTTCCAGTTGGTCAGTCTACCTAATTATGGGAATTAATATTTCATTTTCAATTAATAGTGCCTGGGGGAAAGAAGGGTGTAGAAATGGTACTAAAGACAATAACAGGAAGAATAGCTGCATCAGACCAACTGTATATAGTACAGGAAACCTATGCTGGCAAAGACACAATTATATTGAGGTTTCAACATACAATGAATCTGTGAAATACATTTAGAGAGATTCTCCTAACCATTTACTCAGATATAGTGCGGTCAGATTGCCTCTGAGATACTTTCTAATTTTGAAATATTGTGACATGTCTGGGCCTAAATTCCTAGGAAAAAAAAAAATGTTAGTTCTGTATGTGGTTACCTATTAAAAAAAAAAGCTTTTTGTTGTGGATCCTTCCTCTATCTACAGAGATTACAACCTCCATATTCCTTTTTTATTTTTTAAATCAACAAAAATCTATTTTCTTTACATCCCAACATCCCTTAATTGGAAAAAGACAGAAAAGGAAAAAATTCTTGCTATACACACACATAGTAAAGTGAGGCTGGTGACCTTGAACAGTCTCTCTCACTCAAATCCAAGTCAACTGCAAGTCATGTTATCAGTTCCCTGATGTCATGGTCCTCTTGGAGAATGAAGGACAAAACACAACAATAAAGCAAAACAAATCCCCACATTGGCATCTAAGAAATATTTGTCATTCTACACTCTAATTCCATCATTTCTCAGTCAGGATGGAGGCAGCATGCTTAATGACTAATCCTCTGGAATCATGATTGGTCATTGTTGTCATCAGAGTTGTGGTTTTTTTTAAGTATTTCGAAGTTGTCTTTTTTTACAATGTTATTATTGTATGAAATGCTCTCCTTGTTCTGTTGACTTCAATCCATATCAGTTCATACAGATTTTCCAATTTTCTCCACAACTAATCCTTTCTCCATTTCTTTTGGCAGAACAGTATTACATTATATTCATATACCATCCTTTCACCAGCTATTCTGAATTAAGATAGAAAGTATTAATTATTCAATTGATTACCTCTTCTTGACATGAGACAAATATGAATATATGAGTCACATTTCTTATCTATCAGTTCCTATCTCATTTCTCTTCTTTACTTCATTGCTAAATTTATTCTTAAAATTATCTATATCTAATCCCTACAGTTCCTCACCACTAATTCCCTCTTAGACCTCTTGTAATCCAACTTCTATCCCTACTATTCATCTGAAACTAGTCTTGAAGAAATCACCAATGATTTTCAGATAGCCAAATTCATTCTTTCATTCTTTCATCATCTTCCTTGACCTAACGGAAGCATTTAAGATATTTTTTTCCATTTTATACTTTTAGATATTTACTGTTCCCTTAGCTCCAGAGGCTACACATTTTGCTCTTTCTCTTACTCTTTCCTTCATCATATCCTTTGCAGTTTTTCCAAAGTTCCATATTTGCATATATTTTCTTCTTTCACTGCATTCATTCCCATGTCATGCTCATTCACTCCCATGGCTCCAACCTTTACATAAATAACTTCCAAGTCTATACCTTTACCACCAACTTCTCCACAGGACAATTTTACTTGGCAGTCCATTTGAAAGTCAAATCCAAGATATTCCATATTTAAATAGTTGTCTTGACCCCCAAAATTGTCTTACCTCTGACCATTTCTGCTTGCGATACTACAACCTACCCCAGTCTTCCATTTTTGAAAACTTGGTGTTATCTTTGACTCTTCCCTCTTGCCCAGTTCACATATTTAATCTGTTACTATGTTCTATTGCTTCTAGCTCTATAACATTTAATTTTACTTTTTAAGAGCTCTAGGCTTACATTTATTTAGCTATACATGTTCAGTTTATCTGTTCCCTCTTGTGCTGGTGGACTTTCATCCATAACCTGATGCAAACCTTTCATAGGAAGTATACTCAATATTCTGCATTCCTTTATAGATCTCCTGAAAACAAGGTGTTTCCCATGAATATGCCAAAATCATATATGATTCTTTAAAAGAAGTCAAAAATAGAACTTCAGTTAAACCCCCTGATTATTGATGTTAAGTGAAACAAAACAAGAAGAAATAGGTTCACTAAAGGTGTTTTCTACCATTGTGAATACATTCTACCACATAATTAAGATGGAAAGGGATTAATTACAGATGGCGGGGTACACCAGATGTTCCTGTCTATGGATTACCTCGTGCTAATTAAAGCATACATAGAAAATGTCAGGACCTCCTCACCATTATTCTTCAAAATCTTCCAACCTAATGACCTACACATGAAATACCAAAGGGCCTACTGTAAAACTTTAAAAGATAATTACTATTAAAGTTAGTTTATCAATACATATTGCTTAGTGAATTGTTTATGAACTATTCCTGAAATGAAATAGGAGGAGAAGAATGGGTTATATTTGACATTTGAGAAATTGTAGTCCTTCTTATGACTCTCTAAGTTTCTTTCTAAAACAAATAATAATACTTTTAAAATATTCTTTCACTATTTCTGAATGGTTGTACGTTACGAAATACCATAGGGTCTAAATATTAAATTTCAGAGTTACTTAGAAAGAAAGGGAATGAAACATGATGGCTATGAGTAGGCTACAATCTATTAATGATCAAGAACTTAATAGGACAGATAGCATGAGGAGGTAATTGGAGAGATGAATGGAGAAGACAAATTGGTCATAAAGAAAGATCTAAAGATGGCCCATGAATAGCATACATGTACTATTGGTATCAAGGTTCCATTGAATCAAATTTTCATTAATTATAATATGAAATTTTTTGGAATAAAAAAGCATTGCACTTGATTCATTAGGACATTACACAACTTTCTTAATCTCTATAGCAGTCTCCTTCCCTATAAAATGAGAGGGCAGACTAGATGACTTATAATGGAAGATAGGTGATTTTTGAGGTATGGCCTATAAACTAGAGGTGATATATGTAAAATTCCATTTCTATTTTATTTTTCTCCTATGCATAGTCTGCTTACACTCAAGCTAGGTTGAATATGTACTTTCCTTCTTGTGGGTTCCAAAATGGTTTCTAAATAATTCACAATATTCTATGGATTCCCTTTCTGTTTTGTATTTTATAATTTCACAAATAATTTACAATGAAACACATGCACATGCAAAGAAAGCTGTGAAAGTGATCATTGCCTATGAAGTAGTGAGTTAAATTCTTAAGGAGAAGAGTTCTCTATTGGCATTGGGGAAGTAAAAAAAGCAGTTCAAAATTTTTGTGCCATTTCTGATCAGTAGAATGATAATGCCTTTAATTTCTGAATAAGCATAATCTTTGCCTTAACATCTTTGACACCTTCACAGTCGTAAATAATAATGTAGTGCCTTTCTATTGTTTCTGGTACAGAATACAAGAAAAAAATATTTTCTTATTTTGAACAAAAAAATCTTTTGGTAAAACATTTTACTTTTTTATTAAAATAATCTGAACAAATACAACAAAATACCAATTATACACTCCAATCTTATTTTCTTTCAATTTGCTTCTTAAATTTGCAACCTAAAAAAATGGGGGAAAAACCACTTAATTGAATATTCCAGTAAGTCTCCATATTCAGTCTCATCTTTTTTTTTTTTTGAGCTCCAATACTGCTGCTCTGCCTCTCTGTTGTCATGTCCCCTTGGATATCCTATAGGAAATATCAAAAAAAAAGAACTCATGGTCTTTCGGCAAGCCCATTTTACCTCCTAATACCAATGTTTCTCTCCAAAGAGAGAAACATTCTCCTAGCTACCTGTATTGGTAATGGAATTTGGAGATGCCCCTTTATTGGCTTGGTTTTTGGGTTGAGTGTTAAAACCCAGAGCTTGTAAATCCCATTTGTGGGATGGATTTGTTGACATGAAGAGAGAGGGCTGAACTGGGAGGAGCCATGAATTGGG
>CM053587.1:128049964-128065451 GCA_028646515.1 Pseudochirops corinnae
GTCCAGAGTCCTATTCCATGGGTATTTTGGGGTGGCTATGTGAGAGCTGCGATATATTGCTGCTGCTACGCTGCCATCTTGGCTCCGCCCCCCCAGCATCTGGATTTTCAAAGCCCAGGGGCTCAACAGCTACCCAGAGTCTCATCTGGCCGAATCATACAACTCTTCCCACAGCTGAAGTCCAAAGCAAAATTTCACTTCAAAATATATATAGCCTTCTTCAAGGTAAGAGGACATCACAACCTTTGTGACCCACTGCCTAATTACAAAGTAACAAAAGGTGTAGGCCTTCCTGAAAAATAATCCTCCACCTGATCAAGTCCCTTCGGTTGGACTCCACTTTAGTCCCAGGAGGGGCAGGTAAGACCTTTAAATTCTGTACACCTTTTAAGGGATAGGGAAGATCTTCAAATTCCTTTAGCATTACAGAGGCAGAGAGAAAGAAGTAGAGTTAGAGAGTGAGAAGAAAGAAGGAAGTAGAGATAGAGAGTGAGGAGAGAGATGAAAGAGAAAAGGAATTGCATTCAAGTGATCATTGTATGAGCCACACTAATGTTTTTAGCCTCTGTCCTCTTTGTGTCAGCCTCTATTAATACAATGTGAGATCAAAATGAGCATTTTTAGAAGCCATCTGCCCTCATCTGATGTTATGGTATGAGTTTGAATCTCATATTAGTAGTTTATACTATTGAAATTGATTTTATTTTATTTTTTTTTTTAATGCAGACAGACAGTACTGTCTAATTCCTGGAGAACAAATATTGAAGCCAGGAAAAAAACCTGAGATCTAGTCTTGCCTCTGACACATAATGTGTGATCACAGTAGGTGATTTAAGCTCAGTGCCCTGGTATTGGCCTGTGTGGAAGGAATTTCCTGCCCTGGAAGTTCCTTCAACTAATGAATCACAAGTCTAAGTCCCTCTCCATTTTATAATCCTCTTTCACCTCTTTACATAGAAATTGAGTCAATTCAAGTAAATCAGGAAGCAACTATTAAGCACCTGCTATATATACAAGGCACTGTGCTAAGTGCTAGAAATTGATGAAAAGGTTGGCATAAATAACAGATGTCTATGGGTAGTCCTCTTGGAAATTAATCGGGAATGAAGTCTAAGTCCCTGGTCCAGAGTTTCTATAATATAAGTAGATTGTGGTCTATGACAGGGCTAACTAAGCCCTAAGCCTGATGAGTATGGAGATTCCTATACTGAGATCTACCTAGACTGAATGGGGATTATCTACAGGGCAAATTGAATGCAGAAAGGAGATCTGGGAGTTGATGGAAAATATATTTTAAAAATTAATTCAATTTTCTTGAATTCAATTTCAATAAACAAGAAATTTATTAAGTGCCTACTATATACTAGGTAGTGAGCTAGTTGCAGAGGATACAAAAAAAATGGAACAATATCCTTGTCATTAAGGACATGGGGAAGGGAGGGACTGATATGTCTTTACACTAACAAGGGGTAGGATGGTAGAAAGAAGATTCATGGAAAAGTTGGAAACTGAGTTGATACCCATAAGTAAAACAAGGATTCTGAGAGATTGAGAAGGGCATTTTAGTTAAGAAGAAAAGTCTGTGCAAATGAATTGAAGCAGGTATTGAAGCAGGTATGTGTCCAGTCTGAGAACAACTAGTACAGTAGTGTGAAGTTTTGGAAGGAAAGAAATAAGGTGGGTACCAATAATTTGATTTGACAAATCTATAGAGACTTGGTATTTTAAAAAATATGGCCCAATAGCACTGTCTTGATTTTATTCATTTAAATGAAAAAAAAAATTTCACTTTTGTAATTTGAGTTTCTGACAAAGTTTTGACATACTTTGAATGAAAAAATGTAAAACAGGCATGGCAAATACATTAACTCTAATACCACTTAGTTTCCCTCAGCTAAATTTTGAATCTATTTTTTAATTTCATAATTTATCCCGTAGGAAAACAAATTATGAAGATCTATTCAAAGGAAGTCAATGCTTGCTTATTTTTTTCCCCCTAATGGAACTTCAAATCAAAAAATCATTTTCCTGAAAAACTGAGTGTTTTTTTTTTTCCCTAAGTGCTTTTTACAAAATATGGAGTTAAGCATTTTCATAAGGGTTTGATTTAATATCTTTCTTTCATACAATTTTGATTATTCCATACTTCTATATTTTAAATGCATGTGATTTTTCTCAATGTCTCTCCTTTCTCCATCAACATAGAACTTGACCTCCTAAGTTTCAAGAGTTGTGACCAAAAATATTCATTAGCTAACAGCAAGCCTTCTGATCAATCAGTCAATAAACATTTGTAACCCTTTAGGAAATCAGAGACAATGGTTCTCAGATCACAGAAACAATTTGTGGTTTGAGAGCATCGGACTCCTTGAACTTTTTATAGTTTGATAAGTGGAACCTGAAAAATTTGTGTTCGTGTGTGTGTGCATGTGTGATAGGCTTCTGGAGCCCAGGGTCACCTCTATACCACAATGAAGCATAAATTAAGCAAAACAAGACTTTACTAACAGTTAATAATTTTGTACTGGATTATAATTGTAGAGTCTGAGGAAAGTGGTTCAATTGAATATTATTGGTAAATCTTATTAACTCTATGGTGAGTAAACTAGGTTGAAAGGAATAGATTTTTGAAGTATGTGAAACATATAAACTCTTTTCATGTAGTTTTCCTACTCAGAAATCTTTAATGATGCTCTTACCTACTGAATAAAGTCCAAAATCCCAAAACTGACAGTAAACTTCACATCCATGCCCAAAGTATCTTTCCAGACTTATTTGAAACAGAGTGGTATAGTGCAGTGGTGTCAAACTCCAACATAAATGTTACCACTAACATGTAAATAAGAATACCTGAGGGCACATATTGACTTAAAGAAACACATATTACTATTATCTATATTTATTGTATTTTTATATATTTTGTTAAATATTTTCCAGTTACTTTGGGGTGCTGTGGTCCATGCACCTCTGGACCATATGTTTGACCCCTGTGGTGTAGTGGACAGAATGCTAGACTTGCAGTCTAGAATATTAAGTTCAAATTCAGAATGTAATGGTTTATTTGGATAGGTTCAGTTGAATTCCCCAGCAGGTGGGCGAAGTAGTTTAAATTCTAGGTAATGACCCTGGGACCTCCTCCTTTTCTTAGCCCAGGAAGAGATGAAAAAACTTGAAGTGGACTAGGCAAGGTTATACTATCCAGGAAGATTTTTTTAACTGTGACTATGTAGAGAGACAGTTTTGGGAAATGACCGTTACCTCTAGTGTCAGTATTGTAGTATCATCCTTTTCACTACCTACTAGCACCCAAGGAGAAGGAAGAACTGGAGGTCAGGGATGGTGGTTGTTTGTCCCTTGTGACTTGTGGTAATATTCCCCAAAGCATATAACTCTGGGCATAGGCCCCAGAACTATTTTTCTCTGAGAGGATGAGAAGGTTCTAAGATTGTACTTTCTTTGATTTTCCCTTCTCTATGATAGGTTCATTACCAGATATTCTTAAATGATTGTTAACTCAGTGTTCCTTAAGTTATTTACATATTCTGATTTTTTTCCTCTTCACATAAAATCTAAGGTTGAACTTGAAAGCTGTGTTTGCATGTATATACATTAGTTGAATACAGGGGGGCTAATTGGAGAGGCCAGTGGCCAGCTTAAATTTATATAAGGCATAAATAAGGCAGAGAATCCAGTCTCTAGCTAACAGTTAGCTCAATAGCTATGCGATGATTTTATTATTAATTCTGTAAACTTTCTTATATAAATAATTTAAAATGGATTTAGCTAATGAGATTTTAAAGACAGCCTGGCTGATTTAAATTCTCAGCCCTGAGAGAGGAGAGACAAAGAAATTGACAAAGATGGAAACTGAGACCCAGACTGAAATCAAAACAAACAGAAAGAAATGCAGGTGAGAAGGAGGTGGTGTCAGGCAAGATGTTCACCCTCCAGTGGGAGGGTAGTGAAGACAAAGAAATGCTATTCCCAAGGCCAATCCCCATGGTTGTATACAGATATGTTCTGGGAAGATTCATCTCTGCTTTTTTCCAGAAGGGAGGAAGGAACAGAAAGAAAAGAATACCAGTCATTGATCTTTACCCCTAACAGCAATACTATCTTTTTATAAGATTTGGAAGTAAAATGGACCTCAAAGGCAATCTAGTTCATTCAACCCTCTAATTTTATTGATTTTAATTTAAAAAGAGGATTTAAACCTATGTCTACTGTACCATACGGCTGATCTTAATTAGTTGTGTGACCATGGGCAAGACAAATCTTCTCCAGGAAGACTCAGATTCTCTATCTATGAAATTAGAATTATGGTACCTAGTCATGAAGATAATAGTAAGGCTCAAAACAGCTAAAGTATAAAGCATTTCAATCTTTAAATTGCTACACAATTCTGAGTGGTTATCTCCCACAACTTCTGTACAAGGATTACAGGATACAAATGAACTAATTGGTTTTGTGGCCAAAACACTCTACGCATTTCTCATCCCCAACAACTTTTGGAATGTCCATTTTTACTTCTCAGCTATGTCCTCTTTGGTGATCCATAATCATTCTCCTCTAGCCTTATTGGTACCCTCTCTTCATTACCATAGCAAGTATTTATTACTATTTATTTCAGTTTTCTTTATGTGGCAGTATGAGGGAGAGTTCAGGAAGCCTTGGGGAAGAATATAAAGTTATACTGAATGTCTTCATAGGTTAAATTTAACTGCATCTCATTGGACTCAATTGAAGAAATAAAGAAAAAAAGGCACTGGTGAAGTTGACAACTCCATAGACTCCCCAGGGTCTTTTATTTTAACTGTATATATCTTCCTATAGTCCACTTTAAGCCCTCAGGTATCTGCCTTCCTCATTTGTTCACGCAAGGGTGCTGGAAGGGGAGTTAGTATAGTGAAATATTTTGGGTTCCTTCATCTTCGTTGCTAGGGAGGAAGTGTTTTCTACTTTGCATAGGAAGTAGAAAGTTGGTATTAATATTTTGTTATTAACTACAAAGATTGGAGCAAGGATTCCCATTTGGTCCTAACCACAATAACTGGTATAAGAGTTGCCAAAAGAGCACATGCAATTGTAACCATCAAGAGCTCATAATAATGATCTTTTAAAGTCTATGTGTGTGTGTGTGTATATGTACATATATATATATATATATATATATATATATATATATATATATGCAGGTATATATTTCAATTATATGTAAAAAAAAGTTTTTAGCATTCATCTTTGAGAATTTTCAGTTCCAAGTTGTCCCTCTCCCTCCTTTTGTCTCCTCCTTCCCAGAGAAGACAAACAATCTGATAAAGAGTATACAAATGCAATAATGCAAAATGAATTTCCATATTAGACATGTTGCAAAGGAAAACACACACAAAAAAAAACCCACTCAAAAACTAAAAAAAAAAATAAGGAAAAAGTACGCCTCAATATACACTCAGACTGTCAGTTACTTGCTATGGATAGTACTTCTCATCATAAGTCCTTCAGAATTATCTTACATCATTATTTTGTGAAGAATAGCTAAGTCATTCACAGTTAATCATTGTACAATGTTGTTGCTTGCACAATGTTCTTCTGCTCTCTTCACTTTGCATCAATTCATATGTCTTTCCAGGTTTTTCTAAAATCCTCCCACTTATCATTTCTTATAACACAATAATATTCCAGTACAATCATATACCATGATTTGTTTAGCCATTCCCCAACTAATGAGTATCCACTAAATTTCTAATTCTTTGTTACCATAAAAAGAACTTTATAAGCATTGTACATATAAGTCCTTTTCCTTTTATCTTTTTAGGATACAGACCTAATAACAATATTTCTTATGTACAGTTTTAAAGACCTTTGGGGATAGCTCCAAAATGCTCTCCTGAATGCTTGGACAAATTCACAATTCAACCAACAGGGCATTAGTGTCCCAATTTTACCACATCCTCTCCAATATTTATTTCCCTTTTCTGTCATGTTAATATAAATGACGGGTACCACATGGTACCTTAGAGTTATTTCAATGTGCATTTATTTAATCAATAGGGATTTAGAGCATTTTTTGATGTGATTTTAAATAACTTTGACTTCTTCTGAAGAATGCTTGTTCATATCCTTCAATCATCTGTCAATTGGCAAATGACTCATATTCTTATAGATTTGACTTAGTTCTCCATATATTTTAGAAGTCAGGTTTTCATCAGAGAAATTTGTTGTAAATTTATTTTTTTCCAATTTTTTTCTGCTTTCCTTCTAATCTTGGCTTCATGGGATTTATTTGTGGAAAAAAATTTTAATTTAATGAAATCAAAATTAGCCATTTTATTTCCGATAATGTTCTCTTGTTTTGTTATAAATTCTTTCCTTATCCATAGATCTAATAGGTAAGATATTTCCCACTCCCCTAATTTACTTATGCTATCCCTTTTTATGGCCAAGTATGTACCTAGTTTGACTATACCTTGGTATGTGGTGTGAGATGTTGCTCTATACATATTCCTAGGCCACCTTCCTTCATAATTTTTTTTTTATTGATTCCCTCGCAATTCTTGATTTCTACTTTGCCAGATTAATTTTAAAATATTTTTCTAATTATATAAAATAATTTTGGTCATTTTATTGGTATGGCACTAAATAAGCAAATTAATCTAGTTGGAATTGTCATTTTTATTATATTGACTTGGCTTACCCATGAGCTATTAATATTTCTCCAGTTGTTTAGGTCTACTTTTATTTGTATGAAAAGTGTTTTGTAATTGTGTTCATATAATTCCTGGCATTGTCTCAGTGGGTAGAATACCAAGTGTTTCATATTATCTATAGTTATTTTAAATGGAATTTCTCTTTCTATCATTTGTTGCTGGTCTTTGTTGGTCATATATAGAAATGCTGATGATTTATGTGGGTTTATTTTATAACATGCAACTTTGCTGAAGTTGCTCATTATTTCAAATAGTTTTTTAGTTAATTCTCTAGGATTCTCTATGAATACCATAATACCACCTTCAAAGAATAATAGATTTCTTTCCTCATTACCTATTTTAATTCCTTAAATTTCTTTTTCTTTTTATTGCTATAACTAGCATTACTAGTACAACATTGACTAAAAGTGATGATGATAGACATCTGTACTTTACCTCAATTTTATTGGGAAAACTTCTATCTCATCCCCATTACAGATAATGCTTGGTCATGGTTTAGATACTACCTATCATTTTAAGGAAAGTTCCATTTATACCTATACTTTCCAGTGTTTTTAATAGGGATACATTTTATATTTTATTAAAAGTTTTTTTCTGTATCTACTGGAATGATATGATTTTTGATGTCAATATGGTCAGTTATATTTATAGTTTTCCTTACACTGAACTAGCCCCACATTATTGGTATATATCCTGCTTAGCCACAGTGTGTGATCTTTGTGATATATTGCTGTAATCTCCTTGATTGTATTTTATTTTATTTTTTGCCTCAATATTCATTAGGGGACTTGGACTATGATTTATCTCTCTGTCTCTTTTTTTGTCTCTCTGTCTCTGTCTCCATGCTCTTTCTGGTTTAGGTATCAACACCCTATTTGTGTCATAAAAGGAATTTGGTAGGACTCCTTCTTTGCCCATTTTTCCAAATACTTTATGTGGTACTGTAATTAATTGTTCATTAAATGTTTGGTAGAATTCACTTGCAAATCCATCTGGTCCTTGAGGATTTTTAAGTGGGGAGCTCATTTATGGCTTCTTTAATTTCTTTTTCTAAGAGGTCTACTTAAGTGTTGCATTTCTCTTCTGTTAATCTAGGTAGTTTTTATTTTTGTAAATATTCATCCTTTTTCCTTAGATTGTCAGTTTTATTGGCATATAATTGGGCAAGAAACTCCTAATAATTGCTTTAATTTCCTCTTCATATTGTCAGATTCAGTTTTTATTTCATTCTGCTATCTTCTTCCATTTTATGGGTGAGTTTATCCTATTCACATTCACAGTTATAATTATTGTGCATTTTCCTCCATCCTATTCCTGCTGCTCTGTTTAATATAAAATGTATCTCTAAACTATTTTGCTTTTGATCAGTCTCCCCCACCCCTCCCATCTACCTTCCCTTCAGTCATCCTTCTCCCCTTTCTTTTGTTGCTCTTTTCTCCAGCTTCCTTGTGGGGCAAGATAGACTGATTCTAGTGCAAGCTCTCATCACCTCACACTTTGATTATTGCAATAGCCTGCTAATGGGTCTGCTTACCTCAAGTATTTTCCCTGCCATCTTCTCCCCCATTATAACAATAGCTCTTTCATGGGGGACAATTTACCCCATTCTATCTACCCTTTTCTTTTACCAGTGCAATATTCTTCCTCACCACTTTATTTTATTTTATTAGGGTTAGTTTAATTTCATCAAAGTTACCCTACATTCACACCCTCTGTCCATGTATATTCTTTCTAATTATCCTTATAGTAATAAAGTCCTTAAGAGTGACAAATATTATCTTGCTACGGAGAATATAAACAGGTTAAACTTTTTGAATCTCATGTTTTCTCTTTCTTGTTTACTTTTTTACCTTTTTATATCTCCCTTGAGTCTTATTTTTGAAAGTCAAAATTTTTTATTAAGCTCTGGTCCTTTAATTAGGAATGCTTGAAAGTCTTTTATTTTGTTAAATGTCTATTTTTCCCTGTCAAAGATTATATCTAGCTTTAGTAGGTACCTCACTCTTGACTGTAATCCTAACTTCTTTGCCTTTAGGTATGTCATATTGCAAGTCCTCTGGTCCTTTAATGTAGAAACTGCCAAATCCTATCTCATCCTGATTGTAGCTCCATGATACTTGAATTATTTCTTTTTGGATGCTTGCAGTACTTTATACTTGATCTATGAGCTCTGGAATTTGGGTAAGATGTTACTGGGAGTTTTCATTTTGGGATATCTTTCAGGCGGCGATTGGTGGATTCTTTCAACTTCCATTTTGTCCTATTGTTTCTAATATATTGGGGTGGATTGATAATTTCTTGAAAGATACTATCCAAGTATTTTTTCTTTATGATCTTGTCTTTCAGTTAGTACCATAATTATTAAATTATCTCTTCTGGTTCTCTTTTTAGGTCAGTTGTGTTTGCCAATGAGAAATTTCACATTTTCTTCTTTTTTTTAAACTTTTAAAAATTTTGTTATATCATATCTTGATGTCTTATGGAATCATTAATTTTACTTGCTCAATTCTCATTTTTAAGGAATTACTTTCTTCAATGAACTTTTGTACTTCTTTTTTCCACTTAGCCAATTCTATTTTTTAGGGAGTTATTTTCTTTAGCCAATTTTTGTATCTCTTTTTCCATGTGATTGACTGTTTTTTCATGACTCTTACATTACTCTCATTTCTTTTCCCAATTTGTCTTCTACTTCTCTAATTTACTTTTTTTATTTTTCGATGGAGGAAGGCAGGGCAATTGGGGTTAAGTGACTTGCCCAAGGTCACAGGGCTAGTAAGTGTTAAGTGTCTGAGGCCAGATTTGAAGTCAGGAATCCTGACTCCTGAGCTGGTTCTCTTTTCACTGCACCACCTAGCCACCTCTCTAATTTACTTCTTAAAGTACTTTTTAAAACTCTTCCAGGAGTTCTATTTGGGCCTGAGAAGAAATCACATTTTTCTTTGAGGCTTTTATACAGCCATTCTGATACTCCTTTAAGTTTGTGCCTTGATCTTCCCGGTCATCATAGCAACTTCCTGTGTTCAAGTTCTTTTGTTTGCTTGTTTGGTTTTTTGCTCATTTTTCTGCCTATTTTGTGACTTGATGTTTTTATGTGAGAGTTGATCTCTGGTCCTGCGCTGTCCTAAGCTTTGTGTACTGGGGCTCAGGGTCTTGATGCTGGCTTTCACTAGGCTTCAGGGCCTCCCTGCTTTCTTACACTAGAAGGTAGATTTCCTTTCTGGCTTGTACTGAAGGTGGGGAGGTTCCCTGTTGACCTCCCCTGTGTTTGAGGTTTCTCTGCTGCCCTGCCTTAGGGGTAGGGTGGGATTTATTGCTGGATTGCTTTGGAAACTAAGTCTTCCTGCTGACTGGCCTTAGGGGAAGGATTTTATTGCTAATCTTCCCTGGGGGTGTGAACCTGTTGCTGGGTTGCTATGTAAATAGAACCTCTCTGTTGGTCTGCAATGGAGTCAGGCCTGGCTGGTGGCCTTGGAATGGGCCTGTGCTGTGTTGCAAAGATTGATTGCTGGCTTCCCTAGGGGAACACTGGCTTGTAGGTAGGTGGGATCTCACTGGTGGATTACCCCAGACTTGAAGCTTTGATGCAGACCCTCTGATATGAGGCTTCTTGCTGTTGCTCTTGACAGTGATGCCCTCTCACCCCAGTAAGACAGACTTTTCTTGCTTTTCTGCTATGCTAGTAAGTGGATTTCCTGTTCCTAGATAATTTCCAAAGTAGTTTTCATGTTGTATGGAGGGGAATTTGGGAGGGCTTCATAGGATTCCTTTCTTATTCCACCATCTTGGCACCAGAAGTCAACTATGCTTCTTTTAAAGTAGTTTCCTGGCTACCACACCACACAGTTGATTCCCAGTGGTTCCAGCAAAAACCTCTAAACTCTTTTCAAATAAACTGCTATCATACTTCCCACATCTTAATTTCTGTGAAACTGATTTGCTTTTAACCCAAGTTTAAGACTTTACATTTATTGCTATTAAATTATGTCTTATTATATTCACCCTCAGTTTGATCATGTTACTTTTTATGTTAACTGTCTCTTCCATCAGTGTGTCCTCTGAAAGATCAATATGTCAGCTCTGCCTCCTTTGGATTTTGCAGGAATTGGTCAGATGTAGCGTTCATTGGAAGAATGAGAATGGGAGGGGGGAGGGTATGAGAGAGGTATGTTGTCTTTTGGCAGTCTCCCTCTCCAGTTAGTGTTCACTCCACAGGACTCCATGGGTTTCAGGACCCTGTTCACCTGTGAAAAGAATTATGATTTTCAAATTAATTGATGTGATGTGTGTAATGAATATACTAATAGTTTAGATTTCTCAAGAGCTGTTTGTCTGGCTTGGGAGTTAGAATTAACAAAATTAACAATCCAGCTTGAAATGATCGAACATTTGACAATGCTCTCACTCAATGCATACTTGTGCCTGGGTACCTTACTGAAGTGAATGAAAGATTGTAGAACCTGTTCTTGTCATAGAACTCTGGTCCTGCACCCACTAAATAAGGCCTCCTGAAAGACTTGAGCAAAATTGCTCCCACAGAGGTCCAGAATTCTTATACTGCCCTCTCTTTGTGGGTTGGTCCTGGGAAACCCCTCTGGCCCTGGGAAATAATTGTTTGTAATCCATTTTCCCCCTACCTCCCTTCCTATTGTGATTTATGTATATAATCTCTGTCTTCACTTCAGTTAAGTGGAATTCTGATAAGGAGAATTCCTGATTTGCAAATCTGTTCCTCCTAATGAAACTAATTAATTTAAAGACCTCCTGATTGCTGGCACTTTGTCTCTGGCCTACTGTTTCATCATTCTCATGTTAGAGACTGATTCAGTAAAAATACTGTTAATACCTGAGTCTACATGTGTCCTTGTTACTCAGAAGGGATTGCAATTAGGTCTGGTGCCCAGGAAATAAGAGGTCACATTAGGGGGCAGCACCTACCTTCCCTACTTCATCTCAGGGACTTGGGGGTAGGGTGTGATTGGACTAAGAAGGAGGGCCATCCTTGTCCCAGAGCCTGCCTGTACCAGCCTATCCACTCTGATCCAGGATCTAATTCTAGCAGCAGCCTCTGTTTAATTCTGATGTGATGTGATCTGCTTAGATTCCCAGACTCCATGGTTTTGTGAATTCCTCCCTTTCTCCTCCCTTCCCCACCCATTAATTTTGTCCCTGCTCCTATTGGCTTATCTTCTAAGCCCTTTCAGAATTGTCCCTTTTCCCAATTAACTTCTTCTGTGATTGGCCAGGGTCAAGGCTTCTTGATGAGCAGCTTTCCTTAGGTTAGAATCCACTGAAGTTCTGAAGCAATGGAGCCTGAGTCTGTAAAGTGAGGTTATATTATGTGCTCTTAGCCCATCAAGTGTCCTTATCTGTCTGATAAGCGGTTTGGGCTTGATAACTTTTTAAGTCTCTTTCCTCTTTAAATTTGGATATAATTCTTTTTGAAAAACAACATTTATACTCACATTGTAAAAATATCTTAAAGAAAGTGGGGAGAATAAGCAATTATGTGATTATTTCCAAATTCACAAGCCCTAAATGTCACAGGGACAAAATCTAGTTATTTGAAGGAAAATTTTAGGCTCTTTTTTCTACCCCCATGTCACATTTTTGCTGGCAAGTCCTTAATTAATAATTTTGAATCAAAAATGAAGTTCTACCCGATTGGCAAAAATTGTGCTTATTTTGTCTTTCTATGACCTATCATCCCGTCATGTTAATTGAGGATTAATCAGGTGCAAGTGTTCAAGGTGAAGGTGAAATTACCACATCCTACAATCCACAAAAAGAAAAATTATTAAATGAACTCTTGATTTGAATGTCTGTACCATTTACATGGCAAGTTATTCCTTTCCCTTTCATATGCTATTGTTGCCACTTGTAGAGATACAGATTTAAAAAGGAGTTTTCACATGATAACATTAGTAACACTCAGCAGAGGCATTTTAGCTCTGGTATGATTTCCAAGAATAAATTTTTGAGGGGAAAGTAGGAATTACTAAGAATTTTTTATATTGATCTCAGAATTATAAATAATGGTAACAGAGGATAGAGTTAATGATTACTGAAAGCTTCTAATTTTTCTTCCTTGAAATATGAGATTTTTAAAGCATTATTCAGCTTTCAAGATTATGGGGTAGAGTTTATTGGAGAATTAAAAAAGCCCTAAACCTCTCCAATGACTTTTTTTTTAGCAGATTGGAAATAAACAGTGGCTATAATTGCTTCTGCCAGTAAATTAATTATGCTATCTGTATAGTGATAAACCAGTGCAATGACTGGATGGAAGTTTTCAGTCTTAGAACTCAAAATTTAAACTAGCATTGCTGTAGATAAGACAGAATGAATTAAGATTCCTATTCATCCTTGCCAAGGAGGAAAATGCTATTTAGAGCTTAAGGTTAAGAGGGAGAAATATCTGAATCTTTGTTCTAGTTTCTCAAATGACTTGAAATAACATTAAGAAAATTATATCTCTAGTCCATAATTTTTCTATGTGTAAAATAGCAGCAAATAATTCTGGAAGATACCTTGAGAGGTCTCCGTGCTCTTCTTTGTTCTAGCCAAAAGGGGTTGCTTACCGTTCTTCAAGCATAACTTGTACAGTCTTGATGTCTTTGTTCAGTTACCTTTACTGGGCATGATCTCATTTGGCATGCCTACCTAACTATATCTGAGCAATCCATCAAAGACTAATAATTCAAATGTTACCATGTCCATGAAATCTTTCTGGATCCATTGAGCTATAAGCAATCCAGCCTCTTAATTCCCATAATATACATTGTTTTCACTTCTCTTGTGGTACATACTTCATTTGACTTTATAGCTATATGTGAATATGTCTATCATTCCACTGGTTACAAATTTAAAAGCATGAACTTCATCTAAATTCTCATATCCCTCAGTTATTTAAACATATCAGCACAGTTATTTGAATACATGATACACATAGAATTGATTTATTAATATATTTTTACATTCTCTGACAGTGTGAAGAGGTGGGTCCAGGGATAGGAGTCTTTGCTTCTCACTGTTACTTTTAGCCTTTCCCTTAGTTACCACCTCTCAGCAACTTCTCATCCATTAAAATTCACACCACCTAAATATGTCATCTTGTCCAAGTCTTCATCATTATCTTCTAAAGTTGGAAAATCAGATAATATATACATACAGTGCTTTGCAAATGTCTTTTTAAAATTATTTTAAAATAAAATTATAATTATTATTATTTAAAATTATTTAAAATTATTTTTAAAAAAATTTTTTAAAAAAATTTTAAATTATTTAAAATTATTTTAAATTATTTATTTAAAATTAAAAAAAACTTTCCAAATTCTTTCCTTCCCTGCCTCCCTTTGTCCAGGTCCTTTAACACCCATTAAAAAGGCAAACAATCTGATACCAATTATGCATGTGAAGTCATGCAAAACACATTTCCATTTTATCTATGGGAGACAAAACAAAAAGAAAGAAAAGTAAAAGTATGTAAAGTATGCACTCAGGGCTCATCAGATCTCTCTCTGGAGGTGGATAGCATTTCTTATCATGGGTCTTTTGGAATTGTCTTAGATCATTATATCAGTCAGAACCTCTAAATTTTTCACAGTTAATCATAGTTGATTTTCAGTGGTGTCTGACTCTTCTCGACCCTATTTCGGGTTTTCTTAGCAAGGATACCAGAGTGGTTTGCCATTTTCTTCTCCAGCTCATTTTACAGATGAAGAAGTTGAGGTAATTTGTTTGCCCAGCTTCACACAATTAGTATTTGATGTCAAATTTCAACTCAGAAGGAAGAGTCTTCCTGACTCCAGGTCCAGTACTGTATTCACTGTACCACCTAACTTGCTATTACTGGGGCTAATATTCTCTTGGTTTTGCTCACTTTACTTTGCATAAGTTCACATAAGACTTCCTAAGTGTTTCCAAAACCATCCTGCTTATCTTGTTCAACCAAATAATTGTTTTTGTACATATAAGTAATGTTTATGAATGATGTTTTGGCTCTATTTAGCTTTATCTTCCCAGAAATAGGAACTGTGAAGGACTTGAGGTGGACTGGACACTGTGAGCTTTAATATGGAATGGGAACTGGAGAAGGAGCTGTATAAGGAACTGAGAGATGCCTGCCTTTGAATCCAGGTGACAGTTGGGTAGATTTGGGCAGGAGCTGGGACCATGGAAAAGGAACCATGAAAGCTGAGCACCAGCCTCAAGTCAAGATGAAAGAAGGCTTTGCTTGTATTCTGTGTATTGATTGAGAAGATCATGATTTACTGTGACCTATGGGTGGAGAATTTTGACCTTTGTACTTTGTGTCACTTAAGGAGGACTGCTTCTTAAAGATGATTGAGTTAAGGACTTACTAAATGTTATCTTTTGTTTAAAACTATGTGAACAATAGTATTCTATTACATTCATATACCACAACTTGTTTAGCCATTCCCCAATTGATGGGCATCCCCTGAATTTCCAGTTTTTTGCCACCACAAAGAGAGCTGAAATAAATATTTTTGTACATATGGGTCTTCCTCCCACTTCTATGATCTCTTTGGGATATAACCCCAGAAGTGGTATTACTGGGTCAAAGGGTATGCAATTATTTATAGCCCTTTGGCCATAGCTCCAGATTGCTCTCCAGAATGGTTGGATCAGTTCACAGCTCCACCAACAATGCATTAGTGTTCCAATTTTTCTACATCCTCTCCATCATTTGTCATTTTCCTGTTTTGTCATCTTAGCCAATCTGAATGGTGAGATGTGGTACCTCAAATTATTTTGATTTG
>CM053587.1:128065951-128089920 GCA_028646515.1 Pseudochirops corinnae
TCAATCAAATCTGTAAAGTGAGGAAACTGGTGTAAAGAATCATTTCAGTCCCATAGTGTTCCAAAACATCATGATTCTTTGAATGGAAATAAAGATGATATCCACAACACAACCTTGGTGAAATGGATCTAATTAGTTGAGTGACATTGAACATATTGCTTAAACTTTTTAGCTCTCTAGTTTTCCTTCAGAATCATAATTTTAATTCTGAGTTGGACTCATGGATTTGTGTCAGAGGACCTGGCATGTACTTCCTAATGTGCAACTTAACTGTGTGACACTGGGCAAGTTGGTTAAGCTCTCTGAGCCTGTTTCCTCATCTGAAGAAAAAAAAAGAAATGAGCAGATTATACTTGATGACCCCTCAGCTGCTTTCTGGCTCTAAATTTGAGATTGTTAACCTTTCTCTTTTTCTTTTTTTGTATCATGGATGCCACTGGAATCATGCAATCATGGTAAAGCTCCTTTACAGAATGTCCTAAATGCATAAAGTAAAATAAAAATACTTACAAAAGAAACCAGTAATATAGAAATACAGTTATCAAAATGTTTTTTTAAAAGTTTAAAAATTCCAGAATGCTTACTCTAAATTTTTAATCCTATAATCCCTAACGTCCTTTCTGGATCTAACATATTGGAAATGTCATGAATAGGATTAATTATGGTCGAGACTAAATGACCTCTGAAACCTTTTCAAAATCAAGACTCTATGAGGATATCATTTTACTGAGGAAGAAAAAAACTTGAATTATATCTCCAAGTAAGTAAGGGATACAGATCAGCAAAGAGGGATCAGGGAACTCTAATTCTTTTTTCCATCCCACCAGAGCCCTTTCATTCAATTCAACACACATTTATTATCTTCCATGTTCTTACTGTTGGGTGATTGAAATATCCCCCAGTCCTCAAAAAGTTTACATTCTATTGAAATTAAGGGTGGGGAAAATTATGTACAAAAATAAGCAAATATGTCCATGTGTGTATAATATGGGTATATACATATTTTTATGTGTACAGGGTTTGAGTATGTGAGAGAAGAAAATTGTCCTCCTTTCCCACAATTGGTGAAAAACTGGTTTTCCTCCTACTGTGTTAATGTTCCATTTTGGCTGTAAGAATGGTCATGCTACCCATTCTCAAGAAAATTTGCCCTAGGAGAATGAATAGAACCACTCAAAAGAACCACTGGTGCAGTTGAGAAAGGGCATTGTCTCTTTAGAAGGACAGAAGGCTGTTCTTTAGGCCTGGTTTAGCTGTCCTGCCTCCTGTGTGCTAATATTGGGAGGAGCTTCCCCAAGGAAGTACTTATGCAGCACAATTACAGCATCTTTACTGCCCAGCTTCACCATAGCTGCTATAGATTCACTGGTATGTGTTCCCTCAATAGTAAAAGCCTGCCAGAATTTATTTCCATAACTTTTCCCTTCAGTCCAAGCTGTCATTCTTCAGGGTGAAACTCCTTTAACCTGATGGACTTTTTGGCTGTTGCTAATATTGTGTTAGCAAATTATCGACCCAAATGTTGAGAATAGGAATCATTTCTCCTGTTGTAAGATAGGCAACTGGATCTACATTCTACCCCAGTAATTTTCTCCATACATCTTTCAGGGGGAGTAGGAAAATGGACTATTAAAAGGAGAGGGAGAGCTGCCTGAAGTTGATGGTACAATTGAGCAGAATCCAAACTTTATTGGTATTTCTTAGTTTCTATTTGAAAACTTGGCCTCATTTCTTATTAAGCCTTAATAACTGAATGGGCACTGCCTCAGCCAAACTTAGACCTGTTAGAGACTTTAGCTTGAAAAGGTCAAGTTCCTCCACTGCACCCTGAATCGTCTCCAGTTGTCCTGATCCATATCTGGCCACTGGACCCAGATCTGCCTGGAGGAGAAAGTGAAGCTGACAACTTTGTGCAGCCCTCCCTTACTTAAGTTCAATTTACTTGTACATCATGGTATCACCTCCCTGGTGTCATCTTCCTCTTTGAGAATGAAGTAAAAACAGCAATTTGATAACTTATAAACAAAAAGAAAAGGACATATTTGTACAAAAATACTTATAGCAATTTTTTCTGTGGTGGTTAAAAGTTGTAAATCAAAGGGATGTCCATCAAGTGGGGAATCTCTGAAGAAGCTGTTGTATATTATTATGATGGAATATTATTGTGTTTTAAGAAATGACAAGATGGATGATTTCAGAAAAACCTGGAAAGACATACATGAACTGAAGAAAAGTGAAGTGACCAGAGTCATAAGAATGTGATACACAGTCCTTCCTTCCTTTCTTTCTTTTTTCCTTCCATCCTTCCTTCCTTCCTTTTGTCTTTCTTTCTTTTTTTTCTTTCTGTCTTCTTGTACTAAATGACTAATGTGGAAATATTTTTACATGATTGCACATGTATAACCTATATTGGAATTCTCAACCTCTCAGGGAGGGAAAAGGGGAGGGTTGGAGGGATAGAATTTGTAACCCAAAACTTTCTAAAACAAACAAATGTTAAAAACTGTTTTAATGTAATTTTGGGAAGGAAAGAGAAAAAGAGAGACAGACAGATAAAATATGAGTATGTTATCTATCTATCTATCTATCTATCTATCTATCTACAATATACAGATACAAAAAAATATTGTGAAGATGATTTTCCTCACTGTTGGTACATGGAATGTGTTTGTGCTTATGAACAACAAGAAATCTATTAACCTGACACACAAACAATTCTTGTGGTGAGAGAAGTCAGCAGGCATCGCATCCAAATAGCAGTCCTGAGCAAAATAAGGCTGGTAAATGAAGACTGGCCTACTGAAATTGAAGGTGGACACACGTTTTTCTCTAGTAGCCACAGTTATGGCAAATGCTGTGTAAGTGGTGTAGGTTTTGCAATCAGAACTAATCTAGTCAACAAGTGCATATGCCTCTCAAAAGGAAAAGGTCATGACAATGTGATTGCTGTTGGAATCTGCTCACCTCAGATTCCCTGCTGGCCCGCCTTCCTCACTCACCCTCCCCAGGGTCTTCAGACGTCTCTGGCTTCCTTTCTCGAACAGAACGCCCTGCACTCACAGATGGGTTTAAAAATTTAGCTTTATTGTTACATCTTCTCTTCTCTTCATTCTCTCTCTTCTCTCTCCTCTTACCCCTCTCCCTCCCCTCACTTCCTTTTATGTCCCCCTGGGCAGACTAAGTCACGTGCCTCAGCAACAGGGGCCAGAAGAAGGGGGGGGGGAGGCTATCCCGTTGGATGATACATGCTCAATGCTGTTAGTCCAAAGTTCATATTCTGGTAAGCTAAACAGCCTTATCAGGGCTCTGGCTCCTAGCACCTTGGAATGCAACAGACCGCCTAGAGGGCATCAGGAGGGAACAATGGGGGTTGGGCGCCCAACAATTGCCACTTACAGGAAAGTGCCACACCACCATTGTCAGTGAACATGCTCCCACCTTGATGAACCCTGAAGAGGGTAAAGAAAAATTTCATGATGACCTGGAGACCCTCTCATCAATGTACTGAAAGAGGATGCACTTGTAATTCTGGGTGTCTTTAAGGCCAGAGCAGGTACAGACTCAGATATGGTAGGGAGTCTTTGGAAGGAATGGAGTTGGAAACAGAAATAGCAATGGTTCACTTAATACTGAACATTTGTGTGGCTTATGATCTCATCACCAACACTGTCTCCAATTTATCTAAATGCAATAAAATGTCATGAATGCACACTCATAGAAAACATGACACTTAGACTATATCATTGTAAGAAGAGACAAACAGGATATGGTAGTAACAAAGGCTATGTGTGGAACAGTGCTAGATCAATCATAGGCTTATCCTCTCCAAACTACCCCTTTACATTCAACCAAAGACAAGAGGACTACAGGAAGACTTAATGTCAAGAGATTAGAGCACTTATCTAAGTGTGAATAGTTTGTTGCTAACTTGGAGGGAAAGCTGAGCCAACACGATTGGCAATAGTGGAGGAAAAAAGGAGTGAGTAGCTTTCAGAGATTTGGTGCACAACACATTTCCTCATCTGTGTCAAAACACTCACAAACATCAAGATTGGTGTGATGAAAATGATGGCAAAATCCTGAAGCTGCTAAATGAAAAATAAGAATTTTACATGACTTACCAGCATGAGTTTATCCATCTCTAAGAAGGCAGCATTTAGCTTCATCAAAAGTGCAAGTGATGCTGAGAGAGATGCATGATTCTTAGCACAGTAAGAAGGCAAATAAAAGTTAGGCTTACACTGATAGGAACAATCCAAAGAAAATGATTCCTGAATGCTATTTACTGGCCAAAGATGTATGGTGCATTTCAAATACTCAATGCTAATAGAGCCATGTTGAGTAATGATGAGAACATGATCCTGGAGAAATAGACTGAACCCTTCCATAGTGTTCTCAACAGATCATCATCAACCTATGCTGAAGATATAGATCATATACCTCAGGTTGAAGTCAGTCCCTCTCTAAATGAACTTCCAATTGAAGAAGAGGTTTTGAATATCATTAGGATCATCTCATGCGGCAAAGAGCCCAGTACTGATTCTATTCTAGCTGAGATTTACAAGGCAGGGGTCTACCGCTTATATAAAAGCAGACTTAAATCTTCCAGATTATATGGAAAGAGTAGGTTAATTCCCTCCCCTAGCCCTCCCCCCAAGTTCAAGAATGTCTCCATTGTTCATCTCTGTGAAAGAAAAGGAAATAGGTTGTCCTGTGACAGTCACAATGGGTGTGTACATGGATGTGTGGGTGTGCAGAGGGTTGTCTCTCTGTTAGTCATTGCCATTATTTCTTTTAACTTGAAATATTTTAATTGAAAGATGTTTTTTGACTTGGAAAGGCTACAAAGCAAGTCTGAAGTAGAGGGAGAATGTGATCTTTTGTTCACAGATGATTGTACACCCAGTATAGCCTCTGAGGCTGCAATGCAACAAAGTATGGATCAATTTTCTGCTGCTTGTGCTAATTTTGTCCTACCAATTAACACCATCAATCAATACCACATTATTCATACATGGAATCATAGGTTATTTCACATGGAGAAATTTTGAGTGCTGTGGATAAGTTCACTAACCTGGGCATTATATTTTCCAGCAATGTACACATGGATGATGAGGTTGATGCACACATTGCCAGAGCTAACTCATTGTTTGGGAGGCTCTGGAGGAAAATGTGGGAGAGAAGTATTAAATAGACTGCCTATCAAACTGAGGATCTACAGACTGACCTCATTGTTATATGTCTATGAAATCTGAATAGTAATATCAGAGCTATGACAGGAAACTGAATTATTTCCATTTGAATTGTCTTAAGAAGAATTTGAAGATCACCTGGCAAAAATAAGATATGAGACACTAAGATCATTTCTTGAACTGAACTGTTCTTAAACTAAACTTGAACAGAAAAAGAATTTCAGTCCTTTCCTTCCTTCTTTCTTATTCCTTCTACTCTGAATCTACAACATTATAACAAATGTGCATAGTGTCAATCAATAAGCTCTTAATTGAGCTCTTAAAATGTGCCATGCTCTGTACTAAGTAATGAGGAATCAAAGGCAAACAATTTCAAGAAGTTCATATTCTAAGAAATCAGACATCAAGTACCATTATAGACTTAGCATTTGCCACAGAGAATAAGGAGTCTGGGGCCCTGTGATATGGTTAAAGTCAAATTTTGTGATCAAATCAGGATATTCCTGCTGTTCAGTGAGGCTCATAAGGAAGTTAGAATTATTGGGGCTGTGGGCAGCTTTATTAGGATTCCATCAATATCACTTATCATGGGAAAATCACCTGCTTCTTGCATAAACCATGGACCCTGAATTTTTCTTATAGCCAAGCCTTGCAGGCATCTGCCCTGAAGACCTTGGGTGTAAAGAAGGAACATGTTCAGGCTGTTCAATTGGAACATATTAAATGGGTCACAGTTAGCAGCCAAGATGCTCAAAGCATGTATACTCCAGTGAAAGGTCAGGAGCTGCAGACTTACTTAGTAAGTCCCTTCTTGTTTCTAGTCATGCTTACTAAGTCAAGGCCTTCTACCTGAGGATACTCTAAACACTCCAGGCCATCCCTCACAGTATAGGAAAAATATTATATCCCAGAGCTTTATGTTGACCTCTCCCATCATTCCTAATTTCTGTGATGTTGCTCTGTGGTGAATCTAGTGACCCCCTCTTCAACCCACTTTTTTTTTTTCCAATAAATAACTATTTAACAAAGGTGGTGGGCAGAGTGTTGAGTCCCAAGTATGATTAACAACTTCTCATCAATTAATTCTTTATGTTGCTAAATATACTAGGATAGGGAGCAGGAGAGATTTCAAATCCCAGGCATCGCTTTGTCACATTGCATTTCATTCTCTCTCAGATTAAGATTCAATGCACAGCTGAGGTTCACCACTTTGCCTTGACACTCACAACTCTCATGCTGTCCTAAGCTCACTCTCTCTCTCTCTCTCTCTCTCTGTCTCTCTCTCTCTCTCCTAAATATAGAATCCTCCTACTCTGAACACATTCCCCAAGCTCCCAAAGTTAAAGCTCTCTCCATGCTTCCTTAATCAAACTGAAACAACTTTGAGATGAAATGCTCACCGCCCACACCCCCAGCCTAAGCTCCTTTCTTTATCTCCTTCCTTCCTCCCTCCATGCTAAGATTTCTCCATGGTCCCAGTCTGGGTGTTCCCAGGAAAGGCACAGGTAGCATGGCATCCCGTCACATGAATGGATTCTTAGGGTCTGAAGACATAGATGGACTTCCAAAAAATTCCTCAAATGACATAAATAGCATTAGCAATCCCCCTGGTACTCTCAGGGATGATAGTGAATTAGGAAGAAACTTCCTCTATTATGTCCAAAGGTAATTTAAATGTCATCTGGATTAAACCTCCCTCTAATCTATGGTTGGCTGGAGAGGAACATAGAAGGCTAGAGGCAGGAGAGTTAGGAATCAAATGCAAGTTTAATTTCAAAGTGAGGGAAACAGCTTACAAGAAAAGTCCATCTGCCTAAGAAGTGGGGCTCACACCCCTGGGCAGGGGTAGCATTTTTAAGAGTGAAAACCAGAAATGACTAAATGACAACACAGGGATTCTTGGGTGTTGTCTGAACAGTTTCCAAGTTGTTAGGGTCATTGAGCCTTGTGATTGTTCAGCAGGGCACAGAACCAGGGTTAACATGGCCAGGAGCAGAAGAGAGGCAGCTGGTTCAGTTCACATGGTGGTCACAAGCATGGAGATTGTTAGCATGTGAGAGGATCTGACTGATTAATTTCAGCTGCAGCAAATCAGCTGCAATCTCAGCTTTCAAATCAGGATCCCTGGAAAGTAGGGAAGCTCCAACAAATCTAAATAATATAATAATTACACATAACATATCAATTCATATAAAAATTGTAAATGTCATAACAACATTCCCTACTTTAGGTCAAAGGCCAGAATGGCCTTGCAAACAAGACAACCACCTGGAATCTGATTTTATGCAGTACAGAAATGGATAGTGGAGAAACAAGGGCCACACTGCAACAAATGCCAAGATACATCAAAGCCAATAAGTAGGAGAGACATTAGACCAAAGAAGACAGAGTAGAGAATACTGCCAAGGTTTTCAGGTAGCCAGGAGAACGTCAAAGAAAGTTTATAAAGAGAAATATTTCATTATGTCTTAGCCTCTATTCCATAAATCTTCTTTCTGTTTGTTTAGAACACTAAGATCTTCCCCTGTGAGGAAGGCACAATGAAGGTATATGCCCCGTGCTGCTCAGCAGTTAGAACATCCAAGACCCAGCAATTGTAATACCATGAGGGCCAGAGAATCCATGTGCATTTGGAGGTTGGCAATGAACCTTCCAGGCTTCTGGCTAACTCCACCAAGAGGCTGTTAATGAACTCATACAACATTCCAGAAGTAACTGCAGTACCAGTCAGGGATCTGATAGCAGCCATTAGAGGCACAATGGTTAGGAAAGCATTCTCCATTGTTGGTAGAGATACAACCTTAACCAGAGAAGAGCTTCAACCAAGTGGTTCCCTGGAAATAGGGATAATTTGGGCATAGTATAGAAAAGGACACAGAGACCTTCCCAAAAAGAATGGAGACTATGATATAGAGAAGAGCCTCATAGGAAAAACAATTCACAGGAGGAGGGTAATTTGACCAAAAAGATGCAGGTGTCAGATGATGAATCCCAGGTAAAGTAAGTGAGGCACATGGAGTAGAGGGACTGAAGGCAAGGGTAGTAAGTGCTGGTGTTATTAAGGAACAAGAGCCCATTCTGGGAATCCCACACTACCACCGAAATAGAATGAATGCCTTTACAATTGCCCTGATTCAGGAAAAAGGTCAAGGGTCTGCCACTAAATTTGTTGGAGCAGGCTCCTGCACTCCGTGTTATGATACTCTAGTCCCATTCAGAGAAATCTATGATTGCAGAAGGTGGCCAGGGGAGTTAAGTGATCATTCCAGGTGGAGCAACCCATAGGAGTTCAGAATGAAGGGGGCATTAAATTACTTGGCATGGGATTTAATGATGCAAGGCAGGGGCCCATGATGATGCTTGTAGTGAGGATGCAAAGTAGAGCCTGAATTTCTAGACATACTCCTGAGTGTAATGGACCCCTTAGGTAAGGGTATGAGATGCTAGGAGCCCTTAATTCCATGGTTGAGCTCTCTATTTCTTGGTTATGAAGTTCCATTTCCCCATGTATGACTGTGGAGGTGCCATAAGAATAGGAGTGTAGGTAGGGGTCTTGAGTTGCTTTGCCTTAGAAATCTGCTGCTCTTTGGAACAAACCAACTGGTTTCCTACCATAAGTAAAATAGGAATTTTTGGAGCATGCTGACTGATCTCCCCTCTCAGAGGGTCAATGAAGTAGAGCTTCCACTGGAGTCATGATCCAGGCTTCTAAGGCAGTGGTTCTCAACCTTCCTAATGCCGCGACCCTTTAATACAGTTCCTCATGTTGTGGTGACCCCCAACCATAAAATTATTTTCATTGGCACTTTATAACTGTAATTTTGCTACTGTTAGGAATCATAATGTAAATATCTGATATGCAGGATGTATTTTCATTGTTACAAATTGAACATAACCCACAAGTTGAGAACCTCTGTTTAAAGACTTCTATCAGAGTTGCATCCCTCCTTTTGAAGTTTTTCCTGATTCATAAGGAGCATCCTTTTCTGGGCTATAGCTATTTCTTCTTTTGTTAGGCTAGGAGGTTTAGGCAGGCCTTCAGGGAGAGGTGAAAGTGCTATGAGAATTGTGCCTTTGGGGCAGTGTGATAGCCCCATAAGAACTTGTGCTACAGGAGGCATGCCTTCATGGATTATGGGAATTAAAGTAGTGTTGGTCATCTAAGTCCTTTCCACTGACATAGGCTCTATTTTCTCAGCTGTGCCCTGGGATTTTAAATACTTGTACGGTTTGAGGAAGCAATAAACAATCTAATAGATGGGAAACCTGTTTCTGATGCTTACCCTGAGGAGATGAAGAAGCCTCAATAATTCCGGAGCATCCCATGACTAGGTTCACTACAAATTTTTTATTACACAACCTCAACTGGGCCCTTATTTCTGCTAAGCAATATACTACCCTTATAAACTCATTACCCCACTCTCTACAGAGGCTCTTCCAAATCTGTTCATCCCTTCCCAAACCACTCTTAGTTCCCCCCTCCCATTCTCTCAGCCGAGAAACTTGCTTCATATTTTATAGAGAAAAATGGGGCCATTCATCATGAAATCCCTCTTCTCTCCTCTTCTTTACTTCCCATCACTGAGGAACTTTCTGCCACTTTCTACTCATTCCCTCCTATTTCACATGATGAATTGAACTTATGCCTGACCAAAACTAACCACTCTGCCTGCCTGTTCAAGTGATTCTATTTAATTCTGTCTGCTCCAACAGATTCTCTCCCTGTCCTCCCCACTCATTCACTTATTTTTAATCTTTCCCTCTCCACTGATTCATTCCCTACTGCCTAAACATGTTTCTGTCTCCCCTACCCTGAAAAAAAAACCTCCACCTTTGCTATCATTTTATATCACTTTTGTCTTCTTTAGCTAAATTCCTCAAACTCCTCCTTTATAATAGGTGGCTCAACTTTCTCTCCTCTTACTCTCTTCTTAACCCCTTACAATCTGGCTTCCAAACATGTCATTCTACTGAAACTGCTCTCCCTAAAGTAGCAAATTATCTCTTAGTCGCCAAAACCAATGGCCATTTTCAATCCCCATTCTTCTTGAAGTCTCTGCAGCCTTTGACACTGTTGATCCCTCACTCTGCCTTGATAGTCTCTTTTCTCTAGATTTTTGGGACACCATTCTCTCCTAATTTTCCTCCTGCTTATTTGGCCACTCCTCCTCTATCTCCTTTGTTGGATTCTCCACAAGATCAGGTCCTCTAACTGTAAGAGTCCCTCAAAGATCTATGTTAGCCCTTTTTATTTTCTCTCTTTGTAACAATTCATATGGTGATCTCACCAGCAACTATGGATTCAATTACCATTTCTATATTGATGAATCACAAATCTACCCATCATGCCCTAATCTCTCTGCTGACCTTCAGTCTCATACCTCCAATTGCCTTTTGGGCATCTCAGATTAGACATTCAATAAATATCTAAAACTCGATGTGTCCATTAGTATGTTTCCCCCTAAACCCTTTGCCTCACCTACCTTCCCTACTACTATATAGAGCAGTGGTTCTCAACCTTCCTAATGCCACGACCTTTTAATACAGTTCCTCATGTTGTGGTGACCCCTAACCATAAAATTATTTTCATTGTTACTTCATAACTGTAATTTTGCTACTGTTATGAATTGTAATGTAAATATCTGATATACAAGATGTATTTAAATTGAACATAATCCACAAGTTGAGAACCACTGATATAGAGTAGTGCCATCCTTCCAGTTCCTCAGGCTCACAACCAAGGAATAATTTTGGATTCCTCACTGCTTCTCACCTTCCATATTCAAATTGTTGACAAGGCCTACTGGTTTACCTTGGTAACATTCCTCCAATATACCCCCTTTTCTCCTCTGATATTGTGGCCACTCTGGTGAAGCACCTCATCATCTCATACCTTGATTTTTTCAAAAGCCTACTGATAGATCTGCCTGCCTCAAAGCTCAACCCACTCAAATCAATTCTCCATTCAGCTGCTGAAGTAATTTTATTAAAACACAATCCTGTTGACACACTACACAGACATATACACACACACACACACACACACACACGCACACACTCAATAAACTCTAATGTCTTCCTATTGCCTCCAAGAGTCTATACAAAATGCTCTGTTTGGCATTCAAAGTCCTTCATAACCTAGCCCCCTCCTATCTTGTTATTCTTCTAATAGCTTACTTCCTAAAACATACTCTTTGATCTAGTGACCCTGGTCTCCTTACTGTTTCACAAATATGACACTCCATCTCTCAGACTCTGCGCATTTTCTCTATTTGTACTCATGCCTGGAACAGTTTCCCTCTCCTCAGATTAAGCCCTGGCTTCTTTAATCTCCAATTAAAATTAAATCTTTGACAGTAAGCCTTTCTTAAAGCCTCTTAATTATGTTTTTTTTTCCTCTTTTCAATTATTTCCTATTTATCCTGTATGTAGCTTGCTTTGTATATATTTGTATATAACTTTGTATATATTTGTATATAAGTTTCAGTTAGTCTGATTATTTTTGTATTTTTTTCTTCTTGATCTATTCTCTAAATCTCTTATTTTTCCTGTAAGATGTTTCACTATCTCTTCTATTTTTTCATTATTCATATTTTGTTCAATTTTCTCATCTCTTATAATTTTGTTGGCCTCGCTTTGCCCAATTCTACTTTTCAAGGTGTCATTTTCTTACTTAAGATTCTGGATCTCCTCTTCTAATTGATTGACTTTCCTTTAATAATCTTCTTGTTTTTCTTGGATTATTCTTATTCTTATTATTTTTTTTAGTTTTTCCTCTATCTCTGTCATTTGATTTTTAAAGTCTTTTTAAAGATCTTTGGGGGAGGCTAGATGGCACGGTGAATAGAGCATTGACACTGGAGAAAGGAGAACCTGAGTTCCAATCCAGCCTCAGACACTTAACACTTACTAGCCATGTGACCTTGGGCAAGTTACTTAACTCCAATTGCTCTGTCTTCCCCCTTCCCAAAAAAAAAGACCTTCTTTGAATTCTTTTTGGGCAGGTGACCATTTGGTATTACTCTTTGGTGATTTCTTTACTTCAATATCCATCTCTGAAGATGAACCCCAGTCATCTCTATTCCTATAATAACCTTCTATGGTTGAATTCTTTTTCTTTTGCCTATCCATTTTTTGTGGTAATAACTTAATTTGTAATCACCTTTAGCCCTGGGGTATGGGAAATGATCTTTCTTCAACAGATCTTCAGTTCTCCCCTCTAGCCTAGAACCAAAGTCAAACCTCCAACCTCCTGTAATTGCCTGCACCCAGGGGCTTTCTGCTCCACTGCCTCCCCACTCACAGTGTGGGGTGTGTGCTGGTTCTTTCTTGTCCCCACCACTCTTCATAGCAACAGCACAACTGGGTCTAGCATTCCTTATCAGTAGAGGTTTCTTCAGTCTTCCAGGGCTCAAATGTCCAACTCTGGGGGTAAATTTCCTGGAATTTGGGCCAAGGCAGCCTCTCAAACCAACTAACCCCCAGGGATTAACAGCTTATTGTTTAAGTGGCTTGTTGCTTGTTGTTAAAAGTGGACCTTAGCCTGGAGGTGTTTACCTTTCACAGGGACCAAATCTTGTCCTGGGATTTTTCTTCTGATCCTCTCAAATTGTCCCAGGAAGACTTCAATTGTACCCCTATAAAGCCAAGCATGAGCAGCTTTCCAGAGAATTGCTGCTGTGAACAGCTTTCAAGGTTCTCATTACACAATATAGTAAACTCTCCATTTATTCAGTAACAAACTAAGACAAAAAATTCAAAGAAAATCAAGGTATAGCATTCACAATGTTACAACTTATCACTAAAATATTCACATATTTTAAGCAAAGTACATTCATTTAGTCAATCACAAAGTCCTTAATTCAGTCCCAAAGTATGAAAGTCAAAGTTCTCCACCCATGGGGTGCAATTAAGTTCATCAGTCACTACTAAGTACCCTCTTAAGGGGTAGTGGAAAGTACAAAGCCAATCAACCTCTAGGTCACAATTAAGTAACAATCTCATCAGTCAGCATTAAATACCCAAGGAGAGGTCTTTTCATCTTGACTCGAGTCAGGCTGTCAGCATCCATGGTTCCTCTTCCATGGTCCCAGTTCCTGCCCAAATTTAACCAACTGTCACCTGAGTTGAAAGGCAGACAGCTCCCATTTCCTTATCCAGCTCTCTTTGCAGCTCCTCCTCCACATTGAAGTTCACAGTGTCTAGTCCACCTCAACTCCTTCACAGTTTCTGTTCCTGGGAAGAAAAACTTAACAGAGTGCTAATATTATCTACACATATCAAGCTTAGCAGAATTACAACAATATTCACACACATGGTCAGCACTATCATCTCAATTCACTTTCCGCCTGTAAAATCAACATAGACCCAAAATAGACAAAATACTGACACCACAGTCATGCTTCCTCTGGCAGCTCTGACTGGCCCTCAGAAGTTATCAGCAGTTCTAGCTGGTTCTCAGAAGCTCTTAGCAGCAGTTTGGCTGGCTCTCAGAAGAAGCTGTGCCACCACAAGTTCTGTTCTCCAAATCAAAATCACTTTCTCCAGCTCTGTTCTCAAAATCAAATTACTTTCTCCAGCATGGGCCTCTCTTCCTCAGCCTCCAAGTGGCTTACTCCAAGAAGTTCTGTCTCAGTTCTCAGTTCTTCTCAGTTCAGTACTCAGTTCAGTCCTTACAGCAGTAACAGCCAGTCTCTAGATGCTCACTGAGAGAAATTCTGGCTTCTTTCACCTTGGGCTTTTCCTCATATAAAGTATTAGCTCCTCCCTGTTTCACCCCTTACTGTTACATCAGCAACAAGAGTTCATACCTTCTGTTTCTTAACTTAGGCTTGATATAATTAACTTGAAACTAGGTGCTAAGTACCTGTTTACTTGCCAATACAGGGGGATCTTCAAATTCCATTGCCATTACAACCCTATTCTTATTTATCTCTACCTCCACTCTGTTCTCCCTAAGGTGCTATTTTAAATCTTTTGTGGGGGAAAATCTTGACATCTTGAAATTTTCTGAGCTTTTCTGCCACTTTCCAGAATCCTCTCCCAAATTATGTTTTTTGAGTGAGGTTTTCTACCTTCTGTTTAAGGTATTTATTTTTCTTGTCATTCTTTCCTCCATTCTGTATCTCTTCATTTTCTCCAAATATTCCTACAATCCTTGTGATTGTGACATTTTTTTTTGAGACTTCACCTGGACTTGTGCAGTTGCTGTGCTGTAGGAGATTTACCTCCTGAGTATTTCTTAAACCAAAGTATTTCTTCATTCAGAATTTTCCTCTGTTTGCTTATTATCACAGGCATCTACTACAATTGCTTTCCAAATGAGTATTAAGGACAAGGACTGATTGGTTCTGAGTACAGTGGTACAGTGGGCCAGATCTTGTCCTTTTGTCAAGGGACTTGAGGCTGCTTGGCTGCTGACTTCTGCCAGAGTGTTCCATCTTGTAACAAGTTGTTAAGACCTATCCCTTCTGTAGGTTCTGCCTTGGGTCCTTTCTCCTCTTTCTTGGCTATATTAGGTTATTGCTACAAGCTTTAGGAACCATTTGCCTGGATTTTACCAATAGCCTTTTTCCCACAGCTAGGTTTAGATCAATTGTGCCATGCTGAACCCTACCTGCAATACTTTGAAGCTGTTCTCTCTGGCAATCTAGGATTTGGTTCAAACACTAAACCCAGGGTTGGTGCCAGGCTCTGTATGACTCAAAGCAAGAGTACTGACTGAATTTGTCTAGCACACTCCAAAGTCATTTTCCTGTAGCTCTCCACTTCTGGAAAGTGTCAGGCTGAGCTGGGGCTGAGCTTTTCCTATCTCAGATGGGGAATCTTGAAACTTCCCAAAGCCTCTAAGGAAAGCCTGTGCTTTTTCCTCTACATTTCACCCCAACTCGCTCCACTTGCCTTTCCCAGTGTCTGTGTAGGACTCTGGGGGTTCAACTGGTCATTCCTAGGTTCGATGGAGGATGCTAGAGGTAATTCTTTCCACCTTTTAGTAGAATGGAGCATCTTTAATCACTTTTAGATCATTTTTTGGAGAAAGAGTATCTGTAATCCTCTGAATCCATTTAGCTATAATCTTCGATTGCCTATCTTTCTAATGTATCTAGCAGTAATGGATTTTTAAAAATCTGCAGAATCAATGGTTTCTTTTGAAATGCTATATGAAAGGTCATACAAAAGTAGTTGGATTTTAATTTTTCTCATCAGAATAGTCTCTTCTATATTGAAAGAGAAGAGAAAAGAAAAGGAAAAAAAAGCCTTATGATGCAAAAACACAAAATGCTATGCCATTCTATCCCAAGTACACTACAGCAGAATAAAGACTTTGAATATTTTTCAACTACTTTTAATAGGAACAATTTTATTTTAGTGAATGATCCTAATATCCTGGGTTTCATTGAGATAGCTTTTTTGTTACAAATGTGGGTATTTTTCATGGAATAAACAAGACATGAACTGGATCTAAAATATGTCCTAGTAGGTCAGGATCTAAAGGTAGTTTTAAGGGCCTTATCTAGTAGATCTCTAAGTTCTTTACTATCCTCTTATCAGCTGCCACATTTCCCATTGCATACAAATACTCCCAGGTCTCCCTCATTGTTAAAAATTTGTTATTTTACCCTACCACCCTTTCCAAACTATTGTCCTATATCTCTTCACACTTTCACAATCAAACTCTGAGAAAAAAGTTGTCTGGACTTATGGCCTCTGCTTACTCTCCTTTTCTTCTTCAATATCTTGAAATCTGGCTTCCAACACCATCACTAAATGGAACTGTTAACTCTAAAAACAGTCATGATTTCTTAATTGCTACATTTAGAATGTGTTTTGTTCCCCATACTCATCCTTTTTTTAGCTCCCTGCATCCTTTGACACTGTTGGTCACACTCTCCTTCAGAACAGTCTATTCTCTGAATGTTCATGATACTGCTCTGATAATTATCTCTAATTTGTCCCACATATATCATTTTGTAAACAGTTGTTTCTATGTTGTGTCTGCCGTTAGACTGTGAACTCCTCAAAAACAAGAATCTATTTTATGCCTTTCTTTGTATACCCTTTATGTCTTCCTTTGTATACCCAGTACTTAGGATAGTACCTGGAACATAATTAATTGTTTAATTGATGTATTTTGACTTGACTTACTTTTTTTTTGGGTTCTCCTCCTACCCCTCTGATAGCTCATTCTAAGGTTTTTTTTGATGGATTATCATACATATGCTTTTCTCTAACCATGAATATCTCCCCAAACTCTGTTATGAGTTCTCTTCTCTTTTTCCAGTACATTCCCTGTCTTGGTGACTACATCAGGTCTCATGGGTTCATTTAATATATCCATAAAAATTACTTTCAAACGTACATACCCACCTTCCCTTTCATCATTAATATTCCATTAAATATTTTAACTTAGATTTCCTTAAAGTATCTAAATTCACCATGCCCAAAAGGGAACTCATTATCTTTTCCACTAAAAAAGATAAAATAGTAAGATAAAAAAAATTAAGGGGAAAATTTCGATTTTCATTGAAAATGATAAAATTACAAATTGAAAAGATAAAAATTATCTTATACTTATTTGGTGTAAAAGGTACATGTACATACATATATATGTATATGTGCATATATATATGTATACATACATATAAACACAAAGAATGACACATACATGCATATATGTGCATGTACCTAGGTTGTCTTCTCTGGAAAAAAATAAAGTAAGGTCCTTAAGAACAGGGATTGTCTTTGTATTCTGAATATCTATCATAGTATCTGACATATAGTAAACACTTAAATGCTGATTGATTTCTTGATTCAGCACTCATCTTTATTTACCATTTACTGAATCATGGGATACTATATTTAAAGCTAGAAGGAACTTTACAGGTTCATCTAATCCAATCCAAATGAGGAAACCATGTCGCTGGGTACTATGTCTGTTCCTTCATTTGGTTATAAACTTTGCTAATAGTATACTTCACCAACCACTGTTCTGACAAACGCAAAATATTCTGTCCCCATTTCTTTAGCAACTTCAAGAAAATGGAATATAATGCCTAAACATACATACACACACACACACACACACACGAGAGTTAGGAATGCGTAGACAAGAAAGGTAATATCAACAACTCACTCTGCTCTCTAGTTCTCAAGTCTTTGACCATTCTTTCCAAAACACTGGATAATCAGCCAGCATAAGACAAAGACAAGGGTATGAATGATTAGTATAGTTGCTTCGTAGTGTCTTAATCTTTATTTCCATGAGGAATAAAGTCATATTGTTCATGATGGTAACATTGTTACTGCCCACCTTTTGTACTACCTGTGAGGGTGCACCTACTCCAGACACAGATGATTGGATGGTTTCACCCTTCCATAAATGAATGAAGTCAGCCTTGCCTTTTGATGACTCATAGAAATGTTATCTACCCCAGAGCAGGGGAATCCAGAGGTTACAAAAATTCTCTACTGAGTGAGAATGTGATCAGTACACTCAAACCCCTGTCTCTCTGAACTTAGGCAGAGATGAGATACTGTTTTATTTTTTTTTTCGGGGGGAGGGGAGATATTCTTGTTTGTTGGTTTTGTGGAGTATCTAACTTGAGGAAAGTTTTGCTAGATGGTCAAGAAAGGCTTTTTTCCATTCTCACTGGTTAATTGCTTATTACATGAAGGGCCTCACAGATATGACATGTTTTCTTTTGGTGGCTGAGAGAGGGAGCAGGTGCTATTCTGTCACTCTATTGTGAAAATGATGACCTTGAGAGCTTTTTTCAGGGTACACCATGTGCTGCCTCCCAAATTCAGATGTGCAGAGAGACAAATAGATAACATTTATGCAGTTCCAGGAAATGGAGTATTTTAGTTACTGGTCCAAAGAAGGGTAATATCTTGTTCTAATAGCATTGCTATTGCTGTCTGCTATCTGATATTTTCAGCAAACATTGCATCCATCCAGAGATATTTTTCTAGCTTTTGCATCAAGATGACTAGGATATTGAATCATTTTAGATGAAAACTTTATTTCTGGTGGTAGCAGGATTTTTTCCTGCCTCTCTAATGACATTGTCAGTATATTTCCTGTCTCACCTTCACTGAAGAAGACAGAGCAAATATTCTTCCTCTTCCTCCCAAAAAAAAATAAATTTTTTTTTGGTCTTCAGTTGCAAAAGTTTCAGCCATTCACATAAGGATTTTTTATCAAGAGGGCAAACTTAACATTGCCTTTGACAGAGTTTTAGAAACAACAACACCTATCTTTCTGTGAGTCAACATCCTGACTTTACACAAATCTCATTTGAAGATGTGCTCAAGAATAATCTTGAACCCTCTGCTTAAAAGCAGCAGATCATATTTCATTTACAAATGAAGCCATAAGAAAAATGATCTTAACTGCTGCTTTATAAGAGCTTCATCTTCCATTAGAGCAGTGGTTCTCAACCTTCCTAATGCTGGAACCCTTTAATACAGTTCCTCATATTGTGGTGACCCCCAACCATAAAATTATTTTCATTGCTACTTCATAACTGTAATTTTTCTACTGTTATGAATTGTAATGTAAATATCTGATACGCAGGATGTATTTTCATTGTTACAAATTGAAAATAACCCACAGGTTGAGAAATGCTGCATTAGAGCATTGATCTATTTCTTTGAAAATGAAAAAAAATTATTTTCCATGTAAGTATGGGGCATTGCTATAATAGGGGGGCAAAATATAGACTAGCTTTTATAAACCAGACTTTACTGACATCTGGTTTATATAGGATGGGATTTGCTGGCTATTCTGAGATAAGGGTCAAAAAACAGTTTGGAAGCAAGATTTTTGACATTAATCTCATAAGCTCATTATGAAAGGGAAAAAAAGATGCTAAGTACTAGAACATGTTCTGACCTTTTTCTTCAGTGCCAGTGAAGATCGCTTCTGTGGGCTTTAAATTAGTTTTTGTGATTTCCTCATGTAAGATCAAACTTTAGACCACCTTTTGCTCCTTATTCTAAGTTCAATAGCTGCCCTCCAGGGGTACTAATGGCTTCTAAACTCCTAGTAGTAGACAATTCAATTACACTTGATACCCATTATCTTTTATTTTCTCTTTTTTGATATTGGATCATAAAAGAGTGCCTACTATAAGACTTGAAGCAGCAATCATTCCTTATACAATTACCTTCTGTATCCTACTTGATTTCTCTCTCTTTTTAAAAATCAAATGTAATTATAGGTGCCCTTATAGTTTCAAGGATATATAAGCCATTTAAGTTCTCTTTTGTTGCTTTTAAACCAGTTTCTGAGTCTCCCTTGAGCAAATGTTCCTTGCTGCTAGTCATTCCTCTCCTGCTAGTCATTCCAAACTCAACTTTTTTTTTTTCCTCTGGGGAGAATACTAGCTCCTAATTACCTAGAACATCACAACCTACTTCTAGAGTATAGAAAAATGTAGTACTCATTTGTGTCAAGCCTCAGTATAACCAAAATTGAGACCTTTTTTTGCCTTCTCCATCCCCCCTCCCCAAATTAGTTCTCCAATAGATAGTGGGCTTAAATTCCATTTTCCTTTCTTAGCACTTGCACAATGGACTGTCTTTGGGAAATAAAGTATGTGTGAATATCATATTATGTGCTTTCCTCTGAAATCATATTAAAATAAATATTAGGGATAACCTCGAATGGAAATCACACTATGAGTTGGGAAGTTAGAGTGGGTGTTCTTGTGTTATCATGGTAGAATTTATGTGCTAGCTCTATGTACAAAAATCTAAGGCTCAGCTGGATCCAAGAAGTCAGTAAAAGGATTAAAAGGAGCCACCACATATTCCCCAAACAATAACAACAACAACAAAAAGTAGCACTAAGAGAAAAAGATATTTTTAAAAAGTCATAACAAAGTAAAATTCAACAAAAATAAAAAGGGACCAAGTAAAGAAGAACCCTGATAGAGTTCATAAAGACAACATGGCAGACAATGTTATATCAGCAAAAATAAAAACAATGAAGATAGTAAGCAGAAGACAGAGAGACATCTCAAATAGACAAAAACATATTCATCAAAATTAAGCAATGATTGGAAATTTTAAGATAATAATAATGATACCAAATAAAAGAAAAGCAAAAAAAGGTTTAATCACAAGAGGGAAATAATAAGGGATTATAAAGAGACCTACCAAAAACAAGAGAAGGAAAATGAAAGAATTATAATTATTAAGAATAAAAAAAATCAAAGACTCTATAGATGCAACCATTAGTAAAGTTACTATGTTGGAAAATATAATTAAATTCAATTGAGAAAAGCTAAATAAAAATACAGTTTCAAAAATTCACTAAATTATTGACAAATAGTCAAAATAGCTCTCTAAGGCTATACCTTGTAGAACAGGAGCTCATCTGCATGAACAGAGGAAATTTCCTAATGAAGAGTATAGAAAATCAATAAAATCACAGGCCTAGACCACAACAGGTAAGTAGGAGATACCTAGAACCATGTGAAAGACCCGTAAAATAGATAATGATGCAGAATTCTTATTATCACTGATATCATTGAGAATTTTGAAGAACCTAAAAGTGTAGACATTTTATTTAAGGAGATTATCAAAAAAATTTCCAAGAATTTGAGGAAATAATAATAAAGAAAGAATCCATAGAACCCAAACAAAATAGAACCCAAAGTTTAAAATAACTAAGCATATGATATTTAAACTCTGACATTATGATAAGTTTTTAAAATATTTTATTGGCAGAAAAAGTACAGAAATATTGACCAATAAACAATGATTAGAAACATAACAGACTTTTTAAGCCTGACAAAGGATAGGAATAATTGGAATCCAGCCTTTTTAAAATGAAAAAGAGTATCTATGAACTAGAATTACTTATTCAGTAAAGCTGAATATACATCTTCAGGATTGAAGAAATAGATATGCTTTCAAAAATTTAGAAGAAGACATATTCACTTTAAGGAAATATTACAACAAAAACATTTATCAAACAAAAAGGTGAATTAGAAAAATAGCGTGCCCTTCTCAAATCAAGATAAACCTATTGCTAATATACCACTGACTTCACAAACAAAATGTAAGAACCCTCAGAGCACAATACTGACTGCATTACTAAAGGCTAGGGAAAAATGTTTCGGAGAAACAGACAAGAAAAAAAAAAAAAGAAAAATAGCCTATATAAAAAGGGAAGTAGAAGAGTATAACCCCAAATTGAAGTTGTTGTTTTTTTTTTAACAAAGAAGTCAAAGTTAAAAATTAGCTTCACTGTTACTAATATAAGTCAAAATAACTTCACTAAAAATTGTTCTTCCAGATTTGGAATAATGAAAAATAATGAGTAAGAAAGTATGTACCCTCTTTTGAAAGAATGAACAATATATAAAGCACAAAGTCTATAATTGCAATGCTAAAAGTATAATAAATTCCCCAAAGGAAACATCCCAAAAGAGATTGAAAACAGAAATGAGGGACTGCCGGAAAGATAATGTCCTGAACCAAGAGATGGAGAGTCTTGTTTGTGGAACAACCAGCAGTTGTATGTTACTGGATTGAAAAATACCTGTCAGGAATTAAGATGTAAGAATATGGGAAAGGTATGAAGGTGCTAGGTTATAAATTACTTTAAATGTCAAATGGAGCATTTTTTATTTGCTCCTAAAGGTGATAGGGAGCCACTGGCATTTATTGAGTGGGAGAGAGATGCAGTCAGACCTGTGCTTTAGGAAAATTACTTTGATGGTTGAATGGAAGATGGTTTGGAGTGGGGATATATTTGATGCAGATAGCTCTGCCAGGAGGCTCTTGCAACAATCCATTTGTGAGATGAAGAGGAGCTACCCTAGAGGGGTAGCAGTGTCAGAGAACAGAAGGTTTTTGTTTTTTTTTTGAGAGATGCTGTAAAGGTGAAATTGACAGGCCTTGGTAACCACTTGAATGTGAGAAGTGAGAGATAGTGAGGAATTCAGAATAACATGTAGATTGTGAACCTAGGGAGATGGTGTTGTCCTCTATAGTTAATAGGTAAGATGGTGGGGGGAGTGTAATGGGAAACATAAGTTATGTTATGGAAATACTGAATATAAGGTGTCTATTGGACACTCCATCCAAGATGTCTGAAAGGCAGTTGGAAATGTGAAATTAGATATTAGCAGAGTGATTGGGGCAAAAAAGAGAAATTTGAGAGTCATTAGCATAGAGGTGGTAATTAAATCCATGAAAGCTGAAGAGATCAACAATTAGAGTAGTATAGAAGAAGAAGAGATCCGAATAGATATGAATACAGTTGAAATAAACAAACAAATGAAAAAGAATGAATGATAAAAGTAAACTTCAGAGTTAATATAAATACAGCTGAAAATAAAAGAACAATTGAAATGATAAATAAAACAATAGCTGTTCTTTCAAGAGTAAATCAAATAATTAAACAAAATTTATTAAATAAAGAGCAAATCTAATAACAAAAAAGGAAGGCAAACCTGAATTCCAAAACTGAGAAAGGAGGAAGGAAAGACCACAGAAGAAATCAAATGAAATCAAGAATCTCACCAGAGATTATTACACACAAACCTATGCTAATAAGCTGAGAAGTTATAAGAAATACATTTACCTGCAAAAAAAAACCCCATATAAAATAAACATAAGAACACAAAAAGTGAATAGCCTAAATAGACCAATTTCATATGCACAAGTCAGACAGGTCAGTAACAATGTTTCCCCTCAAAGTGGTACAATCATCAGACAGATTCATAAGCAAGTTTTAGGAAACACTTAAAGAACAAATAACATGCACTTAATAGACTGTTGTTTCAAAACATAGAGAACGATGGGAAGCTACCACTTTTGGGCGGACAAACATGGATTGATACCTATACCAAACAAAGTTAAAGCTAAACCAAAATATAGACTAATAATATTCATGAATATCAATGTAAAATATAACATAAAATATCTGCCAACAGGAAGCAGAAATATGTGGGGAAAAAGTTATCTGTTAAGAACAAGCAGGGGGTAACTCAGTGGCAAAATGGATCGAGCACTTGGTCTAGAATCAGGAAAACCTGAGAACAAATCTGAGCTCAGACATCTACTACTTGGGTGACGATGGACAAGTCACTTAAGATTAGTTTGTCTCAGTTTCCTTATCTGTAAAATAGGTATAATAAAGCCCTTATTTTCGAGGGTTGTTATGAGGATAAATGAGAAAATATTTGTAAAGCACTTAGCACAATGACTGGCACATAATAGATTCGAGCGAGACATTAGCCACCACCACCATCATTATAATCATCAGCATCAGCATCATCATCATCATCATCATCATGGTAATTAACTTTGATAAAGCGCCAAAATATAAATCACTCAAAGTATCTTCATTTCTACACATAATTGCCAAAAATCATTTACTCATGGTTTCACTCAGTTATTCATTCAACAAATCTTTGTCACGTGACTATTTTATGCTAGCCCCTGTGTTAAGGTCTAGGCATATTCAGACAGAAATTAACCATTGTATTCTTTGAGGGAAAAACTTGTATACAGTTGAGTAAAAACAAAGTACACAAATGATGTTTTTATTGCTTAAAACAAAAAGTTAAGTGCCAATTGTTTTACAGAAAAGGACAAAATCAATTGGTAGTGGGGACAGGCAGGAATTAGGACCATACGTTATATGTTTCAGGTTCTTGCTACCAGAATCTAACCATCAGTTGTCTGTCAAAGTGATAGGTAAGTTCTTATAACTACTCCCCCACCAAAAATATTTCCATTGGTTCCCTATTATCTCTC
>CM053587.1:128090420-128107605 GCA_028646515.1 Pseudochirops corinnae
CATCAGATGTACATCCTTGACCCTTGTCTTCAGCCCTTTCCCCACAAGACCACAAGGTAGAAAATCTCTTCTGCCTTCATCTTCCCATAACCAGCTTCAAAAAGCTGTCCCTAAATTGATCTAGTACCATCTATTCCGGAGTCCAATACCCCTTTGGCAATGTTGTCTATGGAGAACTTGGGAGCCAAGGGATTATGTTGATATTAGACCCCCATATTTCCCTCCCTTTTTAATGCCAATAGTGAAGTATAGACAAGTCATGACTACAGCTTAATGAGACATATCTAAAAGTCACAGTGAGATATTTGTTCTTGATGCATTTTTAGTTGCATTGGTCACAGTTTAATAGAAATAAAATCATTAAGTGCTCATTGTTGCAAAATATATGAAAGGCTAGATGATGAGGGATATACAAGTGTTGTACCATAGTCCCTGTGCCCAGAAAACTCACTAATTGGTAGTAGGGACTAGAGGATAGAAAGAAATGACAATTTGAATAACAAATAACTTGAATAACAATTCAATGAAACAACAGTAGTTACACAAAAACAGCAAAAACAGTTAACAACTGAGTTAGGAATTCAGAGGTTCAAAAAAGTCACTTTCAGCTCAGGTATAAAGGAAAGATGGTATTATGAAAAGTAATAGAAATTAAGTTGACTTCCAAAGGTAGAGAGAAAGAAGAAAGAAAGGTGGAATATAGCATGAGAAAATATATGGAAACAGTTGAATGTGGTTAGGAGATATCAAATAAAAAAGTTCCCTTAGAGTTGAGGATTATTGAGAGTGAAAAGCAAAAGACAAAGTCAGGAAGGTAGGTTAAGATGTGACTATGAATGACCTTAAATGTCACTATAATGAATTTGTCATATAAGCAAAGAGGACGTACAGAAGTTGATTATGGAAGCAAAATATTAAATTGGGGCTTTAAAAAGCTTAAGCTATCAGGATGAATTGTTTTGGGGTGAGGAGGATGTTGAAGTGTTGAGTAAAGCTTGAAGGTTGGAAAATTAATCAGAAAATTACTGAAGCAGATTAGACCTATAATGTATAATTTATGATGCATTGTATGCTCTTCCCAAATACCATCACTACCACCACCACTCATCTGATACAATTCCTTAAGTTTTATAATTAAAAAATTCACTCCTTTCAGTTGAGATAATTTTTCTCCAAATAAACTCTTCAAAATATGAGTATATCTAATGGAGAGATAGAATTATATAAACAGATTGATTTCCACTAAACAGCTAAACCAAATCAAGGAACTAAGGAAATGGGAATTTTATTTGAATGAAAATGGTGGTAGGAATTACAATGTGGGGAAATCTGAATGGGTAGCAGCAATTTTAATATATGAGGGAAAAAATGAGAGGACTTTCCACTGTGAATAGATGATGGGTGCTTGAGAGAAGTGGGAAGCAATAGGGTCACAAGATCCTAAAGCAAGTGTACTATGCTTACTGATTTTTTTCCATAAACCTGGAACTGTTTAATACCCACATGCCTTTTTAAGTTTGATTTTGGGGTGGAAGGTTTACATATGCCCAGATAAGAATAATGATGGTGACGGTGATGGTACTATAAATAGTTATTTAAATAGTGATAGTCATTTAAATATGTAGGATACATTAATTTTCCTAAGGGCACTTTTCATACATTTTCTGATTTGAGCTTCACAACAACCGCTCAGTTAAATGTTGTTAAGTATTATTATCCCTATTTTTAGTATTCAGTGATTTCAGTAGAGTCTAACTCTTCATGACCCCATTTGAAGTTTTCTTGGCAAAGATATTGGAGTGATTTTCCATTTCCTTATCCAGCTCATTTTATAGATGAAGAAATTGAGGCAGACAGGGTTAAGTGACTTATTCATGGTCACACAGCTAGTAAGTGTCTGAGGCAAGATTTTGAACTCAATAAGATGAGTCTTCCTGAATTCAAGTCTGATCAAACTGTGGCAAATATAGTATCAATGAAAGGGAACACGTCTATCATTTTCTTTTCCCCCATCCTCCATTCTGATATACATGGTCTGACTTTGTAAAAGCTCCTAAAGGTGATAGAGGAAACTTTATTTCCCACACCCTTTAAATCCAAAGATACAATCAAATTAGTTCTGATGGCAATTCATCCATAGCATTTTTCTGTGTTGTTCAGTTCCTACAAAAGCTTGCAACTAATCCCAGAAGACAGAAATGTAAAGATAAAACATACACGGCTAAGTATTATACATGAGAAATAGCCAGGAGGTCTTTGAGATTTACTTTAGTTTGAAGTATGTTTTGAAAGTTCAAGGTGTGGCTTCACCACTTTTTCCTTCCATAACACTCTTCTTTGTCTACCTTTCCTTTCATCTTTGCGTACATTACTTTGAATATTGTGTAACAAAATATTTTCTATAGCATTCATTGAATGCTTCTCATATTCTGTAGAAAAGACTGGTCATTGAAACAACAACAAAAAAGTTATTTACTTTTCAGTTCATTTTTCCATGAGAAAGTTGGACCCACCTCAAAAAATACCCAATTTTTTGTTGTCATTGCTCTTTACTATTGCTATTATTATGTCCTTCAGGGAGAAAAACTCGAGCTGGAGACAAGGCCCTATTTTTGTTAGAGGCATGTTTCAAACAATTCTAGAATATGTTGATCTTAACTTTTCTTTTGTTTGCTCTCAATAAATAGGCCATACTCCTTTCATATTTTTTTTCCCAAATAATACAGATGTTGTGAATTTAAACATCTTATACACTGTTCAGTTCTTTTTTTTAGCAATAGTCTCAATATCTCTCATTCCTAAATATGAGGATTCTAAGTGATTATATTTCTAGCTTGTAATATGATTCTCTGAAGGCATTTCAATTTAATATGTTTTTGTCTCATTTTAAAGCAGCTTTGGCCTTTGTCTCTATTCCTTCTTCTCAATATTATAGACATTTGCCATATGCTTGCTTTCAAGCTCTTCTCAGGGAAATATAACTGTGATTTACACAGAGCTGAAAGAGTATTAGGTATAGAGCTTCTTTGCTTCTCATCTTTAGTTTTCTGAGCATTTTGTATCATCTCTAAAAAGCTAATTTGCTTCATATCTAAAAAGTCAATTATTAGCAACACAGGTAATTTTGTCTTTGAAAAAATGTTTCAACAAATAGGAAAAATAAATTTTCCATTTATGGAATGAATGTTAAACAAATAGTTATATGTTAATGTCTCTATTAGTCTGTTCATTGATCAATCTGGCTATTACCTACATTGGTACAGTTTGCAATCTGTCTATATCTTTTCACTCTGGCCAATTCTTTTCCTAGTTTGCCCATTTTTCCTTCATAGGTCATCTACCAAACATATCGGAGCCTTTCTTCTGTGTTATTTTATATTTCCTAAACACCAAGGCAAAAGTTAGCCTATTCATCTCTTATCAGTCACTTGTCACAAGCAAAACTACTTCCTTTTGTTTTCATAGATTTCTTCTGTGATATCTCGTGATCAATCAATAAGCTTTTTATTAGACACTTTATGTGCACCAAGTCCTGATAAACCTTGGGATACAAACATAAAACTGAAACTAAACATAAAACTGTTCTTTAGCTCACATTACATTTGGAGAAATAGTGTGTATACACATAGCTACAAATACATAAACAAATTAAAAATATGGGCATTCTTTTCTGATAGGAGGAAGCACTTACACAACATAATTAATATTGATCATGATTGCAAATATGTTATAGTCTACTTATTATCAATTAACATTTCTCCATTTTCTAGCAAAATTAACCTACCTGTAAAATAAGAGTAAAATTAAATGAACTATAGTGCCTCTTCAAATTCAAACCTATGATTCTGTGATTCATTTCCATTTGGATCTTGTCTAGCACATCCTCCATGAGAATAACAAATACCTTTGATGATAATATTTGTTGTTTTATGCTTTGATTGATGTGAGTAGTCAGAAGATGGCTGAATAGAGTTGAGGTTATATTTATCAAAGACTTATGTGATCTTAATACACACATAGGATTCTCTGATGGGGGAATTGTTTTGATAAGAGAGTCAGTAAATTTATGTTTTGCTCTACCAATTTAAATGTTTTTTTAAACTCAACAAACAATAAGCAGGAAATATCCTATTCTCTATACTTTTCAATTGAGTGACTCATGAATCATTTTCTTATTTTTAAAAAAATCTACCTTATTCCTTTTTCAGATACCTTCACTAAAACCTTATTTCACAAGTGCTTTTTCTGAGAAAAACCAAATCGCTTTATTTTTCTCACCAAATTTTTCAGTGGTACTCATAAAACAAAATTTGAAAACATTAATTACTTAACAGACTACCATGTTGGACCAAATATAAAAGCACACAACTTCAAATGGAATTGGAATAGTCTATCATTGGTGTCACTTTTTAAGCTGTAACCTTTTGAGTAGATTGTGTTTTCCAGGGATGGAATTCTAGCTTCTCATATATTTTCCTTTTTCTTTGTCCACTTTCTTGACATCTGTTCATTCCCACTAAATGGTTAACTAGCCACACTGTTTTGAAATAATTTCTTCTAAAAATTTATAGTAATGTATTAGAAACTGCTCTCTGCTTTTGAAGCTAGAAATGAGAAAGGAATACTTTTTGCTACTAGTTAGTTCTCTTCCTTCTGTTATCTGAGAAAGTGGGATTGCTTTTCTATTTCTACAAAAAGTCATGGCCACTAGAGATGGAGAAGATAGATGCCTGTTGTGGGAGAAAGAAACGATTCATACTCCTATAACTTATTTAAGAGTAAGGGATCTGGAGAACTTGGTAGAACATAGATATTACAAATGTAAGGCCAGTGTCTCCAAAGGAAAGTAGCTGACTTTATCTTTCTTTCTACCATAAGCAGAACATTTCATCCCAAATTCTGGTGACTGATACTAGTGGCATTCTTAGCTTCAAAATCCCCTTGCTTTGGTGCTGCTCTATTGAATGCTCTACTGTTGCTGCTTTGCTCCCTAGTGTTCCATTTTAGACCTTCAAACTTTCATTATTCTACAATAAAATAATAAAATGATCGCTAATGCATCAGTGGTGTTGCAAGTTCATTGTAAATACTTCCTAACCCATAAGAAAATTGGGATAGCCTTAAATAAGTGTGTACATGCATTTGTGTGTGTGTGCATGTGTATATGTAACTTGAATCTTAAAACACACTGGTACAGGGATTTCATCATTGGTGAGGATGAATGCTTCATAATTAGGTGAGAAGAATGAGATAGAAAAGAGAGCTAATTTCTCCAGCCTCTTCTGGAATCTTCTAGTTACCAGATTCGAGAAAAAAATGTGATGCCAACCTCTCAAGTTACTGAAGTAACCCTGCAGGGTAGGGAACAACAACATGAAATGAACTGGCAATCTATACCATGGCCCTGTGTCTAGCTTGCTACACCAGAGAATTTGGGGAATTCTCCCTTTGAGTGAGATCTAGGATTTTTCATTGATTTGATTACTTGGTTCTCAAAAAAGCCCCTTCACTCTGTACTGCCTACTATATATTCTCGTGGGTGTACATTCTCTGATTCTCTGTTCTCTATCAACTTGGTAGGATAGAGTGTGGGGGGGGGGCATCAGACTTTCAATATTAAGCTTAAAGTCTTCCTTCATAATAAAAAGAAATCAGAATCTAATATGGAACGAAAAACTATATCCCCTAGTCTTATAATATTTTCAGAAATAGATAGATGTAATTCTAGCCTGGTATTCCCTCTCTCTGCAAACAGGCTGACCAAGTTTCAGGTCGCAACTTCCTGCCTCTCCTTCTAGCAGATATTAATGTTTCCCTTGAAGAGGGGTGGAGAAAGAAAATGCTAGAAATGGCTATTCTTGCAATACAATAATTGAAAAACTATTCAATGTCTTTCTCCTACTATATGTGATTTCTTTTAAAGTAGGTATAATTTAACTCTTCATAATCCTAAGGACTGGCTTATAGTAGCTGTTTAATAAATGCTCGTTAATTGATTGAATAATTCCATGAGAGCCTAAGAAAAAATTTTATTGATCCCCTAGTGGATGGAATTATTTATAGAACCAGTATGTAGAATCCTGTTCTTATATTTAGGGTAGGATTTAGAACATTGTGGCTAAGGTTGTCATGGAAGACAGAAAAAAATAAAGAAAGGTCTCAAGAGTACCTGCCCAAATTCACACAAGAGTGTCTGGGTGTGAGTGTGGAGTGTCAGTTTAGAAAATTATCCCACCCAACTTGAAGTAGCTGACAAGATGCACACCCTGATACTTTAACAAGATAAGCATATATTTTGATTAGCTATTATTTGTGAACAAGGCCTCAACACCTCCACTGAATCAATCAATCCAATCATAAGTAAACTAAATCACCCAGCAATCCCTTGACATCTTCCAGAAGACATGATCAGAAGACTTCCAATTACAGGGAACCTACTACTTCTCCTTCCAAATAACTCTAGTAACACTGTGCTAACCAATTTCCCACTCTTTAAACTATAATAAAAGATTCACACCAAAGTGAAAGAAACAGTGTGAAAGAGAAGACCAGTTATCTACAAGTGAAAACAACAGAAATCTAGGAGTTAGCACAGATCTATACATTGAACAAGCTAAGATTAAGGAGGATAGAAAATGACATCTAAAATTTGGGAGATATGTAAATAAAAGGAGGTTTAAGCAGATACAACATTTCTGAAAATTCAAAAGCAGAGATCAAATAGGCCAAAAAGTGTTGTGATTTTATATATACATACACACATATATATTTATATGTATATATAATATATTATATATACACATATGTTGTACATATATAGTATACATATCAAAGATACGTGTGTATGTATGTATATGTATGTGTGAATGTGTGCATGGCAAGTTTTATTGAATGCGGTTTGAAGAAGAGAACTATATGCGAAAGTGATGGAGTGGAATCATTTCTTGGTTTCCTCCTCAGACAGATTCCTATTGATAACTTTATTTATTCTATGTTCATGTCCACTGAGTGCCTGTGAAACTCAGTCTGGTCAGCCAGGAGCTTCTTGTGAGTCTTTTCTCCCTTCACTTCATGAATATGCTTTGTGAAGATCAATTTAATGCTTGACCATTCTTTTCTTCACATGCAGGGTTGGTATATATGGCAATCAATCTTCTTCAATGTCCAATATCTAGAGGGTAGAGGGTACAGACTCTGTATTCTCATCATCCAGGTCACCCTCTTAGACATAAAAGAAATAGTGATACTCTTTCTGTTACCAATACCTATGTACTTACTCTTTGGGAAAGTCAAAAGCTTTTTTCCCCTCTGACAATTGAGCATCAGTGGACAGAAACAAGATCACAAAAGATGAATCCATCTTTAATTGACTTCAATCTGCTGACAGGAATTGGCATGGGCAAATTCATTGGTCTCAATGGAATTTGATTTTCTGATGCTAGAGCAAAGTATGTTCTGTGCTTTATGCTATTAATCTTCCTGCAGCATGGACAGATAGCAATGCAAGTTTGCCTTTGAAGTTAGGAAGAAATGCTGCATGTATCAATAGATCATTAATTTAGCAAATAAAAGAGACTAAGTCTTTCAGGGGATTCTTTAAGTAATTAAGGTCAGGATGTCCAAACTTAGATGAAATGTTTTCTGTAATTAATTGGCTGTGCCTTTACCACACTACGCTTTTTCAATTAGCAGCTTCTAAGGAAATACTTTTCAGGAGTGGAATGAGAATGAGGAGCTCTTTTCTTGGTGCTGCCACTAAAGAGTTATGTAAACTTGGTAAATCAATGAATTCATCTTGGCCTCATTTTCTTCATGTGTAAAATTAGATACAGATTTCTGAGGACTCTTCCAGTACCACATTTCAGATAGTGATGTTCACTCCTTTATCTATATTTTTGAGAAGTGGTGGAGGATACCAACAATAGCCATCATTTTTATAAGCTTTTATATTAGATTGTTAAGTTCCTTGGTGGCAGGAATTATTTTTCTTATTTATTTTCCCAGCAATTACCACATTTTCTGACACATAACAGGTGCTTAATATTTTTTATTGAATTTATTGAATCAGTATGCTCTCTTCTTTCAGATAGCTTGAGAAAATGTCAACTTAAATATTCTCCTTCAATAACATACCTCCAAGTTATGCAGATGGAGAGGAAGGAGCAAAAGAGGGAAGGAGGGAAGTAGACAGGAAGGAAGGAAGGAAGGAAGGAAGGAAGGAAGGAAGGAAGGAAGGAAGGAAAGAAAGAAGGAAAGAAGAAAAGAAGGAAGGAAGGAAGGAAAGAAGGAAGAAGAAAGGAAGGAAAGGTGAGAGGGGGTAAAAGGGAAGAACATTTATTAAGTACTTACTATGTAATAAGTTTTTAAAACTGGAGTTACAAATATAAAAATGAAATATTAAAATTATATAAATTCATTGTATCATATAATAGAAATAACTGTTCAGTGACATTATGACTACAAGTATGAAGTGAAATATAAAATAGTGACATTTTTAATTTTTAAAGACATTTATCACTAACATGGATAAAGTCCAATACAGAAGCCAAAGTGAAGAATTCCTCAGATACTGTAAGGTTCTCCAGATATTGTTGTTAGCAGCTGATATTTATTAATTGGATAAGAGACTAGAACTTCACAGTACTTTTTTAAAGAGATTCATAAGCACAAAAAAATATTACAGAAGAATTGAATCTAATTAACTACATAGGGAAAATCAAATGGATGAAGAAATCCTATTGCCTAGATTATGATGTACCTTTGGATGGATAGTCCATGTAGTTGGTCCATTAGTATCTCTCATAGACACTGCAGATGAGCAAGTAACTGGACCCAGGATACACTATATTAGGGAAATTGTGCAATGCTTTCAAAAACTTCAATTTTATTCTTAAACTAAACTGAACCTAATTCACCTTTTTAATATCAATGTACTTATTTTAGTAAAAGCAATATTTTATGACTGTGAATCATGAGAAAACAATCTTCTTTTGGATCTACTTATTTTGTTCTCTTCAGTTCATCTACCTTTTCTATATTTCTGTGAATTACCCATATTCATGATTTATTTCAACATAATAAAATTCCTTTACCCTCATATGTTTTCAGCATTTCCTCTGACAATGAATACGCACTTCATTTCTACTTCTTTGGTAGCATAAATAGTGTTGCTATTAATACGTTGCCATATTTTAGAACTTTGTTTCTGTCTTTCACTTCTTTGATATAAAAGCCCAGTAGGTGAATCCCTGGGACAAAGTATATGAATAGCAACAATTCTTGCAAAACTTGAAATTGATATTAAGAATGTATAGACTACCTTATAACTTAATAAGAAGTTCATCAGTGAATCTGTCTTTTTATAGCCCTCCGGAGAATGAGCATGCTCATCTTTTGTTATCTTTGCCAATTTCCAAAGACAAGACTTCAGAAGAATTTTCACTTTCATTTCTCTTACTACTAGTGCTTTGGGACATATACACATATTGTAAATTATAGCTTGCAAATCTTTTTTTTTTTTAAATATATTTCATCACCACCTATCTACTAGGAAATGGATCTTAGTATTTTGTGTTACCTATCTTGTATACCAGGTATTATTAATTATGCAAATATTCCCCCATGCTAGAAATTCTTGTTTTAATATCATTGATTTATTATGCTAAGCTTTTGTATTCTATGTACTCATATTTATCTATTACTTTCTTATTATCACTTCTATTCATTCTTTTTTTTTTTTTTTTGCTTTTTGGAGGAGGAAGGGCAGGGCAACTGGGGCTAAGTGACTTTCCCAAGGTCACAGAGCTAGTAAGTGTTAAGTGTCTGAGGCCGGATTTGAACTCAAGTCCTCCTGACTCCAGAGCCGGAGCTCTAATCACTGGGCTGATACTTAGCTGCCCCTATTCATTCTTTTAGACTTCTCTATCTAGCCTAGCTTCAAAAAATACCTGATCTTATCTACTTCTTGGATTTTTTGGTGTTTTTATTATTTTTTAATAATTTGACCTTTTATATTAAGGATTAATATTATTCATACATATTTGCATTAAGCTTATTGTAGTGTGTGGCATACAACTTCTTTTTTTTCCTAATCCTACTGTCTGTCATCCTGCTTTTTAGATTTCCCAGTAGGTTTAATTACAATAGAAATCTAGCCTTCTATTCAGCTTTCCAGTAATTTTACCATTGAGTTTATAAAAGCCTGCTACAATTTAAAAAATTTCTTTAGTTTATTACTTATCTAGACCTTACTATGAATCTATTTTTCTGTTTCTTTTTAAACAGAAAAAAAATCATGATTGTTTTATAAAATAGTTTAAAGCCTGATGAATCCATATTTCTTTAATTTATACTTTTTCTTATGTTTTGCTAGAGATTCTAGACATTTTTTGTCATCCAGATGAATTTCCTTGTTGTTTCATTGGCTTTCACTCTAATTCTATAAAATATTTCATTGGTAATAATATTGCATATAACTAAATCTGTAAATCAATTTAGGTGGCATAGTTTTTACTGTAATTGGGAAAGTCAAAACATTAAATATTTGTGTGTTTATTATATTCAAGGAGCTATGCTAACTATTGGGAATATGAGGACAAAAACAAGATTATATCTGACTGGGTTTAAGAAGGGGAAACAATATATACACAGATAATTGTGAAGTATATTTTTAGAATGCAAATTCATTTCAAGAGAGAGAGAACATCTAAACAACTGTGGCAAAACCTCATATTGAAAGTGCAACCGGAATAGTGTCTTAGATGAAGGAAGTCTGGTTCACTCTTTAATGGCCAAAGAATAAGTTCCCTAGGGCAGAGAAATGTCCATCAGTGTTGTGTGAAGATCAGTTCTAGCAGGGATGAGATCTGGTAATAGTACACGTTTTGTGCTGTAGAAGAGCAGACAAACATAGCTGGAAGTACAGGGCTACAAATGCTTGAAAGTAGAGCAGAGAATAATTAATGGTTTCACGAACAGACTCCCCTACTGGGAAAACCAGCATTTCATCCACAGAATACAGATAGGATTGTAGGAAATCAATTATAAGAAGGACTGATCAGCAGTGTATTGTATCATCTGGCTTAAGGGCTGAGGGGTACCTTATTCCTTCCTTCTCTCTCTACATATGTTTGAAAAAATTCTTATTTTTCTATCCACAATGCCTATGGATAAAGTATTTTGCTCCCATTGTTTGTGAAATTATGCAAATGTTTGGTGGTCTCCACAAAAATTCAACAATGTACTTGAACTTCCTTTGTTTTCTCTGTAAAAAAGGAGATTTTTTTCCCCCTTTTTTTGGAGGGTTAAGTGGTTAATCAGTGATCTTATTGGCATAGGGAACTTCTGATGAGGGAATTTGCCATACCAATGTAGTTCAGCAACTGTTCTGTAGCTAAATTTTAAAGAGTTTTCTGGGACACTGAGAGGTCAAGTAAATTACTCAAGAGACTTCAGCATAATGGAAGCTTGTCCTGATTTATTCCATATAATAAGGTAAAACCAGAAATTCTTAAACTTAAATTATATAAATGGGCCATTAAGTGATGACTTCTTTGTGCCATGCCTATATAGCAATTTCTTTATTAAGTGATGCACTTTTTTTGATCTTTGTTTAATTTATGGGTGACTATTTTGTCATCCGTGTACTCCAAAGAGTTGAATGGGTAGATTTCAAGAGGTCTTTAAATATGGGTGGGAAAAATAACATTAAATTTCACTGAACTCTAACTAAAAATTGGCATTTCTTTTCATTATGAATGTATTCTGAGAAAGAGTCTATAGTTTTTAACAGAATGCCAAAGGAGAATAAAAAAAGATAGTTACCCATTAGTTAAACAAAGAACAAAGAAACACCATTACTCAATAAATAAATTGCTATATAGGCATTCCTTCCCCCAAAGATGATCACTTAATGGCCCAATTATTGCTGATGATAATTAATTATATTAGTCACTAAATAGAAGACTTATTATAGCAAAAAAAAAAAAAAAACAGTCTCTCTCCACCATACAATGTTGTCTCTAAAACTCAGAAAAATTACACTTTTAATATCTATCTCAGTATTGTTGTGAGATCAAATGGGATTATACGTCAAAGAAACTATTAGTTATTGAAAAATAAATTGGCTTATAGGGGTCTCAGAAGGTGCAATAACTAAATGATTTACTTAGAAACAAGTGAATATAAAAGTATCATTAGGGTTTGTTTATGGGAATAATGACAAAAGCAAAAGGATGAGTCATAATTGGGATGCAGATGGAAAATAAGGAGAGAGGAAATAAACAAGGTAGGTTTAAAGATCAGATCATGGATAGCCTTGAATGCTGCAAAAAGGATTTTGGAATTTTTATTTGGGGTAATATGGAAGGATATAATGAGAAACAGGAAAATTATTAAAGAGGTGTTTTATGAAAGTTCACATGGTTAAAGCCTCTTCCAAGGGATACCATGGTATAATGGATAAAAACTGTGCTTTGGATTCAGAAAGACCTGGACTCAAGTCTCGTCTTTGACACACAATGTGTGTGTGGCCTTGGAGAAATCACAAAATTCTTAATTTTCTAGGCAATTCTTTAAGACTAAAAATTTTTAAAGACGTCAACCTGCATTGGTAGGGAGAATTCCCACATTCATAGTTCACTATATCAGCAAAATCACACATCCTATCCTTTCCCAAATGTGGGTAACTATGTGAATCTTGGATCCTGAAGAAGATAATAAATAATAGTGGAAAGAGTACAGAATATGAAGTAGAGATATTTGTGTTTAAATCTTGCCTGGGACATTTATTAGTGTTTTGTTTTTCTTTTTCCTCTAGTTATATATCAGGAAAAATTTTAGCATTCATTTTTACAAGATTTTGAGTTCCATTTTTTTCCCTCCTTCCCTTCCCCTGTTCTGAAAATGGTAAGCAATTTGATATAATTTATACTGCTATCAAGTAAAAATATTTCTGTATTAGTCATAGTTGTGAAAGAGGAAACAAATCAAGAAGAAAAAAACATAAAAATAGAAGTAAAAAAACATACTTCAACCAACTTTCAGAGTCCATCAGTTCTTTGTCTCTACATGAATAGCATTTTCCTTCATGACTCCTTTGAATTTATCTTGGATCATTGTGTTTACTGAGAAGAGTTGAGTTATAATAATAACATAATAATGCTAATACTGTATACAATATTTTCCTGATTCTGCTCATTTCATTTTGCATCAGTAAGTACAAGTCTTTCCAGATTTTTCTGAAATCTGCCTGCTTATTATTACTATTATTAGACAATAGTATTACATTTGCACACCACAGCTTCTGCAGCCATTTCCAAATTAATGGGCATTCCATCAATTTTCAACATTTTTACCATGCAAAGGCATGCTATCAATATTTTTGCACATGTAGTTCATTTCCCCCTTTATATGATCTATTTGGGATACAGACTTGGTGGTGGTATTGCTGGATCAAAAGGTATGGATAGTTTGGCTTTCCTTTGGTTATAGTTCCAAATTTCTCTCCAGAATGATTAAATCAGTTCCCAAATCCACCAACAGTGCATTAGTGTTCTAATTTTCTCACATCTTCTCCAACATTTATCATTTTCCTTTTTTTGTCACATTAGCCAATCTGATTGGTGTGATATGGTGCCTCAGAGTTGGTTTAATTTGCATTTCTCTAATCAAAAATGATTTAGAGTGGTGGCTAGGTGGCACATATAATAGAGCACTGGGTGTAGAGTCAGGAGGACCTGAGTTCAAATCCAGTATCAGACACTTAACGCATATTAGCCATGCAAACTTGGGGAAATCACTTAACCCCAATTGCCCTGCCTTCCCCCCCTCCAAAAAGCAAAAAAAAAAAAAAAAAGTGATTTAGATCACTTCTTCATATGCCTATAAAGAGCTTTGATTTCCTCATCTGAAAAATGCCTATTCATTTCATTTGACCAATTATCAATTACTTCCCTGTCAGGTGAAATAGATTTCTATATTCAACTGTCTGTTTACATGATTCCCACTTTGAGCCAATAATGGTGAGAATAACGTTCAAGTGTTGCTCCTTACCCACTTTCTCATCTTCCCCTCCATTTTTGTAGATCTTTTGTGCCTCTTCATGTGAAATAACTTTTTTTTCCATTCCACCTCTCCCTTCCTTCTACACACAGTGTATTCCTTTTTCATCCCTTAATTTTTTATGTCATTCCCTCAAATTCCTGTTATACTTGTTCCCACTCTCTATGTATATTTCTCATAGCTGTAATATTAGTGATACAATTTTTAAGATTTACAAGATCAGACAGAGCATGGACATGGACAGAGCATGGATGTGGACACAGCACAGGGGCTGCACCAGCACAAAGCCAGAGCAAGCCAAGGCAAGCTGATTCACCCATTACAGGGATGACTCCCAGACCTCTCACCACAGGATGAGGGATTGGTCAGAGATGGATGAGAAACAAGCACATGGTGCATGGCAGCAATAGCAGCAACTTCTGATGCTATTAACCCACAGTCTGGGTGCTTAAAAATCACCTACCTAAACTTCCAGGAGCCAAGATGGTGGAGTAAACCCTAGCTGCTCTAATCTCCCTCTCTGACCTGAAAACTCAGAGAAGATTACTGCAGTGAAAAATCTTGAAATAGTAGAAATAGCAGCAGATTTGGGAGTCCTAGAGGAAGGGCATGGCTAAGTCTATGCCTAGGCTAAAGTGAAGTGGGAGGTATTCCAACAAAGCCCATCTCAGCTGACCAGTGGGAAATCCTGAATTCCAGAGGGGTGGAGCCAGCAAGCTCTAACACCAGAAGTCCAGGTATGCCTTCACACAACCAGGGAAATCTGTAGACATCAGCAAAGTCCAGGTCACCAACAGCTGAACCTGCCTGATCTCTAGCCCAGTGGCAGGGAGCTGGAATCCTGAAGTGATCAGACCACACCCACACCCACACCCACACCTTACACAGTTAGCTTCAGTGTAAGCCCAAGGAAATGCCAAAAGTTCTGGCCTTGGCCTCAGTCTAGACACCCAGAGGCCACAACACACAAAATCAGTAACCAGGACCCTAAGTCCCAGCATAAGAATTGTGGGTCAGAGCCCTCTGCAACCCAGAAGCAGAAAACCACTTTAAAAGCCAGGAAATGGGCAATCACAATAGAAAAACAAATTGGAAAAACAAAAATGATTGAACCCTATTATAGCGAGCGAAAAGAATGAAATTCAGAAGGGGACAGCATTGACTCTATACCCATGTCTGTAGCCTCAAAAGGAAATATGAACTGTTCTCAAGCCCAAAAAGCATTCTTAGAGGATCTCAAGAAGGATTTCATTTTATCTTTTTAACTTTTGTTTATTTTTAGTTTACATCATTCATTTCCACAAGATCTTGAGTTACAAATTTTCTCCCCATCTTTCTCCTACATACCATGCCAAAACAGCGATGCCACTTTATACTGCCTCCCCCAATCTGCTCTCATATATATCCTGTCCCATCATCCCTCTGACTTTCCAGTAATACATATATATTAAACATTTGATTTTAAAACTCTAAATTCTAGATTCTTTCCCTTCCTCCTTCATCGCCCACCACCAATGGAAAGACAAGCAATTCAGTACAGACCATACTTGTGTAGTTATGGAAAACATCTCCACAATGGACATATTATGAAAGACTGACTATATTTCCCTTCATCCTTTCCCATCTCCCACTTGCTCAATTATCTACTTTGTCCCTGTCCCTTTACAAAAGTGTGTGCTTCTAACAATCCTCCCCCCAAACTTGCCCTCCCCTCCATCCCTCCCTCTCTCATCCCCTTCCCAACTACTCTCCTGTAGGGCAAGATACCTAATTTAGAGTGTATGTCAATCCCTCCATAAGCCACATTCAATGAGAGTAAGATTGAACCATTCCCTTTGCCTTCCTATTCTTCCCCTCCATTGTAACAGTTATCCCTTGCCTCTTCTGTATGAGATAATTAAACCCATTCTGGCACTCCCTGTCTCCTCTCATTATACTCCTCTCCCACATTTCAATTTCACCTTTTAAAATATCATACCTCCCTATTCAGTTGATCCTGTGCCCTCTGTCTGTGTGTACTTGTACATAGATAGATAGATAGATAGATAGATAGATAGATAGATAGATACACACTCATATATGTATTCATACACATATATACCCTCCTATAAAGACATATGTGCATGAATACATATATTTACATTTATATTCCTTTCAACTATCCTTACACTGAGAAAAATTTCATAAGTTACAATTACCATTTTTCTACATTAGCATGTAAATAGTCCAACTTTGATAAGTTCCTTATGGTTTCTTTTCCCTGTTTACCTTCTCATGCTTATTGTGTTTGAATGTCAAACGTTTTATTCAGCTCTGTTTTTTTCATCAAGAATGCTTGAAAGTCCTCCACCTCACAGAATGCCCACATTTTCCCCCAAAACATTATACTCAATTTTGCTGGGCAGGTGATACTTGGTTTTAATCCTAGCTCCTTTGATCTCCAGAACATCATATTCCAGGCCCTCTGATCCCTTAATGTAGAAGCCGCTAGATCCTGTGTTATCCTGATTGTGTTTCCACAGTATTCAAATTGTTTCTTCTTGGCAGCTTGTAATATTTTCCCCTTGACTGGGAACTCTGGAACCTGGTTATAACAATCCTAGGAGTTTTCTTTTGGGGATCTTTTTCAAGAGGTCATTGGTGAATTCTTTCAAGTTCTATATTACCCTCTGGTTCTAAAATATCAGGGCAGTTTTCCCTGAGAATTTCTTGAAGGGTTCTTTCTAGGTTCTTTTTTTGATCATGGCTTTTAGGAAGTCCAATAATTTTTAAATTGTCTCTCCTGGATCTATTTTCCAGGTCGGTGGTTTTTTCAAGGAGATATTTCACATTGCCTTCTATTTTTTCATTTGTTTGGATCTGTTTAGTAGTATCTCGATTTCTTAAAGTCATTTGCTTCCATTTGCTCCAATCTAATTCTGAAGGAATTATTCTCTTCAGTGAGCTTTTGAGATTCTTTCCATCTGGCAAATTCAGCTTTTTAAGGCATTCTTCTCCTCATTGGCTTTTTGAGCCTCTTTTGACATTTCAGTTAGTCAATTTGTTAAAGTGTTATTTTCTTCAGTCAGGTTGTTGACTCTCTTTTCATGATTTTCTTGCATCATTCTCATTTCTCTTCCTAATT
>CM053587.1:128107705-128127417 GCA_028646515.1 Pseudochirops corinnae
TTAAGCTCCTCTTTGGCCTTTAACCAATTCATATTTTTCTCAGAAGCTTTTGGTGCAGGAGTTCTGATTTTGTTGTCTTCCTGCCTTTCCATGCTTTGATTCTTTTTGTCCCCAAAAAAGCAATCTAAAGTTGGATTGCTGTGCTTGCTTTGTTTCTTTTGCCTGCTCATGTTGCCAGTCAATTAACTTGACTTTTGATTCTTTGCCACAGTAGAACTCTACTTCCAGAGGGGAAAGCTTTGTCCCAAATAGCTGGGGTTGCCGGAGCTATTAGGAAGCCACTGTCTGTACAGCCCCCACCAGCTTTGGCTCACTGGTCATGCACTTCAGGACTACCACCCAAAACCATGATCCTGATCCAGGCAGGTTAAAGCAAAAGCACTTAGCCTCTGAATGGTCACTTGGCCCCTCTGCAATCTGCAGGCTGGGAACTCTGAAGCAGCCATGTGGAGCCGACAGTAGAGCTGCCACTTCCACTGCTTCTGGCTCTTGGAGGCAGAGGGCCAGACCTGCTCCTCCATCCCCCCCACCAAAATTCAGCTGATTTCCACTGACCTTTCACTTTGTCTTTGGCATTTATGTGTTGATAATTCTGGAGACCACCACAGCTGCCGGTTATTCACTCTCCAAATGCTCCATCTTCAGCTGGTTCCGGCAACCCTTGGGCTAAAACTGTGGGTTCACACTAGACTTTGCTCTGCTCCAAGTGTGCTGTGATGAGCTCTTCCTGTCTGTCTACAGGCTGCCTTCAGTGGGAGACTTGTTTTTCTGTCAGTTTGTGGGTTCTGGAGGTCTAAAATTTGTTTAGAGTCATATTTTATAGGTATTTGAGGTGGTTATTGGGGGCAGAGATGGAGTTCTCCTGCTTCTACACCACCATCTTGAGTCTGCCCCCTCAAGAAGAATTTTAAAAGAAAAATTATAGGGTTAGAAGATAAACTGACCAATTATTTTAAAATTAAAATTGCCAAAATAGAAAAAAAAATCCACTGAAGAAAACAACTCTTTAAATAGTAAGTTTTGTGAAATGGGAAAAGAGGTTCAAAATATAACTGGAGAAAATAGCTTCCTAAAAATAAAATCTGATCATACGGAAAAGGAACTTCAAAAATTAATCAAGGAAAATAATTTGCCAAAAATTAGAGTCAATCAAATTGAAACTAATGACTAAATGAGGCAACAAGGGTCAGGCAAACAAAACCTAAAGAATAAAAAATTCGAAGAAAATGAAAATTATCTCACTGGAAAAATAACTGATCTAGAGAAGAGATACAGGAGAGTTAATTTAAGAATTATTGGTCTAACACACACACACACACACACACACACAACTTGTTATTTAATAAGAGCAAACTGTTTACATTCCTATATTGAAAGTTGATGCTGTCAATATTGAGAATTGCATATTTATCACAACTTTTAAAAGGGATATACATAAATAGAAGGAGTGTATAAATTAACTACAGTGATGATAAACAGCATTACCAAGAGGAACAAAGTGCTACAATGGGAGAAGAGAAAAGGAGGAGGCAGAAAGGGGTAAATTATGCCATGTGCAGAAGATTAAAAACGTAATATCATAGAGGGAAAGAAAGGAAGGAGAGGGGCATTGTATGAGATTTATTCTCATTGGTTGGTTAAAGGAGGAAATAACATACTTCATTAAATATAAAAATCTATTGTACCTTACAGGCAGAAGGAGGAGAAATAGGTAAGGGGGGGGGGTGTTTAGAAGAGAGGGAAGAAGTAGGAAGACGAAAGGGTAGGAAAAGGGAGGGTGTTTATAGGGAGGGAATCCTGAGCCAGGCAGTGGACAAAAGGAAAACTCTTGAGGACGGGAAGGCACAAGGGAGAAATAAAAGCATAAACAGGGGAAGGACTAGAATGGAGGGAAAGACACAAATAGAAATCATTACTATGAATGTGAATGGGATAAACTCCCATAAAACAGGCATGGATGGATTAATTCCATAATTGTACAATATGCTATCTACAAGAAACACATTTGAAACAGGTAGATACATACAGGGTAAAGGTAAAAGCCTGAAGTAAAATATATTATGCTTCAGCTAAATTTAAAAAAAAAAAAAAGGAAGGGTAGCAATCCTTATATCAGATAAAGCAAAAGCAAAAAATAGATCTAATTAAAAGAGATAATGAAGGAAACTATATCCTGCTAAAAGGCACCATTGGCAATGAAGAAATATCATTACTAAACATATATATGGATCAAGCAGTACAGCATCCAAATTCCTAGAGAAGTAGTTAAGGGAGTTAGAGGAAGAAATACAGAGTAAAAATATGCTAGTGGGGGACCTCAATGTCCCCCTCTCTGAACTTGATTAATCTAACCTCAAAATAAACAAGAAAGAAGTTAACATGGTGAATAGAATTTTAGAGAAGGTAGATATGATAGACATCTGGAGAAAATTGAATGGGGATAAAAAGGAATATACCTTCTTCTCAGTGGCACATGGCACATACACAAAAATCAACCATGTACTAGGGTATAAAAACCTCACAATCCAGTGAAGAAAGGCAGAAATACTAAATGAATCCTTTTTAGATCATGATGCAATAAAAATTACATGTAATAAAGGACCACAGAAAAATCAACTAAAAACTAAATAATTTAATCCTAAAGAATGAGTGGGTCAAATAAAAAATTATAGAAAGAATGAGTAACTTCATTCAAGAGAAGGACAATAATGAGACAACATACCAAAACCTGTGGAATGAAGCAAAAGCAGTTCTTTGGGGAAGTATGCATACATTCCTGAATGCATACATGAATAAAATAGAGAAAAATGAGATCAATAAATTGGGCATGCAGCTGAAAAAGCTAGAAAAAGAACAAATTGAATATTCCAATTAAATACTAAATTAGAAATTCTGAAAACCAAAGGAGAGATTAATAAAACTGAAATTAAGAGAACTATTGAACTAATGAATAAAACTAAGAGTGAGTTTTATGAAAAAAAACAATAAAATTGATAGACTTTTAGTCAATTTGATAAAAAAAAAAGAAAGAAAGAAAGAGAAAAACCAAATTGCCAGTGTCAAAAATGAAAAGGGTGAATTTACCTCCAATGAAGAGGGAACCAAGACAATAACTAAGAATTCTTCTGCCCAATTGTATGCCCATAAATTTGACAATCTTCATAAAATGGATGAATATTTATAAAAATATAAGTTGCCAAGATTAACTAAAGAGGAATAAAAACACTTAAATAACCCCATCTCAGAAAAATAAATTAAAGAAGCCATCAATAAACTCTATACGGGGGAAAAACACTCCAGTGTCAGATGGAATTACAAGCAAATTCTATCAAACATTTAAAGAACAATAGATTCTAATACTCTACAGATTATTTGGGAAAATTGGAGAAGAGTCCTACCATTTTCCTTTCCCTTTTTGCCTGTTTATGCTTCTCTTGGGTCTTAATATTTGAGGTCAATTTATGGTTTAGTTCAAGTCTTCTCCTTATGAAAGATTGAAATCCTTCTATTCCATTAAAGGTCATTTTTCTTGGATATATTATGCTTAATTTCACTGGGCAAGTGACTCTTGCAGTCCTAGCTCCTTAGCCATCCAGAATATCATATTCCATGACCTGTGAAACTTTAATGCTGCTGCTGCCAAGTCCTGTGTAATCCTCATTGTAACTCCTCAATATTTAAATTATTTCTTTCTGGTAATTTGTAGTATTGTTTCTCTTGACCTGATAGCTTTGAAATTTGATGAAAATGCTCATTGGAGTTTTTTATTTTGGAATCTCTTTCCTGAGATGATCGTTGGATTTTTCCAATGCCTATTTTGTCTTCTGGTTCCAGGACACCAGGGTAGTTTTCTTTGACAATTTCTTGAGAAATCTGTGCCTGTTCTTTTGATTTTGGTCTTCAGGTAGTCCATTGATTATGACATTGTTTGTCCTGTATCTATTTTCCAGATCAATTGTTTTTCCAAGGAGATATTTTACATTTTCTTCCATTATTTTCTTTTGAATTTGTTTGACTATTCTTGATATGTCCTAGAAACTAGTCCAATAGCTTCTATTGTCCAATTTTAACTTTTAAGATGCTGTTTTCCTCAATTAGCTTTTGTACTTTCTTTACTATTTGGTCAATTGTACTCAGTAAGGGACTGTTTTATTCAGTGGCTTTTTGTATCTCCTTTTGCATTTGGTCAATTCTACATTGTAAGCTATTTTCAAAATTTTTAACTCCTTTGCAACGCTATTTTGACTCTTGCATCACACTCATTTCTTTCCCCATTTTTCTTCTATCACTCTTACATAATTTCTAAGCTTCTTGTTGAGCTTTTCCATGATTTCTTTCTGGGCTTGAGACCACTTACCATTTTACTTTGAGGTTTTGGCAATAGATATTTTGACATTTTTGTCCTCTTCTGAGTTTGGTCTTTCACATTGCCATAATAAATTTCTATGGCCAGACTCTGTTTTTGTTGTTGTCAAGCTTTTTTTGCTTGTCTTTTTTTTTTTTTAACCATTTCCCTATCCTTTAAATTTGAGCTCTGCACCTGGCATGGAAGGATCACTGTCTCAGGGTTTTTTTGTGTCAGAGGCTACAGGCCCTTGTTGTACACCTGGTGCTGCACTGATGTTGCCTTAAGGCGCCCAGAGGAGCTATATCTTTGGTGCTATCCTGAGGAGTTTGGATGGGGAGTGATTAGCACTGATGAAGGCTGTAAAAGTCTGACAACTTACCTAGTGCTGGGCTAGAGTCCTAGTGGTGTTATCTGGAATGTACTTAGGCCTAGTGTGGTTTTTCTGTATTCCCTCAGGGCTATACTGAAACAATTTGGATGTCTGGCCACTGGAGGAGGCCTGTTTGCCCAGAGCTGCACTGAAGCATGTTCAGCTCCGGCTACTTGAGGATGCCTGTTTACCCATGGCTATGTTGAAACACAGTGATTATTGTAACTGCAGTCTGCCAGTTCCACTTGCTATGCTAAGGTACATGACAGTTCTGGTGTTGGCATTTGCCTGCTCCACCACAGTGGAACTCAGGATACTTCCTGTCCTAAAATGCCCTTCCCTTTTACCTAAGTGAGACAGATCTTTCTTGCAAATCTCCAAAGTTTCTTTGACTAAAAAATTGTTTCATTCTGTCTTTTAGCTAGTTCTGTTACTCCATGATTTGTTTTAGGGTGGTATTTTGTGGTTGTTTGGAGGTAAATATGTGTAATGGTAATGGAATTTAAAGATCGCCCTGTACTGGCTTGATTTTGGTGGTGAGTGTTGAATCCCAGAGCTTGTGAATTCCACTTATGGAATGGATTTATTGATGTGAAGAGAGAGGGTTGAACTGGGAGGAGCTGGTGCCATGGAGAGGAGGCCAGAAGAATTTTTGAGTAGCAGTATTGTTGAGGCAGAGAGACAGAGAGAAACAGAGAGAGAGAGAGAGAAAGAGAGAGCGAGAGAGAGAGACAGACAGACAGACAGAGAGACAGACAGAGAGAGAGAGACAGAAAGAGAGAGGAGAATTGCCAGGGGCCGGAGCTGCTGTGAAAGGACTGCCCAGGACTTTTGGGAACTGCCACCCACAGCTGTGGAGGACTGATGCCAGTATTTTGTCTGTCTATTTTGATGTTGTTTTGCCAGATTTGCCTGCTGGTGAAGGAAAGTGTGGTTGTTGCAGAAGTCTTGGAACCTTGCTGTTGGTTCAGAAGTCTTGAAGAAGGATTTTATTATTATGTGTGTACGGAAATCCTGAAAGAGGATTTTGCTAATAATTTCAGGGTCCTGGGACTGTTCTGCAGGCAGAGAGTGGATTGATTAGGACACTGGCAATGTACATTGTGGCTTTGGTAAGCTTTGTCTCCCCAGGAATAGAGACTGATGAGAACTTGCCTTTTGTCAAGATGAAGACAAGACCTCTCCTTGGGTATTAAATGCTGTGATGACATCTTAACCTTGTTGTAGCTTAATGGTGGATGGCCTTTTGTGCTCTCCACTCCCTTTTTTGGGAAAAGTGCTTGGTGGTAATTGATGGTATTGTAATTCAGTTGTGATCCAGGGGTGGGAAAATTTTTACTTTTTTTTTTTTGCTCTGTGATTGACCAAATGAATGTACTTTGTTTATGATTGGAAACTAATCTCCATTTGAGAAGAGAGATTTTGTTGACTGATTAAATGAATGTACTGCCCAAGGGAGGGCGACTTTAATTAATGTACTGCCAAGGAGTGGGGCACTTGGACTTTGGTATTTGCAATTGAATTGAGGACTTACTAAATTATTGAGTTATGCTGTATTTTGATTTTCTGTGAATGTTTTGCCTCAATCTGTCACTGAATAAATGGACTTTGCAATGCTCGAAATCTGAACCTGGAAGTTTCTTTTGCTTGGCATTACAATATGGGAGCGTTATGGTGATTTACTATTTACTCTACTATCTTGGCTTCCAGAAGTATGATCCACTTAGTCTATTTAAACCTCAGTTTCCATATATATAAAATGGAAATAATAGGTAGAGAGAGTGTTTCTACGTCATAGGATTTTTAGGAAGATCAGTTGAAATACTGAACATAAAATCTTTTTTTAAGTGTTAAAGCCTAGTTAATTTCTGTTGTTATTATTATGCATTGGGATGGGATAGAAGCTGTTACTTAAGGATATTAGCTCACCTCATTGGGGATGGGCTAATAAACAAGTCATTTTCCCAAACATTGGAGAAGTTATTTCCTAAATTTTGCTTCTTAAGTGAAGCAAATCTGCTGACAATTAGAAAAAACTAGTTTCTTTCTGACAAATACTCATCTTCCCATCTCTCATATATAAACCCTATTTAAATATAAAAACATTGTTTGAGTAGTTAAGTGACACATTTCCCAAAAATGTTTAAATGAATTACTTTTCTGTGTTAGTTCCATAATCATCATCCCTTTAGGCTCTGTGCAAAACTTAGAACTATGAAACCTTTATTCAACATTTATGATATTTGTATTCATCTTCCATTTCAGATGTGCTATCTTTTAAAACTAAGCAAATTTTAAGGTCATTTGTAGAAAACATAAATCCACACTTGTAATGTCAAGAACCATGTTAGAGTTGTTGAAAGTAAAACAAAAAAAAAAGATGAATAATACTTAAAGTCATCTTAACAAAATTGCTCATTTCTCTTTAGAACACAGTCAACACTTTTGGTTTTATGAAACTCTGAATATCTCAATTCTAGAGTGATAAAACAGCAAAGTTTAGCTATTTCACCCCATCAAATGGTAATTTAAAACTTGATGTGAAATTTTATGTACTTATGCCCTAACACAGTGGTTCTCAACCTTACTAATGCAGCGATCCTTTAATAGTCGTATGTGGGTGTGTCTGCATGTGGGAGGACCCTCCTGGAGATGGATAGAGGAGGTTCCTAAGACCATTGGAAATATGTGTTTTCTGATGGTCTTAGGTGACCCCTGTATCCCCTGTGAAAGAGTCGTTCGACCCCAAAGGGGTTGTGACCCACAGGCTGAAACTGCTGCCCTAACAGTTTCAAGGAAAAAAAAAAACCTAGAGATAAGACAGATAAATAGGTAGATAAAGGAATAGTGAATGGACAGATAGCTAAATGGATAAGGATAGGGAAAAGAGAGAACTTAGTTTGTGCATTGTTCAAGGGCAAGTAATATATGGAAATTAATTTTTTATGCAATATCAGATTAAATATCATTTGAATTGAAACATTAAAAAACATATTGAATACATTAGTTCTCCAAAGAAATATGATCTCAATGCCTTCATTATCTCTCTGATGACAAAGGAAAAAAGAAATCTCTCCACAACTTAATACACGTAATAGAAACAACTTTGAGATGTGATGCATGTGAAAAGTTCTCCCTCCTTGGCCAATCTGGTGATATGTCTCTCCAATTTAGATTACCAGATTCCTGGATGACAGACATGCAAGTCATCCATAGGACCATAATCAGAGACTTTCAAGCACCTACTACTGCCTGTACTTTGATGAAATACAATTTGGGAACCCCCCACAATTTTTCTGTTATGGAGATCGATTATAATATGACATATATGTAAAATGTGCTATTATAATGGGTTACTTCTTTTGGTAGGATTTACACTTTCTAACAATTGAATATTTTGAAAGATTAGTTTTAATTCATTTTGTAACTAGTCATTTTCATAATTATTTCAATATATTAATAATTTTTACTTCACCACTATGATTAATCCTTCCACTGAAATATTTTGAAATGCCTTTAAAACAGGACCTGACCATTTTTGACATTATACTTGACACCCAGCTACCTTATCAATATTTGAGATAAGGGTGTACATAATGATTCACCATTTCCAATCCAACCCCATCAGAATAATTGTGGGCACCCAATTGAAAACTGCTCAAAGGATATGAACAGGAAGTTTCCAGATGAATAAATTAAAGCAATCTATATTCATATGAAAAATGCTCTAAATCACTATTGATTTAGATTGATTAGAAATGCATATTAAAACAATTTTGAGTTATCACTTCACACCTATTAGATTGTCTAATATGACTGAAAAGGAAAATGATAAATGTGAGAGTAGATGTGGGAAAATTGTAATACTGATTTATTGCTGGTGGAGTTGTGAACTGATCCAACCATTCTGGTGAGTAATTTGGAATTATGCCCAAAGGGGTATAAAACTACTCATACCCTTTGATCTAGCAATAACACTACTAGGTTTGTGTCTTACAGAGATAAAAAAAAAGGGGGATAAGGGACCCCCATATACAAAGATATTCATAGCAACTCTTTTTGTGGTGACAAAGAATTGGAAACTGAGGGGATGCCCATCAGTTGGAGAAATGCTGAACAAGTTGTGGTATATGAATGGAATACAACCATTTTACAAGAAATGATGAGCAAGTAGATTTCAAAAAAACTGGAAAGATTTACATGAACTGATATCAAGTGGAACAGAACTCAGAAAACATTGTACACAGTAACACAGTACAATGATCAATTATGATAGACTTCTTCTTGCTCTTCTCAGCAATACAATTATCTAAGACAATCCCAAAAGACTTGTTATGGAAAATGCTAGCCACATCCAGAAAAAGAATTCTGTATTCTGAATTCAGATTGAAATATACTATTTAATTTTTTTTTCTTTCTCATTGTTTTCCCCTTTTGTTCCGATTCTTCTTTTACAGCATGAGTAATGTGGCAAAATGTTTGATGTTATTGCTCATGTGTAACCTACATCAGATTGCTTGTTATATTGGGAAATGAGGAGGGAAATCTTACAAAATTACAAATCTTACAAAAATGAATATTGAAAACTGTCTTTTCATGAAATTGGAAAAAATAAAATACTATTAAATGGAAAAGGATAGCAATAAAAATCTATTTAAAAAAGAATAACAGTGGACCCCAAGAAGGTCATGGTGACTGTACTGAGGAGACCACTTTCCATTGTAAACACATCACCATGAGTCACTAAGCTATCATTTTAATGAAGAGATCCTTTTCAAATTGTTTTTAAAATAGTTCACATGAATTGAAATCATGTATCTGCATGACATGATGTATCTGCAGATACAATGAAACAGAAAAATGAACAACTATGTGAGAATTTTAGTCACTATAAATAGCTTATCTTGAAATCAGAGGACATAAACACTTAGAACTGGGAATAACCAAATTAACATTCTAGTATAAACCTTTCATTTTAAACCTTGGTCACCAGAGGTTTCAAATTTATAGCTATTTTCCTAAGGTCGCAGAGATAGTTAGTGGCAGCATTGGTAAAAATCAGGATTCTGATGATGAGAATATTGCTACTTTTATCATAATTCTTTGACTACCTTTCTCATAGGGTTTTTGTGGGGTAAATGTCTTGTTAATCTTAAAGTGCTACATAAACGTTCATTGTTATTATCATTGCACATTATCTCCCTATATATCTCCTAAGAAAAGATTTCTAAGATATTTTTCTTTCAAAAAGGAAGGACCAAAGTATTTTCTCCCTTATCAAAGTATTTATAATCCCTTACTCATAGGTCATCAAACTTTTCAATCCCTTCTTTCATACCCAAAAGATGATTTTAGATTCAGAAATTATCTTTTGAGGTTTAAAGTACATGCAAAAATGTATCTGTAAATCACAAATAAAGCATAAACCAATAATATAAAATTGTTCATGAATGATTTATTTAAACATTTAGCTCATCTAAAGATAATCTGCGGACTTGTAAAGCAAATGAATAAGCTCATAAATATTTTTCCTGAATTATTCATTTGTTTGTTCATATGTAAGGAATGGTGGATGTTCATTATGCAAAAAAAATAATTGTACCATAATATGACCTTTTAAACAACTAATTGAATGACCTTTCATTACAATTACTGGCCAATATTGCAGTCATAAAGAAAGCTAAAACATTTTCCATCCTTTGTGGTTACAGGTGAGAGGGTGATGTCTAGAGGAAATAAGTATTCATGGAAAATACTCTAGGCTTTGAGTCAAGAGATAAAAAGGTTCGAATGTAGATTCTTACACTAGCTTTAAGGCTATAGGCAAGTCACTCAACCTCTCTATGCCTTATTGAAACTTTTGTGAAATGGATAAAAATTTACTACCTCTAGTACTTGACTCACAGACACACTGTAAGGATCGAACATCATAATATTTGTAAACTATTTTACAGACTTTAAGGGACAACATAAAATCTTCACAATAGATTATTTTTAAAGTAAATGGTTCAATTCAGAACTAAATTTAAAATGGGTCTTACATTTAATCTTTGTGGGCATTCCTTTCACTGATGAAGGTTGCAATGCATTACATATTGATATGCATAATTTTGGGGAAAGGATATTTCCTTTATCCTTCATAATTTAGGGAAACAGAAATAGTGGTGATTGATACAAAGAGATTAGAATAAAATTTATTTCACTTTCATGCCTTTGATTATTTTTCCAGTACTGGAACGGGTTTGCTGAAGATTCATCCATGCACTTTCATCCCATCCCATCCCATGTGACTGGTTTTTACATTGTGGCTAACCACTTATTGTGATCAGAGAGCATTTATCTATATGGAAAATGAAGTAACTCAAATAGGACTAAAATCCATGCTGTTAAAATATTTGCAGGCATGTCCATGATGAGTAGAATCTGTCCTACTAAAATTGGAATTAGCAAACATGAGACTGGTTGTGAGAGATTCAGGATCTAGTCTCAGAACTACTGCTATCTCACAAGGTCACCTTGGGCAAACTATCTAATCTCTTGCTCTAAACTTTACTATTCTGAATTGTGGAATGAACATTAAACACAGGAAATCACAAGCAGTTGCTGATGGTGGATTAAGGACATATCATCATCATGTATAAATGGTTTGTTTTTATCTAAATGGGAAATTCAATTTGGCCTAGGATACTGCATTTTAAAATTCTGTGATCATTCCAAAATTTTAATTTTCTTAAAATATAAAAACCTCTCCCCTTTCTAGAGGTTAGATAAAATGGTCAAATCACTTGGAGCAGGTGTTGTGGTGGAGAAGTCAAGTTCTATTAGCAATTACATGTTATCCTGCATAAATCATTCTGTAGATTCAGCTCCTGTGGATGATTTAGTCATCTAGATATAATGATGTCTTCCTCAAAATCTAATAAGGACAGAATGAGTAACACCTCAAAATGCCAAAAGCATCTCAGAGACAGAGCTACAAAAAGGAAAAAAAGATATGAGAAGATACTTAAACTGTAAATAAAACATTTTTCTTTTAAAAATTTGAACAAGACATACTTAAGGCAAAAGCCCAAAATCTCATTTGTAAGCACAGTTTATGGTTATTCTGGTGAAATATCTTGTCCTATTGATTTTTAATTAATTGATAATAAAATAATATCATAATTTAAGTGAGAACTTTTTTGATGTCCCTGGCACTCTATCTTGTCCTTTGATCTTGAGGATATATTTTTGTACTTGCTAAGATATCTAGAATATCTAGGTCTATGGATTCTGAATTGGCATTTATTTTATCTTTTTGCTTGAAGGTTGAATTCATTTTTATTTTAATTAGCAAAAGAAATACCACAAGAAAAATAGGCAAGTGTAAAATACAGTGTCTGAGTAATTGTTTGAAAGGCCTTTGAGACTGTGCTCTGAAAAAGAAAAATGAAGTCAGAGAACCTGAGATCAAAACTTTATTGTGCCATTGAATTGGACTATATGGCCTTGGAAAAGTGACTTAAACATTCTGGTCCTTAGCTTCTTCATCTGCAAAATAAGTAGGTTAGACTATTCAATCTAAAGTCCCCTATTCCTCTAAATCTACAGTTCAGGCAATGAGAAATTAAATTAGCCTCCTAATTTGGTGTGGCAGCTTGGTTGTATTAGTGGTTATAGTGTTGGTCCTAGTGTCAGGAAGACTTGATTTCAAATCCACTCTAGACACTTATTACCCTGGAAAAATTCTCTAATCTGTTTTTTCTCAGTTACCTCACCTGTAAAATGAGCTGGTGTATCAGCAAGCACCCTAGCATACCCAGGGTGGCTGCCAGCACAGGTTCTTAGATCTTCTTTTCTAAAGGAAAGCAACTCAAAAAGGGTTAACAATCTCACTTTAATCAATCAAACAAATAACATTTACCTAGTTCAGGGGGAAAAGTCAGCACCCTGAACTTCAGAGAACTCAAACACAAGTTACAAGCAAACACAGAAACAGATCAGCAGATGGGCTTTCAACATTTGACCATTACATCCATACCTATTCAGTTACCAGAGTGGGAAGCTTCAACTTCCAGGTTTTTCAAAGCCGGGGGCTCAACAGCTTCCCAGAGTCTCATCTGGTCAAATCACACAACTCTTTCCAAAGTGAGCCCCAAAGCAAAACCTCACATCAGGGCGTATATATAGCCGTCTCCTGGATCAGAGAATATCACAGGCCTCTTGTCGCAGTGCCCAATCACAAAGTAATAAGGTGTGGGTGTTCCTGAAGAACAAGCCCCCTGCCATAGGCTTCATGTGACCACATTCAGCCTATTAGAGGACAGAGTATACTTTCAAATCAGGGAAGGTTCTCAGAGCCACTTAAGCCTATCAAAGGGCCTAGGGGCAGGGAAGATCTTCAGATTCCCATAACAGTGGGAAAAGAAAATGTCAAACTATTCCAGTAAGTCTGCCAAGTAAACTCCAAAAGGGATACAAATTGAAGTATAATTTCCTCATTTTCTTTATTTGTTCTTGCTTTTGTGATATAGTTAATGTGGAAATGTGTGTTCCATGATTTCACATATATAACTGATATATTGCTTTCTATCAGTGGATAGGAAAGTTTGGGAAGGGAAGGAGGGAATTTATCCTCAACATCTTAAAAGAAGAAAATTTAAAATAAATATTTTTAAAAGGAAAGAAAAAAATAATTAAGGTATATGATATGGATAGTAAGAAAAAAAAATTTGATATAGATAGGAGGAAAACCAAGAGAGAAATGGAGAGAGAGAGAAATAGGTAGGGAGAGACAGAGGTGTGGAGGAAGGGGGGAGGGGAGAGAGAGAGAGAAAGAGAGAGAGAGAGATGAAAGTATGTAAGAAAGTTCAAGAATGATGAGAACGGAGAAAAGACCATTCGTTCTGGAAATTAAAGGATCATTTGTGATTTAAGAAAATAATGAAGGATAATTAAAACAATCAGGTTTGTCTCCAAACAAGAATGGAGAAAATGAATCTTCCTGCCTTTTTTTTGCAGAGGTGGTGGTGGGGTACGGTTGACTGTTGGTGTAGATTGCAGAGTATATTAATATAAAGAGACACAGTGGTTAGTTTTACTGAACTGCTTGTCCTTCCTTTTTCTTCTTCCTTTCAGAAGATGACTCTCCATATAGGAGAAGGGGTTAAGGATTTGTTTAGGAATGAAAGTGATATAAAAATGAAAGATGATATCAATTTTATATCAATTGATATCAAAATGAAATCAATTTAGGATCAGAAATCTGCTTGGAAATTGTTTAAAAGGGAAAAGATAATATTTTTAAGGAATTTTGCCTCAAGCTTTAGTGGTATCCTACTAAATAAAATAATCTATTTCATTAAAGTTATGATTAATGAATCAAACTAAATATTTGTATAAGTCAATCAGAGAAAATTCTTCCCCTAGAAAATGCTGGAGAAATAATGATATTAGTTTTCTACACCCTCCTTCCCCTATCTCCCTCATATTATATAAGGACCACCAAATCTTGTTGCATTCATCTTTACAGCTGCCCTTCAGTATTTCAAAATCTCCCACAACATATTTTAGTTCCTCTATATGAATAGTCTATATGCAAGTCACAAGTATATTCATCCTTGATGTAAACATGACAAGACTTTTACAGGTGATTTTTTTATCTCATATTTTTGCAAGGGATTTTCTGATCTTTTCCCTCACACCATTGGTTTTAAAGTATAGAGAATAATACCTCCTGTGTATTTTATTTGTTGACTAAAAAATGAAGGCACAGTAAAGTTCAGCTTTAAGATCTATCCTCAAATAAGATGTCAAGCAATTGTGTGTTAAGAAATTATAAAAGTAATATATGGTTAAAATAGTTATAACCACTTATAATTGGGCTTAATGATTACTTGAACATCAACTTGAATTGAGATGTAAAATAGAATTATCTTCTCATTACTGTTTTTTAGTAGTATGGAAGGATGTCCTATGTAAAATCGAAATAGAAGAGGAAAATTCTCTATAGGCCATGAGTCTCTCCTTACACTCCTGTTTGCAGAAGAAAATATGTTGGTTGTATCCAACATTAAGACAATATAACATCTCTTCAAGAACATGTGCAGTCACTAAATGGAGGTCATCTTAGAAATTCATAAAGATAAAACTAAGGATATAAAGAAAGCTTATTATCTAGCCTATGGCAGGCCATTATAGGGGCAGCTCATGAAAGTAGATCATCCTTTCAAATATTCTAGATATACATTATAGATGGATGGTGAGCTGGATCGAGATTTGACTTGAGTCTGGAACTCATTAAGAAAATGGCATGGCACTTTAAATGATAATAAGCAACTTCCTATCATCCATGTATATCTGTATGTACATATGTACATATATACATGTATATGTTAACAGCTATATTTTCCCTGTGAGAAGCAAGCTGATATAGTATCACAAAGACCTGGCTTTGAGTACTGCCTCTGACATACATACTGGGTATGTGACCTTGGCCAAGTCCTTTGAAAATTTCTTAGTGTTCCAAGATTTTTGGTAATCTACAATGATGGAGAGAATTTCTATACTGTGAGTTTGCCATACCCATGAAATCAAAAGTTTGAGTCCAAAATTAACATATTTTTTTTATAATAAGTGGTAACAAGTCATAGAAAACCATAATCTCAGAAGAAACAAAAATGAAGGTGACTTGAAGTAAAATACAAAATAGTGAATTTCATCAATTTCCCCCTCCTCAAATTGTCGTCTATTCACAGAAACTGTTTACATTTTGCAACTACCCATCCAGTACATAATGCAAATTCCTTCAGGGGTAGGGATGATTCTCATTTCTCTCTTTGTACACCTATTACCTAGCAGAATTCCTGCAACAGAGAAGGTACCTGGTAAATGCCTGTTGAATGAATATGAGGAAGTGGTACTAGTAAGTTCATTTTCCATCAAGGTATAACATTCTTAACTTTTTGTTTTAATTTATAGAAGTGCATAGATGAAAGGAAGAATAGAAGAATTTATAGAGGAATGTAAAAGTAAAAAAGCATTTAAGTATATTTTTCAGTTTTCCCTATTAAGCAAGTATGCCCTCAAAGATGTAGTTTAAGTATCAAAAAATCTCAGATCATTTAGTCCATCATCTTCAATTTATAGATAAGGAAACTGAAGTTATTAGGGGTGAAGTAACTTGTCAATGCTCAGATAGCAAGTACAAGAGTTACAATTTGAACCCAAATTTTCTGATTCCAAATTGAGTGTTTTTTATTTTCCACAGTAAAAAAGTATCTTACTAACTACCTGTGGTTAGGTGATCATTAATTTAAAGCAAATTAATCAAGAAACATCAACTTTGGATTATAAAATCAGTGAATAAATATTTTCCTCATTGGAAGACAAAAATCTTGTACAAGCAACATGGGCAAAGGTATTATACACATATCTACCATCTCTCATTTAATTTATTTTTTGCCTTTGTCCATGAATTGATTCTGAGTATTCAGAGGAATGATTAAGTATGCCAAAAAAAGTAAAGATAATTGATGTCTAAGCACAGATTAACATAGTACAAAGGTGCAATAAGGCTGGCAGGAGACAGGAAATTAAAATAATCTATGTATGACCTTAATGAATTCATCTTTGTTAGACTTTTGGAAATATCATTTCATCTTTTTGACTAAAAATAATGCTATGGGTATGCCAATTTCTGGGTGGGGAAGGGTTGGAAAATATAGGGCATTATTTTTCCAGATTTCCTCTCTAAACCTCCTGAAACATTGAGCTGAGCCATCTCAGCATGGAAAAATCAAAGTGAGGTGACAGATGAAGTAGGCTTAAACTTATCTAGACTAAAAGCTAAATAGCTAATTAAAAAAATCAAATTCCTAACCAAAGTTTAGAAAGTACTGTTCCAGTGAAAACTTAAAATAGTTTACTTCTTTGACTCAACTACATGAATCTTTTCTTTAAAATACTACCTTTCATGGCAGTTCTCTTATTATCTGTTATTCTGATGTTCATAAAAGTTGAATCATAATTTTCCTCACAGATACATCATATATGCATGCATGGTAGAAGGATTTGCTTAAAATATTAAAGTAATTTAAAGTTATATCAGGCATAGGAAGCTCTACTATTAAAAATGATCATTTCCAATGAAAATAAGGGAAATAAAGTGAAGGGGAATGGAAATTGATAAAAGAGAATACCAGTAGAACCTCTCTAAAACTAAAGTTACCTTAATGATAACTACAGATCTATAACCAAATAGGTCATGTTTGTGATTGAAAGATAGATGTCATTGTATATGTAAAGAAACTAGCCCATAAAAGGAATAATGTTCCTATTTAATCAATTTTTACCAATATGATAGACCCTCAGAATTCTTATAAAGTGATTTGAACTGGTCCTCCCTTTCATCGCAGTACCTTTATGGGAACCTCTCGCTATTCTTTCACTCATCCTAGCCAGTCTTCTGTTCCTACTACAAGAGAAGACTTTTTTCTCTGCTCACCCAGGTGGAAATGCTTAGTCTGCTCTTTACTCCAAGCAGCAGATCACAGTTTCTTGGTATGAATCTCAGGTAGATGCTTATCTGGTTATCTATTAAAAGTAATTCATATTGATTTGTAAATGTTTCCTCTGTGTTTGTGTGTGTGTGTGTGTGTGTGTGTGTGTGTGTGTGTGTGTGTGTGTGTATGAGCCTGAAATCAGGAAGGCTCATCTTGGTGTGTTCAAATCTGTCCTTAGACACTTACTACCTATGTTACCCTTGGCAAGTCAGTTAACCCTGTTTACCTCAGTTGCTTCCTCATCTGTAAAATACATAAGGAAATGGTCAAACACTCTGATATTTCTGCCAAGAAAACCCCAAATGGGATCATGGAGAATTGAACAGAACTGAAAAATGATTTAACAACAACTACTCTTTTTGTGAACTTGGGCAAGCCATTTTATTTCCCTGGCTTTCTGTTTCCTCATCTGAAAAATGAGGGGTTTGGATTATATGATCACTGAGCTCCTTTCCAGCTCAAGGTTGTTGATTATATGTGAAAATCATCTGATGGACACTCTGGGCATGCTCTATGGCTATCCCCCAAGCCTGCAACATGTTCCCCCCTTAGCTCCATCTACTAATCTCCCGGGATTCCTTTAGCTATCCTCTCTTACAAGAAAGTCTTCCCCAGCCCTTCTTAATTCCAATGTTTTTTCCCCTTTTAATTGTTTCCTATTTGTCTACGACTTAGTTTCTATGTTTTGCATGTTGTCTCCCTCATTGGATTATTAGATTCTTGAGGGCAGGGACTGTCTTTTGCCTCTTTTCTATATCCCTTATGCTTAGTACAGTGCCTGGTACATACTAGATGCTTAATAAACATTTGTGAAACAAAGGAATGAAAAGTTTCCATTCATAAAAGGAATCTGATACAATTCTCCAACTTTCCTTTAAACTGCTAGAATAGAAACCAATATGTCTGTAAGATCCAGAATTCCCCTGGGTAGGAAACCCTGGACCTCCCCTATAACTGTGGGGTGATTTTGATACCAAAGGAAGAGGTTAAGAGGCTCCAGATTAATTTTTTTCCAATATGTGTATATTTACTTATTTATGAATTGTACATATATATATATCTCATTGTACTAACAATTATGAACATTATAAAATCCACACAAAACAGAATTTTTAAGTATATGAGATAAAGATAAAATAATATTTGATCCTAAAGGCAATAGGGAGCCACAGCAGATTATTCAGTAGAGGAGCGTCATGATCAGACCTACATTTTAGGAAAATCACTTGGCAATTGAGTGGAGGATGGATTGTAGTGAGGAGATTAGGAAGTTGTTGCAGTAGTCCAGATCCAAGGTGATAAAGACCAGAATTAGAGTTACAGCTTTGTGAATAGAAAAAGGACAAAAGAGAGAGATATTGTGGAAGCAGAAATAACAAGGTTAGGCAAATGGTTGAATACGTAAGGTGAAGGAGAGTGAAAAGTCAAAGATAACACGAAGATTTCACCAATGATGACAATCTGGGTGACTGGAACAATGATGCTACCCTCAGTAGAAATAGGGAAGGTCAGAAGATGAGAAGGTCTTTGAGGAAAGATAATGTAATAAGGTATGCAGTGTATACTGCTATCCATCCATGCATGCTGATCATTCTGTTTAACTGACTGTGCCCCATCCAGAGTTAAAAGAAAGAAGTTTGGATCTTCCTCACTGAGCCCCAGAGAACACCCTCTTAAGAGTTCTGTTAGCCACAAGGTGATCTGTGAGGCATAGGATGGATATAGTATGGGGACAGGGGAGATTTTCCCAATGGCCTCCTGCTGCTATGAGTGCCTGGGTAGCATAAGGGGTCAGCACAAGTTGAACAAAAGGAGAGGTTAGAGGCTTACAGAATGGAGGGAGGGGACTGTTGGGGCTAGTATTAGGAGATAAGGCTATGTTTGCATTAGAAACAATCCCCATAACTGGCTCTCATGAGGAGGGAGAGATGTAGCCCATCTTCCCACCTTGTGATTGATCACACACTCCTTTGGGTCATTCTGTAGTCCCCTCCATGTGAAACCATGGCTCCCAAGGATGAACTACTAGTCTAGTCTAGTCCCTCCATTTTGCAAATGAGGAAACTGAGTCCCAGAAAGGTCAAGTGATATGCTTGATATAATGGATTTGGAGTTGGAGAACCTGGGTTCAAAACTCAACTGTGCTGATTATTCCCTGTTTAATTTCAAACAAGTCATTTAATCTCTCTAGGTCTCAGCTTCCTCATTTGAAAATAAGGGAGTTTGACTTTATAATCACTAAGCTCCTTCCAGTTTCAGATCTTTTGACATACAGGTAGTAAAAAACAGAACAAGATTCAAAAGTATTTGAGTCTGCAAAGTTTTCTCACCTCAAGACCAGGCCTCCTTCCACTGGACCCTCATACAAAAGAGACCATATTGTCCTAAGGTGAAGATTCTGAAGAAGACAGGCAGAGATGTGATCCATAGTATGAGAAAAAAATTAGATTTC
>CM053587.1:128127917-128167224 GCA_028646515.1 Pseudochirops corinnae
TTTTTTTTTTTTTACCCTGTGATTCTAAAATATCAGGGCAGTTTTCCTTGAGAATTTCTTGAAGGATGCTTTCTAGCTCCTTTTTTGATCATGGCTTTCAGGTAGTCTAATAATTTTTAAATTGTCTTTCCTGGATCTATTTTCCAGGTCAGTGGTTTTTTCAAGGTGATATTTCACATTGCTTTCTATTTTTTCATTTGTTGGGATCTGTTTAATAGTATCTTCATTTCTCATAAGGTCATTTGCTTCCATTTGCTCCACTCTGATTCTGAAGGAATTATTCTCTTCAGAAAGATTTTGAGGTTTTTTCCATCTGGCAAATTCAACTTTTTAAAGCATTCTCCTCATTGGCTTTTTGGACCTCTTTTGGATTTGAGTTAATCTATTCTTTAAGGTGTTATTTTCTTCAGTCAGGTTGTTGATTCTCTTTTCATGATTTTCTTGCATCATTCCCATTTCTCTTCCCAATTTTTCCTCCACTTCTCTTGTTTGGTTATCAAAATCCTCCTTAAACTCCTCTATCACTTGTAACCAGTATACATTTTTCTTGGAAGCTTTTGGTGTAGGAGTTCTGACTGTGTTGTCTTCCTCTCATTTTTTGTTTTGATCCTTTTTATCCCCCCAAAAGGAATCTAAAGTTGGATTGCTGGTCTTGCTTTGCCTCTTTTGCCTGCTCATGTTGCCAGTCAATTACTTGACTTTGGGCCCAGTAGATCTATGCTTCCAGAGGGGAGAGCTTTGTCCCAAATCACTGGGGTTTTCACAACTGCTGGGGCTATTAGGAGGCTGCTATCTCTGCAGCCCCCACCTGCTTTGGCTAACTGATCAGACATCTCAGGACTATCACCCAAGATCACGATCCCTATACAGGCCAGTTAAGGCAAGAGCACTTAGCCTCTGAATTATCACTTGGACCTCCTGCAATTTGCAGGCTGGGAGCTCTGAAACAGCCACGTAGTGGCAGCTGCTGCTGCTTCTCACCCTGGAGGCAGACAGCCAGACTCTCCCCCAAATTTAACAGTTCTACTTTCCTTTCATTTTGTCCTTGTTTCTTATGGGTTGATTATTCTGGAAACCACCAAAGCTGCCAGTGATCCACTCTCCTGAAAGCTCCAGCAACGGCTTGTTCTGGCTGCCCTAGGGCTCCAGCTGCAGGTTCATGTGATGCTGGTCTGGGCTCCCAGCATGCTGCAATGAACCCATTCCCATCAGCCTGCTAGCTGCCTTCAGTGGGAGCTTTGTTACTCTGTAATTTTGTGGATTCTGGAGCTCTAAAATTTGTTTAGACTCCGTAATCCAAGTTCTTGTACTGGTGTGAGGAGAAAGTGCTGATTAATCTGTGTGAAATGGGGCAAACCCTCCACACAGGCTTCTAAAAGGGGGTCATTTTTTTAAAGGTACTTTCACCAACTGAGAAAAAGGTGCCCATTCAGTTTTCTCCAGAGATTTATCATATCTAACTTTCAAAAAAAAATATCCATTTCTTTATCTTCTTTGTTATTTATTTGTTTATTTATTTAATTACATTTGTCTAGTTCTTACAAGGGAAAGTTGAGGTCCTCAACTACTATGGTTTTATTTTTTATTTGTGTGCCTCTTTTACTCTTTGGTCCATTCTGTTTTTGAAAGTGTTATTTTCTTCAGGTTTTTTTTTTTTTGGTGCCTCTTTTACCAAACTATTGAGTTGTTTTTCATAATTTTGTCATTTCTTTTCCCAGTTTTTTCATTTACTACTCTTTTGATTTTTAAAATCCTATTTAACCTCTTCCAGGATTTTTTTTGGGGAGGTGAAGGGGGATTGTGTTTAGTTCACTTTTTTTTTTCTTTGAAGCTTTGGATTTGGTTGTTTTGATTTTTTTTTTGTTTCTTTCTAACTTCATCTCTTGATGTTCCTTGTCACCATAGTAACTGTCTTTGACCCAATACTTTTGTTGTTGTTGTTCATTTATTTTCCCAGACTTTTTCTTCACTTTTAACTTTATATTAAAGTGGGGCTCTGCTCACATGCTGGAGAAGGCACTGTTCCAATTTTCAGGCTTTTTATATTGCTCTTTTCAGAGCTAGCTATTGGAGGTCTGCAAGTTTCCAATTCCTCGCAGGTGGTATGATATAAGGAGATGTGTTATCATTGCTTTCCTTGCTTATATTCTAATCTATGATCAACAACAAGAACTATTTTCCTCCTTAGAACTGTGACCAGGGTTCCTATTCCCTCTGAGGCCACAGATGGTAGTACACTAGTGCTCCTCTTTTCCCTAAGTCTGTGACCTGAAATGCCATTTGGGCAATGGGACAGAGCTCTATACCCAGTACCAGTAAAAGGTCCCCAGTAATCTTTTTTTTTTTTTTTACCAATTGTCTGATCTACTTACCATCTATGGGCTAAGGATTCTGAAAGCTATTGTCATCACTGATGCAGCTGCCTACAACTTCTGCTGCTGGCTTGCCATGGCAGCCGATGCTGTACTATAGTATTGACCTGACCACCATCCCATTGAGACAGACCTTTCCTGCTGACATAAGTTGTCTTAGTATGGAAAACTTTTTCACCCTGTTTTTTTGTTGCTCCTGCCATTCCACAGTTTGGAGGTGTTAAAGTGTTGAGAGTTCAGGTGAATTCCTGCTTTTACTCTGCCATCTTGGCACTGGCTCTGTTCAGCTGTTTGTGAGTAAGGAAAGGCACCTTTAGGGGTAGATATTAGGGGTCACTGAGACTACTATATAGAGATTCATTCTTTGTCTTAATGTTGTGTCTATGAAGACTAAAATAATCTCCTGTGATTTTATAATGAGACAATTTTCAATTAGGTGGCTATCATTCTGAGATACCCTGTTATGACTGATGGCTATCTTCCATAGTTGAAAAAAAAAAAAACCAAAGAACTTAAGTGATAAATCTATTCATTTGTTCCCTCTGCCAAGAACTTTATCTGGTATTTGATCTTTACATATCTTTACATAAAGACCATTCACTTCCATAGTCTGACATTTGTGTTTATTTTTTGTTGTTGTTCAGTCATTTTAGCCATATTTTCTTAACACTATTTGGGGTTTTCTTGGCAAACATACTGGAAGGGGTTGCCATTTCCTTCTCCAACTCATTTTACTGATGAGGAAACTGAGGTAAACAGGCTTACGTGACTTATCCAGGGTCACATTACCAGTAAATATCTTAGGCCGGAATTGAACACAAAAAGACAAGTGTTCCTGACTTCAGACTCAGAGCGTTCTATCCACTGCACCACCTAGCTGCCTGCTTAAGTATGGGCTACAATTTGCAGAATTTTTTCTTCTTTGTAGGCTAATATAATGTGAAGAAGGATATAAAAGACAGTTGGTATAGTTGGTAGAATTTTGTATTTAGACTTAAGAATATAGAGTTCAACTCCTGACTCTGACTATAACTAGCTTTGAACATGTTATTAAAATTCAGCATAAGTGTTTTTACCTATAAAATGTATATAATGATAGCATTTAGTTCTCCAGCTTGTTCTGAGGAGCAAAGAAGACTATATTTTTAAAGTATTGAATTCATCTTCACTGTAAATTTCTTTTATTATATCACTTTGCCAAAACAAAACTTTTGATAATCAGAAAATTGATTGCCTGACTCATAGGCTCTGCTGCCAGATTGTTTTGAAGCAAATCATGATTTTTAAGGACAGTGCCTTTGGCAATTAGGAAATGGGAGGCGATGAGTTAGACAAAAATAAAAGTAATATTCTCTGTCAGAGTTCAAGATCATATAGGTGGTAATAAAAAGAAATATCTCACAGAAAGGAATGTAATCAAACTGAAACAAGTCAGCTAGATATTCATTTACAATTTTTACAAAGAAAAAAGGAGATTTATTTTTCTTGTGAATATTATTAATACCATTGGAAAGGTTATTTTTCCACTTGACATTTCATAATTAGTTAGTTAACAATAAGTAGGACCAAAACTATAATAAATTTAAAAATCATGATTAATAATCAACTAAACACATGACTTCTGCTTATTGTTTTTTCCTCTTGAGGGGCAGTACAGCATTGTGGAAATGACAATGAATTAGCATCAGGAGATCTGATTCTAAATTTTTTTTCTGCTCTTTGCTGTCTGACAGCAGGCAACTCACAAAAACTATTTAAATCTTCATTTACTTATCTACCAAAAGGAAGGATGATAATGTCTATAGAACTTACCTCACATAGCTGCGATGAGCTTCAAATTGCGTAATGTGTTTAAAATACTATGTAAAACTTAAAGTATCCTATAAACAAGACATTACTAGTACTTAGTCATTGCTAATTTTGTTGTGTTTCTTCTATGATCATTTAAAAGTCTCTTTTAAGACAGTAGGAAGCATTTTAAGATAGAAGTGCAGAATATTTGACGGGTAATTATGTAATTATACTCATAAATCTGGTTTATGAAGCATACTTAGTAATTTAGAGAATTACTATTCTTAAACCAGCAATTTTTCTTATACATATGGTGGAAAAAGAAAAGTGATTATGAGGCATTTCAGTAGTGATAGGAGTTATACATTTAAAGAAGCTTCTTCATAGCATTTTAAATATAAGAAAGAGATCATGGGACATTATTATTATTATTATTATTAATTATTTATCTGTCAAGCCATAACATTGTATAATCCTACACAGTCAACATAAGAGGCAGTGTGGTATAATGTAAATAATATTGGACTTATGGTCAGGAAGACATAGATTTAAGTCCTGTCTTAGATGTTTATGAAATGTCTAATCCTGGGCAAGTCACTTCACCTCTTTCAGTCTTAATTTCCTCACATGTAAAATGTTGTTAAAAATAAGACCAACTTTACACATTCATGTGAAGATTGATTAATATAATTTATATAAAATACCTTATAAATGTTTAAATGATACATAAATATTAGCCATTACTACAGATGGTGCTCATTTAATGCATGTATAGCTTTTAATGCAATTAGCAATTCAATTTATGTTATATTCAGGTTTACATATGAAATATCCCCAGTATTTATTGTCATGGAAATGATCCTCCTCAAGAAAATGCATGAAATAATTGGCTGGGGAGAAATAGAAGCTGATGGAATATTTTCTCCTGGTAAGCAGAATTTTCAAGGGCTAGATTAAATCATGTGTAATGGGATATAAAAAAAGAATGTCTTGATTTTTATATTTAAAGAATGAAATTTAGGCATAAATTTCTTTTAATTTTAATGGTGCTTGTCAAATTTCAATTTAGTTCACGTGGCTCTTTCCCTACTTTTCTTTCTTTTCTTTACACTGGAAAAATAGGAAAAATATAATTTAGTTGTAATGATTACAATATATTGATTGATTTTTCTTTTCTTATCTAAAAATTAAATCATCTCCAAAAGAATGACTCTCAAGAAACAGAGAAAAGGGAAAATACAAGTGAATTTCTAAGCAGTGGAAAACCATAAGGTATAAGAAAAATTACTTTAAAAAACAATGAAGTGAATGCTCAGCTGTTCTTAATAAATCAAAGTCTCTAGATGTGGATGATTACATTCCCGTATAATAACAACTCCAAATCTATGATCCTTCCTAGAATCCTATGAACTTTGGTAGATGAGATTTTTGAACCTCTTTTGATCATCTCAGATATTGTGGTGAGTAGCTGTGAAACTGGAGATGGAAAAAAAATGACTTGATTTTCAAAAACAAAACAAAAATTCAAAAATATATTTTGAAAGTATTCACCCAGTAAATTTTTCATTAATGTCCAGAATCATTCTAGAATTGATTATTACACTAATGGCTTAAGGAAGTAATGACCCTTAGGTCATCACAGATTATCCTAATTTCCTATTTTTATTAGCATTTCTAAACTGGTAAGTCTGGACACTGCTATAGACTCAGAGAAATTCAATTTCAGAAAGCTTCATGGGTTAGAAACTTAACCAAAACTCATGAATCCCAGGTTTTAGTGCCTTTTCTATTTTAGCTTTACTCTTTGACATCAGGACTTCACTTGGCATGCCTAGGTTTCTGTATCCTTATCTGTAAATTACAATATTGGACTAAATGATTGCTAATGATCTTGCCATTTATAATAGCTTATGATGCTATGTGTGCCTGCCATTTCATGATTTTGCAAAGTCTGTGAAGATATTTTCATGTATGGTATATTCCATGATAAATTCAGGTCTAGTGCTCTGTGGAAGGGATTCCTATTCAGGTGTAATATTAATGGAATTTAAAGATCCCCATGTATTGGCTTGGATTTCAAATTGTGTTAAAACTCAGAGCTTGTGAATCTCACTTGTGGGATGGACTTGTTGATGTGAAGAGAAAGGGCTAGTGCCATAGATTTAGAAGCAATTCCAAGAAGAGAGGGGCCAGAAGAACTTTTAGGGAGCAGTATCATGGAGGCCGAGAGAGAGGATAATTGCCAGGGGCCAGAGTTGTTGCTGAGGGAGGACTTCTAAGGCCCAATTGGAGCTGCCCAGGACTTTTGAGAACTGCCACCCACAGCTGCTGAGGACTGAGGAGGCATGGCTGTGATGCCAGTATTTTGTCTGTCTGTTTTGATGTTGTTTTGCCAGATTCATCTGCTGGTGAAGGATAGTGCTATTGCTGCAGAGGTTCTGGAATCTTGCTGTTGGTTCAGAGGCCCTAAAGAAGGATTTTCTTGTTTATGTGTACAGAAATCCTGGAAGAGGCTCTTGATGATGTTTTCAGAGGTTCTGGGACTGTTCTGCAGGCAGAGAGTGAATTAATGAGGACACTGGCAATGTATATTGTCGCATTGATAAGCTTTGTCTCCCCAGAAACAGGGATTGCTGAGAACTTGCTTTGTATCAAGATGAAGAAAAGACCTCTCCTGGGGCATTAAATGCTATGATGATATCTTAGCCTTGTTGTAGCTTAAGGGTAGATGGCCTTTTTTGCTCTCCACTGCCCCTTTTGAGAAAGTACTTGGCATTGATGGATGGTATTGTAATTCAGTTGTGATCCAGGGATGGGAAACTTTTGACTTTTTTTGTGCTCTGTGACTGATCAAATGAATGTACTTTGTTTATGATTGGGCACTAATCTCTATTTGAGAAGAGAGACTTTGTGACTGACTAAATGAATGTACCGTCCAAGGGTGGAATAGTACTTGGATTGAATTGAGAACTTAACTACTAAATGGATGAGTTACACTGTATTTTGATTTTCTCTGTTTTGTGAATGTTTTTGCCTTAATTTGCCACTGAATAAAATAGAGAGTTACTATTCTGGTATTCTGAAATTTGGAAGTTGCCTTTGCTTGGCATTACATCAGGTACCAATCAAAAGAGAAGGGCTCATATCTTCTCCAATAAATTAAATGATTCTATGAAGGCAGATACTATTTTTCTTATTTCTCCCCAAAGGGATTTATTTATATTTTATTAAAGAACTTCAAAAAAGTAATTTGTGGTATTAAACATTTCTCCTAAGACTCTCTATAAGAATATTTTCAAAATGATATCAAGAGTAATAGATGACTTTTAATTTAGTTGGGTGGATTTCTTAATTCAACATTATTTTTTTTTCCTTTTTCCACAGGTGGGAGCATATCAAATCTTTATGGGATATTGGTAGCTCGTTATAAAAAATTTCCAGAGATTAAAACCAAAGGCATGACTGTACTTCCACAAATTGTATTATTTGTATCTGAACATGTGAGTAAATTTTAAATGAATAAGCAGTTTTAAAATGTATCACTTAAAAATAAAAATAAACATAGATAGGAGTGCTACTCCATGTTGCAGATGCACATATTTTCTGGGGAAAAGTCTATGCACCCATGTCATAAAGAACTGTTACGTGTGGGAATGTATTTCTAGTGATCTGGGGCTGGGAAGATAGCTGATACAAATCATTCAGTATGGAAAATATTCATTTTAGCCTATTAAAAATGAAAATGGAAAGAAAGACATAGTATTCTGTTTATCTAAAAAAATGAGACCTGCAGCATATTTCAAGCAAGCTCATTTCTGTCTCTTTTTTAATTAAATAAAGAACTGTGAGGTCAATAATAGTGGAATTATCTCAGTTTCTGATTTAGGGACAAAGACATTGGAAAGAAAAACTTTGACTCAAAAGCTAGTCTGTAAAACAATAGTTTATCACAAAAATCCTATCGCAGTTTTTAAAAATAACTTAAAAGGATACTATGACTTCCAGGACGTTGTGTGTGGATGTGTTTGCACACATCCATATGATATGATATGATATGATATAATATGATATGACATGATTAACTTCGTTGTTGTTTAGTCCTTTTGTTCATGTCTGATTCTATGAGATACCATTTGGGGTTTCCTTTGCAAAGATATTGGAACAGTTTGCCATTTCCTTGTCCAGCTCATTTTACAGATGATGAAACTGAGATAAACAGGATTGAGTGATTTGCCCAGGCTCACATAGCTTGTCAGTGTCTGAAACCAGAATTAAACTCAGGAAGAAGAGTCTTCCTTCCTAAACTTGGGTCCAGAATTTTATCCCCTGTACCACCACATAGCTTTCCAACATGATTAATATAAAATAATACATATTTAAAATAAATGCCAAAATATATTTTACTCTCAATTACCCAAGTGAGTGCATAATATTACTTTACCTTTCTGCTTTTGTTTTCTTTATTTCTTTCATTCTCTTTTTTAAATACGTGAAATCTTCTAATCGGCCTGCTTTTCTTATACTTTTCTACTGCCACATCATTTAAAACCAAGTGCTCTCCTATTGCTAACTTTCAAGCTCAACTTAAACAAATTATGTTTCCTTTAGGAGACCCAATTTGTGGAATGGTTGGTGTTTCCTAAAGCTGTAGAGCTAAATTTAATGGGCTACAGTTTGCTAATTTAAATGGACGTTTTATCATTATACTTTAATTAACACATGCTGTATGTAACTGTTCTGTTTCATTTATTTTCCCCAAATGGTTAATATTCTATGTTATCCTTCCATCTAGATGCAATTTTAACAGCAAAGGTATTATGTAAAAATATTAAATAAATGAGATTTCTATTACACTGATTGACTATATCCCCCTTGCTCTTTAATCACTCTACATGAACAATTTTTATTTTATTCTTTCTCTTTCTAGCATGGAAATAAAAGTGTTTTCCAACCTTTGGGGAAAGCTATGTTAGTGTAATAAAGTCTGTCATGACAATTACAATAGAATTTAGGCTAGTAGGTTTTCAATCTTATCTATCACTACCACCTCAGTGACATTCACGAGATCAGACAGTATGTGCTAGTAAATGAAATGTAGGCTGGGGGTGGGGAAGGGTTGGAGATCTGTGTTCTAGTCCTTACTTTCTTCCTATTTATTTTACTTTAAATCAATCACTTATTCTAATTTTCTCATGCATAACATGAGGAAAGATTGGAAAGATATTAAGAAGGACCTGAGTTTTTGGGGCATGGGCATATCAGAAGTGGAAAAGCACAAGAGAACATAGGAAAGGACTGTCATCTTACCCTCAGAGTCAGTGGTGAAGATATGAAAATGGAGGTCACTAATGTAAATACAGAGGAATATCCATAATCCTAGAAAAACAACTAATGTAGATAATAAATAGATTTTATTATGATGTTACATGTTACATATAAATAACTAGAAACATGTATCATCAATCCATACTATATACAGATGTGTGCGTGTGCACACACACACACACACATAAAGCTGAGAGTGTATTTCTTTTTCCCCTTTTTTTCAAACCAGTGAGATCATCATTACAGGGAGGACCCTGTGGAGAGATTCCTCCATTGCTGATGATTTACAATTACTCTAAAACTAATACTGTTAAGGATTTGTCAGGGAGACAGAGAGGTTAAGTGAATTTTCTAGGGGTGACATAACCAGTATGTGTCACAGGCAAGACTGGAACTCAGATCTTCATGACTTCAAGGCACTTCTGTAATCATGACACCATTCTCTCTGTCTCTCTATCTCTGTCTCTCTGTGTCTGTCTCTGTCTTTCTCTCCCCTCCTCACATGGTTCTTCTGCAGTGTGGATCAGTATACAGAACACTAAAGAAGTATAAGATACCATCCTTGTTCTAAAAGAAACAAATGAGTAAATCCTTTCCTGACTCTCTTTATCTACTAGGCTATATGCTGCCTCTCATATATCCATATGTTTATATCCTTTTTTAAGAGTCATTATTCCATAAGGAAAATAGCAGCAGTACTTGGCATTGGAACTGATAATGTAATTGAGGTAAAATGTGATGAAAGGTAAGATTTAAATCTCCTCTTACAAATTTATAATTAAGCTGACTTCTAAGATTCCATTATGTTTTGGTTTCACTTGCAATTCTTAGGAAGATGTCTAGTTCAAAAGCAGCTTAGATTTCCTATCAATTTCTTTCTTTCACCATTGTCCTCAAAGATACATGTTTCCCCCCATCCTTAAGAAAAATCCTTCACTAGATTCTACAATTCCTTCTAGCTACTCTCCTATATCTCACCTCCCTTTCTCAACTCAACTCCTTGAAAACTCTCCTATATTAGGAGTGGCTAGGTGGTGCAGTGAAGAGAGCACCAACCTTGGAGTCAGGAGGACCTGAGTTCAAATCTGACCCCAGACCCTTAACACACCCACACACACACCCCCACACACGTCTAGCTGTGTGACCTTGGGCAAGTCACTTAACCACAATTGCCCTCCAAAAAGCCACAAAAAAAAAGTCTCCTATATTCACTGTCTCTACTTCTTTTCACTCCTCAGCTCTTTGAAAACTGCTTTCTGACTTCATTACTCAATTGAAATTTGTCTCACCAAAGTTGCCAGTGATGTCTTCACTGTGAAATGTGAGGGTCTTTTTTTTTTGTCTTAATCCTTTTTGATGTATCTGCTACATTTGAGCTTACCAAAGACCCTCTCCACCTGGATACTCTCGTTTCTTTGTCAATTTGTTTTTTGCCTGTCTTACTGCATCTTCTCAGTACCATTTATTGGTTCATCATCCATTTCATACCTAATTTTGTGTTTGCCAAGGTTATGACTCAGACCCTGTCATCCTTTTTTTCCTCCTCCTCAGCGTTTGTCTTTGCCTTCATCTTTGTCTTCATGTTCCTCTTCTTCCTTTTCATTTTCTCTTCTCATGAAATCCTTTAAGTTTGAGTGTAATCTCTATGTAGATGTTCTATACATTTAGCCTGACTATGTGGAGCTTCAGTCCCAGTTGCCCATTGGATATTTCCTACTGGATGTTCTGAGAGTATCTTAACTAGTCTAAAACAGACCTCATTTTCTTTCCATCTAAATACTTTCATTCAGTATTATAGTCAATCATATACAATTTTGCCAAAGTAATTTTCCATAGGTAGTGGTCTAATCATTTGATTCCCCTACTCATACAATTCTGGTGCCTTCCTATTTCCTCTAAAAGGAAATGTAACTCCTTTATTTAGTTTTTAAGGCCTCATGTAACCTGCCTCCAACCTATATTTCTACTATCATTGGAAATTTTTTCCTGCTCCCTATTCTATAATCCAGCCAGACTGGCATTTTCTCTATTCCTCACACAGGTTTCTCCATCTCACATCTCCTTGCCTTTACACTGGTTGTCCCTCTTATTCTGATTGCACTTCTCCTTTATCTCTTCTTCATACAGTCCTTTTTTTAACCCCCTGCAGCTCAAACTCTATCTTTTGCATGAAGTCTACCATTATCTCCTTGACTTATCATATCTCCTTTCCAAACTGCTTTGCTTTCAATTAATTTTAATATGTTTCTATTTATCGCCTTTATATTTAAGTTTTACGTTTTATAGGTACTTGCTATTTCTACTGTTGGGATGTAAGGTCTTTGAGAACAGGAATTGTCTCAGTCTTTGTACTACTATATCCTCTGTCAATTGTAGCACCTGACATATAGATGTGCTGATTGTTGATTGTTTTGATTAGGTTTAGTCAAAAATAGAATTAAGTACTTTAGGTTGTGTGTAATGGATAGGATACTAGAATATAATATTGTGTTGCACAAAATGGCTGATGAACAGGAAGAATTGTGGTTTAAGGAGGAAAAAAAAATACCAAAAACATTTGGACAGAGTCAAGATGCTTATATTCAGGTACCAGCTTTACCATCGACAAGATTTTTCACCTTGGGCAACTCATTTCCTATCTTTAGGATTCAATTTTCTCATAAATAAAATAGGGATAAAATTGTGTGCCCACCTTCTGGGATTGCTATGGGGATCAAATATGTGTAAATGACTTTATAACCCTAAACACTATGTGGTTATAAGATGATAATGTTGATGTTGAATATGATTCTCAATGTATTATCATGATTACCTTTGGATAGCTATTATGTATAGAGCATTGTGCTAGTTCAGTGGGAGATACAAAAGAGCTATATTGAAAGGTGTTGTATGCTTTATTTATTTATTTTTTTGGAGGGCAGTTGGGGTTAAGTGACTTCCCCAAAGTCACACGGCTAGTAAGTGTGTCAAGTGTCTGAGGCCACATTTGAACTCAGGTCTTCCTGACTCTGGGGCTGGTGCTCTATTCACTGCTCCACCTAGCTTCCCCCAAAAGGTGTCATATCTTTAAGAAGAGTAACATCTTGTTGGGGAAATAGGCCTTAAACTCTTCAAAATCAATACTATAACAGGCAAATAAGTTTAATATAATAAATATGGAATGGTGGTGCAATGAATAGAGCATGGACCTTAGAATCAGGAGGACTTGAGTTCAAATCTGGCCTCAGGCACTTGATATTTACTAGTGTGTGACCTTGGGCAAGTCACTTAATCCCAATAGCCCTGTTGTCCCCCCTCAAACAATAAAATAAAATACAAATGGAATGGTTTGCCTTCCAAATTCTATAGAACACCTAGGCTCATGGTCAAGAATATATCTCTTTAATTCGACATGCAATCATTAACAACATGCTAAAATACATTGTTCTTTCTTGTTTCGTGTTCTTTATTTATAAGTTTATTACACTTCTATACCTCATGTGAATAATCGTGAGAGTAACTGCACAATGAAGGCCATGTGAAAGAAAAAGAAGGAAATATCACTGTGGGCTCAGATCTTCTAAAAAGTGATAGAGGAGGAAGGCATTGAACCTCTTTGCCTGTCCAAATGCATTAAGTTCCTCAAGCAGATTCAACATATAGAGTCATGGTACTTGCTGTTAAAAAAAAAATCTATGCTTATAGTGGTTGAATCAAAAGATGTATATCACCCTTTAATTAAAAGAAAATCTCTTCACAGTGTAATTAAAATTATTAATGCAATTCTAATTTGCTAAATTGCAGACAGCACATCCTTCCTGCAAAATGAGTACTCACAGAAGTTGGTAGCTGGTGTTATATGATATTGAGCTATAGAGTTAATCAGTTGTTCTCAGAAAGCAAGTTTATTTACTTCTGTGCATTGTATAAAAGTGTCGTAGGTATATTAAGAGCTCTGGGCTACTTTAAGAAATAGTGAGCTCAAAAGATGTCCAGTTTGATTCTTTTTGTTTTTGAATAATATGTTCTTGGATATCCAAGTAAGGTAGTGTCAAAGAGAAATACAAAACAACAACAATCAATTCAGAAGCATTTTTTATTACCTTTGTGTCTTTTATTAAAAACTTAGAAGGGATAGATACTGTGTTAGTGACTTGATATACTTGATATACTAATAGTTCCACTGCAAACATTTTGTTGAGGAACAGGTGACAAAATTACCACAAAAAAAATATCTCAGAGAAGACTGATCCCCACATTTCTCAAAACATTGAGAAGCTATAGATTTGTGAACATTGGATAGGACACTTATTCTCCCTTGGCCTCAGTTAATCAACAACAAAATAAGGAAATTTGAATAGAATTCCTCTGAGATCCCATTAGGCTCAAGATTTATTGTCTTATAATCACAGTCTTAGAAATGGAGTTGCTCACACTTTCAGAGGACTGCAAAATTGATTTTGTTTGCGCTATTTTCATTTGCCTTCATTGTTGTGGTAATTCTGGGATATCTGAATGGCAAAGCAGCAGTTTGGCATTATGAGCAGTGTATAAGACTTGGAATCAGGAAGACTATTGGTTTAAATCCTGCCTCACATACTTTCTAACTGAATGACTCTAAATAAGTCACTGAAACTTCTCTGGAGTCTCAGATTTTTATCCATAAAAGGGGATAATTATAATCCTAGTGCCACAAGGTTGTTCTGAGGAAGAAATGAGATAATTTATGTAAAGTACTTTATAAGCATCAGAACTCTATTTTAACATAAGATGTTAGATGATTATGAAAGAATAGCAATGACATTAAAAAAGAAATGCTAAATATTTCCAAATATGTATATGTGTAATACAGTTGATTAAGAAGACCAGTTGATAATCAGAATGATGATTTTGAGCACCCACTGTGCATAGGTCAATTTGCTAGCTAATTAAAATATTTCTCTTAAAGTTGATGTCCTTTGGAAAATTCTGACCTTCAAAGTTTATGTGAATTCTTTATCTTTTATATGTTCTTCAAAATGAATAGCTAACAAAGTTTATGTCTTTCCTGACAATTTGCATTTTTAAGGGGGAAGATGATTCCATTAGAATTAGAGGAAAATATACTACAAGCCAAGAGAATGGTATGTTTTAAAATGACTGTGCATGGAATACTAAGTGATAGAAAAGTATGGCATTTTCAACACTGTATAACTGAAAAAGAAACACATAAGAAATAAAACTATACCCAAAAGATTCCATGTAGAACTGCACAAGCTCTATTACTGTAAGACAAGTTGCTTCTCCATTGACTTTGCTTCTGGCAAAGGCAAAAAGACAATCAGCAAATCTTCAGCCTATATCCTATCCTCTGATGATCTTTGTTCATATGGTAGCTGTTATTTTATTTCATACTGATGGAATGGTTAGAAGTAAAAAAAAAAAACAAAAAACCTAACACGATACTTTCAGGAACACATAATGATTATATAGAAATTTTGAGCAGTTAAAGTACTGTTTAGAAAGGATTGTCAATTAAGTTAATGTTTGAACTCAGTAGCTATAAGAATCTTGCTTCCTCACACATGTGCCAGTGACGTTATGTTCTTGACAGGGACTTACTCCCTTCTGTGTCAGTGCAACGGCAGGTACAACAGTGTATGGTGCTTTTGATCCTCTGGACAACATTGCTGATGTTTGTGAGAGGCACAGTCTCTGGATGCATGTGGATGTAAGTAAGCCTTATACTTGTGTCTGACTTATATATTGCCTTAAAAAAAAAAAAACTGAATATAAGGATCATCAATGATTCTCTGTGTGCCCTGAAGGCAAGGCAAATAGTTTTCTTCAAACCTCATTTACTTAAATGAATACATGTGTGCATGGAGTTAAATTGGCCTACATTGCACAAAAACAGATGGAAGTGCAATTTTGAAAAATACTTTCAAAATGAAAATGTAGATAGCTGCCATTTTATTGATTGGTAAATGTCATGCTACAATCTTCCTCTTTGTCTTCTGAGTCCAGATCTAAAGTGTTCATAACATTGTGTCTGTCTGCTTGGTTGACCATCTGAATAATAGCAAGAAGTAGTTTACACTCCTTTAACTCAAAATAATGCAGTCATCAAGAGTCATTTAAGAGGATCTAAACACTTGGAAACTAGCAATTCAGAAAGCAGTTCTTTAGAATTTGGGTTGTTGGGTATTACTGTCAAATTTCATGGCAAAAGAATTGTTTTATCTCTCTCTGTTCATTGTCCTCAAGAATTCTCCTTTCAATAATGGAAAAATAAGGACTTTAATTGGCCATGCAAAAGAAGCATACCCAGAGAGCTATAATAGGAATTAGGGTTATGCTTTTGAAAAGAGGGATTATTCTAGTCCAATTTAAAACTGATATGCTGGATAGAGCTAAAGAATAAGACATAAATGAGCGATTTTAAAAACTAATGAGAATCAATGGTTGTTTTTTTTTTTTCCACACTTGTTTTAGGCAGCATGGGGAGGTGGATTGTTGATGTCCAAAAAACATTCTTATAAGCTTCGTGGCATTGAAAGGTAAATAGACTTTATTAAGTTGTTTTTGGGAAAAACGATCTCGGCCATGAAAGATTAGTAGGTATTAATCAAAAAAGACAAAACAAAACAAAACATCTTTTATCGTATGTAAGGCACGGTACTAAATGCCAGATATATAATAAAAGGCAAAAAATGTAGGGGAGATGATACAACATTGACATGCATAGTCATGTACAAGATACATACAGAGTTGATTGAGGGGAATCAGGGTAAGGAGAAGAATCTAATAGCTGGGTCAACTGGTGAGAAAGGCTTCCTGAAGGAGGTGCTGTTTGAGCTGAGTCTAGCAGGAAGATAGGCATTTTCAGAGATGACAGTGAAGAAGGAGAATGTTCTAAACATGGTGGATAGACAGAGCAAAGGCATGGAGATGGGAGATAATGGTAAGTATGTGATCACCAGCAAGTAAACTACCATCATCATTGTTACTATCATCATCAACATGCAATTATTAATCAGTTACTATATGCCAGGCATTATACTAAGTGCTGTTTTATATATGTATATATATATATAAAATATATATAAAGAAAAAATATATATGTATAAAGAAAATATATATTTATATGTATATTATATATATAAAGAAAAATATATATAAAGAAAATATATATAAAAGAATATATATAAAGAAAAAAATATATAAAGAAAAAAACAAATATATATATATATATATATAAAGAAAAAAACAAAAATTAAACCTTCATCCAAGGATCTTACCTTCTATTGAATAAAAATAGATAGACATGTATAGGTATATAGAAGATACATGCAGGAGAAAGGTAATTTTAGAAGAGAAGGTATTAGCAACTGGGGTGGTGAGGTGACAAGGTTTCCACAGAAGCTAGCCCTTTAACTGAATCTTGAAATAAACCAGAATTTCTAACAGGCAGCAGTGAGAAGAAGCAGTATTCCAGGTATGAGAAAAAGCTAGTGGAAAGACATAGAGATAGGAAATATAGCATCATATGTTAGGTACAACAAGTTTCCTATTACAGCTAGACCATGGCATGGAAGGAAGAAAATTAAAAGAAGATTGACATGGCAGGAAGGTGTCAGGTTATGAAAAAGTATAATTGTCAAACAGGGGAGTTTATATTTTAACCTACAGGTAATAAGGGGTTACTGGAACTTACTAAGTAAGCGGTATGGAGTGTGTGACATGGTCATATCTGTGCTTTAGAAAGATGCTAATATATATTTTTTTCTGCCTTAATGTTAGTTCTATATAGTTCACAACTGATTTGTCACCTAGGGCCAACTCTGTGACCTGGAATCCACACAAACTGATGGGAGTCCCTCTTCAGTGTTCTGTTGTCCTGATCCGAGAAAAGGTAAGTTGTATGCAATCCTACATCATGAACTTCTTTACATCTTGTCACAAGGCTCTCAATGTGTAGTAAATGTCCTGTTTACAAAAGCATAGATACAGAATTAGAATCTTTGGGTACCTTCTTTCAATTATCTAACAGCAAAATGAGGATACAAGTTACAGAGTTTGCTCCTTGTGAAGGAATGATTCCCACACCTGAATTTGGCCTTAGTTGCCAGCCATTGAAGAGTAATGCCATAACACTAGAGGCTGATGTTATTTCAGGCATGGATTATTGACAGTCCTAGAAATATAAACAATCTGCTCATAAATGCTACCAAAAATTATGCTTACCTGCAGTGGTAAAGGAATTTCAGAAATCATGGATTTTTATAAATACCAATGAAATGGCTAGGCTTGTCTTAATCCCTATAAATGAATAATTATTTATATTTTGATCTGATGGTAAAAAGTTACATATGTTTTTGGATGTGTTCTTTGTTCTTGCACCTTAGTTTTCTTTTCTTTCTTAACATATGAAAACGAACTGGATGTAACAATTTTGTTTCCCCCTAATGATTACCCTGTTGCTTCTCAAAAAGTTTTAAGAGAGTTTATCTTAAGTTAATGATTCTGACAATCATGAAGAGAGAGAACATTTGCTCAAGAAGGGTTTAAGAGGACTGAGCAAAAACTCTGGAAAGTAGGTGGTAGGCACCCATAGGTAGAAGTGGTTGGTATTCTCAAGCTAATTGGATATTTTGTAGATTTTTGGTGCCTCTTAATCTCTGAAATAACCAGGAGTTTTGGGAAAGCCTTATGGTTCCATCGATCAATTCTTTTAGTTCTCAAAGTGCCAACATTTTCAGAATGGTTTTAAGATCATGTATGAAAAAATGCTTAAGTTGATAACATGTAATATTGTGTATTGATAATGTGAGGTATGTAATAATATATGTAAGGTGATTTGCAAATCTTTAGGTACTATATACTTATCAGCTATTATTCTACCACTAATATGCACAAGTAGATAATTTATAAGATCTTGTAGCCATATTTTGAGCAACAGCAATTTAAAAGATGATATATACATTTTGTTCTTTTGATTTTGAAGGTGAATTTGTCAATAATCCTTTTTTATTTTAAATCTAGTAAATGGTGGAAAAGACATTAAGGAAAACAATTGTATTTAGCCTAACTTATTTTCTTCGTATCTTTCAGATAGTTTTCATCATAATCAGACCATAGGTTATAATTCATACATTTAATACTACATTTCTTTGTAAATTTAGGTCAGAAAACATGAGTGATAGTTATTCAACACTAAAGAATAAAGCTTGTTAGACTGAGCACAGGAACAAAAATTTCTCCTAAGTAGTGAATTGAATATATGGGTATAGGGGAAGGAGGGGAACAGGGAAGGAAGTGATTCCTTATCTCTTATGCAACCTTCCTAAACTAGGGTTCTTCTGAGTTCTTTCTGGTCACACAACTTAATAGTATAAAGAAATAGTAGATGCTGGAAGTAGTGGTCCATACTACAGAATATGGTGTTCTCTGTATATATTTTCCTTGTCTTTTATGTGGTGATAGAGACCAGTGGTGGGTCTTCAGTTAAAATTTCCCTACTTTGTTGATGGGTGCATGTGCAAGATTCTGCTATTGAATAACATTTTCCTGAACCAACTTGAGTTGACTCATTCACTGACCTTTTAATGTAGAGAGGAATGCCTTTGGTAATCTTTTAGATAGGAAGATAAAGTTTAAATTTAAATTCTTGGCAAGAATGAAATAGAGAACTACAACGTTTTATCAGTGAAGGAGCCTTAGGTCTTATTGGCCTTGTCCATGTATTCCAGTTTATATGGTTGATATTTATACTATTATTCATTGTTGTTTTCTACAATCACAGGAAGAAATAGTGCACCTGCCATTAAATATATTTCAAATACAATGTTTTAATATTCTAAATCTAATTTTAAAGGGACTGTCATTTCCTTGTGCTTTTAAATTTAAGATAACTGTTTTTTAAATCATTAGTGAAGTATTGTCCCCGTGAAAATATCTGTTTTGACTTCTAAGTATTTCACATTTTTTCTACGTGAATTAGTTTGCTTTGAATTCCAAAGTCAAAATTATTTAAATTACATGTTTACTGTTATTATGTAAGTATATGCTAAATGGCATTAGGGAGAGGGACCAGGAATAGGACTATACCTGTGATTTCATTGACATAGGGTATTTCCTGGTAAGCAAATTCTATATCAACACAAGATATCATCTTCTCTACATTGAATAGTCTTAAAAAATGGGCTAAACCTGGGAGGTCAAATGACTTGCCCAGGGTTCTTTCTATAGATCTTAGGGATAACAATTGTCATCAGAAAAGAAAGGGGGAGTCTATCAGTTATCAAGAGCAAGTGACAGTACATAGATAGTTCAAGGGCTGCCTAAGTACCTATGAATAGGGAAAAGATCTAGAGAAACCTTCCAGCATGTTGCTTTTGTCCTCTGTGGAGGATTTTGAGAGAATTACTTCACCCACCTGTGTCTTTGCATTGGAAGCTACTCTCCCAATTTCTTGAAAATACCTCTGCATCTTAAAATGACTTGAAGTGCATCTCAGATTCTACCTTCTACAAAAAAGTCACTCCAATTATTCCAGTTAGTAATGCTCACTACTTTGTGAAATTTGTATGCATATACAATTGACTCTTATCATTTGCAGTAGTTATATTATGTGAAGTTACCATGGACACTGAATTAATGAATTTTGAACCATTGATCCTAGTGGAAATGCTGGGTTAGGTTCATGAAAGCCTCAGGTCACAGAATTTACTTTATGCAGATAAGCAAATTTACTCTCCCTTTTTTGGATACATGGCATTGTTCCTTCATTAACAATGAATTCAGGGTGAACAACACTATAAGTCATAACAGAATGAAACTTATCTAACAGAAAAGTTATCTAATTTAACTAATTTCTCCATAAGGCACACCACAGCCTTATGTTATTTAGGGACACTAGATTGTACTTTAGCACTATATTTGGAGGACACTTTAAACAGCAAAATCACAAACAAAAAACCTGAAAAATTAAAAAAAGTACACTAAATAGAATGGGGAAAAGGATATTTGTTTATAATGCGAGAGCTAAAACAAGGAAGTAGAGCTTTACATTTTTCAAACTCACCTGGGGACATGCATGTTGAATGACTATTTTTTCCCCCATTTTGCACATGTCCATTAATAATCGGAAAGTTCCACAAGTATTGATTTCAGTGTTTCAAATAAATTTTAAGCAAACTTACAATTATGGAATATATGAATAGTGAAGATCAACAGTATATTTTATATTTATCTGTGAAGGTATATATCACTAATAATCTCTACCAGTACACATACTCAGACTAGAGAAGCTGAGATTATTGAAATATCAGACAATTAAATGTAAATATTTAATCCATAGAAAACAATGGATTTTAAGATAGTTATAGTTTATTCAATATATATATAATTCTTTTTCCAGGGTCTTCTTGAATCATGTAACCAGATGTGTGCTGAGTATCTGTTCCAGCCTGATAAACACTATGATGTAGGCTATGACACTGGAGACAAGACAATTCAATGTGGCCGACATGTTGACATCTTCAAACTCTGGTTAATGTGGAAAGCAAAGGTAAGATTTTACTATTTATGTTACTTGGGCTTGAGTTATCTGGGGGAAAATGATTATGTCAGTTTATCATAACTTCTTGGCTACCACCCTCACTTGCAGACTCCCAGAATATATGTTCTGAAAAAAGCAGCTCCATGGATCAACACCTAAACAAATCAATATTCATGAACTAGCAGTAATGTTTTCACTTTTACTAGTCAGTCAAAAGAAACATTCACTTAAGCAAATGATACTCCATTAAATAGTGTAGCAAACAAAATGATAACTAAAGATTTTTTCACATATATACTGGATATACTCTACCATCACTTGTCATATTACCAGCAGAGTAGGGCATGTAGTCAGAGGACAAGTATATCCAAAGAATGTGTGTGTGAGGGACACACACACTCAAGGAACATGACAGAACAAACATATGTGGAGAACACACACAGTGGGAAGTATAGAAAGGACACATGTATGACCAGGGAAATTTGTACTTCTGATGTTGAAGGACAATCAGTATTTCCTGGTAATTCTACCACATTGTTCTTTGCTAATATATACTGGCGATGCCATCTTTGCTGGGCATGCTCTACAGTGCATGATGGTATCATATTATTTCTGTTAAACATCCTCTTTTTTTCCCCCATCTAGCTGTACTCTGCCATCAAGTACTTTAGATTTAAGGCCCATTTAATGCCTTTTTTCACTGCCATATACTAGAGTGTGGTGAAGAGAAAACCTTTTCTTAACAAGAGTAAGCTGAAATCTTTTTAGGGTTTAGCCACTAGGATCATTGGACAACACACCTACTAGGTAGCTAACAAAAGTGAGCCACAATGCTACAGGCTAATAGAAAGTATATTCTTTTTGGTCACCCATGTCTTATGCTAAATAAGTTTTCTGTCTGAGACAACTATCTGATTTAAGGTTCAAAATTAGTTATAACTCACCACTCCAATCCATCTTTAACTCAGTTACCATGTGACATGCTTTTCACCTCTTACCCACTCCACTATAAACTCAAGTAGATCATTACCATTTCCAGGATTGGATATAAAGTCTTCTGTTCATCATTCATTTTCTTAATATCCTGGCCCCTCCCTACCATTCCAGCCTTCCTACCCTTTACTTTTTTTTTAGCATACAATCCAGCTACACTGGCCTACTGGGAGTTCTTAGAATATAACACTCCATATCTAGACTCTGTACCTATGTGTGGGTTATATCTGTTACCTGTAATGCTTTTCCTCCTAACATCTTCATTCTTATTTCCTTCAAGTTTCAACTCAAATCTTATCTATCATTAGGAGTTTCCTCTAATCCTTCTGGATTCTAGTCCTTTCTTTCTAAAATTACCTTCCATCTCTTCTAGATATATAATATATACAGCAATTTCAATGTTGTCTCTGCCATTAGAATGTGTGCTCCTTCAGAAAGTGTTTTTTTTCTGTTTTTCTTTGTATTTCCCCATTCAGTACAGTGTCTGGTACAAACTAGATATTAAATAAATATTTACTAATTAAGCTACTGTTATTGAATCACTTACAGTTGTCCTATGTGCTAAACTTTATGTGTCTGTTGGGGGAAAAAAGAGCTATGTAGAAGTTAAGGTTACAAAAGCCATAACTCCCAAACCAAATTTCAATAAAGCCCCAGACACTGCCCCTTAATTTCACTCCTAATGTCTTTACTCCTCACTGACCTCATTGCCAATGGGCATTTACCTCTATATGCCATGCCTTCCCTAGCCCTGGAACAATGAACCAAGTTCAGTTCAATTCTTCCATTATTTCTTAATGATGTATGTCAATTTGCTCTCCTTGAACTCCATTCACTATCCAATAACTTCATGATCCAAAGTAACCCACTCTCCCTTCAAGTTTTATGTTGTCTTCTGCCCTAGAATGCAAGTTTCTTTGAAACAGTGACTGGCTTCGCTTTTGCATTTGGATCCCCAGTAACATGACACATAGTAATCACATAAATGTTTTAAAAGCAATTCATCCATTTATTAATTCATTCTCACATTCTTGACTTATCATAAGTATAAAGTTGACCAAAACCAAAAGTGAATTTGGAATGTTCCTTACCTTTTACCCTCTTGCTCTATAGCTGCCCTTATGTTGAGTATCTGGAGAATAAGGTGGACAAGCCCTATTTTTGTACTGTATTCTTGACCAGTGAAAAGCCTTTATGTCTCCTTGCATATGTATTCCAAAGGTTGAAGGAACTGCAGACTCTAATATATTAGTTAAAATCAACTAGAAAAAAAGAAATGGAAATCCTTAATAAATACAAGAGATAGGCCCACTTTATAGTTCAATATTTCCTGGAGTGGTTTGGGATGGTCCGAGAATTGGAGATATTCATCCTGGGGAATCTTCTGCATCTTCTTAGTACATAATTAATTCATTTATGTTTTGACATTTGATTAATTTAACAGCATGTTCCTTATGAAGTCAATATTATTTATTCAGATTCTACTGTTCTGGGATACTTAAAGTAGTAGAATAATGTGAGACTTAAAATAAGTTATAAAGAACAAAACTAGAATTTCAAAAGGAAATGTAAAATCTTTCAGATTTTGTAACAGGAATCAGTGCTTCAGAAACCTATGTGATAAAATCTAAAAACTCCCTATTTAAAGCAAAATTTCTTTGTGAAATCCCATGCTTACTCTCTTTTAAGGTTTTCCATGGCTTACACATCACACACACACACATGTGTGTATGTGTATGTATGTATATATGTATATTTGATGACAATGTCATTGCAAACAACTATAATGCTGTTTGAATAATAATATATTTTCTCCTAAGTTTTAGATTATTTCAAGGAGAGAGTTAGAGATGGAATCTGTGTTTCAGCAGGATAGAGAACTGTACAGTGAGAAGAAGTCCTCCTTCTACCATTTCAAATTTATACTTTCTTCTTTTAGATATTTTCTTGGAGGGGGAAAGGGACACTAAGATGTCAAATAACTTGCCAGGAGTCAAAGAGCCAGAATATGTCAGAATTGAGACCTGAACCTGGTTCTGGATTTGCAATTATCAACTATTTTACTGCTCTCTCTTTTTTTTTCAAATCAGTAGGAAATATAATTAGAATATGGAATCTGAAAAATGCTTGTCTAAAATGTTTTTGAAAATAACATTTTGTAATGATCTGATGGATTAAATTTGAACCCACACCTTTCTGACATCACATCTGGCACCAGCTGCTATGAAAAGTTACCATTAGTAATGTGCTGTGCTGTGGCTTGGTTATACCACCTATAGATGCATCCCTTTCCACTGTTTTCACAACCCTTGACACCTTGATTGTTTAAAAAATGAGATATATCATATAGTGATTTAATAAATTGAATGTGAGTTTTAAATTCTTACTTAACATAGTTCACAGAACCATGTCATTCAAAGTACCATGTGATTCTTTACTGTGTTACTTGCCTTAATTGACTAGAATATTATTAAGATGAAGTCATGAGTTTACAGTGAACTTTCAATACATAAGTCTTTTTCCATGATCACAAATATGACTCTTAACCTATTTTGAAAAGGGCATATTATTAGTGAAAAGAGAACCTAGGAAGAGAAAGAAAGTTTTGTTCCACCTCCAGAGAAAACACATGTGGGAGGAAGAAATACAGACAGAGAGGTAGCTAACCTTGTGAGATGGTATTCTTGAAGAGCCTGAGTGACTAAAAACTTCTTCATTTAGGTACAATGAGCTAGGTAGAAAAGAAATGACATTGTCTAAGATCTATAAAAGTGTACACAGAGCCATTGAGAGCAGGACTAGACTTCTGAGTGGAAAAGAAGACTGTATACTAGTGCCATTCCTATAGCACTGTGTATTATAGAACACCATATAATCTATCTCAAGAAGAGCTCCAGGGTGAAGAGGGATGTGTCACAGAGACATTCATGCCTGTAAGTGACAAGTTCATGACACCTGCAATGTGGGCATCTGAAAGAAAAATAAATTACAACCATTAAGTATTTGACTTCTTTCACTTGAATCAAAAGAAATAAGTGGGATAGAGTTAGGTAAGATAAATTAAACTTCACAAAATCAATCAATCAGCAAGCATTTATTAAACTTACTCTGTGATCAGGCACTGGGTAAAGCTCTGTAGACACAAAGAAAGACAAAACATGTTTCATGCCATTGAGGAGCTCCATTCTAATAGGGGAGACAGTATGCAAGCAATTTAACGTGCAATATATATACAGAGTAGAAGGAAGAAAGAAGAGTCTAGCTCTTGAAGGTGAGGATGGGAAAAATTCCTACAAAAGAAGATTTGAATTGAAGGAAGTGAGGGAAGGCAAGAGGCAGAAGTAAGGATAGAATATTCCCAGAGGAATGGTAGTAATAAGACATCATGTGTTATGTGTGTGGGAAGGCAATCAGACCAATGTATGGGGATTTTACATTATGTAGAGGAGAGTAAAATTTAAAAGACTAGAAAGATTTGAAAAAGCTAGGTAATGAAGAGGTTTAAATGTCAAACAAGATTTGATTGGAGAAAACGGTGGTGGTGGGGTGGGTAACTGGACCTTAATAGCGAGTAATGGTTCAAATCTGCATGTCAGGAAAATCTTTGGCAACTGAGTGGATGTATTGGACTGTCAAGTGACTTGATTTACTGACACCAACTGGAAGGGTATTGTAATAGTTCATGTGAGGAGGTTGTACTAGTTTAGTCAGTTGTGAGGAAGGGACATATGAGAGATGTAGTGAATATACAAATGACAAGATTTTGCAACAAATTGGATATGTAGAGTGAATGAGAATGAGGAGTCAAAGACGATGCTAAGACTGAGAAACTAGGTGACAGGAAGAATAATGCTGTCTTTGCTGGTCATAAAACAACTTGGAAAGGAAGTGGACTTTTGGAGAAAGGAAATGAATGCTGTTTTTGGATTTGTTGAGTTTGAGATGTGTTCTGGATATTCAGTTTAAGATGTCCAAGTGCCATTGTTTGAGTGATATTGTACATCAGAAGTTACTATCTCTAAGAGGTCTTAGGGACTAACTTATTAGAGTCTGAAACTGTAGTAAGAGTCTTGGAGCCACTAGTGAGAGCTGGGTAACAGGTGAACAGCAGAGATGGATGAACAACCCCAAAAAGGGCTTGGTAAGCCAACATAGTGGTGATGCAAATCTTCCCTTCATGAATACTTCATAAACTGACATATAGTAAAGGCTACATACATGCTTATTCTTTCTCCTTGTCTCCTTGTAGACATAAAATAGAAACATATATTTTCAAGAGGGAAGCAATTATATTGAAATAAAATTGTCAAACTATTGAAAAAAAAGCAGGTTGACAGATTCCTGTGTAAAGGGAAAATAGAAGAGGGCCAAAGACAGAGCCTTGGTAATACCAAAGCTTATTGGCCATAGTTTAGATGAAGTGAAGGAGATTGAGAAAGAGCCTCAGACAGATAGGGGAACCAGGGGACAGCAGTATTTTGAAAACCTAGAGATTATCCAAGAGGAGATCTATAGTATCCAAGATGATAGAAATATCAGGAAGGATGAAAATTGAGAAAAGACTATTTGGATTTGTGAATTAAAAGACGACTTGCAACTTTGGAGAGGGTAATTTCAGTTGAATGATCAGTTTGAAAGACAGACCGCCAGAAATTTAGAATGAGATTACAGAAAGAGGAAGCAATCAGTATAGACTACTTTCTTAAGGAGCTTATTTGAAAAGAAGAAAGAGGAAAAACATAGGATTGTACAAAAGGGAGGATAATCAGATCAAGTAAAGGTTTTTTTAAGGAAGGGAAGACGTGGGTTTTTTTGTAGAGAAAGGGGAAGCTTCTGGTAGGCAGGAAAAGTTTAAAGTTTAGAGAAAAATGAGGGTAAACTTCTGTAGAAGATAAGAGTATGAAAGATTACATGTGAATGCTGAAAGGTTTGCTTTCCCTAAAAGAATTACCACAGCATCATCAGAAATAGGAGGGATAGAGATGATAATGGGGAAGATGTCTGACTGATGTGAAGAAGATGGGAAAAGAGGGAGTTGGCTTTTTTTGAGAATTCAACTTTTTAAGATAAAGTATAAAATGAAGTGAATTCCTCAGTTGAAGAGGTTGGGGGAGGAAGTAGAATGGGGAGCTTCAAAAGAGATTTTTTTTTTAATTGCAATTACTACATAGAACACAGTGACCTTAGTTTATATTTTTGGGAACTGAATGAACTCAAGGCAGGAGAGTGAACAGTTTGGAGAAAATATTCTCCAACCAAACACTTCACAAATGACCTTCAGAAACCTCAGAAACAAGAAATGCATCAGAATTTCTCATTACCAAAATTTCATACCAGAGCAAAACAATTTAATGTTACAAAAGGAATAACTCAGTTATGACAGAAAATGTAGAGTTTTAATCTCTAGTCTTTATTTTTCCTACTGATGGGGATTTGTTTATTTTTGGATTACATTCATTTTTATGTAGAGTAATAATTATGTCATTATAACTAAATGTGACTTAGGAGGTCTTCTAGTCTTATCCCTTTATGTCATAATTGAGAAAACAAAGGTTCAGAGACATAAATGGGCTTTTGTTCTACTAAATGTCTGTGGGTCTTCATTTGGCACACATATAGGCAGTCCCTCTTTTATGAAATATTTTTGTCTAAGAATTTAAATTTATCATTTATTCAAGGCAGAGTTCTCTAGAACTTCATAAATTAAACCACCATGTATAACAAATGAGATTTTGGGAATGACAATTAAATTGAGTCAGTATTCATTACAGGGCACTTCTGGCTTTGAAGTTCAGATAAACACATTTATGGAGCTGGCAAATTATCTTTACAAGATTCTGAAGAAAAAAGAAAATTTTGAGCTTGTATTTGATTGGGAAGTAAGTTCCTAAGTGGTTTTCTCCTCCTTCCGCTCCTTTCCCCTCTCCTCCCCTACCCTCCCCTCTTGTTTTTCTTTTCTTCATCTTACTTTTTATTGACCTTCATGTTCCCTTGTCTCCCATATAAATACTTCCCCCTTTTCTCTTCTCTTCTTTCTTTCTTTTTTTAAGAGAGAGAAACTGTGATGACCCTATAAAGCCAAAGAAAAATGTTTTGTTCTGTTTTCTCCTAATCTGTCCTGTTTCTTGTTTTCCCATGTAATTAAAGTAGATGCTTCCTAGATGATGTGGGTTTCTAGTTTAGCTAAGTTCACTTAAATGCAAAAGTTATTGGAACTGAAGTAGTATTTCTTAATGGACTAAGTTTCAAAAACACATAAGCTAAAAACTGTATTTAATCTCTTTGTATTCTACTGTAATTACTTGTCCTATGAAGATTGCTAAACTGATTTTTCTGATATAAAATTCAGAGAAATCTAATGTTTTCTATTTTGCTTAAGTTATACAACTGTTATTTGTTTTTCTGGATAGCATGAAAAATGAGCATTGTGGGTAGTAAATGAGGCCGTGTAGTATTTCTGTAACAGAAATAAATGAGTAAATTAATAACATTGTTTGGTGAAGTTATACTAATCATTCTACACAGTGAATTCTCTCATCCTTTGGTTGATTGTGAAAGTTATTCATGAAAGAAATATAGTAAAAATGAAGAGCAGACATACTGGAAATAGTTGTATTTTTAAAACTTAAACTATTTGTTCTCTCTGGCCAACCATATGATAGCTCCAGTTTTTCCCTGTTCATCACTAGTTTTTAAAAGAAAACTAGAAATTAAGAATTTTATAGACTAAATAATTTAATTTGTATAAAACATTTTCAATTTTTAAAGTTCTATTTGAAAGTAAGCTATTATTCTTAGAAATTAGAAGAATGGGGTTGCTAGGTAGTACAGTGAATAGAGCACCAGCCTTGGAGTCAGGAGGATCTGAGTTCAAATGCAGCCTCAGATACTTAACACTTTACTAGCCATGTGACCTTGGTGAAGTCGCTTTACCCCAATTGCCCTACCTTCCTCCCTCTAAAAAGCAAAAATAAATAATTAAAAAAAAGAAATTAGAAGAGTTCAATTAGCCTTTTCTAAAAATAATTAAGATCAACTTTGAAACAGATAATGTCTTAACATCTAGAAGAACTTTAACAAATTTTTATTTCATTATTCATATTTTGCTCTTACTTTCAAGCCTGAACTCACTAATGTTTGTTTCTGGTACATCCCACCAAGACTTAAAAGTATCTCAAATGAGTATGAGAGGCAACAAGAACTTCAAAAGGTCAGTTTTCATTTTTCTTTAGTTTTTAATGCTGTTTTTTTAGATTACATGCCTAGTTTGCTTCTGTATTTAGAAAATAGTGCTAATGAGATCTCAGTTCTGTAAGTATTTATACCTTTATACATTTACTGTGTGTCAGTTTATGAGGCATTAAGTAGGACTAGCACTTCTGGTATGTGGGCTTACCAAGCCTTTTTCAGGGTTGCTCATCCATCTCTGGTGTCCACCTGTGGCTCCAAGGATCTTAGTGTAGTTTCAAACTCTAATGAGTTAATGCCTAAATCCTTTTAGAGATAATAACTTCTGAGGTACAGTCTCATTCAACCAATGGCACTTGGACATCTTAAACTGAATAGCCAGAATGCAATATCAAGATCCAAGAGAAGCTTAAAAAATTGAAAAGGGAAAAGAAAAGGCAATTCAGTAGAGGTAAACTGTTTACATTCCTGCATGGGAAGATGATACTTTCCATTCTTAAAAACTGCACCACTAATAGTATAGTTAGAAGGAATGTACATACACACAGAGTATGGGTAAAAGTTGAATTTCAGGAAATGACATAAAAACAGGTAAGTGATGAAAAAGAGGAGTACACTGGATATAGAAAGAAAGTAGAGGTAGAATGCAGGTAAATTATTCCACATGAAGAGATGCAAAAAACCTATTACAGTGGACAAAAAGATGGGAGGGTAGGTGTTGGGCACTGCTTGAATGTTGCTCTCATAAGTATTAGATCGAAGAGGGAAAAAGATACACGGTCAGTTAAATATTAAAAAACATCTATCTCGCCCTACAGGGAAGTAAGAGTGGGAAAAATTAAGCAAAGTGGAGGAGGAACTCACAGAGGAGAGGACAGATCAGGGAAGCTGGTAGACAGAAGCAAAACACTGGTGAGGGAGGAGGGAAAGGGTAAAAGAAGAGAGAGGACAAACAGGAGGAAAAATAGAATGGGGAAAAATACACAGTTAGTAAGCACTGTGAATGTGAATGGGATGAACTTTCCCATAAAATGGAAGCAGATAATAGAATGGATCAAAAACCATTATCCTGCAATATGTTCTTTACAAGAATCCCTTGAAGCAAAGACATACACAGAGTAAAGGTAAGAAACTGGAGCAGAATCTATCATGCTTCAGCTAAAGTATAAAAAGCAGGGACAGTTGTCCTGATCTCAGTAAAAGCAAAAACAAAAATAGACCTAATTAAAAGAAATAAGGAAGCAAACTATATGCTGCTAAAAGGTATCATAGACAATGAAGTAATATCAATCTTAAAATAATCTCACTGTCAAATCCATGGAGAAGGCAATATTCATGCCAAAACAAGAGATAGAGCTTTACAAAATGTAAACACTTACTTTTGCTTATATTCAACTAAAAGGCTTTTGCACAAAGAAAACTAATGCAACCAAGATTAGAAGGAAAGCAGAAAGCTGGAAAAAAAATCTTTACAGCTCTTGTCTCTGATAAAGGCCTCATTTCTCAAATATATAGAGAACTGAGTCAAATTTATAAGAATACCATCCATTCCTCAACTGATAAATGGTCAAATTACATGAACAGATCATATTCAGATGAATAAATTAAAGCTATCTATAGGCATATGAAGGAGTGTTATAAATCATTTTTGATTAGAGAAATGCAAATAGAAACAACTGTGAGGCACTACCTCATATTTATCCAATTGGCTGCTACAATGGAAAATGAAAATGATAAATATTGGAGATGATGTGGGAAAATTGGGACATCAATGCATTATTGGTGGAGTTGTGAACTGATCCAACCATTCTGTAGAGTAGTTTGGAACTATGCTCAAAGGGCAGCCAAATTGTGCATATTCTTTGATCCAGCAATGGCACTACTTGGTTTGTTTCCCAAAGAGATCATAACATGGGAAAAGGACCTCCAGGTACAAATATATTTATAGCAACCCTTTTCATGATGGCAGAATGTTGAAAATTAAGTGAAAGTGAATGCCCATCAACTGGAAAATGAAAAAAAGTACAAAGGACTCTTTAATGAAAATACTATCCACATCTAGATACAGAACTGATGGACTCTGAATGCAGATGGAAGCATACATTTCCTACTTTCTTTATTCTTTTTTTTCTTCCTTTTTGACCTGTTTCTTTCACAAGTGTGACTAATATGGAAGTGTGTTTTATATGTCAGCATATGTAGAACTTATATCAAATTATCTATCATTTTCAGAAGAGGGAAGGAGGAGGAAGGGAGAAAAATTCATAACTCAACCTCTCAAAAAAATAAATGCTAAAATTTACCTGGATATGTAATTGGGAAAAAATAAAATAGTATTAACAGAAAAATGCAAAGAAAATAGTCCCTGTTCTCAATAAATTTTCATTCTTAATGGAATGGGACAAAGTGATGGGACAAATTTTAAAGCAGCTTGTAAATTGGAATTTTGTTGGATCCAGCATTTCAATTGTGGATGTCTTCCTTGCACTGGTGCAGATGAAACCCTCACCTGTGTCTTTCTTTTCTTATCTTTTTTTTTTCCAAGCTTGTCCATAAATGCTCAACAATCTTTTAATGAACTGAAAGCCTTTTTCTTCTTGTGGGGGGCGAAGCTATTTTAAAAGTAATAATATACTATTCTCCTTGCCTACTTATTGTCTTTTAGTCTTGCTACTTAGCTATCTTCTTTACTTGTTATTCATATTCTTGACAATGTCTTTCTTGCCACTTCTTATGGTAAAGGGAAAAATCACTGATGTCAATTTGTAATATCCCTACCACTCATTTCCCCCTTCTTTATTCAGTTAAAATTATAATTCTTTTGGAAACTTAAATTAATACATGGAAAAGACCTCAGAGGCCATCTGTTCCATCAAGTTTATTTTACTATTGAAGAAACTGAGGTTCTTGGACATTGAGTGCCTTGACATAAGTTATTTGGATAGTCCATATTAGTGGCAGGTTTTGACCTCCTGACCCTCTGACTCCAATTCTCCAATGGTGCTGCCTCCTGTTTTGTAGCCATTTTAAATCATGGAGGATTTGAGTGAAAGGTGGATATTGGATTTAAAGAAAACTACTACATGGTTAATTTATCTTCTTATTATCTAGAATGGCCCTTGAGGCAAGGTACATGTGGCAAATCAAATAACTAGCTGCCCTGCAATGTCTCATGAGTAAGAAAATGCACAGAAATAGCAGTGATGAAGGATTTATTTATATGTGTTGAAGTTTTCCTAGCTTCTAAATTCCCACTATGACTGTGACACTTCTTGCCCCAGTGTTATCTGCCTGGGCTCCTAACTTTAACCTGCATAGTGCTGTTCTAAGAAACTATCCAAAGGAAATGTTGGTGCCATTTTTATTGATATGAAGAGATAAAATGCTTTACTATTTCAAAAAGTAACCTTGTTAAATAAATCTGTTCATATTGTGGTATACATGAGGTCATGTTGCAATAAAATAAGCACTAGAATTTAATATTATTATCTCTGCTAGAAATTCTAACTTGCCATATGATATTTTATTTTAACCATTTTCCAGGTGTTTTAGTAATTTTATTTGCCAAATACATAAAATCTTTTACAGCCTAAGTCTGACACATTTTATTTTGATTCATCCTATCTATTTTAAATCTTCCTATAGAAGTTCACAATGGTGGATTACAGACATAAAGATGCAAACATTATGAGCTTAAATCATAGCTTTCTTCCTCCTTCTGTTGAGTTAAATACCTCTTCCTTTAAAATATGCTTGCTAGCTTGCAGTTTCCAGTTTCCCTCATGCTTAAATGTAGGATTTTAAACATCTAGAGTGAAAGAAAATAAAGTATTCAATTGTAAAAACCAAAAAAAACAAAAAAAGAATTGCTTTTCTGTTTGTATGTTGTACACAGATTGCACCCAAAATTAAAGCACTGATGATAGAAGAAGGCACAACCATGGTCAGTTATCAGCCACTCGGAGACAAAGTCAATTTTTTTCGAATGGTCTTCTCTAACCCTGCTACCAAACAATCAGATGTTGATTTTCTTATTGATGAAATTGAAAGACTTGGGAATGCTTTATGATGCTGTACTAACACTTGTGAAAATGACCGACTTTATGAATAGGAGAATCTGATTAGAAGCCTTTCTTTTGAGCCTTTCTCCTGCCTCAACTAAGTTTTGTTTTATTTTGTTTGCCATGTCTGGAGGACATAATGAAGTGAAAATCTGACCAGTAGGAATACTATCACTAGTACTAGATAATACGAAGGTCAAGTTGTATTTTGTGCATCCATATTTTGTATTTGTTAAAGATATTTCCTCTGCGTTACCACCTATTCTTAATTTTTTGTCAATGCAAGATTTATGGAATATTTCTCTTTCCTCCTACAATTTATCAAAAATTTCATATTTTTTAGGAAGAGTATAAGGACTAGAATAGGGAAAATTGCTACATTTTAATAACTAGCTAATGTTTTCATAGTAACAAAAGTTTTGCAAAGTACTTTACAAATATTATCTCATCTTTTCAACAACCTGGTAATGCAGGCGTTATTCCTAATCCCATTTTACAGGTTAGGAAACTGAGCCTTAGAGAATTTAAGAACATTACCCAGAAGCACACAACTAACAAGTGTCTGAAACAGGATTTCGACTTGGGTCTTCTTGACTCCAAATCCAATGATCTGCTAACTGCTTATTTCCCATTTCTTATTCTTTTAATTATTTTAACATCATCATTCTGTATACCCACACATGCAATTTTAAATTTCTCATTATTTCATTATTCTTCTACTTCTTTTCCCTCTTTTCACTGCAATACTACATAAAGTGGAATGCTATGAAGACCTATATTTTTAAGATTGTTTAGTAATGTAAAAGTTAATTATTGTCCTTAAAAACATAATTTTAAAATATAGCACATGATGTAGATCTAAAATTTTAATACCTAAGATTAATAATATAACCCATGTGTTCATTACTTTTTCCATTTTACTTTATGTTCATTTCGTTTAATATTATTTCATTTGTATTGAACAATTGAAATAGATGGATACATTGACATAAATGGCATTAGTAAAACCTAAAAGAACAAAAAAAAATTTAATTAGCATTCTGGAATATGTATATATATATATAAACACTCTATCACCAGACAACAAGAAATTTTCTTGAATGTAATAATACTAAGGTTTCCAATATTTTGTCAACTACATTAAAAGCACTACTTTAATTCATTAAACTTTAGATCGAATAATTAAATAGTGAGTTTCTTGAGGACAGGAACTATTTTTGCCTTATTTTTTTTTTTTTTTGCTTCCCTAGTACTTAGCCTGGCACAAAGTAAGTGCTAACAAATGTTTACCGACTATCATTATTGATTATACAGACTTTGAGTAGAGGATACTTGTACATTTTGTAGCATTTTATGCTTCCATAACAGATAAAGCAAAAGAAATATATAATATATTCCTTTTCACTTTCTTGGATAACTGGATTAATTATTTATTACATTATTACATTTTCCCCAATAAGTCCATAAAGTTGCATACTATATCAAATTGGAATGAGCCTTTTGCATCCTTAAAGAAATGGATTGATTTAGGATCATTGTTCTAATCCTCCATCTGAATGTTAATGTTTGGCTCAACCAAACATCTTTAAATAAAATTTTATGCTTTTTTATGCACTAATATAGTTATTTCTCCTACTTTCAATGATTAAAACTTGACACTTGCACATTCATTTTGTTTTTAGGACGCTGAAATTATTTTTTTTAGTTAGATTTTTCTTGCATCTGAAAAGTCCACAGTAGGAGAATCTTTCATTTAGAGGTAAAACATTTGTCACCTCTAACTCTAAATGGGCTTACAAGAAACTGTAGTTTTGTCACTCAAAAGAACAGAAAAAAAAGAAACTAATGGAAAAAAATGTTGACATAATCGTTGTATATAGCTTGGTTGTTGAAAAGTACCTTCCAGCCATACTCACCTGTGATGTTTTCTTAGAGGAGGAGAGATCATGAAAGATCATATGTAGAAGGTAGCTCTTGAGATGAGTCTTGAAAGAATCTAGGGATAAAGAATTAGAGATGAACAAGTATGTACCAGATTTGGGGTATGCTATACAAAGACATTGAGGAAAGAAATGGAGTGCTGAGTTTGGGGCTCAGCTAATTAGTCAGTTTGATTGGTCTATAAAGAGAGTGATGCAGGCATGTGCTAGGTTCCATACTAAACTCTGAGCATACAAAAATAAGCAAAAAGAAAGACAGTGTCTGCCCTAAAGGTGCTCACATTCTAATAGGGGAAAAGAATACATGAAAAGGAACTGAAAATGAGTGCCAGTGAGGGAGCTTGGTGGTAAAACCTAGAGAAATAATCCTGGGCCCCTCCCCAGAATTGAGGCCCTGGGAAAAACTCACCATAAATTTCATCAGATTGCTAGTGGGGTCTGTGACCTGAAAATCCCTGCAAATAAGCAGCTAAACTCAGAAACTCAGATTTGCATGTGAGGCTGTGTAAATGACTGCCAAATTAATATCTAAGTCAAATAAAATAAATGTGGAAAACTATATGGAATACACACTATGGAAGGTGTTAAATGCCAAAAATGAGAGCTTTGTGTTTTAATCTAGAGTCAAATAAGAGAATCACAGATCTAGAGCTATATTATGGGAATTCTAAGCAACTGTTCTTGGATATAAGTTGCAGATGAATCACCTTTCTGCATGGGTAGAGGGAGTTTCCACACCAACATGTTAATGCACCAGCATGCTGAAATCATAAGTCTAGCTGTGACTAGATAACACAAATTTTATTATTGACTGGATGAGCCACATGGCATGATTTTTCCAGCATTGTTCAACAGCCCCCAAATAGTAATCATAAAGGTGGGTGATGGAGCTGACCAAAGTTGGGGTTTGGCAAGAATAGAACAGGAAGAAAATAAGGTAAGAAATCATTCTTGAGTAGCATACAGTGAAACTGGTTAACCACTGAGGTCAGATCCTGGGTGATAGAATTAGAAATAGGTAGGATTAGAAACACTAATGAGTGAGTCAAGGACTATCTAGGAAGAACAAGGTAGATGGAGATGGGAGGATAAGTTATCATCAGAAAGAAGAATTTCAAAGTTAAAGATTATGGAGCTAGGATATATGTTGATGATATAAATTTCTAAAATATGGGCATCCCAATGGGCAAATAAATGGAGAAGCAAGACGACCAGGGTGACTGGGGTGTTCAAGGGCACATTCATGTACGTTTTGAGGGAAGGGGAAGGAACAAAGCATTTATTAAACACTTTCTGTATTACAGACAGTCTGTAAAGGAATTTTCAAAAATATCTCATTTAATCATCAACAATCCTGGGAGGTATGTCCTGTTATTATCATCATTTTACTGTTCAGTAAATTGAGCCAGACAGAAGTTTAATTGACTTACCCAGTATTGCACATCTATTAAGTCACTGAGTCCTGGATTCAGGGTAGCCTAAGTGCAGGATCAGCCTTCTAGCTGCTATACCACCTAGATGTGTTCAATGACATGGAAATCTTTAAGTGGATTAAAAGAGATTGTTTCTGAAAATTACGTTTTGAGTCAGATAAAGAACTCTTGTAAAGCAGAATGAGTGATCTTGGGAGAAGTAGATTACAGTAACAATGATACAAACTGGATGAAATAGATACATGGAGTGAATTTCAAAGGAATAGTGAGGAAGGAGTACCAGGAAAGTGGCAGTAAAGTTTTAGAAGTATGCCTGCTCCTTCTCCTGGTCCAGTATGTTAGAAGGCATGAACAATGGAGTGACTAATTCTGTAGAGGGTGGCCAGGCATGCATTGTCTTCCAGAAATAATATGGAATCTGTAAGCATCAGAAAATGGCCAGAGTCTGGAATGGCTATTTGAAGTCAGTTACTATGTTGCACCTAATTTCCCTCTTTTCTAGGCTAACTACCCTCAGCTTTTTCATATGTTCCCCCATATGACATCCTTTCCAGACCTACACCTCTGTGAGTACCTTTCTCTGGTGGGTCTCAACTTTGCCAATTGGCTCTCTTGTAATCTAACATTTAGAATTAAATATAATACTTCAGATGTAGTCTGACTTAGATGCGCTTTCTATTTACATAACCTAAGACTGCATAAACATTTCCCAAAATAGTTTTGTTGTATTCACTCATATTAAGTTTTAAGTAATATTTGAAAAATTCATTGTCATATGAATAGTAGTTAAGTGAGCTTCTCCACCTTAGGCTTATGTTGAGAGGTAACATGGTACAGTAGAGAGCTGAATGGCAGGATAACCTGTTTTCAGGTTCTGCTTCTAACACCTTCCAATGGAATGATTTTAAGCAAGTTTAAAATTGACTTTAAACATTTAACCTATTAGTGCCCAGGCCAATTTTTAAGGCTATAAGTTGCAATTAAAACAACTTTGAGGTACCACATCACACCTATCAGTTTGGCTAACATGACAACTTTGAGGTACCACATCACACCTATCAGTTTGGCTAACATGACAAAACAGGAAAATGATAAATGCTGGAGAAGATGCAGAAAAATTAGAATGTTAATACATTGTCAATGGATTTGTTAATTGATCCAACCCCTCTGGAGAGCAATTTGGAACTTTACCCAAAGGGCTACCAAACTGTGCATACCCTTTGATCCAGTAATACTACTATCATGTCTGTATCCCAAAGACATCATAAAAATGAGAAAAGGACCCACATGTACAAAAATATTCATAATAGCTCTTATTGTGGTGACCAAGAATGAGAAATTTAGAGGATGCTCATCAATTGGGGAATGGCTGAACAAGTTGTGGCATATAAATGTAATAAAATATGATTATTCCATAAGAAATGATGACCAGATTGACTTCAGTAAAATCTGGAAAGACTTACATGAACTGATGCTGAGTGAAGAGAGCAGATCCAGAAGAACATTGTATATAGTAACAGCAACATTATACAATAATAGACTTAACTCTTCTTAGCAATACAAGGATCAAAGATAATTCCAAAAGAATCATGATGGAAAATGCTATCTACATCCAGAGAAAGAACTATGAATTCTGAATTCAGATCCAAGCACACTAATTTTTGATTTTTGTTATTTTTTCTTTTTTAAAGTTTTTCTCTATCATTCTAATTCTTCTTTACAACATGACTAATGTGGACATTATATGTTTAAAACAGTGGTTCTCAACCTGTGGGTTGTGTCCCCTTGGGGGTTGAATGACCCTTTCACAGGGGTCAAAGGGGTCTCCTAAGACCATCGGAAAACACATATTTCCGATGGTCTTAGGAACTGAGACACCACTCCTCTATCCATCGCCATGTGGGTCCGCCCACATGCAGTTATACCCACATACAAGTATTAAAGGATTGCCACATTAGGAAGGTTGAGAAACCACTGGTTTAAAATGATTGTACATATGTGGCCTATATCAGATTGCATACCATATTGGGGAGGGGAAGGGGAAGGAGGGGAGAAAATTTAAAACACAAAATCCTGTAAAAACACAAAATCATAATGTATTATTTTCTAACGTATATATAGGAAGAATTTTTCCATCCAATTAGAGGGATCGACCACATGATCTCCATAGTTCTATCTAAATTTAAATTCTAGGGTAAATATTTGAAGAATGGATTATAAAACAGACATATGAAACAAAAAGGCCAGTTGGGAGAGGTGATAAAGGCCCACAATATCAAATTTATTATTCTACAATGTTAGTGTGCTGTATCAGCAAGTACCTTGGCATACCCAGGATGGGTGCTAGCACAGGTTTTTAGATCTGCTTTTCTAAAGGAAAGCAACTCAAAATGGGTTAACAATCTTACTTTAATCAATCAAACACATATCATTTACCTAGTTCAGGAGAAAAGTCAGCACCCTGAACTTCAGAGAATACAAACACAAGTTACAAGCAGACAAAGAAGCAGATCAGCAGACGGGCTTCCAACCGTCTGACCATTACATTCATACCTAGTTAGGTACCAGAGAGGGAAGCACCAACATCTGGGTTTTCAAAGCCAGAGGGCTCAATGGCTGCCCAGAGTCTCGTCTGGCCAAATCATACAACTCTTTCCAAAGTGAGCCCCAAAGCAAAAACTCA
>CM053587.1:128167724-128194038 GCA_028646515.1 Pseudochirops corinnae
CCCTCAAACAAATTCTGGAGCAGTAGAACCCACAGAAGGACAGAGCGAAACAATTTTCCAACACAAGACAACTTAGAAGTTCAGAAGGAAAGGTCTGTCACACTGGTCTGAAAGAGGAGAACAATCCAGTGCAGGTTGTGCTAGCAAAGACCTGGCACCAGCAAACCAGGACTAGGCCTTGAGAGAGACTGAATCAGCATCAGCAGTGGCTGCTCTTGGAGCTCCCATCTCACAAGTGATGATCGAATCAAATAACTCGTGAAAAGGAGATTATAGGGGTTTCTTTGCTGAAGCTGTGGGCAGGACTCTGTTGCTTTGCCCATACTCTTATCTGGGTTGCAGTTCCAGGGTGTAGTCATAGGAGGAGGAGGAGCACTAGCACACCAAAGCTTGCATGCCACAGTTGAGCTGACCCTTATTCCTCACAGGGATAGGATGAAAGGAGGGATAGGATGAAAGGAGAGGGAGAATAGAATAAACAGGATTGAGGGATCAGTTATCAATTATGACTGTGGGAAAAAAAAAGTTAAAGCACATTTCTTTGATAAAGGGTTCATCTCTCAAACATATGGATAACCAAGTCAAATTCCTTAAAAGTACAAGCCATTCCCCAATTGACAAACAAAAAAATATGAAAAATTTCCAGATGAAAAATCAAAGCTATCTATAACCACATGAAACCATGAATTAAATTACTATTGATTGGATAAGTGCAAATTAAAACAATTCTGAGGTACTGTCTCACACCCATTAGATTGGCCAATAGGAGAGAAAATGAAGATAACAAATGTTGGATGAGATGTGGGAAAATTGACACTAATGCACTGTTGCTGGAGTTGTGAACTGACTCAACTGTTATGTAGAGCAATTGGGAGCTATGCCAAAAAGTCTATAAAATCATGCATACTCTTTGACCTAACAATGCCATTGCTAGGGCTGTATCCCAAAAGAAATTTTTAAAAAAAGTTAAAGGACCCATATATACAGAAATATTTATAGCAGCTCTTTTCTGGTGGCAAAGAATTGGAAATTGAGTGGATGTCCACTAACTGGGGATTGGCTAAACAAGTTGTAGTATATGCATGTAATGGAATACTTTTATGCTATAAGAAATGATAAGCTAGTTGCTTTCATAAAAATCTGAAAAAATTTACATGAACTTACGCAAAGTGAAATGACAGGAGAAAAATTGTACATAGTAACAACAATATTGTAAGATGATCAACTGTGAATGACAATTATTCTAAGCAATAAAATGATCCAAGATAGCTCTGAAGGACTTAAGAGGAAAAATGCTATCCAGTTCTGGAAAAAGAATGATGGACTCTGAATTCAGATCAAAGCATACATTTTTTTAAACTTTTCTTTCCTTTTTTCTTGTCTTTTTTTTGCAACATGACTAATATGGAAATATGTCTTGTGTTATTACACATGCATAAGTTATATCAAAGTGCTTGTCTTCTCATTAAGGGGTTTAGGGAGGAAGGGAGAAAATTCTTAACTAAATTTTTAAAAAATAGTGTTGAAAATATTTTTATGTGTAATTGGGGAAAATAAATACTATTTTTTAAGTAAAAAGGTTTAAAAAGAGGTTGTGATCAAATGTAAATTTTACTTTTCAGCTTTGTACTTTATTATTTCACAATAGAAAGCAAGAATGCATTTTGACTTAAACCTTTGATTTGGTACTAGAATTGTCCATTGCAATTCTGTTTGGAGGTAGCTAGTATTTGTGATGTTCATTTTTTTTAGCATTGCCTCCATTTGCTAGTCTTCTTATATATTGTTATTTTGCCCTAAATTTCTTAAATCTGCATAACTATAAAAGTCCTCCATCCTGACTTCTCTGAATTCTTCATTATTACATATGACCCAATAATAAGAGAATTTAAAACAATTTATTTGTTTTAATTTGATTTATTATAATTTTGTCAAATCTCATTCTCTCTCTTGAATCTTAAGTGCAATAGTATGTGTAAACTATTTCAGCATCTCATGTTAATTACCAGATGATAATTTAATATTTATCGCAATATGCAAGGATTCCAAAAGGGAAATGATATTTCTAAATAATGTAGACAACTATAAATTAACTCAAATGAATCTGCGATCTCATCAATGTAGAAATTGCCTCCTACAATACAGAAAGAAATCAGAACTGGATCTAACTATCTTCTGATATTCTTGGTTATATCTTTCCATAGTTTAGTTCCAATGCTTGCTTGGGACTAAGCAAAGTTTGGATTGGAGAGCCATTTTACATTCTTTTTAAGAAAGACATAAGTAAGAGAGCAGCTAGGTGGTACAGTGAATAGAGCACTGGCCTAGAGTCAGAAGGACCTGAGTTCAAATGTGACCTTAGACACTTAACACTTACTAGCTGTGTAACCTTGTGCAAGTCACTTAACCCCCAATTGCCCTACCTTCCCCCTCCAAAAAAGACCCCCACCCCAAAAGGGCATAATTGGAGTATATATATACTTTGTCCCTGACTCTTACGGTATAATGTATAATTTGAAAATGAAAAAAATTATAATTCTTCATAGATTTTTTAAAGATAGCTATCTCTGATATCTCAGTGCCAACAATCAGAAATATTAGCAGAAATACACATTGACTTTTTTTAAAATTCCATTTCTGATATTGACAAGCAGGAGACAATATGTTAAATTTAGGAAATCATGATGGCGCCATTGGAACAGTAGGCTCAAATAATAGGTGACAGACTTGCTAAAGGCAGTATTGGTGTCTGAGGGAAACTATGTAGCTATGGCTTTAGGAACTTCAAAGCAATACAAGTATATTGAACTGACACCATCTATCTATGTTTGCCTGTTAGAATCTGTGATATCCAGACGGAGACCATTTTACCACTGTGGACATTTGGGAATATTGCATGACACATTTAATCTTCCAAAGATACACTTTCTTTGCTTGTTCAGTCTCAGCATCTCTGTTTCCCTGCATTCCAAATACTTTAAGGTAAATAGAATGAGAGATGAGCATCATGTTCTCTGAAAAGGAGAACATGAGACTCTCAGTTTCACCCACAGGGCAACAAGAGAAACTAAATTGAGAATTATGTTGTTTCAGACAATTCACACAGTGTACGAGGCACCATTCTGTTTACACTACCCTGGCCTGTCAGAATCAAATAATTGTTGACTCAGTCAATAGCTAGCAGGTTGAATATAATTCATATTTTATGGTAATCCTTTTTTATCACATAATAAATACCGGTTTTTTTGTTCCGAGGGTAACTAGAAATGTTTAAAAGAAAGCTTTTTTTCAAAGAAGTTAATATTTCTGTAAGTCCAATATTTTTGTGATTTTTGACAGATGTGGCTAGTAACTTTAAGGTCCCTTTCAATTGCCAGTCACTGAAAGAATTTATGGTGTATTAGATATAAAATGAAAATAATGTCTGACATGTAATGCAACAATGTAACTCAGCATTTTTAGTTTACTTTCGGTCTTCAGATCTTGAGGTCTGATTGAGATCTAAAGGAATACAGGGTCTTGGACTGCCTCCATCAAAGTCTGAGAGTAGGGCATGGCAAATTTATGACTCTCCTGGCACAGAGTGACTCATACTTGTCTCTCAAGATTCTTTGCTACTTTATTAACACACACTTGACTACTGCATAGGTGGTAGATAGGGGCAAGGTTATTTGAGGTATAGATTTCTTTTTGGAAAGGTGACTCATTACAACCATAATATAGTGGATAGAATACTTTCAGTTAAGAAAAGTTAGCTTTGGATTCTATTTCAGTCACTAGCTATGTAAACTTAATAAGTGATATGACTTATATGAACCTCAGTTTCCTCTGCTATAAAATGGAAATAATGACACCTGATTCATAAAGTTGTTATGAAAGCCAAATGAGTTAACAAAGTACTTTGCAAATAACAAAGTGTTATATAAATGTCACCAGTGATGATGACATGGGCGTAATGGTGGTGGGAGTCAGTATCATTGATTTCATACTTTTAATATGACATTGAAGTCAGGATTTAATATTTTATCCTACTTAAAACTATACTGAGATATTTTTCAGGCTTGCTAATGTTTAGGTTCCATTCTCCTTTTTCTCCTACTGCTAGGGAAGAAAGATCAATAACCTACTTTATTTGAGGAAAGGACAACACAACTATGATTTTTACTCTTCTAATATGGGTCCTTTGGGATCTAGCATGATAAGACATTTTTATTGCATGTTTTAGGGAACTGTGTAATCTCAGTTTGGGCTCACAGTGGTAAATGCAATGATTTAAATAATTTTGTTTTGTTTTTAGCCGAAAACCTTCTACCTACATGCTGTGATTGACATAGGAATCAACGAGTGCACAGGACAGAAGATATCAATTTTTCTCCATACAGGTTCACAGAAACCTTGAAATCTCCCCACATAACTCTCATGTATCAGTAAGCCTAAAATTAAGAACTTCTACTAGGAGATGCTAAGCAAAGAGATGAGTTGCTGAACTTCATCAGTAGAAATGATTTCCATATTTAAAGTTTCTGTACTAATGAAGTCAAACTTCTGGTCATAATAAAAGCAAATAAGGGTCACAACAGCATTGTGCTGCAAAAGAGATATTTTAAGCAAAAAAAAAACTGTAGAAAAATTAGTGATGCAATTGTTTTAATGTGTTTCATTTTACTTTGGTTTTGGTCTAGACTTGTGATTTCAATGGTATATAGAACTCCCAATAATGAAGTACTCCTTCCCAATGCCAATTAGTGGTTATTAAATTTCTCTCCTTCTTACATACCTATGACATTGTCCTCCACTATCTCTTCCTTCACTCCAACATCTGAGGAAGAATTAGTCATTCTTTTTCCAAGGCCAAACCATATATATATATATATATATATATATCCATGATCTCACTTCCTCTTCTTCATCAGATTGTCCCCATTGTTATCATTCTTATGTATCGCTAATCTTTACTCTTAAACTATTTACTAGCTCCCTCTGTCTTGCCTATATATATATACCCAACTCTCCCCCATCATTAAAAAGTCCTCACTACTACATCCCATCATACTTTCTAGATATTGCTCTATACCTCTTCTCCTACTTTCTACTAAGCTAGTGGCCTAGTGACTAGCTTTGTGGGCTGGGGCCTCAGGTGCTGGCAGCTGGAAGCTGTAGGAGTCTGGAAGCTTACCTCATGCTGAGCTGGAGCTGGTGGTAGTGGCTGGTGTAGGCCAAGGTCAGGTAGGGTTTTCTGCATTTCCCAGAGTTACACTGAAGCTCACAGGGTCGGGGGTGGGGGTGATCTGGCTGCTGGAGGATGCCTGTCTGTCAATCACATATGATGGCTCTCCCAGCTGGCATCTGCCAGTTCCTCTGACTTTGCCAAGGCCCAGGGTGGGGATAGTGTTTTGGTATTCGAATTTGCCTGTTCCACCACCTTGGGGTTTAGGATGTCCTGCTGGTTTGCTAAGATGGGGCTTGCTGGTACACCACTCATCCTGTATTACTTCCCTTTAACCACAACAAGAGGGACCTTTAAATCTCCCAAGCCTCTTGAGTTAAAAGACTGTTGCACTTCATCGATCTGCTGGCCCCTCTGTTCCAGGATTTTTCCTGGAGTGATATTTTCTGATTTTTTTGAGCTAGTAAGGGAGGGCAAGGGTGACTTACTGTTTACTCTTCCATTTGGTTCCTGAAAGTCTGAAGCTGGTTCTTTTAAACTCCAATTCCAGAGTTCTACCTACTCTGACACTTCTCTGCCTGTTGAGTATTATATGAGGCATATAAACACAGATGATGAAGAAAATGCAAAACCACTCAACTCTTCCTTTTTAAAAATTAATTTGTTTATTTACTTCTAGTTTACAGCATTCAGTTCCACAATCCCTTGAGTTTCAAATTTTCTCCCCTCCCTCCCACCCATGTGGGCATTCAGTCAAATATAGGATCTATAAATACCTTCACATTAAACTTGGGTCAGGTTGTAAAGAAGGATTATAACCAATGGAATGAAAATGGGTAACAGGAAACAACAAAACAAGGAAAAGAAAGAGAGTAAGTAGTTTCCTTCAATCTGCCTTCGGACTCTGTGGCTCTTTCTCTGGATGTGTATATCTGTTTCCATAATGAGTCTCTTGGAGTTGTTTTATAACCTTACTTTGCTAAGAAGAGTCTGTCTATCAAGGCTAGCTGTCATCCTTAGAGGCAAGATGGCATTTTCCATTGTAAATGCCTCTAAATTGTCTTAAATCATTGCATTACTGAGAACAGTGAAGTCATTCAAAGTTTATCATTGCATGATATTGCCGTTACTATGTACAATGTTTTCTTGGTTCTCACTTCCCTTTGAACCAGTTTATGTTAAATCTTTGTAGTTTTCTCTGAAAGAATCCTGTTTGTTATTGCTAAAAGCACAATGGTGTTTCATCATAATTACATACCACAACTTGTTCAACTATTCTTCAGTTGATGGGCATGGTCTCAATTTAAATATTTTTGTATATATGGGTGCTTTCCATTTGACAAAAAAAGAAGAAGAAACCCTCTTTGGAATACAAACCTAGTAGTGTTATCACTGGCTCAAAGGGTACCTACCCATGGTTTTATAGTCTTTGTGGCATATTTCCTAAGTGTTCTCTACCAATAGTAGAATTGGGTCCCAATTTTCCCACATCCCCTCCAACATTTGTTACTTTCCTTTTCTGTGATATTAGCCAATTTACTAGGTGTGAGATAATACGTCAGTAATGTTTTAGATTTGTATTTCTCTAATCAAAAGTGATTTAGAGCATTTTTTATATGACTGTAGATAACTAATTTCTTCATCTGAAAACTGTGTTCATATTTTTGACTATTTATGAATTTGGGAATTGCTCATATTCTCATAAGTTTGGTTCAGTTCTCTATATATTTGAGAAATGAGATCTTTATCAGAGATACCTGCTATTGGTTTTTTCTCAGTTTTCTGCTTTTCATCTAATTTTGGTTGTATTGCTTTTGTTTGTGTAAACTCTTTTTAATTTAATGTAGTCCAAATTATCCATTTTACATTCCATAATGCTTTATCTCCTGTTTAGTTGTGTGTGTGTATGTATGTATACATACATAAATATATATATGTGTGTGTGTATGTGTATCTATATATACACACACACTCGCACAGATAGACACACACACACATACATACATATATATATATATATATATATATATTATATAGACAGAAAAAGAGGGAGGAGAGAGAGACACAGAGAGAGACAGAGACAGAGACAGAGACAGAGAGAGAGCGAGAAAGAGAGCGAGAAAGAGAGAGAGAGAGAGAGAGAGAGAGAGAGAGAGAGAGAGAGACAGAGAGAGAGAGATATTCATGGATCTGAGAGGCAAACTATTTCATGCTCTCCTAATTTGCTTATGGTATCACTATTTATGTCTAAATCACATATCCATTTTGACACTCTTGGTGTGAGATCTTCGTCTATATTTAGTTTCTGCCAAACTGCTTTCCAGTTTTCCCAGTACTTTTTTGTCAAAAAGTGAGTTTTTAATTTTATAAGCTTAGAAATTTGGGTTTGTCAAATACTATATTATTATAGTAATTTACTACTCTGTATTGTGTAACTAATCTATTCCACTGGTCCACCATTCCATTTCTTAGCCAGTACTAGATTGTTTTGATTTTGATAATTGCCATTTTGAAATAGAATTTAAGATCTGATATAGCTAAAGCACATCCTTTCACATTTTTTTTCATTAATTCCATTACTATTTTCACCTTTTGTTCTTCTGGATGAATTTTATTTTTTTTAACTCTAAAAAAATAATTTAGGTAAAATTAGTCTAAGCCTACCAATGAGCAGTTAACATGTTTCCATTTGTTTATATATGATTTTCCAAGCTTAATTCTGAGAGAAAAGTCATTTGTTGAGGATCTTGCTTTTTGTGCATCTCCATAGTATTTCTAATAAATATGATTATCTGAACTCACTTCTTGAATTTTCATCTTATATATAGTCTTTTGAATCTATTGGTTAGTAAATTCACTTACAGTTAGTATCTGTTACCTATTCATTAAAAAAAAACATTTGCTTATAGAGTTTAAACTTTAAAAACAAAAAGCAAAATGTGAAATATCCCATAACATGAAAAGAATTTTAAAGACACTATTCTATGTGCCTGATATTATCTTCTGCCAACTATTCCTGAAGCTATCTCCCTTAATTTATGCACACACTTTCAGTTCCATCAATTCCCATCATATTTGGGGAGTTTAGGTGAACAGCAAGGATTAATTTTCATAGCACATTTATGATAGACACTTGGGTAGACATGAATCTTTTGGGATTGTGGGTTTTGAATCATTTGCATAAAAATGGATTCAGAATTTTTACAATCTATGTAATCACTTGATTGAAGTGACATGGACTAAATTCGTTTTGGATATTGATTTTGCTGGCTCACAGCCAATTTGAATAAAGTAACCAAAAGTGAATCCACAAGTGGTACAGTAAGGTATAACAGAAGGAATCTTGAACTGGGAGTTAGAAGAACTGAGTTCCAGCCTTGGTTCTTTCACCCAATCTTGTCTGATTATTGAACTTCTCTGGGTCTAAGTTTCTTCATCTATATAACGAGGTTGAATTCAGCAATATGCAAGCAATATGACTTCCAGCACAAAGTTTTCATATATTATTTTCAGGGCAATAACTATTTTTGATGTGCATTTCTGAGGAATTAAATAGAAATAAAATTATTTTCTCAGTTTGACTTTTCTATGCATTTTCTTGTTTGAAGACCTTTAGAATTATATACCAATGAGTTTTTTTTTAATGGTGTTTTACCAGTAATTAAAGCGTCACAAGTTTGCTTCTGATAACAACTCAGAGTTATGTTACTTCCTTCACTATAACCCTATGAGGTAGGTAACAGAACTATTTTGTGTGAATGTTTTTCTTTTTGTCATTTAGTTATGTTTGACTCTTCATAACCTGGTTTGTGCTTGTTTGTTTGTCTGTTTTTGATAAAGTACTGGAGTAATTTTCTTCTTTAGCTCATTTTAGAGATAATAAAACTGAGGCAAATAAGGTTAACTGAATTACCCTGTGTCACACAGCTAATAATTCTCTGAGACCAGATTTTTACATGATTCCTCCTGGTTCCAGGGATAGCATTCTATTCATTGTGCCATTTAGCTGCCCTTGTAGATGTGTGTATGTGTGTGTTTACATAGACGCATAAGTGTGTGTATACACACAACACATATACTATGTGCATGTTTACATATGTGTATATATCTATATGTTTAAGTGTATATGTGTGTATAGTGTAGGGAAGGAGAGAGTGAAGTTAAGGTATTTTCTCATAATCAAGTGGATTTTAGGTGTCCAAGGTGATATTCCAAGCCAGGTGTCTTGGTTCAGCACTCTATATACTCCTTACTATGACTTTTCATTTAGAATAATTTCTAGAAGATAACTTAGAGGTCATCTAATCCAACTCAATATTTTAGAGATAAGGAAAGAGGTCCCCAGAGGTTAAATGACAGATGATTTGTTCAACGTCACCCAAGGAGTAGCCAGTAGAATCTCAATTTTATGCAGATCCTCTGATTCTTGGTCTAGCATTCTTTCCACTATATTATGTTTCAGAGGAGGAACTCAGAAATGTCAGGGCTAAGAAATGTCAATTGAGTTGCTTAGAATGACATCGTCTGTTCTGTTATTTGAACCTAGATATTTTGACACCAAGTCCTGTGCTTCTTCCACTGCACTATGCTGCTTTTCAAGCTACTTTGGAAGATGTTTAGTATTGTGTGGGGTACAGGGACCCCAAAAATCCCCTATCCAAGAAAAATCAAAAGTCAGAGGCATCTTGAGGAAGGAACAGGAAATTTTATTCTCTTCCCCCACAGGAAGAAGGCAGTCCTCTCCATGGCAGGGGATCAAGGAGAGGAGGCATGTTACAAAAGGCAGAATAAAAATTTATACCCTAACGTAGTCAAGCCCTCTCCCCCTGGCTGTCCCTTCTCCCTTTGGCTAGGAGGCAGGCTCTCAGTCTTGGCACGAAATCTAACCCAATGACAGATAACAAAGAAGCTTACCACTATCTCCTATTGGTAGGAAGGTGGGACAGGAAGCCAAAGTATCATCCCTGGCCTTATTTGGTAAACTCCCTTGCTTTGGCATCACACTATGGATACAAGTAAAACTATGGTGTAGAGGTACAGAAACACATGCAAAGACCCCCAAAATAAAGACAATTATAAGTAGCAATAGAATCAATATGCTCACAACAATCAACGTTCTCACACCAGAAGGGAGTGGTTCAGGGCTCATGTAATCCCCCAGTGGGAAAGTGGAGGCTGCAGTGGAGGTTCAGTTTCAGGTTCTCAGACTTTGCTGATTCAATTGTCCATGTCACGGGAGGTTAAACAGGTCCTTTTTCTCTGGTATGGTGAGTCCAGCTTCTCTCCTGGGTCAAGATGGCTACATCAGAGGTTAGAAGCACCTGAAAAAGGACCTCCCCCTAATGAGACTAAGCTTCTCCTCCTTCCAAGCTCTGATCAGGACCCGATCTCCTAGCTGGACTAAGAGTGGACTAGAATCCCAAGGGTGGAGTCTGAGCAATTAGTCCTTTAGTCTGTAAAGCATGGAGACGTTTTACCAAAGAGGCTACATAATTTCTAAGGAATTTTATCCCTTTTTATCAAATGGAGGTCCCAATCTCCTTTATCTCTCTCTGGGTAAGGGTGTTCCTATGTCCCTCCAGGGTTAGTGCTAATCCTGACAAAGACTACCTAGTCCATGGTAGCTGGGTTGTGATTGTCAGTTTAGTGAGCTGTCTCTTTCTTTCCTGATTCATCCTTTCCACCTTGCCAGAAGAGGAAGGGTAGTAAGGAGTATGGAACTCCTAGGTAATTTTTAAGATCTGCGACTGAGATTTAAGGACATTGGCAGTGAAATGGGTCCTGTGGTCTGAGTCTTCCCCTCTCTGCCATCCCATATCTAGGAATGATTTGCCCAAGCAAGATTCGGCTAACTGCCCGTGCAGCTGCCCCCAGCATGAGAATGCCTCCACCCAAGAGGTTAGGTCATGGACTGTGACCAGCAAGTATTTTAGGCAGCCTACTGGAGGCAGTTCCATACTCTGGAGTGGCCTAATTCCTGGGGCCTTCCCTCAGGAGGAGCTTGGTGCTGGGTGGACTTATTTGTCCTTCAACAAACAAGCCAGCCATCCACCAACTGCCGTGCTAAGATATATAGACCTGGAGACATGCACTGGACATCCCAGTGACTATCCTAGTGTAAATGTTGCAGCACCTGCATCATATGGCTTTGGTCAAGACACCTCTTGATCATCAGGGAAGAACCAGTGTCTGCGTTTATCCTCTTGTGCCCCAAGAATTTGGGCTTTCTGTTTCTCTTCCTAAGAAAAGAAAAGGGAGGGGAGACAAGGAGGAAATGAAGGGATCAGTTTTCCTGCCCTGATCCTCCCTTTCTGGCCTCTCAGCCTCCTCATCTGCAAAGGTGGTTTCCTCTGGCCTCAAAGGATTGCCCTGGCTGCTTATTAAGGTAGTATGGGCCAATTCCTTTTGTCTGCTACTAATCAAGAACTTTACCTAAATCCCAAATTTGTACTTTAGAAAAAGAAAAACAAAACCTACTACTAGAGATGAATTTTATTGACTTTAAAGGCCAGTTTGCAGACTGGGTGGTTTCTAACTCTACTGCCCTCAGTAAAACTTCTTTAGATGCCCTTATTCTAACTACTGCCCCTCCCTGGGGTCGATGACCTTTGCCTAGACAGATTGTTTCCAGGGGTAACTAACCCCTTTTTTTCCATACACATGGATAATTTTAGGTCTTAGCATTAACGCAGTTTCATCAAATCACTCTAATTATAATTAACTTATCTAAGGAGCAGGGTACTTTCTACTCATAGTCCCCTTCTCCCTGCTTTCTTTTTGCAGGGCTGTTGCTGTGTTAAATTGTCCTTCATGATTTGTTGATTAACCATTTCTCTCCCATCAAGCAATACTCAAAGGTCTTGCTGAGTTTCAATATCCTAAAACTTAGTAAAATCTTTCTTTTCATCTTCTATGACCTTAGGGAATTGACACATACATCTTCATGAGTCTATGGACAGGGCAGCCCCCTTAGCCTTCTAGTCTGCTAATCTATTCCCCACTGCCTCATGCCAAAGGTCTGGTAAAATATTTCTTCCTAAGAGTATTTTCTTTTCTTAAAAAAAAAAAGTTTGAACTTTATCTTGATGTTAGAAGGAGCAATTACTAAACTTTTATGAAGGAAAATTAATTGGAAAATTTAAATGATATCTTTCTTTTTTCCCTTTAAGCAACAAATAAATAAATAAATAAGCCTTTAAAATTGGACAGAATTCCTAGATCACAAAGTTACCAATCTTAGAGATATGGCAACAGCATAACAATAAATTTCAAATGACATCAAATGACTTATAAATTAATTGATCTTGCCACTCTTGGAATCCAAAAAATACTTCAAAGTTAGAGAAAATAATAATGTATCTAACACATGCCAGTTATTATATTAAATATTAAACATTTTACAGTAATTATACCATTCTAATCCCATAATAACTCTTATTTTTCTTTTAAAAATTAAAAAAACAAACAGGTTAAACAGATATAAAATGCATTTCTGCAACTGAAACAGAGAAATGCAGAGTTTACCTGGAGCAGAGGCTGGCTTCCCCATGATTTTCTACAAGGTGCCCAGAGGTACAGGCAGTTAAATGGGGCTGCTGCCAGTCTGCGAGCACTATTCCCACGATTCTCCTGCATTCTCCTCTCCCATCTGATCTGGGATGAGAAGGGTTAACAAAATTTCAGGTTGTTTAAACACAGATCCCCCTGCTGCTGAGGTACTCTCTTAACTGGCTTAGTGTTTTAATGTTACAATTTCTCTAGCAATCCCAATAATCAATTTCCAACTTCTTAAGAATTCTCAGAATCTGCTAAGATGTTTAGCTACATCAAACCTTCATCATAATTTCAGGCTAGCCAGACCAGAGACTACAAGGTGTCTTACAGATATGTTTGAACAATTTTAGGTTTTAGCATTAAAACAGTATCTTCTTAAGTTTCATAGTGTGAGGATTAGAAAATATGTGCAAGATTGTAAGCGGTTGTGTCACGGCACAGGGAAGTGTTTGAGGCCTGGGAATTAGTTGGGTCACGTAGAGGTCAGAGCATACTGCACTGTCCCTGGCCAGGGGATACTGCATTGCTCAAGACTCTCTTGCATGGGGTTACCTGATATTCCTGATTGGTATCTCCACACCCTGGGGGCTTCATACCCTTGTAATTGCACTCCCCCTCTAACAATTCTGTTCAGGTAGGCTCTGTCATGTGTGGTAGGTGGATCTGGGGTATATATATGATCTAAGCCTTGGAGGTATCTTTGAAGCCTGCCTTAAGATCTGGCTGTAAGGCTTCCCCATAGAGAGACCTTAATAAACCTTTTCTGTTTGGACTTCAGAGCCATGACTCTTCTGTTCTAAAAGGTACGCTAGTGTCAATTAAGTTGGGTAGTAACCAGTTGCCCTTGTAGGTAAATTAGGGTACTCTGAAAGAGAATCCTGACACATTGGAAAACAATCTCAACTGAAACCCCATTTTTAGACAAAGACAAACTTGGAGGCTTAAGAGTTCCCAAATTACAATATTTCAAAATATTACAACACACAGTCAGAGTGTCCCATTCCTCCTCTGACAATACAGTTCTTAATTTAATACAACTCTTTACCAGTAACACAATTATTATGTTCTTAAATTTATACTTTGAATTTAGAAAAAAAAACAATTAATTACCAATCTGGTGACCTTAATTTATTCATTTCCAAATTGCTTACAATTATATTAATCTCATAAAATCCCTAGACCATCCTCTTACTGAAGAGTAAACTACGGTAACTAAATCTTCGTAGGCCATAACATGAATCATTTTCTTACAAATTAACAATATATACCTTTTTAATCATATAACCATACATTTCTGAATTCTAATACCCTTGGCCCTCAAAAAGGAAATGTTATCCACAAATACATACATACATACATACATACATATATGTATATATGTGTGTATATATATATATATATATATATATATATATGTTCAGTTCCCCATTCCTTAAAATTAAGATATCCTTAAATAATATAAATTCCCAAAACATTTTATATTTCACATATATCCCAATTAACATACATAACTATAAAATTGTTTTTAACAACAGAGCTCATAATTTTACCAAATTACATAGTTTAGAAATGTACAATGTCCCAGATATTATGTCCATCCCATTCACAATTTTAGGTGAATCCATTTCCAAACCACTTTACACAAGAAATAAATTGTAACTCTAAAGCGATGAGGTACAGGCTCTGGGAACCAAACTCTGATTGAATCTTCCCATTTGAAGAGGCACTTGCCTGAGGACATAAGCCTTTCCTTGTGGTTCTGCCCAAACCTCTGTTACTCCCTACCCCTCCACTGTTTTTTCTCTGGGTAGAAGAATGTAGGGTAGGAGTAGGGAAAGAAGCAGGTCCCATGGATATTATTTTCTCCCAAGTTAGCCTCCAAAAGCTTCTTCAGTTTTTTTTTCCTTACTATTTCCACACACACAGACACACAGAGACAGACCAGACATAGAACATTACAGAATGCACCCAGAAGGTAATTCTAATTCACACCAGTCAAAAATTCAGAATCTTTTCCAAATTTTTCTTCCTTTCATCTTTTCCCTTATACTTATATTTAATTTGGTTAGGGATCATTGTTGACTGCCCTGGGTCAGAAGACACCACTAATTATGGAGGAAACGCCTCCCTCATTCAGTCACCCATGAAGCCTACCAGATGGTGTCCTTATCTCAGAGTCAACCCAACCCATACTTTTAGATGAGAGCCATTGCTGGTCCCTCCAGGTTAAAGAAAAATCTAACAAATTAAGACTCAAGGACACACAAGGTATCTTACCTATGAGCTATGCGCGTATAGTTTGCATAACTATCCTTCTTTCCACCACCCGGCTGGAGTTTCCTGGTTCCTCTCTGTATGTTCCTCTTACTCCCAAAAGTTCCTCTCTCTGGGATTTTACCCACATGAAGCCAGAACTCCCCATTTAAGTCCAGACACTACTGGAGAAGTGTCCAGAGGGCTCCTGCCTTGAGACTGAAGTGGGGAGCAGTTACTCACAAGTGGGGGATCCCAGACAAGCCCCCAAATCTGTGGAGGGTATGGGTACCCCAAAAATCCCCTACCCAAGAAAAATCAAAAGTCAGAGGCATCTTGAGGAAGGAACAGGAAGTTTTGTTTTCTTCCCCCAAAGGAAAAGGGCAGTCCTCTTCATGGCAGGGGATCAAGGAGAGGAGGCATGTTACAAAAGGCAGAATAAAAATTTATACTCTAATGTAGTCAAGCCCCCTTGCCCTGGCTGTCCCTTCCCCCATTGGCTAGGAGGCAGGCTCTCAGTCTTGGTATGAAATCTAACCCAATGGCAGATAACAAAGAAGCCTGCTACTCTCTCCTATTGGCAGGGAGGTAGGACAGGAAGCCACAGTATCATCCATGGCCTTATTTGGTAAATGCCAAAGCAAGGGAGGAGGTTAAAAATTCCTGAAAAGAGCCTAAAGCTTTTAAGGGTATGGCACACAAGGGTGGAGGTCTAAAACTCCTGAAAGGGGCCTAATGCTGATGACAGCAAGGGAATGTGGGAAGGGTTCTAGTTTGTGTAAACCCAGGACTCAGGTCTGTCCAGTCTTACAAAAGTCTATCTCTGGTTTCCAGATAGTTTCTCTCCCTTCTCATGCTGAGGAGTCTTCACTAAGGGTGCAGAGAGTGTACCCCACTCAGTATTAACTATTATTTTGTTTTGAAATTTGTTTTGATTGTTCATTTTCATCTGAGTTCCTAACTCTGACACTAAGACCAAAGAGATGTTGTTTTGTTTTATTTTTTTTTTAAATGATAAGAACAAGAAACAGAGAGATAGATGAGTATCACATTTCCTGCAATGGAAAGCAATAAAAAAGGGAGAAAGTAACTATTTAGGATATACTTCAAGAAGAGTAAAGTTACTGGAACTTTAGTGCAATACCATCCATGGGATCATATTTGTAACAACCTCTATCATCAATAGTAGTTTGCCCCTTCTTAAAAAAATTGGAAGCACCAATTATTGAAGGAAAACTAATAATCCCTTCAGGACATTTTTTTGGTTAAAAATTACATTTTCTGTAATATTGAAGTATCTTAACACTTAAAGAAATGACTGTCTCTTCAGTTTCATAAACCTTTATTTGGTAACAGCTATCTATGCCATAGAGTAAGAGTACAATTGCCACATAAATTATATAACTTCTGTACACAGTTAATTTTATGCTTTGAAGGGTGAGAAATTTTACTGGGATAGGTTTTCCTTTCACTGAAGAAAATCATAACCATCTCAGATCTTCTTACCTTGTTCAGTTCTTGCACATGCTTTCACATAAATTCTCCATGGAGAAATTACCCATGATGGTCTTATAATTTTGATCTGAGTATAATTAATATTCAAATATGAACCTACCTACATATTTAAAGCCTGGTCCTAATGAAGTAATATCAATTGTTGGACTCTCCTAGTGAGCCAATTAGCTTCACTCTATTTCACAGCCATGGTCAATATACAAACCTTAACTAGTCATGTGACAAATAACTATTCTCAGTTGAAATGAGAATTGGACAATAAAGTATTTAAATAAAGTACTTAAAATGTAACCTCTATCTAAAGTGCATTGGAATGGGACTCTATTCTTATGGGTGGAGATGAAAACTTGAAGGGGCAGGACAGAGTTGGTGAAAGAAAAGAGAGTTCCACCCTTCCTAGTATCCTTTCCTGACTCTTTAGAGTCAGTTCCCTTTTGGGACTCTTGGTGGTCCAATCTTCTTCAGGATTTTTTAAACCACCAGTCATGTTGTGCTTCTGGTTTCCAGCTTTGAGAGGGAAGATGGAAAATTTCAACCCCACTTTAGATTGTTGAAGGAAAAGACTCTGGGAAGAAATGAGAGGAACAGTTTCTATCATGCCTCTCCTTGTAGCTTGCTGCTCTAGAGATTTGGGGAAGTTTCCCCTTGGGTGTGATCTAGGATACTCTCTTTTAGTTCAACAGAGTTATCTCACTCTCAGTAAGAGAACTCCTCTGTTTTGTCTAGCATATATTCTCCCATGTATATTTTCTCTGATTTCTGCTTTACTACAAGTTAAATAAATGGGTTTCTTTGCCATTTATTATGTGTGTTCATTGTAGAATTGGTATTAGGTGAGAAAGGCAGTCAAACCTTTTGAGATCTCTTTCCCAAAAATGACTAAGCAATCAAAAGTGAGATGGAACTCAATCATATTCCCTGACAATATTTAAAGGAGCAAATAGATGTACTTTTAGCTTTGTGCTTCCTCTCCCTGAAGAGAGTAGAATGGCCTTTGACCCCAATTTTCTTCCCCTCCTGCAGGAATGAAATTCTCCTTTGGAGAGAGGTAGAAGGAGAAGAGGTTAGAGATGCCTGCCATGCCTCCCTTTGTTCCACACAACAGCAGGCCTTGCCATAGGACAGGCCTACATGGACTTCTTTCTACATGTGGGGGGTCACTATCTTTCTTTAAATAAGTTAAAGAAAATGGTTAGTTATTGATGGGTATAAAGTCAATCACAGGCAGCTCTCTTTCCAACTGCTGCTGTGAATAACTTTAAGGATCTAATCACATAGTATAGTGAACTCTCTATATATTCACCTAGAAACTAAAGCAAAACATTTGAGAAACTAAAGCACAATATTCACAACTATATTACATGACAACTCATTACCAAGGTGACCACATAGTCTTCAACAAAACATATAATTCAGTAAATCACAATCTCCTCAATCAATACACAGTATTCAAATAAAGCCCCCTTTCATCTTGACTTGAGGCTGGCTTCCAATCATCTTTACACCAATTATCCTTAATGGGTAGCAGAAAATGCAAACACCATCCAGCCATAGGTCACAGTAAGTCACAATCTTATCAGTCAGTACTGAGTACCCAAGTAAAGTTTTCTTTCGTCTTGATTCAAGGCTAGCTTCCAAACCCTTTGGGTCCTCTTCCATGGGGTGATTGCTCCCAGCTCTTGCCTGCTTCACATGTAGGCAGCTCTCTGCTCCTTTTCTATATCTCAGCTCACAGGTACTGCTCCACTCCAAGTCCTTCACAGTTTCTTTTTCTAGGAAGACAAACCTTAACAGAGCTACAACAATTTTGACACACACATTACTGACATTGTCATCTCAATTCACTTTCTGTCTGACAAAGTAACAAAAATAACAGACAGGTCTTCTGCCTCAGAAATCAAACACAATTGAATAGTAAAGTCTTTCAGGACTTCTGTAACAAGAGTAAAGTCTTCTTTCAGGACTTCTGTCTAAGAACAACAGACAGGGTGCTTCTGTCTGACACAATGACAGACAAGACTTTTGTCTGACAAAAAAAAAACACACACACAGTTCGACAGGGTACCTACATCATAAATATTCTCTCTCTTAGCTCTGCCTGCTCCCAGATCTGCATGAGCTTTTCTCTGTTCTGCTCCTTCATGTTCTACTCTTCCTGTTCTGCTCTTTCAGTAAGCTTCTCCCATCATGGTCTCCATGTGATTACTTTAGGCCTCTTAAGGGCAGGGAAGGTCTTCAAACCCCCTTAGGCCTATTAAGGACAACACAATGTATACTGCTCCCAACAAAACCTCTTGATACAATCAAAAGTGAGGCTCAAAGTCACCTAAATAGCTAAAATGTGCAGCAAAGTACTACTTTGCTTATCACAATGGGTCAGTACTATTATTGTCTTGAACATAAGAGGGTCACATTGAAGCTACCTGATTTTTCTGTGGCTTGTCATTATGGTAAAATTGAATACTTATATTCTTCAGCTTGTATTTGGATCCCACAAATGTGAGTATCTGAGTTCCTAGTTCCCATACAGGTCATCTAGCTAACAAATGGCATTGTATACAGTATTGTTTTGTTTCTTCCTTTGAAATCCAGAAGACACAGAAGATTAGAAAGGGGCTCATTACCAAATATAAGGAAGAAAATTAGAGAAAAGTTATTTTTAAAGTTGGCAAATAATTGCCACCATTTCCCACCTTTTCTAATCAGTATCACTAAATTACAGAGTCTGAAAATACTCCAGATTCAACATATCTTGGTTTGATCAAGGTAAACATACATGAAGTATGTTGGGATGATGATCCCTCTTCTCTCAAACCCATTTGTCATCCCTAGGGGAGGGGATTTATAGAAATAATTAAAAGAAAGGTAAATAATTTTCTCCATGTTATTGTTGTTGCTGTTTACTATGATTGGTCCTCTAGCTGTAGGAACCACATAGGTGAGATCTTTTCTCTTCAAGAGGAATAGTGCTTAAAAAAATTCTATTTAACCAAAAATAAAAAGGACTAGAGTTGTCCACCCCACCCCTCAACGCCCAAGGTTTCTGAAATTTCTTCAAAATAGGGATTATGTGTAAGAAGTAATCAAATTACAATTGTCTCTCCAGATTAAGAAGCCAAGAATCTAAACAAATCAATGATCTGATGAATTAGCATAAGAGTAGGCTAAATCTGAATCCCTTAGCTCTTAGTAAGTACCTCCTCCCTCAATAGCCTCCACACTCTAGCATAATGTGATCCATGAGTTTATGCCCTGTAATCTACTCAACAATTTCATTTCTGCTTCTAGTGTCTCTACTCTTCTCCCTCACCTCCTTCAACTCTTAAGAGGCAATAAACATTAGGACTCAATGCTCATCTCACCTCCAATGCTCACACACACACACACACACACACACACACACACACACTCACACACACACACACACACACACACACACACACTGTGCAGAGGAGATAGAAGGGAAAGAAAGCAGTGATCTTGTTCCGTTTGAAGTAGTTAGAGCTGTGCTCAACCAGAAAAATAAAGAACAGAAGGAACTAAGGTGCCAGGATGGGGTGATGGTAGAGTTTCCACTAGGCCTGGAGGAAAGGAGACTAGAATAACTAAGAGATGTGTTTTATCTTCTTTATCAATGGGGAATAAAACAGAGTGTGTGTAATAAGAGAATATAAGGTGGGGGAAAAACACTGAACTTACCAAATATCTCAGGAAGTAGAAAATTCAGTTAAAAACCTTGAACACAAGCAGAAAAACCAATAGGGATGATGTAATTAATAGATGTGAACATGGCCCCCAGGATATCAAAACAAGCCCAAATATCTCTGAGTAAATACAGTAAGTCAAAATAACTTGAATTAATACACAATGAGACAGAGGGATCTGTCAATTTCTAAGAAATCAGGGAACAAAAATAGAATGTTCCTGAATGTCTCATAGAAAAGTAATAATAGTCAACCCTGAATTTATGGCCTGATGAGGAAAAAAAATATTGGAATTGAAAATTTTGAATCCATAATGGGAAGTTTCACTAAAGAAATAAGAGCCTACTGGGATTGGGATTGCAAATGCAGCTCTGAAGGACAAAATTGAAGGACAATATGGAAGACAGGAAGTAAAGATATTCAAATAGAATATGACTTTCATTCAAGTAAATATATTCATCTAAAAATAATAACAATAAAAATAATTAAAAAGACAGAATTATAGATCTCCCATAAAAATGAGTTAAAATAAAAAACAACTGAACATCATAATGAAAAAAATAACGCAAGAGAATTTCCAAGAACTTTATAACATGAAAAACAAAGTGCCATTCTAAAGAATCCACAGAATGCTCCAAGAAAAAAACAAAAAAACTATACTTTAAATACTAAGACACAATAATTAAACTGAATAATTCCTATGACAAACAACAAATTCTGCAAATTACAAGAGAAATATTTTCAAATATAAAGAAAAGTAAATTTTAAAAATACCTTTTGTAACAGACAAGTAATAGCAAGAGGGAATAGACACTGTGTTTTAAAGAAAAAGAGTTCAAGATGCAATCCAAGATGACTTACCTACAAACCTGAGTCTAATATTCAGTGTTTAAGATAGCCATTCAGGGAAAAAAAAAAAAGAGGCATTTGAAACATTCTTACAAAAAAAAAAAAGTAAGAAGACTATTTGCTTTGTAATCACCAAAGGAAACAGAAACAGAGGGAAAGTAAATCAATATAGCATCTAAGGAAGGAATAAATAATGAAATAAGCTAGTCCCAGAAAAGGGAAAAAGGCATTTGCATTTTAAAAGCAATAATAACAATAGCAGCAACATCAGGACAGGGACCATAAGCAGATTTTTTTTTTTCACAGAGTAATAAGGGTGAAAGTGGAACTTAAATAGTAGAACTAATGGTACAGGGATAGTTCTATAATATAGATTGTATCTCACAACACCCAAACTCCAGTTGGGTCTATGTTTGTATGTGTGAGTAAATTGCATAATAAGATGGCACATATAAAGAGAGAAGGGAGGAAGAAGATACAGGGGTTTGTATGATGTGCTCTAACAAAATTAATGGTAAAGAATGGAAAATAACTTCTGCAGTCTCAGGAAGAAGACTGCTTAACAGAAAATGGGTTAGATTAGGAAGGAATTGAAACAAAGGGAAAGAAAAGGGAAAATCTTTATTCACCAATGGGAAAGGATCCCACTAAAGAATACCACCATAGGGTGGGAAGACATATTTTATATTGGGGGCTTTAAAATGGTTAAATCCTGGGGATTTGATGCTTAGATAGTACTTGTGAGAGAATGTTTTACCTCCATAGACTGATTCAGGAGAAGGGGATTCAGAGTTCCTACAGTAAAGGTGAAATCCAATAAGGTAGAAGAGTATGGATCCAGAGAAGGGACTTGATACCAAGTGGGGAAAAGTGGGAAAAAGAATCATGGGTAGGGTAGGTGTAGTAATACACTGAATAATCAGGGAAATAGGAAAATCTATACCGTGGGACAATTACAAATGATAAAATAGATGACATTATATGAAGGTATAATTTTTCCACAAAATCAAAAAGTAAAGCATCGAGGATAAAAAGGGAACTAGGTAAATGAGGAAAAAAATATCTATGTCAAATTGCTCTCCAAGACTATGGTTTCTAAGACATATAATAACCAATGTAAATGTATTATCAATTAATATAAAATTATTATATCTAACAAAAATCTATTCTCCAATAGATAAATGGCCAAAGAAGATAAACAAATATTTCTCAAAAGAATTACAAACTATTAATAACCCTATGAAGGAATGCATGAAATCACTAAAAAAAAATGAGAGAAATGAAAATCAAAAGAAACTCAAAGTTTTATCTCACTCCCAGTAAATTGACAAATACCATAAAAGGTAGGAATGGTTGATATTGGAAAATATGGGTGAAGTTACATACACTACTACATTATTTAGGGCATCTGTGAAGCAATAGCAATATTTTAGAAAGCAATTTAGAATTATGTAAATAAAATGAAAACAAATTCTATGCCCTTTGACCCAGAAACTCCAATACTAGGCTTCTACTCTAAGAAGATAATTGATAATTAGAAAGACTCCATCTACCCCAAAACGTTTATAATAGTATTTTATGTGGTAGCACAGCATTTTAAAATAGATTAGAAACTCAATGATTGGGGAAATTAATGGTTAAATAAATTATAGCACATGAAGATAATAGAATATTAATGTGCTGTAAGAGATACACAATATTGTGAATACAGAAAAGCATGGAAAGATTTAGAAAGTAAGATGAAAAGTGAAATAATCAGAGCCACACACACACACACACACACACACACACGCACACACACACAATGACTATATTACAAATCAACCAAAAGTGAATGTTGCGAAATTATAAAGAACAGGAATGGTCCCACTGCTTTGCAAAAGGTCGGTGGTTATAATACATTCTATATATTTTCAGAATTTTTCAATATTTTGGTTGGTTTTGTTAATTTTCTCTTTAAAAATATTGTTTGTTATTAGATGACTCTCATTGGTGAGGGGGAGGAGTAGTAAGAGAAGTTCTTGTGATGTAAAATATGAAAAATATGTAAAATATATTTTTTAAAATTTCATGTTTTGTAGATGAAAGGGCCTATCTCCAAATGCTCACATCTTTTGCCTGAACAATTACAACAGAATCCTACTTTTAATGACCACTTCAAATTTCTTCCATTTCTAATACAGCATCCAAAGTGATTATTCTAAAAATACTGATCTGAATTGGGAAAAGGACTTACATGTACAAAACATTTGTAGCAGCTCTTTTTTTGTGGTGGCAAAGAATTGGAAACTGAGGGGCTGCCCATCAATTGAGGAATAGCTGAAAAAATTGTGGCTTACAAATCTAATGGAATACAATTGTGCTATAAGAAATGATGATCAGGCAGACTTCAGAAAAAACTGGAAAGACTTAGATGAACTGATGCTGAGTGAAGTGAGCAGAACCAGGAGAACATTGTACACAGTAACAGTCACATTGTGCAATGACTAACTTTCAGACTTGTCTTTTCTTAGCAATGCTTAGCAAGGATTTAAGACAACTCCAAAAGACATATGATGGAAAACGCTGTTCACATCCGGGAAAAGAGCTATGGAATCTGAATGCAGATCGACGCATACTACTTGATCTCTTTTTTTTTCTTTTGTTTTTATTTATTTATTTGTTTATTTATTTATTTATTCATTTATTTGTTCGTTTTATTTTTTCTTGTGATTCCTTCCATTACTTCTAATACTTGTTTACAACATGACTAATGTGAACATATTTTAAATATGAATGCATATGTAGAACATGTATCAGATTGCATGCCTTCTTGGGAAGAGGGGAGGGGAAGGAGAAAGGGAAATTTGAAAACTCAAAATCATATAGAAGTGAAAGTGAAAACTAAAAATAAATTAATTAAAAATAAAAAAAATGAAAGTATGGATCTCCACTACTAAGTAATCTCTAAAGACTCCCTATTACCTCTAGAGACAAATGAAAATTGTTATTTAGTATTTAAGAGCCTTCATTACCTAACTCCAAGCTACTTTTCCAGCCTTTTCTATATTATTCCTAACCACACACTCTATGGTCCAGGGAAACTGATATTTTAACTGTTCCTCACATGTGAGACACTCCATCTCCTGATTTCATGTTTTTGTAGTTCAGAGCTAGATTGAAATGTGAATTTTTCTATGAAACCTTTCCTGATTTCCTCTCACCTGCTAGTGCCACCCCCCCCCCCAGAATTCATATGGTATTTATGTACAAATTTTCATATGCTTTTATAGAACTCCATGTACTCTGTAATAGAATATAAACTCCTTGATGGCAGGCAGTAAATTATTTTTTCTTTGTATCTTCAGTATTTAATGTGTGGTACATAGCAAATGCTCAATAAATCCTTTTTGATTGATTTCCTGAGAGCTTTCTTGTTCCATTGACTGCTCTCATTTATATGGTGTTTTGTGATTTACAAAGCTCTTTCCTTTTAGTCCCCATTCATAAATTAAATCCAAGTACCCATTGCATCATAACACCTAGAACCTCAGGAACAGTCAGTCAGGATCCATAATATGGGATACTGAAATCCTTATCGCCATACAGGTAAATCTGCAGAATGCTGTAATTATAAATGAAACTTTGTAGATACTTTTACAGAGAGAGGGAGACAGAGAGAGACAGAGAAAGACAGAGATAAAGACAGAGACAGAGACAGACAGACAGACAGACAGAGATAGAGAGAGAGAGAGAGAGAGAGTGAGAGAAAGAGAGAGAGAGAGAGGTCACAAAATTTCCTGTTTGGAAGGGATATCAGATATCATATTATTAAATTACTGTCTAAATAGGTAAAAATGCTATTTTTCCATTTGCCTGACAAGCTGATATCCAGGTTCTAATTTATGATCTTTAATGATGGAGAATTCCATTCCGTTTTGGGACAGCCCAAATTACTGGAAAGTTTTCCTTTAAATTGGGGCAAAACTGAAGATGGTGACATAGAAACAGGAGAACTCCATAAGCTCCCCCCAATACCACCTAAAATACCTATCAAATATGACTCTAAACAAATTTTACAGCTCCAGACTTCACAAAAATGATGGAGTAACAAAGCTCCCACTGAAGGCAGCCTGGTAGGTGGTCATCACAGTGTGCTGGAAGCAGAGGCCACCCCATGTGGTTTAAGCCCCAGGGCATCTAGGAGAAGCCCCAGTTGTAGCATTCACGAGAGCAGATCATCAGCAGCTGTGGTGATTTCCAGAATCACCAACCCACAAGAGCCAAGGACAAAGGGAAAAGGTCAGTGGAACTTGGCTAAATTTGGGGAAGAAGGTCTGGCCGAACTGCCTCCAGAGCTAGCAGCAGTCTGAAGCAGCGGCCCTGCAGCTGCAACCAAATGGCTGCTTCAGAAGCTCCAGGCCTGCAGATTGCAGGCAGGGCAAGCGACTTTCAGAGGCTAAGAGCTCTTGCCTAGAGCTGCCTGGTTCAGATTGTGGTCTTGGGTAGTGGTCCTGAGGTACATTTTCAGTTAGCAAGAGCTGGTTGGGGGCTGCAAAAAATGGCAGCCTCCTAATAGCTCCAGCAGCTATGAATACCCCAGTGATTTGGGACAGAGCTCTCCCCTCTGAAAGCAGAGTTTTACTACTGAGCCTAAAAGCCAAGTAATTGACTGGCAACACGATCAGGCAAAGGAAGCAAAGCAAGCCCAGCAAACCAAATTTAGAATCCTTTTTTGAGGACAAAAAGGATCAAAGCATGCAATGGGAGGAAGACAACACAGTCAGAACTCCCACACCAAAAGCTTCAAAGAAAAATATTGTATAGAGGCCAGAGAGGAATTTAAAAAGGATTTTGAAAATCAAATAAGAGAAGTGGAGGAAAAATTGGGCAGAGAAATGAGAATGATGCAAGAAAATCATGGTAAGAGAGTCAACAACCTTACTGAAGAAAATAACACCTTAAAAAAATAGACTAACTCAAATGACAAAAGAGGCCCAAAAAGCCAATGAGGGAAGAATGCCTTAAAAAGTTGAATTTTCCAGATGGAAAAAGAATCTCAAAAGCATTCTGAAGAGAATAATTCCTTCAGAATTAGAGTGGAGCAAATGAAAACAAATGACTTTATGAGAAATCAAGATACTATTAAACAGATCCAAACAAATGAAAAAATAGAAGGCAATGTGAAATATCTCCTTGAAAAAACCACTGACCTGGAATATAGATCCAGGAGAGACAATTTAAAAATTATTGGACTACCTGAAAGCCATGATCAAAAAAAGAACCTAGAAAT
>CM053587.1:128194538-128213635 GCA_028646515.1 Pseudochirops corinnae
AAAAAAGAACCTAGAAATCATTCTGCCAGAAATTCTCAAGGAAACTTGCCCAGATGTTTTAGAACCAGAGGGCAAAATAGAACTTGAAAGAATTCACCAATCACCTCTTGAAAAAGATCCCAAAAAGAAAACTCCTAGGAATGTTACAGCCAGGTTCAGGAGTTCCCAGATCAAGGAGAAAATATTACAAGCTGCCAAGAAGAAATAATTTGAATATTGTGGAAACACAATCAGGATAAGACAGGATCTAGCAACTTCTACATTAAGGGACCAAAGGGCCTGGAATATGATATTCCAAAGATCAAGGGAGCTAGGATTAAAACTAAGAATCACCTACCCAGCAAAACTGAGTATAAAGTTTTGAGGAAAAATTTGGTCATTCAATGAGGTGGAGGATTTTCAAGCATTCTTGAGGAAAAAACCAGAACTGAACAGAAAATTTGACTTTCCAATGCAAGAAGTATGATAAGGTAAACATAGAAAAGAAATCATAAGGAACTTATCAAAATTGAACTATTTACAGGACAACATGGAAAAATGAGAATTGTAACTTGTGAACTTTTCTCAGTATGAAGATAAGTGAAAGGAATATAAATGTATACATACACATATATCTGTATAGGAGGGTATATATGCATATGAATACATATGTGAGTGTGGGTATTTTGTGTATGTAGGCAGCGGGCACAGGATCAATTGAATAGGAAGGGATGATATTTTAAAAGGTGTAATCAAGAGGTGGGAGAGGAAAAGCATGAGAGGAGACAGGGAGAGACAGAATGGGGTTAATCATCTCATATAGAAAAGGCAAGGCATAACTGTTACAATGGAGGGGAAGAACAGGAAGGCAAAAAGGGAAAGGGTCAACCTTACTCTCATTGAATTTGGCTTTGGGAGGGAATGACATACACTCTAAATTGGGTATCTTGACCCACAGGAGAGTAGGGGGAAAGGGGATGAGAGGAGGGATAATGGGGGGGAGGGTTGTTAGAAGCATACACTTCTGTCAAGGGGCAGGGACAAAGTAGAGAATAGAACAAGTGGAGGGCAGGATAGAAACGAAGGACATATAGTCAATGTTACACAATATGTTCATTGTGGAGATGTTCTACATAACTACACATGTATGGCCCTTATTGAATTACCTGTCTTTCCAGTGGGGGTAGGTGACAAAGGAGGAATGAAAAGCATCTAGAATTTAAAGTTCTAAAATCAAATGATTATATATATTACATATATGTGTATATAATTACAATTATAATAATAATAATAATTTACATGCAACTGGGAAAGTAGATATACAGGCACTGGGATAGGGAGATCCATCTTCCCCTACCAGAAAGTCAGAGTGGTAATGGGGGAGGATATAGGAGAGAGCATATTCGGGGAGGAGGTATACAATGAGATCGCTCTTTTGTCGTGGTGGGTAGGGGAAAGACGGGGAGAAAATTTGTAACTCAAAATCTTGTGGAAATCAATGATGTAAACCAAAAACATAAACAAAAGTTAATCCAAAAATAAAAAATAAATAAATTGGGGCAAAACCTACCTTTCTGCAACTTTTCACCCATAGCTCTCATTCATTCTCCTAAGTACTTAGAAATCTAATTGATTATTTCTGAAATGCAATGGTTCACATATTTAAAACTATAATGTCCTATGTGTGTGTGTGTGTGTCCTTTCAAGACACTTTATCCTTATTTTCTTCAGCCATTGCTCTTATGGCATGGTCTTGAGACATCTTAGAATCTTGGTCACTCTCCCCTGAATGTGTTCCAGTTTCTTAATATCCTTAAAAAGGCACCATCCAGATCTCCATTCCTCCATTCTCCAAATATGGTCTGATCAGAGTAGAATATAATTCCCTTCTTGTGTACACCAGTAGAATGTAAGTTTCTTGAAGGTAGAAAATATATTTTTGCTTTTCTTTGTTTCCCCAATACTTTTTTTTCCCCCACAACCTGACACATCATGTCCTTAATAAATGCTAAGCACAGTGCCAGGCACATAATAAATACTTAATAAATGTTTATTGACTGGTTGATTGACAGACTAACTTGCTTGACTTATTCTCTGACTGACTGTGGCTCTTAATACCACTCAGGATCAAGTGGGCGGCAGCATACTATAGTGATTAGAGAGGTAGTTCTAGATTCAGGAAAACCAATTTTCAAGGTCTATCTCTAACCAAACTAACTGTGGGACACTAGGCAACTAACTTAATCTCTTAATATTCCCTGCCACTCTCTGAGACTCTAATTCATAGTCAGTACCACAATGAGATGCACTAGTAGGGAACTTTTCTTACTTGATATTTCCTCAGGGATTGGCAAACTGATGCTAACAGGCTAACTAGTGGTCTGTTTTTGAACAGTCTAGTAGCTAAAAATGTTTTTTTAATCATTTTCCCATATTTTTACATATAAAAAAACATTATTTCAAAATGTAAAAACCATTTTTAGCTTACACAAAACAGGCGACATATCAGATTTGATCCATATGCTATTTAGCTTGCCAAACCCCATCCTATATCAATGAAATTACAGGTTTCAGAAATAAATATTTAAACTTCTGAAGATCTCAGGAACTAAAGAATAGTAAGTTAAAAATTCTAGTGGTAAGGTTCTATCCTACTCTCCATCTAGACCTAACTCATTCCACTGCTTTGCTGTTGTAAATAAAAGAAAATAAAGGAAACCATAGACCTGAATACTCTGTGAGGAACTCTGACTCAGGAAAATACCATCTGAAAATTTTAGGCATGGGTATGCTGAAGTCAGATCTAAGACTGAGCGTTAAATATTTAGTGAGAGCATTTATATCTCAGAAATTGGCAAGCTATAAATTGGGGTTTGATTTATTATTTTGTTGATCGTCTGGACTTAAGAAAGAGAAGGAAGAAATGTTAATAAATGTTGATTAAACTCAGAAGTATGTCATTTGCAGATTTGGGGGGAAAATCTAGTTATTAAACACAAAAATTTTACTGAATGTGTATATTTGCTCATATTCATCTTGATCTACCTTACTTTCAAATTGCCTTCTCATAAAAATTGCTTAACTATATGTAGGTGGTTTGCGTATGGATTCCTTTGTCTAAATCATATATAATGTAAACCTTCTAGAATCAGGATGAGAGGCATCCACATTTCCTTTCTGACTTGCTCTCTCTGCAAAACAATCTAATAATTTTATTTTTAAAACCATTTCAGATTTGATAGTTTGTTCTCATGACCAACAATATGGGCTCAGAAGTGGGATTCCCCGATTGTCACCCTGAGTTAAACTCAAAGGCTCTCTGAAACCATGGAAGATGAGCGAATCTCTGTGATTTTAGCATTAAGCAAGGACAGGACTGACCAACATGAAATCACGTCAAACAAAGCAAGAAACTCATGAGTCTCTTCTAGTTCAGGTTGGACACAGTCCAAGTCCTGACTCCAGGTAGCCAGAAAATTAAGGGGCTTAGGCTTAGCCCAGGGAAAGGCTCTGGTAGGGTTAGAAATAGCCCTGGCCACCCTAATTGGAAAACAAGTAACGTCCTCATCTTTATCATTCAAAGACTTGGTAAGCAGCTGCTAACAATTACAAATTTGGCTAAAATTAAGCCGGAGGTCCTTTGGTTGAGCTTTTTCTTTGTCTCTTTCTTTTTCTTTCCCTCATCATTCTCCTCAGCTTGGCTTTCATAGCTGGTCTAGGAAAGTCTGGTAGTCACCAAGATATCCTGCTGAACATAAGCATTAGTTTTACACTCATTCATTGAGGATGATCTTGGTTAGTGAGGGAAACTTGTATTTGACAAGCAGAGAGGTGGGTTTTGATTGGGCATTCTACACCTGAAGTTCTCTAATGCATAAGGTCTTGTTTACCTTGGAAAGCTTTGAAGAACACCTAGTTACCCATAAGGACTACTGTAAGAAAGCACAGAAAGGGAGCTTAGAAGGGTGGAGAAGATCAGTGAAGTCTCAGACCTCAAACAACTCTCCCAGATATCTGTAATATTAAGCAGCAACTTAACTTCCATTGTTAAATGGATTAGATTTGATTACAATTTCAGTGGGAGGTATTCTCTCTCTCTCTCTGTGTCTTCATAAACCATGACCAGGTAGAAGGTTGGAGACAAAAAAGACAGACAAGAAAAGGAAGGAAATCCCTTTTCTTGGTTTCTATACATTTCTCATATTAACTAATTAGAGACTAAAATTGTAACCAAAATATACTTTACTATAAATTTACAAATTATAGTTTAAAAATTTCTGTAGCTACTAAATACCTTAGATTTTTAGAGCTTTGCAGTTAAAATTGAGATTAAGTATAAATAGTACAGACTTTGTCCCCTTTCCTGAATGCTGATACATATGTTATTGTAATAGAAGGTGATTTCACCTGCTAGAGAATAAAGAGAACTGAATCTACTCTGACATGATTCACCAGAATTTAATTCTTTAGGTAAAGTGTTAGCTAAGGGACTTAACAAATTGGAATAGACTATGCAACCTGAAAAGTAAAATTTTAGCAGTTAATTGATATTGTAAAAGGAAAACTACACAGGAGAGATTTAGTGGAATGTTAGACTAGAATATGACTGGAAAAAAAATGATGGAATTGCCTTTTGAAAAATAGCAAAGGTAAAATGAAGTGTAAAACCAGAGTATAAAAAGAAGGATCCATTTTGAAAATGGTAGGCTTTAATAAAAGTTAGAAGGTTAAAAAGGTTAAAAAAGGTTAAAAAAAAACAACCAACTTTAAGACAAGGTTTAAGTAAGTAGAAATAAAAAGAGAATGGGAGGGATCTTAAAGTAAGGAATATCTTTGTACTAATAGTGTGAATGGAACATAATAGAAGGTACAGGGTTTGGAGTTTTGGAAAGAGGTTTGAAGAAGATTCTTTATCTCATTGATATAAGAAGGATATAGGAAACTTTTCAGAGAAGTGACTATTGAAAATTTCAGATAATATCCTATCAACATATACCATATACCAAATGGAAAATACAGAAATTTATTTGCTACGTGAAAGTATTTAACTGCAGCATATTAAAATTCTATCCTGGATCATTAAAGGGCTCCAAAAACAGGGACATGTGAACAAAAGACACCCACCATGAATCTTTTCAAGTGATATAACTGAAAGCAGTAGACAATCATTTGAGATTCTGTCGGCTAATAACCTTGGAAAATGAATATTTTTAGTCGTACATTTGTAGTCGAAAATCCAATTTTTATTTAGTTGAAGTTTGTACTGAAATTAAATTAAAATGTGGCATTGTTTAAAGTGAGATGTGTACTTCTATTAGGATAATTGTGGTCAATCATAACAATGCAAAATAACTTAATATTTGACATTAAGGTAATAGTCTTTGAAAATGCATGAATTAGGAAACCTGAGTTCAAATCCAGTCTCAGAAACTTGCTAGGTGTGTGAAGCAAAAGAAGTCCCTTCACCTCTGTTTGCCTCAGCTTCCTCATCTGTAAAATGGGGTAATAATAAGCACTTATCTCCTAGAGTTGTTGAGAAGATCCAATGAGATAATTGTAAAGTTCTTAGCACAGTGCCTGGCACATGGTAAGCACTACATAAATATTAACTATTATTATTTTTTATTGAATGTGATGACTTTATACTGATTTTTGAATGTAATATGTGTACAATGCCAAATTGATAGATGGTGATTTCTTAATGTTTAAGATGATTCACAAATACATTTAACTGAATGAATGTCATTTGACTGTCAAATATTTTGTTGTGTTTTGAAAACTCATAATATTATTTATACTATTGTTAGGGTTCTAATTTTTCTTGTATTATGAATTTTGGGAAAACACTTCATGTGAAGTGTTTATTTTTATCTGGATACTGTTAGACTATGTCATTTCTGGTTAAACATACATTTGGAGAGGGTTGTCAATAACAAAGAGACATGATACCATTTCATACATCATATTCATTATTGGATTACTTTAGCTTTTTTGGTTTCATGGTATTTATGTTTGCATATAGAGGAAGTATATCCAAATTCCTTTTATTTATTGTTTAGGCATCAGGATCTTTCCTTCTGTAATTTTTCTTTTGATTAACTGAACTTCTATTTTCTTGATTAATTTTCCTCACCTGATCAAACTTTAACTCATGGAATAATAATGTTAACTGTGAAATTCCTCAAGCAGACGCCAAAGGGAAGTTTGAGCTTATTAAAGTGATTTGGTTATTTGTCAGTTACTCTAACTGTGTAAAACAGGAATTCCCAAACACTGAGTTTTCTTGCTTACATTGGTAATATGTAACTCTCTCCTCTCAACCAATCCATTAGAAATTCTCTAAATGAAGTTTAATCTCTAGTCAAATATAGTTTACCTATAGTCTATTTAACAAAGTTTGTCTCCTTAAGGAATATATGAATTTACTAAGTTTAACTTTTATAACATCGAAGGAACATGGGATTATGATTTACTGTGATACTTGTGTCCACAGTGCACTTGTTTCCTAATGCAAGTTCAAGTCCCCTGACTTACAATCCCTGAGACTTATTCAAATTTAACTATGAGACATTGGGAAGAATTTGTCACCAATCTTGCCCTCGTGTCTCCTTAAAGGAATTCTATCAAGCTCTAGATGAGATAGGTAGTGAGGAAGATGGCATTGAGTCAGGTTCTTTTAATGAAGTCCCTTTGAAATCATGACATAGCTTTCTGCTTCTGTAATTTTTCTTCCAGTATGATGAAAATGTTGGGTTTTATTAATGTTGGGTTCCCTCAGGTCCTGGATTCACCCAAAACATTTTTGTTTGGTGTCTCCATAGCTAGGTCTTACTTTGGCTTCATGCAAGCTTGTATTTTGGGTTCCTTTTGTGTTCACCAAGAATTTTTTGAATGTTTGTAGTTACTTATGTCCAATTCAATCTACCTTGCTTTCAAGTTGTCCTCTTAGCAAAATTACCTCACTGTGTATGTGTGGTTCATGTGTGGACTCACTTTTCTGAAACCTTCATGATGATAACTTTCCAGAGCCTGGAGTAGAGGCAGCCACACATCCTTTCTTGTATGATGTCCTCTACATCATACAATGACCTAATAATCTTTTTTTCCTAAACTATTTTGGATTTGGGGATTTATTCTTACAAACAACATTATCAATCCTGGCCCCTTCTCTAGTGGCTACTAGGTAGCATAATAGATAGAGCTCCAGACCTACAGTCAGGAAGCCTTTAATTCAAACCTGAATTTAGATACTAGCTGTGTGACCTTGAACAAGTCATTTAACCTTGATTTGTCTTGATTTGATCACCTTTAAAAATGGAGATAACAATGACATCTACCTCCAGAATTTTATTGTGTGGATCAAATGAGATAATAATTGTAAAGCAACTGGCACACAGAGCTATGTAAATGTTAGTTGTTATTAATATTCCTCATATGTGACATACCATCTTCTATTTCCAAGTCTTTGCAAAGGTTATCCCTCATCATGGAATGTACTACCTTCTCTCCTCTAGCTCACAGTCATTCCTTTCAAAATTCAACTGAGTTCAGGAAGTCCACCCTAAAACCCCTTAGTTACCAGTGCTTTTCTTCAGGAAATTACTTTATGTTGTGTTTTGAATTTAATTTGCTATTTTCATGTTCTTTCCTATCAATAGAAAGTAAGCTCATTGAGAGAAGGAATTGCTGCATTTTTGGTTTTGTGCTCCCAATGTCCAACACAGTGCTTCAAAGTAGGTACTTAAATGCTTAATGGATTGAATTGAATCAAATCTTTGGGGGTGAAAATCAAGAGGTGTTCTCACTAAGTGTTCTCACTAAACAAAAAACAATTTTTTGGGGGCACATTGTATGTAATACACACTAGAAAAGTGTCCAGAGAAGCTCTGCTTCTTCATACAAACAGAATTCTTTGGAAAGCAGGATGAACATGCTTGGAATCTTGAGTTGCCTTTTTCTAGATCTCCTGGTTCATCTATTTTTGAGATATAACATGCAAAGAAAGGCTTTTTAGAGGAAATGCTCATGTCAGTTATGGTGGTGCAAAGATTTTGTTTCCCAGTTAGAAAGACTGCAAAAATATTTTAAAAAATATTTTGATTTCATGCCTTCTCTCCACTCCCCCCAACACCTTCACACAATATTTCATGTGTTTCTTCAGTCAATGAGGAGAAAAGCAGAGTCTTTCTTTATCCTATAGTTTCCCTTTGCTATGTGGAAATTAGCATGGGAACTCTTTTTTTTTTTTAAGTATTGAAAGCTGTTTCTCAGGATAGGACTTCACCCTATGACCTATATGAGATTTCTAGCCTGTTTCAGAATAAAGTTCAGATGTGTCTTACTGGTATACAGTCAGAGGATCATAACTTTAGAGTAGTAAGGGAACAGAGAAGCCATTAAGTCAAACTTTTCCCTCCATTTTCTATCTGAAGAAATTGAGTCACAGAGACATTTAATTTCCTGTTCAGGGCCATACAACTAGTGTGATGTGGGATTCAGTTTTTGCTTGAATATGTGAATTACACACTATATTGTTTCTCTCTATGACCTTAAACAATCAAATCTATAATCAGAGTGCCTCCTTTTAAGATTAAAAGTTTAACTTTGGGAAACTCACATTTACTCATATTGAGCACTAGATGGCAAAGTTAGCCCACAAGAGAGCACACTTTGACATTCAAAGATATAATCAAAATTTAACAGTAAAAAAATACTAATAACATAAAATAAGATAAAATAAATCACATATTGTGGTCAAACATTCATTGATGTTAGGTTAATGGGTGGATAATTCCTCTCCTCATTCAGTTTGAGCCCCTAGAATTAACATGATTCTAACTGCCTATTAATTGTTAACTTGTCAAAGTCTTGAAGGTAGAAGTGACCTTAAAAATTATCTAGTCCAACCACTTCATTTTACACATGTATAAGCTAAGAACTAAAGAGGCAGAATATCATATCAAAGGTTGCATAGTAAATGGCCAAGGCATATTTAGGGTTGAGGACTTGACTCCAAATTCAGTTCTTTTCTCACTGCATACTGTATGTGTGTATATGTGTATGTGTGTGTGTGTGTGTGTCTGTGTCTGTGTCTGTGTGTGTGCATGCATGCACATGTCTGTCTGTCTCTTAAAGCCATCTTATGTGCACTTATAAAAACTTAACAAACACTTTTCATTTTCATAAAGAGTAGCTTACCTAGACATTTCTATTTGGTTTCCTCATACATTTTCACCTATCCTTTGACCTCCAAAGTCCTTCATTTTTCATAGGAATAATTATTTTGATTAAATTCAATAAGTGATTGTGACTATAACTATATGTAACATATTATTCTATAGAGTGGGAATAAAAAATGAAAAATTATATAGTTCCTGTTCCTAAAATCCTTAAAATCCAAGAGAAAGTAAGATGATAAATTCAGAAATCACCTAATGAATAGAGTCTTTAATTTTACCATAGAGGAAGTTGAAACAGAAAAATTAAATAAGTAACCCATTGTCACACAAGCAGTCAGTAGTGCAGATGAGATGTGAGTCCAAGTTCTCTGGCTGTCAAACCTGCACTGTTTCTACTGTGTAATGTTGCTGCTATAATGTTACATTAAAAAATGCTATATCATCTTATATATTACCATGATATAATGCAAAATGTGATAGGGCAAAGCAGATATTCAAAATGAAAAAAATATTTAAGAATTTAGGAAAATAAATGGAAGGAAGCATCATTTTTGGATAGAAAAATTTAGTCAATTTGACACACATAATTTGTCTTTCCTCTTGAAAGTGAACTCAGAGTGGTTAGTTGGCTGAGAAAAAAAAATAGGCTTTTCCTATTATGTATGAAGAGCTAGCAGGTGTGGAAGATCCAAGGACAGTAGAAAAATCTCTAATCCTTTTCTCTACCCTAATAAATAGAGCCAAAAACCATAGTAATTTAAAAGAAAAAAAGAGAAATAAAACAGAAAAGGAAGATAGAAACATTACAATAACTGCCACAGATAGAATAAACAAATGAAATCTACACATAAGTCTTCTAAAAACTCTTCAACAATTTATCTCACTCAATATTTTTACTGATTTCCCTAAGATTCTGTGAAGGGAACCCAGATGGGACATGAAGACACAGGAGGGAGAGACAGAGAGAGAGAATGAGAGAGAGAGAGACAGACAGACAGACAGACAGAGACAGACAGACAGAGACAGAAAGACAGAGAGACAGAGACAGAAAGAGACAGAGAGACAGAGACAGAGAAAGACAGAGACAGAGACAGAGAGAGACCGAGAGAGAGACAGGGAGAGAGGAGAGAGAGAAGGTATGATGGTGTGAGTTCAGTTGGAGGTAGTTCAGTCTGGACAATAAAAAAAAAAAGGATCCACCAATTAAATACTTACAATGTGTAAGACAGTTATGTTATTTGCGTCAGTTGAAGAGTCACATAGCACTTTCCTTGAAGGAGAGTATAGTTCACTAGCCTGAAAGCAAAAACGCGTATTTAAGCTCTGTGCCCTTAAGTCTAAAATTCAGGAAAGGGTACTATTATTTCTTTTGTTCATTGTAAAATGAATGGAATTTTAGGAATGCAAGTAGACTTTTGTGTCTTCTATCCCTCAGAGGCAACTGCTGGTACAGTTGATAGAGCACTAGACCTGGATTCAGGAAGACCAGAATTCAAATTTGATCTCAGACACTTAATATCTGTGTTACTCTGGGCAGGCCATTTGGCCTCTGTTTGCCTCAGTTTCTCCAACTATAAAATGGGCATAATAAAAGTACCTACCTCCCTGGGTTGTGAGGATGAAATGAGAAACCATTTGTAAAAGTTCCAAGTACAGGTTGTAAGCCCCAATTCTTTCTCTGTCCCTGGATGGTAGCTCTTGGCTGGGGAAGGAGGAGCTGCAGAGTCCCCTGGTGGTCAGAGAAGAGAGTTTTTAAGGATATTGGAATTTCCTGCCCTCCAAACCCAAACTTCAGATTCTTCTTCTGTGAGCTTCCTCACCTTCCTAGTACAGGCATACATTGACTCCATGTCCAGCACTGCTAAATTGGACTGCTCCACATTTTATGAGTTAGTACTGCCTCTGTTTGGGAAGAAAAGCCCTGGAAATACACAACAATTTTATGACCTGCTGTTAGGCTCCATGGATGTGATCTTCTAGTGGACAGAGAAAATGCCTGTCTTTTTTGGAGATTTCCACAGTTTAGCTGCTGTTGGAGTGTGCCTTGTTAGAACACTTCATCTTTGGATAAGCACAGAAGTCTAAGTCAGGGTAAGTGAAGCTGATCTTCTTCATGGGGCTGCTACTATATTCGGCTACAATGTTTCCATGGCTTTGGGAACTGGATGGAGAGCATCTCTCCTTTTCTTGATCCCTTCACAGCTTGGTCATCAACTTCTTGGCCTTCTCTTACCTTGCTGCCTTTGTCATTACCACTGAGCATCACGGGCCTAGGAGGTAGAATTGCATTCTCCCAGCTACCTGTCTCACCTCTTGAACAAACTGCTGGAACTATGTCCCCTATGTGCCCAAGGGCTGCAAAAAATCTACCTCAAACTGGAGGACCTGATACCACCACCTACCATGACAAACAAGATCTTAATGGATACCCTGCCCTTCACACACACACAAACACACACACACACACACACACACACACACACTCACACACTCACACACAACATGCTTTCAACCTATAGTTCCAACACTCTCCTCAGAATATTCCCCTCCCTCTCGAAACCTCAGCCCACAATCTCTGCTTTAAACTGGTGTTGTACCGTAGGTTCTCACTCCAGGGGAGTGGGAAGACCTGCCTCTAGGTCTTAATGGGAGATGTTGAGTTGGGGCGGGGGGAGGCTTCTGCCTCCAGTTTTTCTCCCCACCTATGACCTCTCTGACAAAAAAAGAAAAAGAAAAAAAAATTAATTGCAAATAGCATCTTCCTTTAACTTTTTGGCATAATCAATCTTTTTAAAAAGCACAAAAAAAAGATGGGCCTTTGGTGATGCAATGGATAGTGTGCATAGTGTGGTGGATAGAGCATGGACTGGCCATTTTCCAACCCCTCATAATAATAGTCACCTTCACAAGGTGAGTAGAGTTGGGGGGCTGTACCAGGAGAGCCTTAACATGGGTCGCTCTTTGTCTTTTAAACTGTGTTTTCTTTCCTGAGGCAATTTTCCAGTATCAGCCTCAAAATAGATACAGTCAGGCTTAAAGATGACTTCACTTCAGGTATTTGAATGCATGAATAAATGGATGGATGGATAGATTCATGGCTCATTGGATGGCTAGAATAAACATATATTAAGTACCTACTAGTGGCAAGCATTTGAAATGTTAATGGGATTTAGGATCTTCCCCTGCCATTAATAGGCCTCATCTGGAGCCCATTAAGTGGAGCTTGCTCAGGGGAGGCTTGCTTGTACACATTTTGCTAATTTCTAATTAGGCACTGAGTCACAAGGGTTGTGATGACTTTTGCCTCTTATATACATATATATGTGTGTGTGTGTGTATGTGTGTATGTATATATATGTATATGTATGCATACATGTGTATATGTGTGTGTATGTATGTATACTCTGAGTTGGCATTTTGCTTTGGGGGCTCGCTTATGGGAAGGATCTTGTGATTCCCTGGTTGAGATTCTGAGCGGCTTTATGTTCAGAGCTTCCCAATTGCTCAGATGTAAAGACTCTTGTGATCCAGGGATGTATGTAAAGTGTAGAGTTGATTTGGGCAGTCAGAACCCTCTCTGTTGTTCTTTATTTCTCTGCTTGTATTTTCTCTGAAGTTCAGGGTGATGGCTTTTCCCCTGAACTAGTGAGTGTAATTTAGAAAGGTTGTTAGACCCATTGAATAGCTGTCTTTCCTAGCAAAGCAGATCTAAGAAGCTGTGCTAGCAGCCATCTTGGCTATGCCAGTGTAGTTGGCACTACAGCATACTGCTAAGCACTTTTTCACATATCCTGTTTGATATGATTGATTTGAGAGCTCCTAGGTCCAATGCATGGAACTGGATGGGGGCATATAAAACCTGCACCAGAGAAAACAGTCACCACCCAGGGGATTGCTATAGCCCTGGCTATCTTAATAGATTTGTAGCAAAAGTTGTTCGGACAATGCCAGAGCAGAAATGCTGAGGGGGTTCATTCATCAAGCTCCCAAGAGAGTATAACAGTAGTTATAAGTTGAAATACTGAATTTTATCTTAAAGCTGTCAATGCACACTTGTGAGAGGGTGTTTTGTTTGTTTTGTTTCATTTTTGCATGTGTGCATTTCTTTTATTGGAATTGAAAAAAAAGACCTGTCTCACAGTTGATATGTATTATAACATTATAATCTTCCTGTAGAACCACCCAAGCTATGAGCAAATTATGCTCAAAATTCTAGGATGATTGTTTAATGAACCTCGATGAGTATGAAAAAAGGGAGCCCACTTCAACTCCTGTTACAGACCACTTTTTCCAATAGAACCTGCTTGGGTCATATTTCTGAGTTCAGAGTAAAGAGGCCCTTTAAACAAGGACCTGGGCACAGTAGTTCAGATCCTCTGGGCCTAGTGGTTCCTCAAGGTTATACTGACACTTTTTCTGCCATAGAAGTAACTTTTAAGGGACCTTGGGATTCTGACAGGTGGAAACCGACAGAATAGGAAGGGGACATATTTATATAAGACTTATTTTTCATATGTGTGTGTATACACACACATAAATATATTTGCATATATTTGTGTGTGCATATATGTATGCACACAATATCTGTATGTATGTTTACATGTATGTATATATGTATATATGGTATGTGTGTGTGTGTGTGTGTGTGTGTGTGTGTATAGACTAGAGCAGGGTGGGGGAACTGTGACATAGTCTTTTGCCTGAGTCCAAGTCTTAGGGAACAAATCCATTTATTAAGGGATTTGTCTGTGAAGTTTGGATTCAGTCTTTTAGACCCAGAGGGCCACATGTGGCTTTGAGGCCACCCTTTCCCCACCTGTAGTCTAGGGGAATAGTGATAAGGGTATGAATAAAAGTTGAACCAGTGTGCGTGAAAAGGATAGATATTAGATGTGTTTTTGTGGTTGTTTTGTCGTGTCCAACTTTTCATGACCCCATTTGGGGCTATCTTGACAAAGATATTAGAGTGGTTTTCCATTTTGTTCTCCAATTCATTCTTTTTTTTTTTTGCCTTTTGGAGGGAAATTGGGGTTAAGTAACTTGCCCAAGGTCACATGGCTAGTGTGTCCAGTGTCTGAGGCCAAATTTGAACTAAGGTCCTCCTGACTCCAGGGCTGACGCTCTACTCACTGCACCACCCAGCCACCCCACTCCAATTCATTCTACAGATGAGGAAACTGAGGCAAACAGGGTTTAATGACTTGTCCCAGATCACATAGTCAATAAGTGCCTGTGGCCAGATTCGGAGTCAGGAAGACTTTTTCAAGAGTTCAAATCTGGCCACAAGCACTTACTAGTTTACTTCCTGATTGCAGGAAATCTTGGAATTACATGATGCCATGTACCATGATACATGATGAGAGCTAGTTGGAAGCTGCATCTCATTTTAATTGACATCATATTATTTTCCCCTCCCCCAATAACTCACATAATTGGGGAGGGCTAAGCAAGAAATTAAGGTTTGCTATTTCAAACAAAAATGACAAGTCCTTTAAGGGCTACCCATATGGCCAGATGAATTCAGTAAGTTTGTTATATCTAATTCACTGAGTCCCTGGAGACCCAAGAAGTTTCCAGGGACTCCCTGGAGTGATAACTATAAACCAGTTCAACCTTCACTATACATCAGGCTTAGCATGTGTATGTGTGTGTATATATGTATGTATGTATGTCTATATATGCATACACATGCTAAGCCTGATACAGTGAATAGTATATATATGTATGTATATATACACACATACACATACATATATATATACACACACACACACATATATATATGTAATTGATATGTACAGAGATAGACAGCAAAAACAACAATAATGAGATTTTATTAGGACCCATCAGTAAGCTAGGAATAGTGCTATGTTTCAGGAATACAAAGACAAAGAAGAAACAGTCTAAAGCAAATGAATACTCTAGGACTCAGTGGAGAGAAAACCTCTGGAGTACAAACAAGTGGTCTGCAATGCCTCTTGTTATTTGCTTGCTCCAAACCAATTGAGATTTAGAAGAAAACAAGCAAAACAAAAGAAATGAACAAAAAAAAAAAAACCTCTGGCAGTGATCCAATCCAGAACATAGAAGGATCAGTTCAATCATAAAAGGAATATTACAGAATGGTTTTATTCTTAGAGGGAACAAAATACCTGGGTATGTTTAGTGGAATGTATTAGGAAGCTATAAATCATGCTGTCTCACTTCACTTGCAAAGATTTCTGTCTTTCGTATATGCATTTATCTAGTAGAGTTTTCAGAGTTAGGGCATTGGGTCTATCATGTCGTACATTTGTTTGTCACTGCCAATAAACTCCAAATATTCCTTCCCATCTTCAGATTCAAGAATTAAGTCATGGCATGGGGTTAATATAGAGGGGTATCTTGAAAGAAATGAAGCGGCATGAATGAACATTTCTAGCTATTGTAATTCTAATTATTGTAGCACCACAGCTCCTTGGTTCCTTGCTCCTTCTTCCTGCTATTCTCCCCCCCCCCCCAAGAAACTGAATGATGAACAATAAAGAACTATGGTAGTAGAGTAAATATTAGGTAGCAATAAATATCAAAGAACTGGAGTTTCCTTCAGCTCAGTTTCCTATTTAAAAGCAGTAACCGGAGAAGGAAGTGTGATTTTTTTTTTTTCAACTATGAAAGACAGAATAGCCCAAGAGAAGTCTTTTTTGGAGATCCCAAGATTGTAATGCAAGAAATGAAAGAAACAAATTTCAAATCAAGTGAAAAAAGTCAAAGAAAGCACCATCACAGTAACTAACATATTTTTAATGTGTATGTTAATTTTTTTCTAAATCCACTATTCTTCCATCTTCTTCTTTTGTTTTGAGCCATTTATCATATATATTGATATATTTGAATTTTGTTAAATTATTCTATTATACTTAAATGTCATGGATTCCTCTTAGGCTCATTTTTCCATTGATTACTATTAATTAAAAAAAAATCAATCAGCAAAAATCTGCCTTCCCCCCTCTAAAGAAGAATGATAGGAAAAGAAAATTTCTTTTACAAATTTAATTATTCAAGTAACATAATTTTCTACATTGACCATGCATGTCTAAAATGAATATACAGATTTGCACACATACATACATATACATTATATACATATTATATGTGTGTGTGTATATATATATACACACACACATCTGTATGTGTATATGTTTGCACAAACAAAAATACACAAGCATGTTATGTATGTGTGTGTATAACATACTATATATTTATCCACATACAGACATACCTCAGAGACATGACAAGTTTGATTCCAGACCACCATGACAAAGCAAATATCACAATAAAATGAGTCATATGAAGTTCTTCTTTTATAATGCGTATGAAAAGTATGTTTACAGTATGCTGTAGTGCATTAAATGTGCAATAGTGTTAGATCTAAAAAACCCAAAAATGACATACACACTTAAATTCAAAAATACTTTCATGCGAAAAATGCTAACCATCATCTGAGCCTTCAGTGACTTGTAATCTGTTTGCTGATGGAGTCTCTTGCCTTGATGTTTATGGCTGCTGACTGACATGGATGAAGGGAAGAGGAAGCTGGGGCATTTTCTTAATATATGACCATGAAGTATTGATTAACTCTTCCTTTCACAGAAGAATTTTTCATAGCATGTGGATGCTGTTTGATAGTATTTTACCCACTGCAGGACTTCTTTCAAAATTAGAATAAATCCTCTCAAATCCTGATACTTCTTGATCAACTGAAATTATGCAATATTTTTCAATCTTATTGTATCTCAAGGAATAGGGAAGTCTAAAGGGAGCAAAAGAGTCAAGGAATGGTTGGTAAATAGAGCAGTCAGAACACACATAACAAATGTAGTATTTAAGTTCACTGTGTTGCATGGGCATATTTCATGGTGCCCCAAAATAAATATTTTAGTAATATCAAAGATCGTTACTATCCCTGTTTTGCAGATGAGACATCTGAAACTCAGAGAGATTAGTCAATTTGGCCAACTTACTAGGTGATGTATATAAGACTTTAAGCTAATTTATCATTATTCTTATTTTTTGTTATTTATTACTAATATAGCACACTGGAGAAGAATTGAGTTGATTAGGGATTGAGTGGGGGAAACTCAGAGTGAGGATATTCAGCAGATAAGCATGAAGGAATGCATTTATGTAGCATTAAATAAATGCTAATTATTATGCTAAACTTCAATGAAATTAAGAGAGATATGAAGCAGATGAATGAAAAGGACAGTATGAGATTAAGGGTTAGAGGATGGGTGCAAAGTAGTGATACAGATTCCATTCTCTGTATTATCTTTGTCTTCCTTCCTCCCTCCCTGCCTTCTTTCTTTTCTTCTTTCCTTCCTTCCCTCACTCCCTCCCTTTCTGTTCCTTTTTCTTCTCTTCCCTCCCCTTCTCTTCCCTTTCTTTCCTTCTTCTAGCCTTCTTTCACCTGTTCACATATGTATCTTCCATATTTAGCAGCAATGGGCATTTTCAGAATTACTTCATTACTTTTCTCCCTGACTATGAACAAATTATACATGCAACTTTTACGAGACTGCAATTCTGCAGCTGGTGAGTAATTACTTTATTTTTCAATGACCAGAGCATATATTTAAAAAAATAAAAACCTACATTGTGAAATTGAGTATACATCTGATGGAGTTCAGTCTATTATTTCTCCCCCTTAAAATATTTTTTGAGATCCATTGTGAAAATTACGTGATTGTATTTGCATTGTGTTATTTTTTACAATATTTTATCTATGTGTTTCCCTATGGGTATAGAGCCCCCCTCCCCCATCTCCCACTCGACTTCCTCCTCTCCCTCCCTCCCTCCTTCCACCCCCCCCAATAGAAGAGAAAAATTGTATTTCTTGGCAAATACTTTTGAGTGATGTGGCTTGGCACTTACTTATGCAACAAAATTGCTAGTAGCTTCATATTTTTCTGTCATCATTTAAAACACAATCTTAACCATAACATAAGATCTTGCCTTTTAAGTTAGCTTTTAATTAGAATATACCAAGAATAGAATTTAATCTGAGCAAGGACATAGGAATATTGATTCTCTGTCTTCTACTAGGCTGGGTCAGGTATCACTTGGGTGTTGTTTTTATTAATACACATCGCATAGAAGGCATTGAAGTCTGTCACTGTTATTGACCCTTATTTCCCAAAAGTCGATACTCATTGACTTGACAGAAGAATTATTGGACTGAATTTTGCTCTTTCTTGCTAATATTTAATGTCAATATTTGACCTATGGAAGAGGTATTCCTACTACAGTACCTTGAGCATTTGCAGCAAAGCGCAAACTTTGCAAAAAGATATACCAGATGGGTTTCTCTAGAATGCCTCCCAAAAGCTTTGTCCCTGCCAGCTACATTTGGATAGATTTCTGAGGGGAATGTTAGTCCCTTGGCAAATATTCCCAAAGAAAAGAGCAGTGTTTCAGCATGAACAATTTTGCATATGCTAGTAAGTTAAAATCAACAACAACCACAACAACCTACACAACTCTCTAGAAGCCCTGCTTTGGATCTTAATCCCTGCTTGTTAACAGCAATAGAGTATCCAAGGAGACAGAATAAACAGTGAATTCTTTTTTTTTCACTTCCTTGGAGGTATTTCAATAGTCATGTGTCACGTTGAACCAAGAAACAATGTTTCTGAAATCTGTGGTGATCCAGGATCTGGCCAGGACTGGGTAGATGAGGAAAGTGTTTCAGTCTAGTTGTAATTTTGTTACTTTTTTGTTGTTGTTGTCATATTTTATTTTATTCATTTTAGTTTACATCATTCATTTCTGCGAGATTTTGAGTTACAAATTTTCTCCCCATCTTTCCCCTGCCTCCCCACTCAAAACAGCCATCCCCTTGTATGACCCCTCCCCCAAGCTAATCTCTCCTATGTCCTCCCCCATCACTCCTCTAACTTT
>CM053587.1:128219605-128229717 GCA_028646515.1 Pseudochirops corinnae
TCCTGTGCTTGCTCATATTGCCTTTCAATTACTTGATTTTTGAGCTCTTTGCCATGGTAGAACTCTGCTTCTAGAGTGGAGAGAGCTTTCTCACAAATTGCTTGGGTTTTTGCAGCTGCTGGAGCTATTAGGAGGGCACCCTCTCCACAGCTCCCACAAGCTCTGGCACACTGGCCACACACCCCAGGACCAACAACCAAGACCTTGATCCAGATCCAAGCAGTTTAAATCAAGAGTGATTGTCCTCTCAATGGTCATTTGGTTCCTCTATGTATCAACAGCACAGTACTCACAATTTCTTCAGTAACTATAAGCATGCTGATACGGTTATTAATCACAAAATGTAACAAGCTCTCTACATGAGAAATATAGCTATAACATTTATTTAAATACCAGAAAACTGAGTCCCAAAATGAGAAATTCAAAGCCAACACAGTAGTTATGAAGTTGGCACATGTAGTTAAAGTAGTAGACACCCACATTCTCAAGCCTTCAACAGGACAAGCTACCTCAAGCAAAAATCATCTTCTCCTCACTCACAACAACTACTCAGTGTCCAGGCAGGTTGCTCCCAGCAGCTCTGGTCCCCCCGCAGTTCCTGTCCCTGGCAGTTCTCAGAAGGAGTTCTTAGCAGAGATTCTGGCTGCCTCAAAAAAAAGGAGTTCACACCACAACAGCAGCCACTACCACCCACTGCTGCTTCCACTCACCATGGCACTGACACTAGCTTGGTTCTGGCTTTCTCTTGCTCCACCCTTTCCTGCTATGTCAGCAAGTTCAAGGGCATGGAAGATCTTCAAATCCCAGTATCATTACACCCTACAATCTGCAGGCCAGTAGCTCTCGAGGCAGCCACATGACAGCAGCTGCAGGCACCTCCATGCCTCCAACACCATTTCTCCCCAGGGGCCAGGGCCAGACCATGCTCTTCTGTCTCCCTATTTCAACAGAGCTCCACACTGACCTTTTACTTTGTCTTTGATGTTTAAGGGTTGAGAAGGCCGAGGAAACCACCATAGCTGCTGGTGATTGACTCTCTTGAAGTCTGCTCCAGCTGCTACTCATCAGGGCTGCCCAAGGGCCAGAACCACCTGGCTCACACAGGACTGTGTGTGCCTCCCAGTCTGGTATGGTATACCCTTCCTTTCAGCCTGCCGGGTTGCCTTCAGTGGGACATTTGTTTCTCTCTGTCATGTTGTGGGTTCTGTTGCTTTAAAATTTGTTCTATAGTCATTTTTTTTACATGTAATGGAAATGATTGGAGCAGGAACTCACTTCAAGTTTGTGCTTTCATTATGCCATCTTGGCTCTGCCCTGGGTTATTCTAATTCTGAAGGAATTATTCTGTTCAGTGAGCTTTTGGAATTCCTTTTTCACTTGTCTCATTATGTTTTTTAAGGCATTCTCCTCATTGACTTTTAGGACCTCTTTTGCTATTTGGATTAGTCTATTTTTTAAGGTGTTACTTTTTTTAGTATCTTTTTTTGTTCTCCATTAGCAAACTGTTTACTCATTTTTCATGATTTTCTTGTATTACTCTCATTTCTCTTCCCAGTTTTTCTTCTGTTTATCTTACTTGATTTTCAAAATCCTTTTTGTGCTCTTCTATGACCTGTGACCAATTCATATTTTTCTTGGAGGTTTTTGAAGTAGGAGCTTTGACCTTGTCTTCTGGTTGTATGTTTTGATCTTCTTTGTCACCAAAGTAAGATTCTATAGTCTGACTTTTTAAAACACTGTTTACTGATCTTTCATGCAACTACTTCACTTTCTTACTCCCTGTCAAGGCAGGACTCTGCTTCCAGTGTGGTTGAGACTAGGGCTGGGGGTGAGTCTACTGTCTCAAGCTTCAGAGTTTTGTATCAGTCTATTGTCTGTTGGCCCAGAGATCCAGAAAAAGCAGCTGCTGCTGCTCCTGACACAACTACCACCATCTCTGCTCTCCTGGGGCTGGTGCAGGCTCCCATGTTCCTCTTTCACTTAGGTCCTACAGAGTTCCCCCAGTGGCCTTCACATTGTTCTTGGCTTTTGTGGGTTGAGAAATCTGGAAATTGCCACAGCTACTGGTGATTCAGTCCCAAGGCCTTCTCCAGCCCCATCTGTACCAGTGTGGCCGATGTAGGACTGTGCTCTTCTCACAGCACTGTGTGATATATCCTTCTTGTTGGCCTTCCAGGTTATCTTGGGCTGCAGATGTATTTTACTCTCCCATTCTGTGGGTTCTGCCCCTCTAGAATTTGTTTAGAGTAATTTTTTACAGAGTAAATTTTTACAGGTATTTTGAGGAGTTTGGGGGCAAGCTCAAGCAGTTCCCTGCTTTTATACCTCCATCTTGACTTTCTGCCCTATGAATTGGGGAATGACTTTTATTCCTATAAATTTGACTCACTTCTCTATATATTTGAGAAATGAGGCCTTTATCAGAGATACATGTTTTTGAAATTATTTCTCCACTTTCTACTTTTCTTCTAATCTTGGTTGTACTGGGTTTTTAATGCAAATCCTTTTTAATATAATCTAATAAAAAATTTCAATTTCACACATCATAATGCTCTCTATCTCTTATGTGCTTATGCCCTTTTCTGACATAAACTGTTCCTTTTCTCCTAATTTATTTTTGATGTTACCATTTATGTTTAAATAATATACACATTGTGACCTTATCTTGATATGTCATGTGTGATTTTGGTCTATACCTAGTTTCTACCATATCATTTTCCAGTTTTCCCAGAAGTTTTTGTCAAAGGGAGAGTTCTTATTCCAAAGGCTCAGTACTTTGGGTTTATAAAACAGCAGATTACTATAGTCATTTGTTACAGTAAATTTTTATAAATTTAACTCAGTTATCTATGTAGAGAACTGAGAAATGAGGCCTTTATCAGAGAAACATGCTTCAATTTTTTTCAGTTACTATTCCTAACTGTATTTCCTTCATTCTATTTCCTGCCCCTATTTATTCTATTCACTCTCTCCTTTCACTCTGTCCCTCCTCAAATGTGTTTTGCTTTTGATTACCTCCTCCCCTAATCTGCCTTCCCTTCTATCACCCCCTTTTCTCTTACCCTTTTTGCTCCTACTTTCCTGTATACCTAATTGAGTATGTGTGTTATTATCTCATTGAGTCAGTTCTGATGAGAGTAAAGTGCACTCATTCCCTTTCACCTCCCTCCTCTTCCCCTTCATTATAAAAGCTTTTTCTTGCCTCCTTTATATGCGATAATTTACCCCATTCTACCACTCCCTTTATTTTTCTCCCAGGACATTCCTCTCTCGCCCCTTAATTTTATGCTTTAGATATCTTATCTTTAAATTCAACTGACATTTGTGCACTGTGTCTATATAAAGACCCTGAAGACCCTAATAATGGGAAAGGTCTTATGAGTTACAAATACCATCTTCCCATGTAGTAGTGGAAATAGTTTAACCTTATTAAGTCCCTTTCTTGTTTACTTTTTTATATTTCTCTTCAGTCTTTTATTTGTAAGTTTTATTTTCTATCATCTCTGTTCTTTTCATCAAGAAAGCCTGAAAATCCTCTTTCTCATTGCATGTTCACTTTTCTCCCTGAAGGATTATACTCAGTTTTGCTGGGTAGATGATTCTTGGTTACAATCCACGTTCCTTTGCCCTCCAAAATAGAATAATCTAAGTCGTCATATCCTTTAATATAGAAGCTGCTAAAAGTTGTGTTATCCTGATTGTGGCTCCATGATACTTGAATTGTCTTTTTTGTTTTATTTTTTTCTGGTTGCTTGCAATATTTTCTCCTGACTAGGGAACTTTGGAGTTTAACTAAAGTATTCACGGGAGTTTTCAATTTGGGATTGCTTTTAGGAAGTGATCAATGCATTTTTTAAATTTCCATTTTACATCTAATGCTAAATATCTGGGAATTTTTTCCTTGTTATTTCTTGAAGGATGATATCCAGGCCCCTTTTTTGATCATACCTTTCAGGTAGTACAATAAAATAGTTCCACTTCATTGTTTTGTGAGTTCTGTCTCTGCAGAGGCTTGATTTAAAGTTGATTTGAGACAAATTGGGGAGAGCTCAGGCAACTTCCTCTCATTTCTTAACCATCTTCGCTCCTTTTCTTCTTCATTTGAATAAATTGCCTTTGTATTGTTTACCAATATAATCTTTAGAGTAACCCAGCTCTCCTGACCCAACTTGGTCTTTCATGTCTAAGATAATATGCCTGTAATGCCATGCATGAGCAGCTTTTGAAAAGAATGCTACTGTGAACAGCTTTTAAGGTTCTGATTACACTTTTTATTTATTCCATAACAAACCAAAGCAAAACATTCTCAGAAAATCAAGGTACTGTATTCACAATATTACAACTTATCACAGAAAATCACAATATAATGTTCACAACAGCTTATCATTAAAATGGCTACATAGTTTTCACCGAAGTGGTCACAATAGCTTTGAATAAAGAACAGTCATCTGAAATCTCCAAAGAGGTTTGCCTTCTTACTCCGTCATTTAGTCATCTCAGAGTACAATAGTCAGTCTTCCACTCATGGGGAAACTAGGTTAACTCAATTAGTCACTTTTTTCATCAATAAATTACTAAATATCATTAATCACTAAGTATAATCATTAGGAAATACACAAACCTCCTTCCCCTAGATCACTAGTAAACCACTTTATCAATACCCAATGAGAGGTCTTTTCTTCATCTTGATCCAAGGCAAGTTCTCAGAAATATCTGTTCCTGGGGAGACAAACCTTAACAAAGCCACAATATTCATGGCCAGTGACCTCATCAATCCACTCTCTGCTTGCAGAACAGTCCCAGAACCCCTGAAAGCATCAGCAACACCCTTTCCCAGGATTTCTGTACACATACTACAAGAAAATCCTTCTTCAGGGCTTCTGAGCCAACAGCAAGGTTCAAGGACCTCTGCAACAACAACACTGTCCTTCACCAGCAGAGGAGTCTGGCAAAACAATATCAAAACAGACAGACAGAATACCAGGACCACAGCCATGCGTCCTCAGTCCTCATGCAGTTCAGCTGGCCCTATGACCCAGAAGAAATCTCATCTGGCTCCCAGAATCAAAATCACTCCTCCCAGGTTTTCAAAATCAAAATTGTTTTCTCTAGGCTGGGGGGTGGGCTTTTCTATTCAGCTTTCCAGGCAGCAGCAACTTCAGCCTCCACCAGGTTCTTGTCTGAAGAAAGTCTGACTGTGCCTCTCTGGGGTTTTTCTCACATACACAGAGCATTAGAGACTTTCTGTTTGAGCCAACCCCTTCCTGTTACATCAGGGACAGGGGTTCATACTTTCTATTTCTTTCACAGAGGCTTGATTAGTTACTGAGCGCTAAGTACCTGCTTACTTGCCAAAACAAAAAGGAGTCTTCAAATGTAAATTAATTACTGTTACAATGACCCAACACAACTTTCATCTGAGCTCTGTGAAATCTTTTCCTCAATATCTGGCATTCATAAGATTAACCCAGAATTCTCCTTCTACATCACAAATTCTAAGTTTTAGTAGTTATTTCCTCCCAATATTTTCATAATTTTTCTTCAATCTCTACTTGATTCTTATTAGTCAGAATTAATTTGACCATATCATTTCTCTCATTACTTCCTCAACATGTGAACAATGGAATTATCATTGAGTAACCAAGAATTTATTGAATACTTTTTTTTTAAAGCTGAATGAGAACTGCAGCAAATGCCCAATGGTTGAAGTACCAAGCATCAGTGCTATAAAATGCTTCTTTGTAGGTTTGCCATCTCTTTCTTTCATTCATCATCTATGACCTTGTATTCATCATTAAAATGACTCCATAATAATTAGTTTCTTTTTGTCATGAATTATCCTCATTTTAGCATCTTTATGGCTTACATATAAATTGATTTTTTTTTTTCTTAACTGCTGTGGTATGTCACCCAATATAACAGTGAAACCAGTGACAAATCTGTAAATGAAGAAAAAAGCTTCCTTATTTCAAGCTAGTACTCTAAATATAATGGAATGCATTTTTTAAAAATATGCTTTCCTTGTGTTCTAAAGCAGCATCCTGATTTCAATTAATAAAATTGGCTTGGGAACCAAAATTAGAAAGGTAATGATTGCAACATATTTGAATATAAAAGCTTTAGAAGGGATGTTTGAAATTCATCCAGCCACATTTTCCTTATCTGGTGAAACAAACAACAATACCCATTATCTTTGTTACTGCTCTCAGTTGCATTAGAACCATTGTTCATGATAATCAGGAGAAAACACATCATTGAAAAATAAAAATATAAATGTGAGGAAAAATATAAAACATTATGATACATGTGTCATCATTATTTAGATGTTCTAATTCAAATATTTTAAAACTAATAGTACTTATGGGATATGGCATCTTAGCAGGCATGGCACTAATTGGTTTAAATTATAGAAATATTCTTTTATAAATGTATTCTATTTTCTACATTTTATGCATTCCTCTGACAATTAAAAAGATTCAGAGAAATTTGAAATGAGTAAGTAATGCAATAGAAGGAAGTGAATTATTAACATATATAATGAAAAAGGTCAATTTGCTTCCATTCTAAGCATATTAAATTGAATCTATTAAATTGAATATTTGTATACGCACACACACACATATGTGTGTGTATATGTGTGTGTATATATTCATTTTCCACAAAATTTATATTTTTTTCCTAAATGATTCTTGTTGTCCAGGTTATACTAATATTTTCCCAATAGAAACTATCACAGGGATGAACAAATAGTAGATATCATTTAAAATTTTTCATAATGACAAGGCAATTTCTCTAAAGATCAGAAATAGACAATGTTTTGCCAGTTTACTTCTAGCTATTAATGCATTAGTAACATGTCTGAATCTTTCAGGGGGAAAACTTTTTTTTTTTAAAGTACTTAGTTGTGATGAATAAAAAGTCTGATTCTGGGAATCAGTAATCTATTTACTGACCATTGCTAGCAAATAATCAATAAAATGAAGTCACTTACCTCTCAGAAGCCAAAGTCAAACCTTAGGGGCTGCTGAACATTTAGGTAACCTTGGAAGAGTTGGTGTTCCCAATAGGTGGAAATCAACTACAACTGGCTAACAATTAATGAGAGAATTAATATTATAATGCAAGGTAGGCTGGTGGACATGACTCAGATCATGTTACTCTTAGACAGAGATTCATCTCCACAACCAGATAATTCTGCCTCCAGCAATCAATATAAAAAGGCTATGCTCCACTCAGACCACTTAAGTAGTATAACAATGCGCTAGATTAGATCCTCTTTGCCATTTAATCAGAAATAAGCTTCCCCACTTTGGTGGGGTGTCAGCCAAGATTGAAGAGAATGTTAACCCAATCTCATCATCAGTCCTGTTCTTCAGAGGCCACTTTGAATTAGTCTTTAAATGAGGAAATAGGCAAAAACAAAGCAAGCAAAAAAAATAACAACCTGGACCTCCAGATGTTAATTAGTCATTAATAATAATTTTTTTTTTCATTATGCAAGGCTAATAAATTACTAATGATATTTCTAAAACATCCCTTACCTAGCATGCTCGAAGAAATAAAGAAGTCATTTGTAATTAACAGTGATACAGCATTTTTTTTTAACTACATAGGATGGTTTAGGGAAGTATATTTTCAACCATCAGCTTTTTAGGTAAGCAAGCCAAGCTGAGTATCTTATGACCATGCCAATCTTTATTCATGGAACGACTTTCTCTTGAGGACTCTACTTTCTTCACATATTTTGCCTCTGAAGGGAGAAATCTGGTGCAATGGACATAACAGATTTTAAAAAATTAAAAGATTAATTTGTGAGAGTTTCAGTTTTTGACAAAGTTCCCAGTTCCTAGTTTCATATTAGTGCATAAAAGCCTCACAAACAAAGGAAGAAATTTAGAAATGATAAAACACCTTTTGCCAAGCACAGTGCAATTAAACTTTCAGATTTAATAACTTAATACTAAAAGAGATGTGGGTTAATGAACAAATCATAGAAAAACAGTATAATTAAAGATAAAGAAAATAATTAGGCAACATATACACTTTTAGAGGATGCTATCAAATCAGTCCTTAGGGGAAAATTTATATTTCTCAATATTTTCATTTTAAAAAAAAGAAAGAAGTGATTAATGAAATGACCATACAACAACAAAAAGAAACCCTAAAAACCAACATTTTATTTTAAAAGTCTAAACTAAAAATGAAATAGAATTTCTGAAAATTAAAGGAGATATTTTAAAAGGTAAATAAAATAGGGGCAGTTAGGTGGTACAGTCAGGGCAGCTAGGTGGTGCAGTGAATAGAGCACCAGCCCTGGAGTCAGGAGGACCTGAGTTCAAATCTGGCCTCAGACACTTGACACGTTTACTAGCCATGTGACTTTGGGCAAGTCACTTAACCCCAATTGCCTTCCAAAAAAAAAAGCAAAAAAAAAAAAGGTAAACAAAATAATTTAATTAATTAATAAAACTGAGCTTTTAAAATAAAAGACAAGCGATTACATAATTTTAATTTTAAAAATAGGAAAAACAAATAAGCAGCATGGGAAATTAGGAAAATGAATTTACAACAATTAACAGAGCAAGAAATAAATAATATAAACTTAATTTCAGAATAAAACAAAAAAAGGAACAAGCAATAAATGAAATATCCAAAAAAGGGGGGCTGAGCCAAGATGTTGGAGTAGAAGCAGGAAATTCCATGACCTCCCCTCACAATCACCTCAAATACCTATAAAATATGACTCTAAACAAATTTTAGAGCTACAGAACCCACAAAGTGATAGGGAGAAAAATATCTTCCACTGAAGGAAAGCCTAGCAGACAGACAGGAAGGGTTCATCACAGCATGCTGGGAGCCATGGGCAATTCCACATGGTTTTGGCCCCAGGGAGGAGAGTGAATCACCAGCAGCTGCAGTGGTTTCCAAACTTTTCAACCCATAAACACCAAAAAGAAAGTAAAAGTTCAGTTGAGAACTCTGTTGGAAAGGAAGAGCATGGTCCAGCCCCTGCCCCCAGGGCAAGAGGTGGCAGTGGCATGATGGTTGCAATGTCTGCCATGTGGCTGCCTCAGGAACTCCTGGCCTACAGATCATAGGGGGAACAAGCAACCATTCAGGGGATAATCACTTTTGCTTTGACCTGTTTGGATCTGGGTCACTTTCTTGGGTGGTGGTGTCTGTAGAAAGGCCACCTTCTGAGACCACTGACAATATCCGCAAAAATCCCAGCAATTTAGGACAAAACTCTCCTCTCTGGAAGCAGAGTTCTACCATGGAAAAGAGCTCAAAAGTTAAGTAATTGAATGGCAATATGAGCAAGCAGAAGAAACACAGACCATAGAATCCTTTTTGGGGGACTAAAAGGATCAAAGGATGGAGCAGGAGGAAGACAACAAAGTCAGAAATCTTGCATCAAAAGCTTCCAATAAAAATATGAACTGGTTACAGGCCATTGTGGAGCTGAAGAAGGATTTTGAAAACCAAATAAGAGAAGAAGAGGAAAAATTGGGAAGACAAATGAGAATGATGAAAAACAATCATGAAAAGAGAGTCAACAATCTGACTGAACAAAATAACACCTTCAAAATTAGACTAAATAAAATAGCAAAAGAGGCCAAAAAGCCAATTAGGAGAAGAATCCCTTAAAAAGTCGACTTTGTCATATGGAAAAAGAATCTCAAAGCTTTCTGAAGAGAATAATTCCTTCAGGTTTAGAGTGGAGCAAATGGAAGCAAATGACTTTATGAGAAATCATGAAACTATTAAACAGATCCAAACAAATGAAAAAATAGAAGGCAATGTGAAATATCTCATTGAAAAAACCACTGACTTGGAAAATAGATCCAGAAGAGACAATTTTAAAAATTATTGGGCTACCTAATAGCCATGATCAAAAAAAGAACCTAGAAAGCATCTTTCAAGAAATTTTCAAGGAAAATTGCCCTGATATCTTAGAACTAGAAGGCAAAATAGAAATTGAAAGAATTCACCAATCACCTCTTTAAAAAGATCCCAAGAGGAAAACTCCTAGGAATGTTATAGCCAGGTTCTGGAGTTCCCAGATCAAGAAGAAAATATTACAAGCTGCCAAGAAGAAACAATTTGAATAT
>CM053587.1:128230217-128278271 GCA_028646515.1 Pseudochirops corinnae
AAGTCATTAGCTTCCATTTGCTCCAATCTAATTCTGAAGGAATGGCTCTCTTCAGTGAGCTTTTGAGATTCATTTTCCATCTGGCACATTCAGCTTTTTAAGGCATTTTTCTCCTCATTGGCTTTTTGAGCCTCTTTTGCCATTTGAGTTAGTCTATTTTGTAAGGTGTTATTTTCTTCAGTCAGGTTGTTGACTTGCTTTTCATGATTTTCTCTCATCATTCTCATTTCTCTTCCCAATTTTTCCTCCACTTCTCTTATTTGACTTTCAAAATCCTTCTTAATGTCCTCTTTGGCCTTTAACCAGTTCATATTTTTCTCGGAAGCTTTTGGTGCAGGAGTTCTGACTCCATTGTCTTCCTGCCATTCCATGCTTTGATCCTTTTTGCCCCCTAAAAAGGAATCTAAAGTTGGATTTCTGTACTTGCTTTATTTCCTTTGCTTGCTCATGTTGCCACTCAATTACTTGACTTTTGAGCTTTTTGCCACAGTAGAACTCTGCTTCCAGAGGGGAGAGCTTTGTCCCAAATTGCTGGTGTTTTCACAGCTGCCAGAAGTATTAGGAGGGCACTGTCTCTATAGCCCCCACCAGCTTTGGCTCACTGATCACACACCTCAGGACCACCATCCAAGACTGTGATCCAGATCCATACAGGTTTAAGCAAGAACAATTACCCCTCAGAATGGTCACTTGGTCCACCTATGATCTGCAGTCCAGGAGCTCTGAAGCTGCCATGTGGAGGTGACTGCAAGGCCTTCTTGCTTGAGCTGCTTCTCCCTTCTGGGGGCTTAGGCCAGACTGCACACTTGTTCCACCTGTTCCCAAAGTCCACACTGACCTTTAGCTTTGCCTTTGGCATTTATGGGTTGATAATTCTGAAAATGGCCGCAGCTGTTGGTGATCCACTGAAGTCACTCCAGCCATGTCTGATCAGGGCTGCCCTGGGGCTAAAACCATGGCTCCCAATGCATTTGTGATAGACCCTTCCTGCCTACCTGCCGGGCTGCCTTCAGAGGGAGATTTGTTTCTCTCTGTCACTTTGTGGTTTCTATAGCTCTATAGTTTGTTTAGAGTCATATTTTATAGGTATTTGAGGTGGTTATGGGGAGAGCTCATGAAGTTTTCTTGCTTCTACACCTCCAGCCTGGTTCTACACCCCCTACTTGATATTTCTTATGGCACAATTGTATTCTATCACAATAGTATACAACTACTTGTAAAGCCATGCCCCAATTAATAGTCACCTCTTCAATTCCAAATTCTTTCCTGCCTCATAGATACTAGTAATATTTTTTAACTATAGGACCTGTTTTATCTCTTTGGGAAACCAAACTAGTGGTAAAACAAGCAAACAACAACAACAAAAACAAAATCCCAAAGAATCTGATAGAAAGCTACTATGGTGACAGGAAGGTAAAAAATAAACAGAAAAGGATAATAATGTCAAAAACTGCTATTTGTGAATACGTAAAAAAAAATGTGAATTGGTGTCAGATCCTATAAAGAGATCCTGGAAGAGTTCAAAAAGGATTTTAAAAAGCAAATAAAAGGGACAGAAGAAAAATTGGGAAAAGAAATGAGTGAGGGAAGAGAACCATGAAAAAGAAGTCAACTACTTGTTATAGAAAGTTCAAAATGAGAAAAAAAAAGATGTATAAAATTTAACTAAAAAAAAAAACTCCTTAAAATTAGAATTTAACAAACAGAAAGAAGGTAGAAAATTCACTGATGAAAATAATTTCATAAAAATTAGAATTGAGCAAGTAGAATCTAATGATTCTATATGACATCAAGAAACAATCAAACAAAATCAAAAGAAGGAAAAAATAGAAGAAAATGTAAAATATCTGATTAGGAAAACAATTTACTTGTAATTAGATCCAAGAGAGATAACTGAATAGTTATTGTACTACCTGAAAGCCATGATCAAACAAAAAGAGCTCAAACATTATCTTTCAAGAAATTATCAAGAAAAACTGCCCTGATGTCCTAGAATCAGAAAATAATATACAAAGGGAAAGAATCTCTCAATCGCCTTCTGAAAGAAATCCCAAAATGAAAAGTCACAGAAGTATTATAGCCAAATTCCAGAGTTCTTAAGTAAAGGAGAAAATATTTCCAGTAGCCAGAGTGGAAAAAACAAAAACAGCTCAAACCCTATGGAGTCAATCAGGATAAGAAAAGATTTAGCACCTTCTATGTTAAACAATCTGAGGGCTTAGAATATGATATTCAAGAAGGCAAAGGAGCTAAGATTAAATGTAAGAATCCAAACTAAATTAGAAGCCTTTCCAATGAGATCAAGGATAAATCAAGGATGACTATTATCACCACTATTATTCAGTGTTGTACCAGAAAACCTAGTTATAGGAATAAGAGGAAAATAAATTGAAAGAATTAGAAAAGGAAATGAGGGAAAATAACTATTCCTCTTTGTAGGTGATATATGAGAGTATACTTAAAGAATCCTAGAGAATCAACTAAAAAACTAGTTGAAATAATTAAGAACTTCATCAAAGTTGCAATATATAAAATAAACCCACATAAGGCATCAACATTTCTATATATTACCAACAAAGCCCAGCAGCAAAAGATAGAAAGAAAAATTTCATCTAATATAACTATAGATGACACAAAATACTTTGGAATCTACTTGCCAAGAAAAACACAGAAAGTATATGAACACAACTGCAAAACACACACAAAGTCAGATCTAAACAATTAGAAAATTATCAATTATGAATTGGTAAGCCAAACCAACATAATACAAATGACAATTCTGCCTAAGTTAATTTGCTTATTCAGTGCCATACCAATCAAACTACCAAAAAACTATTTTGCAGAGCTAGAAAAATAATAAAAAAATATTAATTTAGAATAACAAAAGATCAAGAATATGAATGGAATAAATGAGAAAAGCAAAGTAAGGTGTCTTAACCATATCAAATCTTAAACCATATCAGATCATCAAAATTATCTAATACTGGCTAAGAAATAGACTGGTAGTTTGGCAGAATAGGTTACATAAGACACAATAGTAAATGACTCTAGTGAGCTACTGTTTGCTAAACCTAAAGACCAGTTTCTCAGGTAAGAACTCACTATTTTACCAAAAACTAAAACCTCCTGGGGAAACTGGGAAACAGTATGGCAGAACCTAGGTATAGACAAATATCTTATCCCTTATCCCAAGTTAAAATCAAAATAGGTTCAAGATTTAGGCAGAAAGTGTATCATAAGCAAATTAGGAGAGCAAGGAATAGTTTACCTGACAGATCTATGGAAAAGGGAAGAATTTATGACCACATATATGATAAAGCACATTATGAGATATAAAATGGACAATTTTGATTATATTATTTTTTTAATTGCACAAACAAAAGTGATACAACCAGTAATAGAAGGAAAACGGAAATCTGGGGAAAACTATTATAGCAAATGTCTCTGTAAAGCAATCATTTCTCAATATATAGAGAACTGAGTCAAACTTATAAGAATATGTCATTCCCTCAATTGGTCAAAGAATACGTACAGAGAGGTTTCAGATGAAGAAATCAAACCTATCTATAGCTATATAAAAATACCCAAAATAACTACTCACTAGAGAAATGCAAGTTAAATCAACTCTGAGGTACCGCCTTACACCTATAACATTGGCTAATATGACAAAAAGGAAACTAATAAGTGTTGGAGAGGATGTAGGAAAATTGGGAAACTAATGCATTGTTGGTGAAACTGTGAACTGATCTAATCATTCTGGAAAGCAAATTGGAGCCACGCCCAAAGTGCATTCCCTTTGAATCAGTCATACAACAACTAGGATTATATCCCGAAGAGATATTTAAATGTTTTTTTTTTTAACTGTTTGTTGAAAAAGCTATTTATAACAGCTCTTTTCTGTGGTGGCAAAGAATTAGAAATTGAGGAGATACTCATGAATTGAGGAATGGCTGAACAAGTTGTGGTATATGATTATGATGGAATCCTACAGAGCTATAAGAAATAGTGAGTAAGATGTTTCAGAAAAACCTGGAAAGGTTTACACATACTGATGCAAATTGAAGTGATCAGAATAGGAGTACATTGTACAGAGTAAGAGAATATTATAAGATATTAACTATGAATGATATAGCTTCTCAGCAATACAATTATCCAATATAATTCCAAAGGACTGATAATGAAAAATGCTACCTACCTCCAGAGAAAGAACACATGATCTGGCCCAAGCCTTATGAATCACATCTACAATACCTTGGGCAAGTAATCAATTAACACTTTCTTGAAATTTTTTCAGTGCATGTGAATTCATGATCTAATAAGAAAGTTTTCATTGGGAGAAAGATGTAGTGAAAACTGTGATGTTTGCATATTAATGCTTGACTTTAAGGAACCTGGAAGTTTATCTTCACATTTTTGAAAAAGATGAATCTGAAAACCAAAGGAGAGATTAATACAATTGAATTTAAGAAAACTATTGAATTAATAAATTAAAAAAGAGCTGGTATTATGAAAACACCAATAAAATTGATAGACCTTTAGCCAATATGACAAAAAAAAAAGAAAGAAGAAAACAAAATTACAAATATCAAAAATGAAAAGGGTGAATCTACCTCCAATGAAGAGGAAATTAAAACAATAATTAGGAATTATTTTGTCCAATTGTATGCACATAAATTTGACAATCTTAGTGAAATGGATAAATATTTACAAAAATACAAATTGCCCAGACTAACTGAAGAGGAAGTAAACTACTTAAATAATCCCATCTCAGAAAAAGAAATTGAACAAGCCATCAATGAACTCCCTAGGGGAAAAAACATCTCCAGGGCCAAATGGCTTTATTAGTGAATTCTACCAAACGTTTAAAGTACAATTGGCTCCAATATTTTACGAACTATTTGGGAAAATTGGAGAAGAAGGAGTCCTATCAAATTCTTTTTATGATACAGATAATGGTACTGATACCTAAATTGGGAAGAGACAAAACAGAGAAAGAAAATTACATACCAATTTCCCTTATGAATATAGATGCAAAAATTCCAGATAAAATATTAGCAAAAAGACTACAGCAAATCATCATGACAATAATACACTTTGATCAGGTAGGATTTATTCCAGGAATGCAAGGGTGGTTTAATATCAGGAAAACTATCAATCATTATAATTGATGACATCATCCACACAACTAGCAGAAATCATATCATTATCTCAATAGATGCAGAAAAGGTTTTTGACAAAATAAGACACCCATTCCTATTAAAAACACTAGAAAGTATAGGAATAAATGGAGTCTTCCTTAAAATAAGTAGCGTCTATTTAAAACCATCAGCAAGTATTATATGTAATGGGGAAAAGCTAGAAGCATTTCCAATAAGATTAGGGGTGAAACAAGGGTATCCACTATCACCCCTCTTATTCAATTTGGTACTAGAAACATTAGCAGTAGCAATAAGAGATGCAAAAGAAATAAAATGAATCAAATTAGGCAAAGAAGAGACTAAGATATCACTCTTTGCAGACAATATGATGATATACTTAGAGAATCCTAGAGAATCAAGTAAAAAACTACTTGAGTTAATAAACAAATTTGACAAAGTTTCAAGATATAAAATAAACCCCCATAAATCCATGGTATTCCTTTATATCTCTAACAAAATCCAACAGCAAAAGATAAAAAGAGAAATCCCATTTCAAGTTACTGTAGACATAAAATATTTGGGAATCTACCTTCCATAGAAAACCCAGGACTTATATGAACACAATTACGAAACACTTTTCACACAAATAAAGTCAGATCTTACTAATTGGAAAAACATCAATGGCTCATGGCTGGGTTCAACTAATATAATAAAAATGACAATGTTACCTAAATTAAATGACATATTTAGTGCCATACCAATCAATCTACCAAAAAAATTACTTTGTAGAGCTAGAAAAAATAGTAGCAAAATTCATTTGGAAGAACAAAAGATCCAGAATATCAAGGCAATTAATGAAAAGAAATGCTAGGGAAGGTGGCCTAAGCATACTAGATTTTAATCTATATTATAAAGCAGCAGTCATAAAAACTACTTGGTACTGACTGAGGAACAGAGTGGATCAATGGAATAGACTGGGTACACAAGACTCAGCAGCCAATGACTATAGTAATATACTGTTTGATAAACCCAAAGACCCCTATTTTGGGCATAAGAACACAATATTTGTCAAAAACTGCTGGGAAAACTGGAGCATAGTATGGCAGAAATTATGCATAGACCAGTATCTAACACTGTACACCAAAATAAAGTTGAAATGGGTGCATGATCTAGGTACAAAGGCTGAAACTGTAATTAATCTAGGAGAGCAAGAAATAGTTTACCTATCATATCTTTGGAGAGGGGAAGACTTCATGATGAAACAAGAGTTAGAGAGCATTATAAAATGCAAAATGGCTAATTTTAATTATATTTAATTGAAAAGCTTCTGTACAAACAAAGCCAATGTAACCAAGATTAAAAGGGAAGTGGAAAATTGGGAAAGAATTTTTACAACAAGTGTCTCTGATAAAGGTCTCATTTCTAAAATATACAAAGAATTGAGTCAAATCTATAAGAATACCAGCCACTCCCCAGTTGATAAATGGTCAAAGGATATGAACAGGCAGTTTTCAGAAGATGAAATTAAAGATATCTATAAACATATGATAAAATGTTCCAAATCACTAGTGATTAGAGAAATGCAAGTCAAAACAACTTTGAGGTACCACATCTCAATAAGCAAGACTGGCTTAGATGACAAAACAGGAAAATGATAAATGCTGGAGATTATGTGGAAAAAGTGTAACACTAATGCACTGCTGGTGGAGCTGCAAACTGATCCAGCCATTCTGGAGAGCAATCTGGAATTGTGCTGAAAGGGCTATAAGTAAGTGCATACCCTTTGACTCAGCATTACCACTTCTAAGATTATATCCCAAGGAGATCAGAGAAGTGGGAAGAGGACCCATATGTACAAAAATATTTATAACATGTCTTTTTGTGGTGGCAAAAAATTGGAAAACAAGGGGATGCCCATCTATTGAGGAATGGCTAAACAAGTCATGGTATATGAATGTAATGGGATACTACTGTGCTATAAGAAATGAAGAGCAGACAGACTTCATAATAACCTGGAGAGACTTATATAACCTTATGCTGAGCGAGAAGAGCAGAACCAGGAGAAATTTGTACACAATCACAGATACAATGTATGTGTGATGACCATCTTCAATAGCCTGGCCTCCTCTCAGCAATATAAGGTTATAAAACAACTCCAAAAGACTCATGATTGGAAGAGATATTCACATCCAGAGAAAGAGATGCAGAGTCTGAATGCATATTGAAACAAACTACTTGCTGTTTCTTTTTCTTGTTTTGTTTCCTCCTTCCCACTGATCATTCCATCAGTTAAAATCCTTCTTTACAACCTGACTAATGATTAATTGTAAGATATTTGTAGATCCTGTATTCGAGTGGATGCCACCATGATGGGGGGAGGTGAGAGGAAGGGGGAGAAAATCTGAAACTCAAGGGACTTTGCAACTGAATGTTGTACACTAAAAGTAAATAAGCCAATTTAATTAAAAAAAAAAGATAAATCATCTACCTTCCAGGAAATTTCTGCTTCCTGGGAATTAAGTGTTTAACTAGAAGCAGAAACTATTCATATAGATCCAGGTGGTAATTTTCTTTTTGGATTTTTTCCATCTTATTTTTTCTCTAATACTAATAATAGTTAATTATAAAGGACTTATATGGGCAAAAATATTTACAGTAGCTCTTTTCATGGTGGCAAAGAAATGCAAATTGAAGAGATGCCCATATATTGTGTACTGGTTGAAAAAAATTTGGTACATGATATGGTGGAATACTTTTATACTGTAAGAAATAACAAAGAGAGTGATTTCAGAAAAACCTGGGAAGATTTCTATAAGCTGATAAAAAGTGAAGTGAGCAGAACTAGGAGAACCTTGTATACAGTAACCAAAATATTATAATGATAATCAATCATGAAAGACTTAATTACTATAAATGATATAATGATCCATGACAATTCCAATGGACCCATGAAAATGCTATCCCCCCCAGAGAGTAAACTGATGAAGTCTGAGTACAGATTGAAGTATATTTTTCGCTTTATTTTTCCTGTAACATGACTAATACAGAAATAAGTCTTACAGGATTTCACATATATAAAGGGTATCATATTTATTCTCATTGGTGAAAGAGAATTTTAAAATAAAAATACAAAAGATAAATGTTGAAAATACCAAATATTATCTGTTAGGTATAATATAGGTAATTTATAAGGCACTTAAAGTTTACAAAGCACCTATTTCTCATTTGAGCCTCACGACATCTCTGGAAGATAGGTACTTTTATTATTTATTTTTTAGATGAGAAAAGTTAGGCAAAAATATGTTAAATGACTTGCCTGGAGGTTAAGTGACATGCCCAGGGTCATGAAGTTGGTCAGTATCTGAGGTCACACACACTTATTCCACCATCCAGTCCTTCAAGGATGTGAGCAAGTTTACATTTTTTTTTGTTTCTTTTTTTTTCTATAATACTATGAATGAGATCAGTCATATTTGGAATCCTGTTAACAATATGTGGGAAATATCTCATACTTTCTTTACTTCTTACTAGCTGTGTGAAAAGTCACTTCACATGTATAGATCTCATCCTACTTATTTGTAAAAGGAGGGAGCCAGGCTAGATAGCATCTACACTTCATTTTAAATCTATGTTTCTTACTTTATGATGTTTTCTTTTTCTACATAATGGATTACATTCTACTTTTTTCATTATCATGTTTTTTTTTTTCATTTTCAACAAATACACTAGAAGGATCCATAATTTTATGACAGTAAATTACCTGGTGACTTGAAACTTAGTTTAGATATATGTTGGAAATGTGGAACATCTTTTTTTCTCTTCTTTTTTCTAAAGAAAATAAATCATATTAAAATACAATTATCAGAACTTTTTGTTCTAATTTTAATTTAAAATACAGGATCAAAAGTAAATAAACCAAGACTTAATAACTTTTACAATCATTTTCAGCTGTGAATCCATGATGTTACCATCCTTTTTACAAAAACAGGAGAATTTCTAAAGGAGGCCTTGACTGATTTCTGTAACTGCTGGTACCTCCACCCTGTCTCAGATACAATTTTGTCTTTATTTGAATATATTTTATATCCACCTACAGAGAATATAAGCATTCAGAGCAGTGGTTCTCAACCTGTGGGTTATATTCTATTTGTAACAATGACAATACATCCTGCATATCAGATATTTACATAATGATTCCTAACAGTAGCAAAATTACAGTTATGAAGTAGCAATGAAAATAATTTTATGGTTGGGGGTCACCACAACATGAGGAACTGTATTAAAGGGTTGCAGCATTAGGAAGGTTGAGAACCACTGATCTAGAGGGAATGGACTGTTTTATTTTTGTCTTTGTACATGCTTACACACACACATATCTTGGAGGGGGAAAGTGAAGGCAATTGAGGTTAAGTGACTTCCCCAAGGTCACACAGCTAGTAATTGCATTAAGTGTCTGAGGCTGGATTTGAACTCAGGTCCTCCTAACTCCAGGGCCAATGTTCTATTCACGGTACCACCTAACTACCCCTGTCTTTGAATATTTATAGCCCAGAATGGTAACCACGAAATAGGAGACATTTGATAAATGCTTGATGATTGATCAGTTGGTTAATTGATTTATACAGAATCAAAAAGTCGCATACTTTGTCAGATGCATTCACCACATAGGTTGTGGTTTTTTGAAAATCTGTTTTTCTCTATTACAAGGAATTTTTCATTTCTGGGGCCCAGGTAAATCCAAAAATGATTATGATTTTTAAAAAATCATTGACACTTTCCCCCTGAAATATTATGCTCAGTTTTGTTGGATGGGTGATTTTTGGTTGTAATCCTAGTGCCTTTGACCTCCAGAATATCATATTCCAAGTGCTCCTATCCTTTAATGTAGAAGCTGCTCAATCTTGTGTTATCCTGGTTGTGTTTCCACAATATTCAAATTTTTTCTTCCTAACTACTTGTAATATTTTCTCCTTGACCTGGGAACTCTGGAATTTGGCTATATTATTTCTAGGAGATTTCTTTTTGGGATCTTTTTTTGAGAGGTAATTGGCGGATTTTTTTCAATGTCCATTTTACCCTCTGTTTCTAGAATATCAGGGTAGTTTTCCTTGATAATTTTTTTTTTTAATTATCTAAATTTGTATTAATTTCAGTAGTCATATTGTGAAAGACTAACTATATTTTCCTCCATCCTATCCCAACCCTCATTTATTCTACTTTCTCTTTGACCCTGTCCCTTTTTAAAAGTGTTTGCTTCTGATTACCCCCTGCCCCAATGTGTCCTACTTACTATCTTCTCTCTCTATTATACACTCCCTCCCACTTTCCTGTAGGGTAAGATATCCCATTGAGTGTGTATGTTATTCCTTAAGCTAAATCCAGTGAAAGTAAGGTGGATTCATTCCCTTTCACCTTCCTTCTCATCTTCTCCATTGTAACATCTTTCTTTTGTCTTTTTTTTACGGGAGATAATTTACCCTATTCTGTCTCCCCAATTCTCCTTCTCCCAATATATTCTCTTGCCTCTTAATTTTGTTTTTTTAGATATCATTCCTTCATATTCAACTCACGTTGTTCCCTTTGTCGATGTATACATAAACACACTTATACACACACATATAGACATATGTACACATACATATAAACACATACATATACACATACATATACATATACATACATACAAATATACATATATATACATATATTATATATATATATATATATATATATATATACATACTGTGTATGTGTATGTATATTCTTTCTTTGCTCCTCATTGCCCATATCTCATTCCCTTTCATTTTTGTTATTGTTCAGTCATATCCAAGGCTTCATGACACCATTTGGGATATTTTTTGACAAAGATATTGGAGTGCTTTGTTGTTTTCTTCTCCATCTCATTTTACACACACACACACACACACACACACACACACACACACATATGCACACATACACATATATATGCACACTCTATGTGTATATTTGCTGAAGCATGAATATGTTTGTATGTGTATACATAGACAGAGGGCATAGGGGGAGTTGATTATGAAGGCATGATATCTAAAAACTAAAATTAAGAGGTGAAAGAGGGATATATTAGGAGAAGGGGAAAGGGAGAGATAGAATAGTGTAAATTATCTGTAATGGCAAGCAAAGTAGTTCTTTGCTGCTTATTTCAGCTATTCAAGAGCATTTGGACCTCTCCTTTGAATGTGTCAAGTCTTTGTGGAAACAGTATACATTTATATTGCCCTTAATAGGTCTAAGGGCATTTGGAGATCTTCTCTGCCCTAAATAGGCCTAATGTCATCACATGTAGACCATGGTGGGAGGAACGTGCTGAAAGAATGGAACAGGAAGGGTGGAACAGGAAGGAGCATCACAGATAAAAGCTCAAGCACAAGCTGGAGCCAAGTAGAACTATGAAAGAGAATGTTTGTGATGTTGGCACTCTGTTGTTCTGTCTGTTCTATATTGATGTTACTTTGTCAGACAGAAGCACTCTGTCGATTTGCATCATTTCTCACACAGAAAGTCAATTGAGATGATAGTGCTGGCAATGTGTGTAAATGTTGTAGCTCTGCTAAGCTTAGTCTTTCTACAAACAAACTTTGAAGGGCTTGGAGTGGAATCATCCCCATGGACTGAGTTGAAGAACAGGAACACAGAGCTGCCCGTGTGTGAATCCAGGCAAGGGTTGGGAGAGCTGATTACCTTTGAATCCAGGCACCAGATGGGTGAATCCATGTAAGAGTTGGAAGCATGGAAGAGGAGCCATGGGGTTTGGAAGTCAGCCTTGACTTAAGATGAAAAAAGATTTTACTTGAGTACTCATTGCTGACTGATGATATTGTAACTTACTGTGACCAAGGAGTAGATGGTGTTTGTATTTTCAGCTACTCCTTGAGAATGATTGGCTTAAGGATGATTGAAAGCTAGCCTGAAGTCAATATGAAAGAAGGTTTGACTTGGATACTCTATATTTATTGAGGAGATTGTGACTTACTTAATGATATGTTTTGTTTAATACTATGTGGCCACCTTAGTAATAAGTTGTTATGTTATAATGCTGTGAATGTTGTGCTTTAGCTTCTTGAAAGTTTTGCTTTAGTTTATAGCTGAATAAATAGATAGTTCACTATACTATGAGATCAGATCCTTAAAGGTATTCACAGCAGCAGTCCTCAGGAGAGCTGCATGTGATTGATTTTACATTATCTCCCATAAAAAAGACAAGGGAAATCTATTCCAATGGAGGGGAAGAGCAGGTAAGTGAAAGGGAATGATTCAACCTTACTCTAATTGGATTTGGATTAAGGAGGAAATAACACATGCACTCAACTGGATATCTTACCCTACAGGAGAGTAGGGAGGACAGGGATAAGAGTGGGGGATGATAGAAGAAGGGCAGGTGGTAGTCAGGGAGGTGGTAGTCAGAAGGAAACACTTTTGAAAAGGGACTGGGTAAAACGAGGAAATAGAATAAATGGAGAGGGCAGGATAGGATGGAGGGAAATATAGTTAGTCATTCACAATATGAATACTATGGAAATGTTTTGCATGACTGCACATGTATAACCTATATTGAATTGCCTGTCTTCTCAATGCGATTGGGTGAGGAGGGAAGGAAGGGAAAGAATATGGAACTCAAAGTTTTAAAAAAACAAATGTTAAAAAATTGTTTTTTACATGCAACTGGAATATGATATACTGGCAAGGGGGTATAGGGTATTGAAATTCATCTTGCCCTACAAGAAAGTAAGGGAGAAGGGGAGAAGGAGAGAGATGGGAGCCATAGAAGAGAGGGCAGATTGGGAGAAGGGGTAATTAGAATGTGTGCCATCTTGGAGTGCAGGGCAGGGGACAGATGGGGTGAAAATTGGGAACTCAATATCTTGTGGAAATAAATGTTGAAAACCAAAAATGAATAAATAAATACAAAAAAGTAAAAGAAAAAAAAAGATCTCTATTTCATTCAACATCCATCTTTCTCCTGAAGCTTTATACTCCATTTTGCTGGGTAGGTGATTCTTGATTATAAACCTAGTTCCTTTGACTTTCAGAATATCATATTGCAAGCTCTCTGATCCCTTACTGTTGAAGCTCCTAAATTTTGTGTTATCCTGATTGTGTTCCTACAAAACTTCAGTTATTTCTTTTGGTTGCTTACTTTTTCTCCTTTACCTGGGAACTCTGGAATTTGGCTGCAATATTACTAGAAGTTTTCCTTTGGGGGTCTCTTTCAGGAGGTAATTGGTTGATTCTTTCCATTTCTATTTTCCCCTCTAGTTCTAGAATATCAGGCTACTTTTCCTTGATAATTTCCTGAGAGATATTAACTAGTCTTTCTTTTAGATCACAGCTTTCAAGTATTCCAATAATTTTTATTTTATCTCTCCTTGATCTATTTTCCAGGTTTGTTGTCTTTCTGATGAGATATTTCACATTGTATTCTATTTTTTCACTCTTTTGGTTTTGTTTTATAATTTCTAGATTTCTCATAGTCATTAGCTTCCATTTGCTCCATTCTAATTTTGAACGAATTATTTTCTTCGGTGAGCTTTGGAATATCTTTTTCCATTTGACCAATTCTGCTTTTTAAGGCATTCTTCTCATTGGCTTTTTGCAACTCTTTTGGCATTTGTGTTAATCTATTTTTAAAGTGTTACTTCCTTCAGTATTTTTTGTGGGGTCTCCTTCAGCAAGCAATTGACTAGATTTCATGATTTTCTTGCAACATTCTCATATCTCTTCTCAATTTTTCCTCTGTTTTTCTTACTTGATTTTCAAAATCCTTTTTCAGCTCTTTTTAATTCCTGCAACCAATCCATGTTTTTTTTTTTTCTTGAAAGCTTTGGATATAGGAGCTTTGACTTCGTTGTCTTCTTATTGTTCTATGTTTTGATCTTATTTGTCACAAAAGTAAGATTCTGTAGTCTGAGTTTTTCTACTCTTTGCTCATTTTTCCAGTCAATTACTTGACTTTTTAACACTTCATTAAGGGAGGACTCTGATTCCAGTGTGGAGGGTTTACTGTTCCAAGCTTCAGGGGTTTTATGTAGCTGTTTTCAAAGATACTTTTAGGGATCTGTAAATTTTCAGTTCTTCCAAGGTGATATGATCAAAGAGAGGTGTTTACCCCTTTCATGGCCTATGCTCTGGTCTGTGGGTGACAATAAACACTCTTTTCTGCCTTGCAACTTTGAGGAGGATTCCCCCTTCACTGCTGACACAAACTCTACCACATCAATGCTTCTCCTCACCCCAAGACCTCCCCCCAGGACTGCAACCCAGGTCCATGCATGGACAAAGCAAGACAATCCTGACTCACTGCCAACAACAAGATCCTTGTAATCCCCCTTCAATCTGCCTTTCAACCCCATCACCATCTGTGGGCTGCGAGAACCAGAAGTAGACTGTTATTCTCTCCCCCAGGGTCCAACAGACCTTTCCTATTTACTTTCTAAGTTGTCTTTGATATTTGTTGGTTGATAAATATGGAAATAACCACACCTGCTAGTGAATCAATCCCCTGAGGCCTACTCCAGGTTCGCTGGGACATGGTCTGTATGGCCACATTTTGTTCTGGACTGTGTTCCTCTCTCAGCCAGGTGTAATAGACCTTTCTTGTCAATCTTCCAGGTTGTCTTGGGCTAGAAATTTGTTTCAGTTTGTCATTTTGAGAGTTCTGCTGTTTGAGAATTCATTTAGGGTAATTTTTACAGGTATTTGGATGGGTTTGGAGGCTAGCCCAAGCAAGTCCCTGCTTTTACTCTGCCATCTTTGACTCCCCCATCCACTCCTGCCCCCCATACACTTGGGCTTTTCATCATATATTATCATTAAATTAACACCTTACCTTTTATAGTACCTTATACTTATTTAAGTGTTTTTACTTAATATTATCTCATTTTAACAAGACAATATCCTTGCAAAATAAGGACAGACTCATTGGATCATACATTTAGAACCAGAACAGATATTAGAGGTCACATAAGTCTAATTTCTACATTCTACAGGAGATGAAATTGGGACTTAGGTGACTAACTTGCCATTTCCACACAATTTATAAGTAGTAGCAACCAATTTGAATCCAAACCTTCTGATTTCAAATCCAGCCCATATTGTTACTGTCCTGAACTTAGATGTGAAGAAACTAAGGTTCATGGTGGTTAATTACTTTACCTAGAGCCCATAGAGTTAATGAAAGAGAAATTTCTAGAATCCAGGTCTTTTTCATTCAGCTTTCTTTCCATTCTACCATATTTTACACTTTACTCATAATACATTAACTTCTTGTTTCCTATGTTAGCTTTCCTATATCAGCACATAAATATATCTCACAGAAAAAATTAATATAATTTCAAAATATTTCCCCTCTCTATGTACTCTATGTATTATTATGCAAATTATCATTGTAATTGTTATTATTGAGTCATTTTATCATGTCTAGCTTTTTGTGACCTATTTTGGGTTTTCTTGGCAAAAAAATGCTGGAGTGGTTTACCATCTCCTTTTCCAGCTCATTTTACAGATGAGGAAACTGAGGTAAACCGCGTTAAATGGCATGCTGAGGTTCATACAGCTAGTACGTGTTTGAGGTCAGATTGGAACTCAGATCTTCTTGATGTCAGGCCCAGCACTCTATCCATGTCATCACATAGTTGCCAGTTTTTGTAATGCTTACAACAAATAATATTCATGACAGTTTAATCTAATTTTTATTTTCTCCTGGTTTTAGAAGAGAGTTGATTTTCTTTCTCCTTATTTTTCTTTCTGAAAAGTAATAGCTTAAGCATCTTCTCACTAGTATCGGGTAAGCAACAGATATTATGAATTTTATTAATGATTTTACTCAATCAAATTTGTGTTTTTGAGCTCAGGTCTCCCCTATGGGCACTGATAAGGTGGGAATCATTGAAAATTATGTAGCTGAGAAACAGAGAATTATTAGAGAATTCTTAAACACTCTCCCTTTAATGCTTATTTTCCCCTATGTGGTCCATCCCCTCCCCAATGATAAATCAATGTCATATTTTCCAAATGACAAGAAGATTAAATATATGGCAGTACATGTGATTTTGGCCAGGTCATTGGTTATAAAGGACAAAATTGCATAGCATGGCTAATTTAGAATGATGACAGAATGCAATATAGGCAAGATTTAACTGGCTACATGTCACTTATAATATAGCATGAACTGAGTGATGACAGAGAGTGTGTATTTCTTTGACTTACAGGCTTAATAGCTCGGATTCATGACAAGCTTAGAATAATTCTTATCAATGCTTTACTGGGGCTATGAAAATGAAAGTGGTACCATTAGAAAACCTTCTGTCTATTTTGCAGTATTGATCTTAATTGACAACTAATCAGATATATTTTGAGAACCCTTTGCTTAGTCTTTTGAAAAATTCTAGTGAAATGTTTTCTGTCTACTCCTCCAGAATACTATATTGAGATCACTAATAAGAATGTAACCTATTATACACTGCAAATCTCTGATAATTTGTATATTTTTGTCATTATTAAGATTATATTATATATGCATATATGCAGAGACATATATATGTGTATACACATATGAATGTGTGTTTAGATATATGTACGTGGATATACACATATATATGGATATATCCATGTTCTTGCTAAGTTCTTATCACATTGTACTTTGATTACAATGAAATTATGTCACTGTGTACCCTTCAAGGAATAAAGAAAGAAATCAAAGATGAACATGTCACTCAAAAGCAATTAAAACTCTAAGATGAGGGTTTATACAGTTTAAACTTGTACATAGCAATGTCAAATTGGGATCTCATTTTATTCTGTTTCACATCTGATACTATCTGTCTAGAACACTGCAAAAAGAATACATTTGTTCCTAAATCTGTATTCTATTGGTAAGGTACTTAATAATAATGAATCAACATTGAGGTGACTCTGTTCTCTGCTCATCTATATTAATAATATCTGGAAACAACATAACATAAATTATTTCTCTAAAAGTAGTAGAGTTAGGTTTGCACAAAATTTGTCTTGTTGAAATTTGCTTAAATTTCTCAACAGACTTTTCCTTCTTTATATTTATAGTAAATTTCAGAATGTTAATGAACACATATGTTCAAACACAATTTGACAGAATGTATCTATTATCACAATAGTTTTATTAAGGCAATGTTTATTTCAGCACAGCAATGAGTTTTGATTTGGAAGACATGAGTTTAAACCTCATCTCTGCAAATAACTATGTGCTGTGACATTAAAATGTCACTTAACCTCACTGGGCTTTAGTTTCCTCAAATGTAAAATCAATGGGTTTGACTAGATGATGTCTAATGTGCCTTCTAGTTCTAAATCTTAAATGAGAACATCATTATTACCTATCTTTCTCAAACAAGGCATTTTCAAAAAGTGCTATATAAATCAAAGCAATCATTTGATCAGTTTAGATAGTCAACTCATAAGATTGTTGATTCATTAAATTAGAAATGAAGGAATTGGAAAAGGGAAAACTTCAAAGTTATTTATCTTTAGGCACAGTTTAATCTGTTTTGTTAGAGATGGAACTCATTTAACACACTCTTCAGAAGTGACCTCAAATGATTTTTAGAAGTAGGTGACTATGCATTCCAAAGAAATATAGATAAAGAGGTAAAAATGTGGAGGAATCATTGAATAAAACAAACATAGATAACTGAATGGATGGTTGACCTAATCAATTACTTTATTAATTAATTTATTCTAATACAGTTGACAGGAAGTATGGTGTGATGGATAGATAATTGATGTTAGAGCCAGAAAGACAAGTTTCAGATCCTCTTTCTGATACATGCAAGTTGTGTGATACTACTAGTCAGTCACTTAATCTCTCAGTGCTCTTTGTAACTCTCTGAAACTGTAGATTTCAGAGAAGGTGCTAATCTACATTAGGAAAGGGAATTTTCCCATCCAAAAATTTTCTTTTATCAATGAAATCATAGTTTTCATCAATATTCCTTTATTCTGTGTAGTTACAGATATTTTGTCAATTTGTTTCAAATATCCTTGCTCCACATTATGAAAATACCTAAGAAGCATTTTTTTGGTTCTCTTTCCTGAATTAAATTGTCCTGACTGCCATCTCCATTTTCTAAGCTTTTAGTAATTTTTTATTTTTTTAGACAATATATAATCCTACTTCTTATATAATATAATATAGTAAATATAATAAGTATAATAAAATTGTTCTGGATACTCTAATATAATATGCATTTTTTCACAGATGAGCCTCCAGATGATGGAAAAAGAAAGAAGATATTGTATCCCCATGTCTCTCAGATTTACACTTTTTCTTTAGATGTAGGTAATCCTTCCTAGACAGAAACTTTAAAGTATGAGGAAATTAAACAGAAAAATTTTATTAAAGAACCCTATTTTGAAGAATAACAGTTTATGTGCTTGAGGAACTGGTAGTAACCACCTGCTTTCAGGACTGGCACCAACTGGACAGAAGGTAGGTGCAGGGCCTAGAAAATAAAACATTTTTAACACAGTCACTAGGCTCATGTTCTTTCCTCTGGAGCCAGCTAGGTCCAGTGACCAGATATAGATCAGCATGACTGGAGACGGCCCCCAACCTACCGTTACAGGAAAAAGTGACATACTATGCCCTTATTCTTCAGTAAATCTGAGTGACTCATTCTGCTGTAGAGTCAGGACCAAAGTCTTCATAGAGTAAGCATTTTTATTTGGCTAGATTTATAGAACACGGTGATAATGACACTGAAGATGAATAAATACTTAAAGAGGCTGCTTTTTTGAGATCAAAGATTGTGTAAAAGGGGCAGAAGCCCACTCACCCTTCAAGGCCACCATGCCATCATCTCTTTTGGTTGGGTACCCATTTTCTTCTTCAGGTCCCTGTGGCAGCTAAGCCAAACCTCTCCCAGCTCCAGTGAATCATGTACGAGTTTCCTTTCTTCAGGATTTTTCTTATACCCATGGAGAGGTTTTAATTTGCAATAAAACCTTCGTTGATGTCTCCAGTTACTTCCCCTTACTTTTTTGTTTAATAATCTCTGGTTTCATTCATATAGGCAACTCCTAGTGAGAAAATGCTTTCAATCAAGTTAGATGTGAACCTTCTCTGCAATTTGAACTTTTAGACAGTGGCTTGTGATACTTGCAGGTTAATTGATTAACCCAGGTTCACAGAATCAGTTTATTTCAGAGACAGAACTTGAACCTAGGTCTCTTGGACTCTGAGGTTGGCACTTTACATTATATTTGTTTATCCATGAACTTAAAAAATATCTGATAAATATTCTACATTTACTTATCATTTTTGTCTTTTAGTTTCTCAGTTCTTATTTACATATAATCTAGCTTGAGAAATATTTGTTGAAGGGTTTTGAAACCACCATTTATTGGGTCAGTTGTCTGCACTTTTTTATTGTCTATGAATGCATGGATTTCTTAGAATGCTTATTAAGATAGTACTACTATGCATTGCTAAAGTATAGGGGTGTGCAAATTACTTGGGACAAGTAAAAATTTTGATATAGTTTATTTAGAGACAGCAATGTTATTAATGTATTTCTACTGAAACTAGTCTGACCCAGAAAAGTTGTCCTTGACCAGATGAAACGAGATTCTAATCCAATTCTAACCTTAGTTGCTTCTCTGTCGATTGAGTGATAGATTTTGTTCCATACACAGGTGTTTGTTCTCTTTGTTGTTGTTGTATACATGTGTGTTATTCCATGGTTTCTGAGAATGAACATTATTCTAAGCAAATGTGTGAATGCTGTAGCTATTTTAAAAAGCATATTGCAGTGACTGTCAGAAATATTGCAGATGCTATCAGTATGGGAATTATTCAAGTTCATGATGAAAAGAGATGTAAGACAACAGTGCAATATATAGACAAAAATGAAAAGTAATATCAAGAATTGGAAACCATTCCTGTGATATAGACTAACTATTTCTTTGGAAATAAGGAAAGATATTTGGAGAGACTTGGAAATGAGATGTTTAGCAGTAATTTAAGTCAAAATCACTGGGTTATGCTTTTCAGACTTTACTTGGTTTCCATTGCTCCAAACTGGGACATTTACCTAGCTCCAATGCTATGGTACCTCAACCATTTTCTATTGTAATTAAAATGTCTCTGACAATGGTTTAGCAATCATATCTGCTACTTTTTGAGCACTCAAAGATATGGTTCACCTGGGGGCATGTTAAAAATGTGATTTTTAAGACATCTAAGGCAATTAGATGCTTTCTAATTATAACCTCACTTGTCTTGAATATCAACTCCATGTTAGTGATTTTTTTTCCTGTCACTTCCAGCATAAAAGTCATTCCCTTGGTCAGAGAAAATAGAAAATTTAGAGAATTGAGCAGCTGAATTCTCTCTATTGTAAGGAGTACTTTGTAAACTGTAAAGTATCACCTTATTAGGGGTTTTTACTTTTCTCAATAAAAACACCAAGCATCAACCATTTTATAAGAATTTCTCATTTTTTTCCCTACTGTATAAACAATTAGGCAGTGAAAGACAGTGGAATATTGACTTTCTTTAGATACCTTTAACTCTATCACTTCCCCTATCCCATGCTTCATCTCCCCCAAAAGGAATTATTTTCCAAATATAGAGAAATTATAACTGAAACCCAGGACACAGAAAGAGAGAATGATAACACTAAAATTCATGTAATAGCACTGGACATCTCTAACGTTTAAACTTCTGGATTTCCTAGAGGCATCTCAAATTCAAAATGTACAAGATAGAACACACTATTTTTCCCCTTTAAAACCATCTCTCCTTGCAAATTTCCCTTTTGCTGTTGAGGGAATTATCATTTTGCCAGTCACCCAGGTGTGAGTCTTCTGCATCATTCTAGATTTCTCACCGTCAGTCACACATAAGTCCAACATGTTGTCAAATCATTCCTTTTCAACCTTCACAGAATCTCTTTACTAAGTCCACTTCTCCTCACTCATTCAACCACAATACTACACACCTTTATCATATTTCTTTTTGACTGCTGCTATAGTCTGCTAAGTGGTCTACCTGCCTCAAGTCTGTCCCCACTTCACTCTATTTTCTATTCAGCTGCCAATATGAATTTTTTCTCAAACATAAATCTGACCATGTCATCCCTTGGAACAGAGAGCTCCAAGGCCTCTCTAGTGCTCTCAGTATAAAATATATATTATTCTATTTGGCATTTAAAGAAATTGATAACTGATCATCTCTTGTTTTTCCAACTTTCTTATAACATACTTCCTTCTGTGAATATTTTGATCTAGCTATACTGACTGACTTGCAGTCCCTCTAACATAAACACTCCATGGAGCTAACTGGTGAGAGAGTAGATGCAACAGTGGACTTGGAGTCAAGAAGACCTAAGAGGTTCAAATTGAACTTCAGATACTTAGTAACTGTATGACCCACAATAAGTCACCAAACCTCAATTTGCCTCAGTTTTCTCATCTTAAGATTTGTCACATTATCCTACAAAGTGATCATTCAGTTTTCATCCAAGATAAATCAGGTGCCTATGCTTGGGGCTGGATGGGTGACATGGTAGATAGAGCACTGGGTCTGGAATCAGGAAGACCTGAGTTCAGATCTGGCCTCTGACAATTCCTAGCTGTGTGACCCCAGGCAAGTCCCTTAAGTGCTATATGCCTCAGTTATATAATATATAATATGTATATAATATATAATATATTATATTATATATTTAATATATAATATATAATATAATATATATAGTATAACATGTATATAATAACTTTCAAGGGTTATTAAAAGGATTAAATGAGAAATGTATAAAACATACCTCAAAGCCTGTCATACAATAGGTTGCTTAATACATACTTGTTTCCTTCCTTACTAGAAGAATTGGAGAGGAGGAGGTAGGGAAATCTTATCTCAGAGTGTCCCCAACTCTACATTGACTGACAGGTTTGATTACTTTCCCTTGCCCTTTGGTTACAAGGGACTCAATACCAGAAATCTATATGATGTAAGGGACTGAGCACTACATATGGCATCAGAAGAGTCCCAAATCTAACACATCCTCTTTCAGTCTTTTTACATAAACTATAAAATGAAGGTGATGTATGTACACATGTGTGTATGTATGTATGTTTCACCTCACAAAATAGCTGCTATGAAAGTGTTATGCAAATTGTTAAAAATACAAGTTATTGTCATTAAGAAAATGACATATCAATCAATTAACAAATACTTATTAAGAATCTACTGTTGAAGTGAGGGCTCTGCCCACCAAAAAACTGTTAGGGTCTCATGATTTGTTGTGGTGGAATCGTCTCAAAGAATCCAGTCAGACCACTTCTAATCCAAGTATAGGCATTTATTGAAATTGATTGACACCTGTCATGAAGCAGGCTAAATTCCAAGAATAACCAGCAACTTCAGAGAAAGCAAGATGGATTTTTATAGGATAAAGATGCAATTATGCAATCAAAATTTACATAGAATAGAGGAATATGATTAATATTAAAAAGGCAGGAGAAGTTGGTTAAGGGATTAGGTAATGGAGGAGGGGCCCCTGTAATGGTATTGAAATTTAAAGATCCTTTTGTATTGGATATTTAAGAGGGAGTTAGTACCTAGTTCAAATTAAGCCTCTGTTAAAGAAACAGAAGGTATGAACTCCTGTTGCTGATGTATCAGGAAGGGGCTGAAAAGGGAGGAGTAATACTATATACAAGAAAAAGCCCCAAAGGAGGCTGAAGAGGAAAGACCCTGGCTGGAAAGAATGATTTTGATTTTGGGAACCTGGGTGAACTGATTTTGATTCTGAGAACCAGCTGGAGCTTCTGCTGGGGAGCTACCAGCTTCTCCCAGGAGCTGCTGCAGACTGAAGAAGCATGACTGTGAAATGAGATCTTTCCATGAACCTGTTTGTGGCTTTATTAAACCTTGTCTTCTCAGAAACAGAGACTATGAAGGATTTAAGGTGGACTGGGCACTGTGAGCACATGGAGAGCTGGACAAGTAACTGGGTGCTGTCTGCCTTTGAACCCAAGTGACAGTTTGGTGAATCCAGGAAAGAGCTGGGACCATGGAAGGGGATCCAGGGAATCTGAGAGGCTACCCCAAGTCAAGTTGAAAGAAGACTTTACTTAGATACTATGTACTGACTGAGAAGACTGTAACTCATGTGTGACTGAGGGGTGGATGGCCTGTGTATTTTACACTACCACTTAAGAGAGCGCTGAGTAGTGACTGATATTGTAACTTAGTGTGCCCCATGAGTTGAAAATATTGACTATTGTATTTTGTGACTCTTAAGGAGGCAGGCCTCCTTCAGGATGATTTAATAATTGAATGATTGAGTTACTATGTGATTGATTGACTAAATGATTATACTTGATTCAAAACTGTGACCACTGTGGTGAAAACTATTTGGCAATTTTCTGTGATAAGTTGTTGCAAATGCTGTGTTTTGATTATCTGTGATAAGTTGTAACATTTTGAATGCTGTACCTTGACTTACTGTGAATGTTTTGCTCTGATTTGTTATTGACTAAATAGAGTGTTCACTATACTATGTAATCAGAACCTTAAAAGCTATTCACAGCAGCATTCTTCTGGAAAGCTGCTCATACTTGGCTTTACAGTCCCATCTATGTTTCAGTGGTTAAAAATTCTGGTCATGCTGTGCTCTAATTGGCTAACTATTGTGGTCCTGTCTGATCAAGATAGATAGTTAGGGATTGTAGTCCTATCTTCAGCTAGATGGATGATGTGATTGTGATTGAATATAAGAACACACCTGTTTCTGTGGGAATGGGTATGGTGGCAGCAACCAGGTAGAGGCAGTAGCTAGGTTCCCATCACATGGACACACCTACTGTTTCTTTTTTATTTTTTTGTCTTTATTAATTTTTTTTTTTACTTTTAGTTTACATAACTTAGTTCCACAATCCCTTGAGTTTCAAATTTTCTTCCCCTCCTTCTCTGGCCCCCCACCCCATGGCAGCATGCAATCAAGTATAGGATCTGCAAATACTTTCACGTTAGACATAAGTCAGGTTTTAAAGAAGGATTGTGACAGGTGGAATGAACAATGGGAAAAAGGAAAAAAAAAAACCTAATAAGAAAAAGAGAGTGAGGAGTTTGCTTCAATTTGCATTCAGACTCTGTTCTTTCCAGTTCTTTCTCTAAATGTAGACATCTCTCTCCATCATGAGTCTTTTGGAGTTGTCTTATAACTCTGCATTGCTGAGAAGAGTCCAGTCTATCAAAGTTGGTCATCACACATATGTTGAGTCTGTAATTGTGTACAAATTTCTCTTGCTTCTGCTTTTCTCACTCAGCATCAGTTTGTATAAGCTTCTCCAGGTAAATATGAAGTCTGTCTGCTCCTCATTTCTTATAGCACAATAGTATTCTGTTATATTCATATACCACAATTTGTTTAGCCATTCCCCAATTGATGGGCATCCCCTTAATTTCCAATTTTTTTGCCAGGACAAAAAGAGCTGCAATAAATATTTTTGTACATATAGGTCTTCCTCCCACTTCTATGATCTCTATGGGATACAACTCTAGAAGTGGTATTTCTGGGTCAAAGGGTATGAAATTATTTATAGCCCTTTGGGTATAGTTCCAGATTACTCTCCAGAATGGTTGAATCAGTTCACAACTCAACCAACAATGCATCAGTGTTCGAATTTTTCCACATCCTCTCCAGCATTTATCATTTTCCTGTTTTGTCATCTTAGCCAATCTGACTGGTGAGATGCGGTACCTCAGAGTTGTTTTGATTTGCATTTCTCGAATCAATAGTGATTTAGATCATTTTTTCATATGCTTTTAGATATCTTTAATTTCTTCCTCTGAAAACTGCCTGTTCACATCCTTTGACCATACCTGATATTTCTGTGGGAATTGAGTTCAGGGACACACCTGTTGTTCCAGTGAGCAGTGAGGCATTTATGAAGAAGTACAATTCCACCACTACCGTGTGCTAGCACAATACTCACTTCAAAAAAAACAAAAACAAAAACAAAAACAACAAAACTGCTGATCACCAGTTGGCTCACAGAGGTAGCAGGAAACTTGAAGTCTTCATAGGCTTCTGTCAGCACTTTTCTTTCAGCCACTGGCAAGGTTTTACTTGTCAGAAATAACCCATTGACGGGCACAATAAACATTTCTTAGATAAAATCCACATTCTATATCTGTGAAACATACACATTTATTAAAAGTCCCTACATTCATGATGGTTCTGTTCTAGAGAGTATACAAATCAAACAACCATCTATGACCTCATGATTTAAGCCAGCTAACAGTTATGTAACCAAACACAAAAGACATTCACAGAAATGAACCAGCCCTGAAGAGAGCCCTGAAGTAAGAGACACATCAATATTGTCTACATACAAATGACATAATATTTAGAAAGTGCTTAGCACAGTGCCTGACACATTGTAGGCACTTAATGAATGCCTATTCCTTTCCCTTGTTCCTCCATATGGAAGATTCTGGGCTCCTTCTGGGGAGGGAATGTTTCCAATGGATGGGTCCATAGAAAATGGCCACTCTTGTTCAGTTCTGCCCTTTAACCTCTCTGGGCACTTGTTTTCCCAGATGCAATATAGCAGACAAAAAGAGTTCTGAACTGCTTTCTTAGTAAAGATGCTATGGGGATGAATACAATAATAGAAAATACAGTTCTTTAGCTTCTTCAGGCAGTAAGGGCTACATAATGGCAAGGAACTGAGACATACCTGACATTTCCTGACTCCAGTCTTTTCAGAGTGCATCTGTTCACCATCACATCTTTTAGGGGTATAAAGGTAGAATAAAAACATTTTCAAAAGCCTATTATTAACAGAACTGTAACTAACTTACATATTCAAAGGCAGTTAAAATTTTATCCTTGGCTGCATTATAGACAACAAATACCTCTAAAAATCTACTTCAACAATGAACTGGAGATTTTAACATTTTAATTCCCAATTTATCATAAGATTTCATGTATTTCTATTTACCCCTCAGAGGATGAATGGTTTTTTTTTTTATTTCAACACAATAAGAGATGCTTCATAATTGAGTTATACATTGTCGTTCCTTAATGTTTTCTTTTCAGCAAAGATGCTATTGCCTGTTCACCCATACTCCTATTTTCCTCCTACCTCAAAGACAGTGTAAAAAGAATGAAATCAGCTCTATAATTGGAAGTATGAAATCTGCAAATCATGTGCGCTGTCTTGCTGGTGACTGCATTATCAGGGCACCCAGTTCTCAATCGTGAACATTACTTCTCAGAGAAGTAGTTTAGTGATTTCATGGCTTGCCTGAAAGTGCTTCATTAATGAGTACAGGCACATTCAAGAGTTATGGTTCAGGAAAGGTTCAGATGAAAATTATAGTGTTAATGAAAACTTCCCCAGAGTAGAGCATTGTCCTTCATGATGGAAGGTGATGCTGTTGGCTGCATTGGTACACATGCAGAAAAGACAGAGTACTGGGGCAATTTGTTCTCTGTTTAACAGCAGTAGATGCCACCTCTACAGCTCATTGTTTCTTCCCCTACTCATATACCTTCCTGACTCAGTGAAAGACATCAGACATTGACTGGCTTCATTCTGTAAATAATACATTCTAAGCTCTCCGAAAACTTTTTCACTCTTAGTTTCCTTTCCTTTTGTTAAAAGAGTTAATAATTTTTTTTTTTAAATAAGAGTTAATGTTTGGCACTAACCACAAGAGTATGGCTGTATCTTCCCTGTGCCTGTCCTTATTATTAAAAGGATAATAATAACAAAGATAGAGCACCTGTTTTAAACACCTGCCTAAATATCTAGCAGTGGTAAATCAGGTCACACCAGTGTGGATACTAATAAGTCTCCCAAAGTGCTTGCTATTCACAGCTTCAGGATGAACAAGAAAAGCATTTCTCAGCATGTGATTACTGTTGAACCTTTCTTGCTTGTTGTGTTTTTTTCCTTCCTCCAATAGACTTAAATATGCAAATAAACTTTTTAATTGTTCATGAGAACTCATTAAATTTCCCTTTTACGATGAGATTTAATTCTTTTAATCAGCTGTTGTTTGGCCCCTACTTGATAAAAATGTATCAGTATTAGCACACAGATTTAGGCCCTTTATTATTTAACAGAAGGGAAATTTTGAACTGAAGTGATTAGGGAATTTAATTTAGAAAACTCTATTGTCTTTTTGCGGTCCAATTAGAATTTTTGAATGGTTTCTTGTATAAAAGGTAAATTATCTGATCCCTCTCTTTATAATTTTCACCAAGAACTCCACTTCTGCTGAGTATTAGACATGAATTTATTAAATTGTACAATCATTAATTTTCTTTTGGATCTCTCTCTTCCTCTTCCTAGAAAGAATTGTGAAGTAGGGCTGTAGAAACTGAGAGCCAAATTCAATAAATAGAAGAGTATGGGCATTTTGAAAGAAGGGATAAAGGGATTTGTTAAAGGTTGATCAGCAGGCCATATTGACTAAGTATGTACCCTAGACCCAAATCCTAGAGTAAAAGAAGTTTTTAGCTGTCATGTATCATGTGATCATATTTTCCAATGTCTTCATTCTACATTTGAGGAAACTAATGATGGTAGGACAGCCTTCTGATCTATCTAGCCTTCGGAGCTGGCCTGGCTAACCTGAACAGACTAATAAGTTAATATCTCTATAGAGAGAGAAATAAAAAGCCACAGGACCTTCTGTGATTCAACTGAAGCATTTTCATGAGGTCCACAAATTTTTAACTATTAATGGATTACAGCATCTCCACAAAACTGTTATAAATCAAATAGGAAAACTCTGAAATTCTGCTGCAACAGTACAGAAACACTAGGGAAGAACAAACTCTGACTTACCAGATTCCCCAAATTACCACTGCCCTTCATAGTCACATTTCATCAGTACCTTCTGCCTCTCTGACTGAACCCTGGGATAAAAGGGCAGGGCTAAGGGTTTTAGGGTTTCCATTTAAGTAGGAGGCTCAGGGTAGTTTTCTTATTTCCTATCAGCTACACTACTTTTGAATTTCATTTAATTTTTCTGTCATGACACTACCTTCTCCCCATCTGTTTTCACTTCCCTTTTGTGTGCTGTTTTTCTTCATTAGATTCTAAGCTGCTTGAGGACAGGAACTGCTTTTTGTTTTATTTGTATTTATATCTCCAGTGTTTAGAACAGTGCCTATCTCACTCTAGGTGCCAAATGTTATTGTTGTTTGTCCTTCCTTCTTGAAGTGGACCATGACATCAGGAAGGTGATGCTGTGACTTGGAAGTGAAGTAGATTTAAGTGAGGTAGGACTGTGCAACTGTGCAAAGTCACCAGCCTCACTTTGTCCTCTGAAGTCATCTGTGTCTAGTGGCAAAATATAGAACAGGATTATGGCCCTGATTCAGTGAGGAACCTTAGCCTTTTTAAGCTAAGGTCTTTTCCAGGTCTCAGTTTGACTGAGGCAATACTCATTCAGATATTAAGGGTAGGTAAAAAATGAAGCAAAGAATAGCTTCTTTTACCTAATCCAGAAAAAAAAAAAGGTATCAGTCTGGAAGGAGAAGACCTTCAGGGTTTCTGGCTCAAAGGGGAAACATTTATATTCACTCTGTGCCATCAAGGCCCAAACAAGACCAGATAGGCTTTGGTTGCGACTTACTGTTTGCCAGTCAATGACAGCCAGAGTGATTTGGGTTTAAGGTGGCGGTTCTGACCCTGTGGGTCGCGATCCTTTTGGGGGTCGAACGACCCTTTCACATGGGTCACAGGGGTCTCCTAAGAGCATCAGAAAACACATATTTCTGATGGTCTTAGGAACCGAGACACTGCTCCTCTATCATCTCCAGGCAGGTCTGCCCACATGCAGATATGTCCACATACAAGTATTAAAGGGTCGTGGCATTAGGAAGGTTCAGAACAACTGGTTTAAGGCATGGTTCTTAAGAAAGAAATCTAGCCTGTAAACCCCAAGATGTTTCAAAAGGTTTCTGTCATCAAAGTTGACATTCCTTTGGGCAGAGCACCACAGATAAGGATATTATATCCTGTGCGGAGAGGAAAGGAGAGGAGAAGAGAGCCGATGAGATCAGAAGGGAAGGGAGAGAGAATTGTTTAATAAGTGTTTATGGACTGGCTGGCTCTGTGGCCACAGAAGCTCCTTAAACACTGTTGAGGACTTTTTCAAATCTTCCTTCTCCCAACACCGTGACTACTGAATGTGGGGGACTCACAATGTATCCCAGTATTTGTGTTGGAGTCAGGTAGAAAGGAGCTCACTGGGCCTGCTGGTTCAAAAATTATAGAAGTATTATTTCTCTCTAATGAAGAAAGTGTATAACAATAAATTGAATATAGCTGGAGAAGCAAGTAATTATTGATTTAGTCAATGAATTACAGAAATATATTTAATAAATATGCTTCAAGATCGATGTTTTCTGATTTCTTTTTTTTATTTTTTGTGATTATGAATAACTTCATTGCAATTTTTCCTTCTATGTTAGACTTCTGGGATTCCTTCTTGTCTTGTCATCTTAAAGCTAGAAAAAGTAGAGAACTCCTATAATTCAATACCTTCATCTAAAGTCTGAGGAAACAAAACTCTAGAGAAGGCAGGTGGCTTACCCAAGGTCAAACCTACAGTGAATGGAAAATCTTTACCTTGTAGTGGTACAGGTGTCTCCCTTCCTACTCAAGTGCTCTTTCTAGTACCCCATGTTTATCTGTTTCTCCATTGCCACTTATTTCCTCAGTCTCTACTCTTGTTTTGCCTACCTTTTCACTACTCCCCTTGAGAATCTCACATCCCATCAATATTATTTCAATTTTGTACACAAGGTGTATGCCTCTGTGCTCTCTCTCTCTCTCTCTCTCTCTCTCTCTCTCTCTCTCTCTGTCTCTCTCCCTCTCTTTCTCTCTTCACTAATATCTGTCATTTCATATTCCGAAAATCTTATTTCCTTTTACCTCATCCACATTTTCATTCACTTTATCTTCATGGAACCACTTAGTCAAAGAATGCCAGTTTTATAGAGTAATGATAATAATAAGCTAATGATGGTGATGATGATGATGGTTACCATTTATACAACATGCAATATGTGTTAGGCATTGTGCTAAATGCTTTAAAATCATTATCTTGTTTGATCCTCATAAAAAACCTGGGAGTTGCTATTATTATCACCATTTTACAGATGATGAAACCGAGACAATTAGAAGTTACCAGCATTACTTAACTGTTAAGTATCTGAAGACACATTTGAATTTGTATATTCATGACTCCAGGACCAGTGTTCTATTCATTGTACCACCTAACTGCCCCTTTCTCTCTCATACACAATTTTATGCTCTCTGTCTTTATCTTCTTTAATTTCAAACATTTTTTTGCTTTTTCTCATTTCCTTTTGCATGTGAATTAACAGTGGGAAGAGAACTGTCTTCAGGATACCTGAGTTCATGACCAGATATTGACTCCTACAAGCTGTGTGACTCTAGGCAAATTACCAAACCCCTAAGTGCCTGCGGTCACTGTCTAAAACTATCACTTGTAGAACAGTTGCATACCTCCATTAGTAGAAATTTTTCTAAAAAAAAAGATCCCAGACTACACTGATGAAATAAGAGACCTTACCTTTCTTCCACCACTCCCCAAAAATCCCTAATGGAGATGAAATTATAGATCAAAGAGAGGGCTATTCAGGAGTTAAACTTTGCTAATACATAATTCGGCTTCATAATATATAATAATCACAGAGTGTTTGTCATGTAGTCAGAACAAGCATTATCATTATTACCTCCCCCCCTACTTTATTTTATTTTGTTTTTAATACAAACAACATGAAATAGAATGTTGAGTTTGGAGTCAGGAAAATCTTCACTCAAATACTTTCTCTGACACTTAATAGCTGTGTGACCTGGAGGCAAATCAATTAAAGTTTATGTGTCTCAAGAGATCTCACTGGGGTTTATTTATAAGACTTAGGTTGTGGATGGCTAGGTAGTACAGTGGCCTGGGTCTAGAGTCAGGAAGACTTATCTTCCTGAGTTCAAATCTGTCCTCAGAGACTTACTAACTATGTGACACTGGACGAGTCACTAAATTCTGTTTGCCTCAATTTCCTCATGTGCAAAATGGGCCAGAGAATGAAAAGGCAAATTTGTCCAGTATCTTTGTAAAGAAAACCCCCAAAGGAGTCATGAAGATCAGACACAACTGAAAAACAACTAAACAACAAAAATAAATGGGTTATAACCTGTGTTGGAGGGAATTTTTGTATGGGAATATCTTATTTCCATTTTGTTATATTCTCATTTTTCAATTCTTGTAACCCCATTTTACAGATGTAAATTTTATAGACACTGATTTTATATAACTGAAGATCATTGGCAAATGAATTACCCAAGTTTATACAGTTAATAAGGGGCAGATATGAGATTTGAGCTTAGATCTCCGGCCTTAGTACTTCCCTGTACAACCTGCTCTTTCTCTTTGTGATTCATTTTCTTATACTCCTTTTATTTTATTTTGATCAGCCCTTGACCAACAATACTATCTTCTAATTTTCAATCACCTCACAATTCCACTGCTTTTTTGTTTTTTGTTTGTTTGTTTATTTTTTTTAATGTTCATGTCCTAAGTTTAATTATTTTTTCTTCATTTCCTTTCTTATGAGATTCTGGTGCCTAAGCCCTCTCAGCAAACATAAATTATTAATCTCAAGTAGCAATAACTAAGCAATGCCTCTAGAAGAAGTTCTTCTTGACTCCATAATTGTGATCTTTTCATATTATCTGTTTCCATGAAGTATGGACAGCTAGGTGATGCAGTGGATAGAGTGCCAGGCCTGGAGTCAGGAAGACTGCACTTCATGAATTCAGTCTGGCCTCAGACACTTACTGCGTGACTATGTTATCTCACCCTGCGTGCAAAGTTTTCTCATCTGTAAAATGAGCTAGAGAAATAAATGGGAAACCATCCCAGGATCTTTGCCAAGAAAACCCCAAATGGGGTCATGAAGAGTTGAATATGATAGAAAATGACTGAACAATTCTTTGGTAGGCAGGTATCTTTCATTCGTAGTTTTGCTTTGTTTTGTTTTTGAGGGGGAAAGGCAAGGCAATTAGGATTAAGTGACTTGCCCAAGGTCACACAATTAGTAAGTGTTAAGTGTCTGAGGCCAAATTTGAACTCAGGTCCTCCTGAGTTCAGCATCAGTCCTCTATTCACTGCACCACCTAGCTGCCCCTAGTTCATATTTAGTAAGTTTCATTTTGTACCACTTTTCTAAGGAAGGAAGGGAATAAGTATATATTAAGTACCTGCGATGGACCAGTACCGGTGCTAATTACTTTGCCAATACTCTCTCATCACATTCTCACAATCCTAGAAGGTAGGTGCTATTGTTATCTACATTTTTACAGTTGGAGAAACTGAAGCAGCTAGAAAATAAGTAACTTGCCAAGAGTCCTAGAGCCAATAAATGTTTGAAACTAGATTTTATCTTCAGTCTTCCAGGTCTACTGTTTTATCCACTGTGTCACCAAACTATTTGTTGCAAGGCCCTATGTTCTTCAAAGATTGGTCTTTAAAATCACATCCACTGTAAAGGATGTAATAATAAAATAATAAAAGCTGACATTTATGTCATTCCTACCATGTGCTAAGCACTTCACAGTTATGACCTGATTGATTTTCACAACAATGATGGGAGGTAGGTGTTATTCTTATCCCCATTTTACACATGAGGAAACTTTGGCAAACAGAGGTTAAGTGACTGGCCTAGGATCACACAATTGGTAAGTGTTGGAGTTTAGATTTGAACTCATCATCCTGATTGCAGCAACTCAGTGCTAAATCCACTGCACTACCTATCTGCCCATAAAAAGTAGAAATGAAGAGAGGGATGCTGAAGTTTCCAATCTGTTCTGTTTTGAAGCATATTTAGCGGTTGCTACCTAAGATTTATTAAGTTCATAAAACAGAAGTAATATGAATAGCCTCCCCCAATGATAGGCATTATCCTTTCTGTTTTACTCTTTCTGTCCCTCTTCCATATGTGCACTCAACTTTTATATTCTCTTTAGATTCATTTGGTCACTTTCATAGGCTGTTTTTTTTTTTTTTTTGTTTTACACTACATGGTAGAAGATTTATTCATGTTATTCCATATATGGATATTTTAATGCCAAGTTCAGCATTGGGATGAGGGGGAAGTCCACAAATTTATTTAACTATAAAAATAAATTTGTTTCACTTGTTTTGAAAAGAGCAATAGTCAATAGATAATGCCTATGTATCACTGGAAAAAAGATGCTTGGAGTAATTTGAATAAACATTCAAAGAGAGAAGAATGGATGGAAGTTATTATCAGTTTCTCTATAGGTTTTCTTTCTTCCTAACTTACTGAATTTTCTTGACTCTAAAACTACCAATCTTTCTTAAGTCCCTTAAAAGTAAAATGATCCATGTGAATCTTAACATCATATTGGAAACACTTTAGATAACATACAAGTCTATATTTCTTGAAGATTTATACTCATATGAAAGTCTTATTGTGAAGTTTCACCATCATTTATATGTGATCTTGAGCTCTTGAATTCTTTGGTAGTAAAGTATAGTTCCTATCAAGCTACATCGGTTTTGAACAGGGGTCCAATGATGACCTCTATGTCTGTTGTCTATGGTTTGATATCTAGCATCTTTGAACCAGGGAGAAAATGTGACCATTATTTGTGATAGTATTTTGTGTAACTAGCATTTAGGAAATAGTTCAGCTTATGTGTATAAGCTTTGGGTACCCCTCAGTTTAAGGGATGGCCACTAGGTATCCATTGTTTTGAAAACAAAAAGTCGTGTCCCTAGGCTAAGAATACAACAGGTGAATATAATTCCAGTCTGATACCCTTATTGATCAAAGGAGAACAGAGCTGCCAGCCTACTCATAGTCTCTTCTCCTATTCAACTCAATGAAAAACTTACAGTCTCACTTAGAGAAAAATGTACAGAATCATAGACCTATACGTGCCTAGCCATAAACTAATCATTTATACATTTAAACATCTCTTGGGTAAGTACACATCTCACATGGGTTATATGCACCTTACAATATGATTTAAAAAGATGTCTTTTCTTCCGAACATTCAATCAGTGAAGCAAATACATTTGCTCAGATTTATATTCCTTGCAGTACACTGTAAGTTCAGGAAAAAAGGTTTATCATATTATCAAGACTCTAAGTGACATGATCTTATGTTTATGATTTTCCCTCTTTTCTCATTTATCACTTGCTATCTTTCTGTGACATTGTACTTCCCTGTCACGGGTCTCTCTCACATATTTTAATTGCAAAAATCCAATTCCCAAGTGCAGTGCAGGTCCCAGTGCTTAACACATTTCTGCTTTTGCTATTGGGTCTTTCAATATTAATGGTTCCATAGTGGCAGCAATGAAGATAAATGACCTTTGGGGATTTTTTCTAACATCTTAGTTATTTAGAGCAGTGTTGCTCTAAGCAGCGAGCACACTTTTTTTGTTTAAATAACTAATCATGATTTATTTTCTTTGTGGCTTCTATACAGCAGTGGAACTGACAAGGAGCTCAAGGCAGCAGCTGAGAGAGAGTCTGAGCTGAGACTCACCTGATTCTTATGAAGTCAAGGCTCAAGGAATTGGCTGGTTATAGAAGTCTGACAGATGGCTCACTTTTCTTGCTTAATCTTTGTTCTTTAACACTTGTTCTACTACCATAGATAATACTGAGAGGTCAGGAAAATGAAACTCAATTTAACAAGTTTTTTTAAGTACATACTACATTAAAGCTCTGCTTTAAGGTCTGGAAATACAAAGACAAAAAAAAATCAGTCTCTGCCCTCAATTGACATTTAATGTAAACTCTCAAGGAAGTAGATTCTATCAAGGTGGAAGAGAAGGTAACAGTATATGTGCAGCTAAATATAAATAAAGCAGAGTGGCAACATGGCAGGTGGAGAGAAAGCTGGCCTTGTAATAAGAAAAAACTGACTTCTAGTCCTATGTCTATCATATACTGAATGTGTGACTTCAGATATGTAATTATTAGCAACTTGTCTGTAATTTTAGATAGTTGCCTAGAGAAATGAGAGGTAAGGTCTATAAGGTCATTAATTTAGAGCCATAAGGGATTTTGGATTAGGTGACTTTTATACCTCATGTAGGAGGTCACCTTTGGGCTGAGCCTTCAAAGGGACTCTCAAACAAGACATGGGAAATCCTGTGTGCTTATTTAAGCCACACTTTCCATTGATGCATACTTCTGCTCTTTATCATTATAACAATTACAGGATCATAAATTTAGAGATGGAAGGGACCATAAAAGTCACATAAATCCAACCCATTCCTGTGACATAATAGAAAATAGAAATACATAGATGTGAAATTACTTACCTAGGATCAAACACCTAGAAGTCTTCTGAGTGGTCACTCTGCCTTTTCTACCTGTTCCCTTCCCCTCAGAGTGGTCTTTGTTCTGTATTTACTTACATGTTTACATCATTATGATACCCTTGATGTTGATGACCTAGAGATGCCATTTGAGCTAAAGATCTATTGTGATTCATTAGAGTAAGAATATTCAGTAAGCTTTTGGATTCTTTCAAGGTTTGTAATCCTTCGGTCTCTATTAACCCGCATATTGGCTTACCCAAAATGTTCCATTTGGCAATCACTGGCTAACTCTGATGGAATCTTAATAAAACTGCCCCCAACCCCAATATTCTAACTTTATTATAGGCCTGTTGCCATTGAACAGCAGGGCCACTGTACCTAACTTTTTCATATGTGCCCCACAGTTCACTGGAACAATAGATGTGTCCCTGAACTCTTGGTTCCCACAGAAACTGCAGGTGTGTCCATGCGATTGGAACCCAGCTACTGCCTCTACCTAGTCACTGCCCCCAACCCATTCCCAAAGAAAAAAGGCTTGTTCTCATATTCAATCACAATCACATCATCCATCTATCCCAATACAGGACCACAATACCTAACTATCTATCTTGACCAAACAAGACCACAATTGCTAGCCAATTGGAGAGCAGCTTGACCAGAATTTTTAACCACCAAGCCATAGATGGGACCCCTCTGCTATTGCCTAATCCCTTAACAAACTCCTCCTGCCTTTTTAACATTAATCATGTTCCTCTATGCTATGTAAATTTTGATTATGTAATCAGCATCTTTATCCTAATTCCATCTTGCTTTCTGTGAAGTTGCTGATTGGAACTTAGCCTGCTTCATGAGAGGTATCAATCTCAATAAATGCCTATACTTGGATTAGAGGTGGCCTGACTCTGAATTCTTTGAGACAGTTCTACCACAACACATTATGAAACCTCAACAGTTTTTAGGTCCTTCAAGAGTCCCCGCAGTTTAAACTCCCCTGAGTTTAAACCTCAACAGCTTTATAGAGTGGCAAAGTAGAAAATAATACTGTATTCAGAGTTAGAGAAGCTGAGTTCACACTGCTGTTGTGCTCATTTCCGCCTCTGTGACTTTGGACAAATCACTTAGCATCTCTTGCATTAAGTTCTTCATCTATAAAATTAAAAGTTTGGATAGATTATAATCTAAGATTCCTTTTATCACAGAATTCATGATCCTATGTTCCATATTAAATTTTAGAGCTTGTATTGATTATGAAATTTCTCTCTTGCTTTTTATTTTTTTTATAGACAGAATTTTTTTTTTGTCTTCTTCATAATCTAGTTACTTTGCTGAAGGCAGGGATCACCATAGACACTTCTGTTTAAGAAATTGATGGAAAAGTTCTGGTTTTCTTGAATGTCTCCAAAGCCACTGTGTCATTTAAAGACTCAGTTTGTCACATAATCCTGTAAACAAAGACAGAAGAGAGGTCCTTCTTCTCAGGCTGTGTTCTTTCTCCTCCAGTTATATATTTAAGCTCTCATTAGTGCATGCAGAGTTTGTTTTGCTAAATGGCTTTCTTACTTCAGTCCACTGAACAGGGTCCCTGAAAACAAACGTGATGTGCCAGCTATATTATAAGCATGATGGGCTTATGGTAATTTGAGTTCAAAGGTCCAAGTAATTATAAAGATGTCTCTTACAATATACTCAATAGGGTTTAAGGTTAAACATATTTCATCAACTGGTTGAAGATACCATTTCTGTTTTGTTTTGTTTTTTACTCCTTTGAAAAATATATTTATAACTCTTTTTAAAATGTCACTCATAACTATAGCCAGACTTCATTGCAGTGCTGAAACCATGATCAGGTCTCAGTGAATACTCTGGCTTGTGAAGACATATCTATCTGTTCCATTTCTCCTTTTCTGAAGCACTTGAGAGATCAGACAAACACTTCAGCACAAATGAAGTATATTCATTTGCTTTCTTAATAGAATTCATCTATACTTGTATGCATTCCTTCTCTGTGGTAATTAATTGCTCGATATTATTGAGTAGCATCAAATATCCAGAAACATTATACTTAGAAAAGCCTCAAATGAAGTGCAGTTACATAATAGAAGCATAAAAAATTATCCATTAAAATGTCTAATAGGGTATAAATGTCCTGGTGACACTAGTCTTCAATCTGACTTCCCACCAGGATGAAGTTAGTAGAAATGAACATGTACTTTCTTTGCAGTGATATGTAATATTTACCACATTGTCAAAGCTTGGTATCATTTTATCAGGACCAGGGTGGACTAGCCAGGAATGTTTTCCAGGGTGGAAAATGTAGAAGGTGTGGAAAGCATCATCTCAGGGTTCATATCTAGCCCTACTCTACTGCTATTTCCTCTTAGGGCATATTCATTTCCCCTTCAGAAGGTTAGAAACCTCATTTCTTCCCAATTCATTTTTTTTTCTTAAATCTGGACTTTTCTCGTTGATCCTTGACCATTTGTCAAAGCCATTACTACAAAAGTTATACTTTAGGGCTATGTTCTTAGCCATGACATCTTCCATCTTAGTCTGACATTTTCTCTCATTCAATTTTGTTTTTTCTTTCTGTCTCCTTCTCTCTTTCCCTCTCATTCTTTCCTCTCCTTCCCTCATAATTAGAAGCTGATTTACTTTGCTCACATTTCAAGCTTCTGATTATTTTCCTTTTCTGATCACAATTCTGGTACTTCTATTTCTAGCTCTTTCCCCAGAATTCTCTCTTGTCATTAGTTCCCAACCTCTCTCTGACCCTTCAAAAGGCCACCCTTCCACCCACTCATTCTCTGACCCTACAATCTCCTCCGCGATAGCTTTATTGAGATGTAGCTCAAAGTCTAATGATACTTGGCAGTGGCTCATTTAAAATAAAAACTCAATTAAAATAAGGGGAAAGCTAGCAAAGAATTGAAAACTGTAAGCTCTGGGATGCCAATTAGGGAGAAGGGCACCATTTTCTTAAGCAAGAAAAGTCAATGAGGGTTATATGTGATGTTGTGAGGATTAGAATGAGGATAGAGAGTGGTAGAATCTGTGATATTCCCCCAAAATAAAAAAATATATTATGACTATTCTTCTTTTTTGCCTTTAGGAATAATTCCAAAACTAAATGAGTACATTACTGAGCCAGAAGAATGAAATTCATTTTACTTAAATGCAAACACCAGAAGATAATGTGGTTCCATGAGGAAAGCACATTTTCTAGATTTTTAGAAAAAAAACCTTCTAGAAGCAATTAAATAGAATACAATTTTCAAATTATATGATTCCTCAATAATGAATTTGTGGGGAAATATCTTTAAATAGAAGGAAAATGGAAAAAAAATCATCAAAAAAAGCAAGAAAATTTAAGAATTTAACCTCACAAAATCTGTACTATTTATGCAGATGATGATAAAAACCATTTTGTGCTGTATCTTAACCCCTGTTGAGATTAGATTAAAATTTATTGTATAGCATAGACTTCCTCAGAAAGGTAATTCATTTTGTGCTTATTTAAATCTGGTCCATGTATGTTTCTAGCCTTCCATTCTCCCTACATTCAGGTATACTTAATGTATTTGATAATTTTAACTCTTAAGGTGTCCAGAATTTATTTTATATCCTTTTGTTTCATCTTCTGGTGATGCTATGCACAAGCAGCTTTCCCTAAGAATACTACTGTGAACAGCTTTTAAGATTCTGATTACACAGTACAGTGAACACTCTATTTATTCCATAACAAATCAAAGTAAAACATTCACAGAAAATCAAGGTACAACATTCACAATATTATAATGTATCACAGAAAATCACAATACAGTATTCACAGCAGTTTATCATTAAAATGGCCACAAAGTTTTCACCAAAGTGGCCATAAAGTTTTGAACAAATAATAATCATCTGGTATCCTTAAGGAAGTTTGCCTCCTTACTCAGTCATTCAGTCATCTCAGAGTACAATAGTCAGTGTTCCACTCATGGGGCACACTAGGTTAACTCAATCAGTCACTTATTTAGCAATCAGTTAGTAAGTATCATTAATCACTAAGTACAACCATTAGAAAATACACAAACCCCCCACCCCTAGGTCACTAGTAAACCACATTATCATCACAACATTCAATACCCAAAGAGAGGTCTTTTCTTCATCTCGACCCAAGGCAAGTTCTCAGAAATCTCTGTTCCTGGGGAGACAAAGCTTAACAAAGCCACAATATTCATTGCAAGTGTCCTCATCTATTCACTCTCTGCCTGCAGAACAGTCTCAGGACCCCTGAAAACATCAGCAAGACCCTCTTACAGGATCTCTGTAAACGTACAACAAGAAAATACTTCTTCAGGGCTTCTGAGCCAACAGAAAGATTCCAGGACCTCTGCAACAACAGCACTGTCCTTCACCAAGCAGACGAGTCTGGCAAAACAACATCAAAACAGACAGACAGATGCTGCTGAGAGAAACTCTCTCTCTCCCCAGCAGAACAGATTCTGCCACCAGATTGGCTTCCTGTTTCAGTCAACCCCTTCCTGTTATATCAGCAACAGGAGACAGGAGTTCATACCTTCTGTTTCTTTCACAGAGGTTTGATTAGTTACTGAGGGCTAACTACCTGCTTACTTGCCAATGCAAAAGAAGGTCTTCATATTCAAATTAATTACCATTACATTTCCTCAAAATATAATCTAGTTGGAAGGATTTGTTCTGGTTCCCATGACCCTTAAAGAGATAATACCTATTTGTATAGGATTCAGATGGTCAAATTCCAATATGTGACCCTAACATATATATTTTATATTCAACCTATTTTTTCATCTTTTGATTGGCAAAATTGTGAAGGCCAAGAACAAGGAATGACAAGAGAGAGGTCTATGGGAGGAGGTGGAAAGAGGAGGGGGAAGAAAAAACGAAGAAAAGGAAGAGGAACAATTATAATTATTCATTGAATAGTTTAAACAAGTTCTTAATAGTATACTAGACAAAATGATATATTGTTTATAGAACTGATCTCAGAGCTTCTATAAACCCAAGATTAAGTTCTGCCTCTGACATGTACTGTGAATATAACCCAAGTCTAGTCATTTAACTTCTCAGTGCTCTAGGTCAGTGGTGTCAAACACAGTAGCATAGCTCTACAGAGAATCAGACTAAAATATAATTGGAAGTATTGAACAAATTAAATAAAAATACAATAGAATATAGATAATGTCAGTATATGGTTTTTTCAGTCAATATGTGGTCCCTCATAGTGACCCCAGTTTCATATTACTGCTTTGGGAAATCTAGAATAATAATTGCAGAGCAGGTATTGATCTTCCTTGGTAAAATGAATATATCCATCTAGGTGTTCCCTATGTGAATGAAATCATAGAGCCATTCTCTATCCCCTATTAATAGAATAATTATAATTTGTTTTTCTATATTATTTCATGCATTTATTTTATAAACACACAGATAAAATTCTCTGTAGTTTCATTTTTTGTTATTGCTGTTCATAGTTTGTCACTGAGAATTATAAAGACAGACTGCTCCATTTTCTGACACTAAGACAATGCTTTCTATTGATGTGGCTTTAGATTTGCCATGTAACAACTAAAAGCAGTGGGTCTTAAGCTTGCCTTTGAATATTTCATGATCCAAAGGTGAGATACGAAAAAACAACAACCCAACAACAAGAACCCCTTACTCAGAAGAAAATTTTACTTTCTGTTTGACAGAGGGATGATCAATTTTACTTAAAGGATTTTTTTTACAGGATAAACATAGTGAGAGGCCTTAGAATAGACCACCCCCCCATAACCTATTTCATACTTTATTTTTGCAAGTTGTCACATTATTAATGTGAAAAATGAGCAAGTATGTAGTAGAGACAATGTAGTAGAGAAAATGAGCTCCTCCTCTATGGGGAATACATCTAGAGAGCACAACTTACATTGCTGCTTCTACAGTACCTTATATATCTTCTTGGGAGGTTATTACGCTGTTCTTTGCAGGAAGTGATATTTTTCTATTCTTGGTGTGTAGTAGCTCTGCTGCCTGGTCACAATATATACCTATGTCAAATTCTGGCTCAGCCAAAGACCTTGACTTAGGACTACCAGAACTGAAACCCTTACTAGGATTCTGACAAAGCTGGCAAACTCTTCTTAGCAAGTCGAGTTGAAGGTGATGGCTTCAATATCAAGTTGGATAGAGGGTCAGGTGTTAAAATGTCTATTTGAAAATATAATTCAAGTTTAGAATAACAAGAAGAATAAGATATTGCAAACTATTCATAAGTCTTAAGATTACATAGATATTTTCTTCATTTAGTAAGTTATGATAATCCTTAAACAATTATTTATGTGTGTGTGTATAAAATGAATACGTCTTAGTATTCAAGAAACCCTTGACTATTAATGTGCGAGTCATTAGTAAATTAGTTTTCTCTATGTGCAGGCATCTAGGTGACTCAGTATATAGAGAGCTGAACCTGTGGTCAGGAAGGCCTTAGTTCAAATCTGGATGCAAACTCATAAATGCTACGTGACCTTGGGCAAGTCACTTAACCTCTGTTTGCCTTAAATGATTCTAGTATCCTTGCCAATAAAATCCCATGGTTTTATTTATGGCTGACTAAGTTCTAATATATGATTGTAATGGAATAGTATTTTGCCATAAGAAATAAGGAGCTTGATGATCTTAGAAAAACATGGATAGATTTGCACAAAATAATGAAGAGTGACATGAGCAGAACCAAGGCAACATCACATGCAGTAATAGTAATATTGCTTTGAAAACAACTTTCAGCAAGTAAGTCATTTTGACTATTATAAATAACCAAATTAACTACAAAAGACATATGAAGAAACACACTATCTGTATCCAGAGAAAGAACTGATAAATAGATGTATGTTTAGAATGATATTATATATGTGTACATATACACATATATGAATGCATATGTGTATATATGCATATTTATGTGTGTGCACACACATATTTGTGTTTAATGTTAGCTATCTTTAGGGTGGTGAGTGGAGGGCAAAAGAAAAAAGAAAAGGACAAATTTACATAACTTTTCATATATTTAAAAGGCATAGCAGTTGTACATAATAGATTTATAGTTTCATGTACAATTATCTTTTTATGCCATGTTATGGAAAGAAGGAAATCTCATGGACAGTAATGTCCTATTATGGTTCATGGGGTCACAAAAAAACAGACATAACTGAATGACTGAACAACATGTACAGTCATAGTATTGACTAGAATAAAAGTCAAAAACATTAGTTTAAAAGAAATGAGAGAGATGAAAAGACAGTTTGTATACTATCACAAGCTTCAATCTTACCTGTTCACACAAACCATCAAAACTAGACCTGTAAATGGAAAAAGACAAAGATATTTGCTGTAATTATTATTATGTCCTTAAGAAGATTAACCAGTATAAAGTAGCACAATGACAAGCAGTCCAAAATAGCCTATTAACTGACTAAGCTAATATTGTTCTTTTTGCCAAGGAAACAGACATGACAACTAAAGACCACACATGTTTAGAAAAGAATAGGAAAAAATAATGGATGATATTATTAGTGGAAAATGTAAATACAGTCACTTTATCAACTTTAGAAGGTCTTCATTGGAATGATTTGATTTGCATATATTATCAAGAATAACCCTGATAAAAAACTAATATGAAAAATAATATAAGAAGAGGAACATTTTCATAAACAATTCTTATTGCACACCTCAATTTTATGGTTTCATAATTGACTGAAAGATATAAAGAGTATAAAATCTTGCTCTGTTTGTTCTTTGTTGATTACAAAAAGTCATTTGATTAACTACCTAAAAATGCAGCCTAACAGGCTTTTTATTCCAGCAAGGCATTTCTCATACATATGTTAATACAAGTTTCTTCAATATATATGATAACAGAAACAACTTCGTTCAACAACCCTGCAATTATTAATATCGACCAAGAAATAAGAAATCTGAGCTACACAAAGATGTTCAATGTTATCACGAATGACATTTTGCACAAGGTCCAAGTGAAAAGAAGATGTGTCTTAATTCTTGAACCTTTCATTATACTCCTGTTTTCTTATGACAATACAGTGGGTATATCACATTCCAGAATACAGAATGGTCTCTTCAGTGATGTCTGTGATCACTGACAGGAAGCAATCTTAAAGATTCATATAAGGAAACAATAATAACAACAACAAATGAGTGAATGGAATATGACAATTCAGACTAGGACATGAAATTATATATTTATTCCACTGTTAGTCTCTTTTGGCACAAGTACTTGTGTTTACACATACGTACACACACGTAATACACACATAAATCCATACATATACATATGTACAAATACACACACTCACTTGGTTCATTGGGAGGGGGTGGGCAGGGCATAGAGGCAGAGCATAGAATTAGGAAAAGATAGAGCAGGTTTGATTACATTAGGGAAAATACACAACACTTTTAATCATACCCAATTGCTGCCCCTACAAATAAAAACACACATACGCAGCAAAAACTATTTTTTCACATTGATGTATTCTTGGTTAAGGTGTTATGGTGGCAAATCTTGGAATACCATATTCTCCAAAGATTCAATGCTGTGGCTGATCCAAAGAAGACAAAGAAATATATGATGAGCAAAATTTACAGGTAATCTCCAATAATGGTCTGCATGAAGGAATTACATAAAACATAAAATTGATGAAATGTAAGAGCACAAATTGTAGTGGGATAGTTACACAAAGAAGGGGAGGAATAACAGATGAATATACTGAATATGGTACTAATACACACTAAAGTAAAAACAAATAAAAGTTTTCAAAATATGTCCATTAGATCATATATATTCTATGGAGATCGGGCAGAAGATGGATATCAATAGTCTGAAGTAAGAAGATATGACTGGGTTATAATCACACTGATGGAGGGAGTTTCCAAACAGTTTCATTAAAATATTAAAGTAAAATTTTACTTTTTCAATAAAAGTTGACAATTGTGAACTGGATTACATAAACACAGCAGAAAAAATGGCCACATAGTACAATGGAAAGAAAATTGGAATAGGAGTCAAAAGACTCAGGTTTAAATCCCTGCTCTGTCATTTGTATGTTCCCTACCTATATAATTTTTTGGTAAATGGTATTTTTTCCAGTTAAATATAAAGATAGTTTTCAGAATTCATTTTTTATAAGATTTTGCATTCTTATTTTTTTTCCTCCTCCCCTCCCCAAGACAGCAACCAATCTGATATAAGTTATTCATGAGCAATCATGTCAAACATATTTTCACACTAGTCGTATTGTGAATTGTCTCTTTCTATCTGCTTACAGTATTTTCTCTTTGTTCTGATCATTCTCCAGTTTAAATACAATATTTCTTGGAGTTTTCATTTTGGAATCTTGTTCAGGAGGTGACCATGAAATCTTTCCATTACTATTTTGCCCTGTAGTTCTAGAATATCAGGGAAGTTTAATTTAATAATTTCTTGAAAAATGCTGTAGAGGCTCTTTTATTTTTAATAATGGCTTTTTGGTAGTTGAATAATTCTTAAATCATCTCTCATGGATCTGTTTTCCAGGTCAGTTATTTTCTTCCAAAAAGGTATTTTATATTTTCTTCCCTTTTTTATTCTTTTGATGATGCTTGACTGACTCTTGATGTCTCATATAGTCATTATGCCCAATTTTACTTTTTCAGGAATTATTTTCTTCAATTAGCATTTGTACCACCTTTTCCATTTGGCCAATTCTATTTTTTAAGGAACTTTTTTCTTCAGTCAATTGTTTCTCTTTCTTTTTCAAACTGTTGACTCTCCTTTGCATTACTCTCATTCTCTATTCATTTTTCTTCTTTCTCTCTTATTTCATTTTAAAAATCCTATTTAACTCTTTTAAGGGGTCTTTTTGGGCTTCAAATCAATTCATATTCCTCTTTGAAGCTTCACATGTAGACCTTTTGACATTGTTGTGGTCTTCTGAGTTTGTGTTTTGATATTCCCTGTTGCCACAGTAGCTTTCTATCAATAGGGCTCTTTTTTATTTGTTTTGATGTTTTTTTAAAGCTCCTTTTCTAGCCTATTTCATGATTTTTAAGATTGAACTTTGCTCCTGAAGTGTGGGATGGGGGCGTGAGGAGGGACTATCCAACTACTGGCAGCTTTCCCACTGCACTGGGGTTGCCTGGTCTACTCACACTTGTTGGAGGTGGCAATTTGCATTCTGCATTGTGGTTGGAGGCCTCAAACCTGGCCAGCTGTGCCACTGACCTGCTGAGCTGGGAAAGCAGGTGTCAGTTGCTGATCTGTGCTGTGGCTCAGAGCCTATTGCTGGCTTGTGTGGACACCATCTGCACTTGGCTGCACACCCCTTTACAAAAGTGAAACTGATCTTTCCTAAAGTCCTTCTAAGTTATCTTAAACTGGAAAATGGTTTAACTCTTTTTTTTTTTTTTTGGTGGATTCTGTCACTCCAGAATAAATTTAGAGGTTTCATTTAATATTGTTTCCAGGTCAATTGGGGAAAGCACAGGCAAATTCTTGGTTTCTCTCTGCCATTTGGCTATGCCTCCCCAGCTATATGATTTTTATTTTTTTTTAATTTATTAACTATTAGTTTACAACATTCAGTTGCACAAATTTTTGAGTTGAAAATTTTCTCTCCCCCAACCCCTCTATAGTGGCATGTGAACCAATATAGGCTCTACATATCCCTTCACATTAAACATTAGTCAAGTAGTAAAGAAGAGCTATACACAATGGTATGAATAAAGAAGACACAAAACAAAATGAAAGAGAGAGTAAGAACTTTGCTTCAATCTGCATTCAGATTTCATAATTCTTTCTCTACACGTGGATGGCATTTTCCATCATGAGTCCTTTGGAGTTTTCTTATAATCTTGCATTGCTGAGGAGAGCCTTAGTCTATCAAAGTATGTCTTCATGGATATGATGTGCCTATAATTGTGTACAATGTTCTCTTGGTTCTTCTCCTCTCACTCAGTATCAGTTTATATAAGTCTCTCCAGGTTATTATGAAGTCCATCTGATCCTCATTTCTTATAGCTCATTAACATTTCATTACATTCATTTTTTCTCCAGAGGTCTGTCTTATCTACCTTCTCTAAAATTCTTTCCAACTCCTTAACTTCTTTCTTATTTATTTTGAGGTTAGATTTATCAAGTTCAGAGAGGGGGGAGGATGAGGTTGCCTCCTTCCCCCAGTGTAATTTTTCTATATATGTCTTCCTCTAACTCCTTTAACTTCTCCTCTATCAATTTGTCTGTTATATCACTTGGTGCATATGTATTTGGTAATGATGTTACTTCATTTTCAATTGTACCTATCAGCAGGATGTAATTTCCTTCCTTATCTCTTTTAATTAGATATATTTTTGCTTTTGCTTTGTCTGAGATTAGGATTGCTACCCCTGCTTTTTTTTTTTTTTTTTTACTTTAGCTGAAGCATAATTTATTCTATCCCAGCCTTTCACCTTTACCTCATGTGTATGCCTTGTTTCAAATGTGTTTCTTAAAAACATATTGTAGGATTATTGTTTTTAAACCATTTGGCTATCCACCTCTGTTTTATGAGAGAGTTCATCCCATTCACATTCACAGATATGATTACTATCTGTGTCTTTCTCTCTATCCTATCCCCCCTCCCCATTTATGCTTTTATTTCTCCCTTCTTCCTTATCCTCCTGAAAAGAATTTTGATTTTGATCACTGCCTCCTTCAATATTCCCTCTCTGTCAGTCCTCCTCCCTTTACCTACCCTTTTTCCTTACTATTTTTTCCCTTCCTTCTAACCTCAACCCTTTGCTTTCCCCTTTCCCCTCATACTGCCTGTAGGGCACATTAGATTTTTATACTTAAATGAGTATGTTATTCTCTCCTTGAATCAAGTCCAATAAGAATCAATCTCAAACAATGCTCTTCTCTCTCTTTTCTTTGCCTCTACTATAATAAGCTTTTTTGTCTCTGCATGTTAAATTCCTATACTTCATTGAGGATGTTATTCCCTCCTTGAACTGAAACCAGCAACAGTAAAGTTCATACAATGCTCATCTCCCTCCCTTCTTTCTCTCTACTATAATACATGTGATCCTCTTCATGTGATATAATTTACACTTTTCTTTCACCTCCTTTCCTCTTCATCAATTACAATTCCTTTGCACCCCCTAATTAGATTTTTATCATCACATCAGTTAATTTATAACCACACTCTCTATCTATGTATTTCACTGTTGTGTCATAGTATTTTATTTGAACCAAATATTTATTTATTTATTTTTATGAAAAGATTTTTTATTTTATTTATTTTAGTTTACATCATTTATTTCCATGAGATTTTGAGTTACAAATTTTCTCCCCATCTTTTCCCTACCCCCCCTCAAAACAGCCATCCCCTTGCATGACCCCTCCCCCAATCTAATCTCTTCTATGTCCTCCCCCATCACTCCTCTAACTTTCCGATA
>CM053587.1:128278771-128304524 GCA_028646515.1 Pseudochirops corinnae
GGTAGGTGTATGCTAGTGAGCACCACACCCACTTCCTTGCTGGAAGTGTAAATAAACATTTTTCTTTTCATCCTCTAGGGGAAAAAAATAATCAGAGGGTAATCAAACCAGGTCATATCTTTTGTTTTGTCTTAAAATGAATCCTAAATCATTTTCATGAGTGTATAAAAGATACCTTGCTGGAGAACTTTTAAAGTGCTCTATTGCTCTACCAAATCAAATGCTTTTAATAGTAGGAAAAAAAGCTCAGTGGGAATTCCTATACCTTTCAACCAACTAAGTGATTATGAAGTAATATATTTTAAAATGTCATTTGCAAAAACCTTATTGCTCCTCATCTTACTTTCATTTGAAATTATCTCAATGACTATGTAGATTATTCTCATAAAATTTTATAGAGGTGAATACAAAGGCCTATTATTCATATATAGTTATTTATTTGGTTTCAGTGTTTCACTAGAAATAAGGTCTGACCCCCCCCCCCCCATCCCTCTATAAACAATGAGTTTAACAAAGAAAGTAGTGGGAGTGGAAGTAAGTTTTTAAAAATGTAATTTTGCTTACTCTCTTATTCTTGGAGAAATTTTGAGTGAAAATATATTTACCCTCCCCCTTCACAGAGATGAGGGGCTATGGGTATTGAATATTTCTTATTCTATCAGACATAGTCAAAATGGTGGCCAATTGCACTAAAATGTTTTTCTTCCTTTTCTAATTTAATCTTTGTTGCTGGGGATGGCTTGCTAAGTAGAGGAAGAAAGTAGGGTATATTGAGAAATGAATAAGTTATGAAAACAAAAGGACATCAATAAAGTAAAATATGGTTTCAAAGCCTCCTAGTTCTCTGTTTTTCCTTCCAAATTTCATTACCAAGCCCCTTTGATCAGATTTGCAATTATTTAGGGAAATATATATTTCATTGTAACTAATTAGATATACTACATCTCCAGTCAAAATTGAACTTTCTTCTATTTGTTTAAGATTCCGGGGAGAAAAAAATTCAGGGTTTATCTTTCTTTATTTGAAACTTATTATCCTTAACTTGCAAAAAAGCTTAATTCAATGCGAGAAAAGGTTTAGCGTCTTTAATAAGAGAATATTGTTGCTTAGGAAAAGAACAATGGTATGCTTATTGACTGTACAAAATAAGTACAGTCAAAATAAAATCTAAATTGTTATCAATAAACGATCTTCTTAACTAGCTGTTCAGTTGTTAAATTCATCTTTCTCTCCTTAAGCTCCTACTTTTATGTGACAATTTGAATGAAAACACTACCCATGTCCCTAGAATCTTTAATATCTTGCCTGGGACTTAATAATCTTTAGCAATACTTTCTACGTTCCATCTGCCATTTTTGTTTGCCCCAATATGAGTCAGCCAAAAGTAAGATAATAGTCATTAAGTTTAACCAGACATGGAAGGCATTCTGTCATGCTCCAAACACGTACTCTGGAAAAACAAAATCTCTCCATTCATATGGCACTTTAGTTATCCCTCACTAGAGTCACAAAGCATCTTTACTCATGAGTTAATATGGTGTAGTGGAAAGAATGCTTCATTTGGAGTCAAAAGAATGAATGAATGAATGAATGAATGAATGAATGAATGAATGAATAACATATGTTAATATTTACTATGTAGCAGAAACTGTTCTAAATTATGTGGAGAAATAAATACATAAGAAATGCATTCTCTACCAGTCAGAAGTTTTCATTCTAATAGAAAGAGACAGTGCATATGAAGAAATAGTGGCTATGGAAAGGTATATTGAACTGAGAAATCACAGGTATACAGAACAGAATCATGGAGCAACTGAGACAGAAACCCTTTCCAGAAATAATGGTATTCTTGCTTGGATTACAGTTTCCAGAGGTTGAGGTACCAAGCATGTGATCAGTATGTGGAAGGATTGGTAACTGTGTGAGGTGGTAGGGCAGATGGCAGATAGATGGTGAAGGCAGATGACTGTATGAGATATGAAACATTGTCTACATTGAAAAAAAAACTGTTGTCTTTCTGACTTCAAGTTAGGAATTCTTTGTAGCTTAATATACTTTTTAAAATGTAATGCCTTGAAATGAGCAGAGTGCTTGAGAATCTATCTGAGCAATAGGGTAAAACAGAGGAAAATGGGGAAAAAATGATGGAGTTGGAGACAGGGTGGCCTGGGTTTGAAGTCCATCTTCATAATTATTAGTTATGTGACCACAAAAAAAAAATCACTGTACTTATAGGTATGTATAACCCAGGACTCAAACCTGGGTCACTAGGAGTCATCCTCAACTCTTGAGTCACACTTACCTACAAAATACAATCATTTTGATTCTTTTTTTCCATAACATCACTTTCTTCTGTCCTATTTCTCACCATTCATACCAATAACAAGCTCTCATAACTTCTTTTATCTTTTGAGTCCTCTGTTTAGTATTGTATTTTTCCAATTTCATGTAAAAGCAATTTTTAACATTCCTTTTTAAAGCATGGAGTTCCAGATTCTCTCCTTTCTTCCTCCCCACCCGGCCTCATTGAGAAGGTATCCAATATTGTTTATATATGTATAGCCATGTAAGACTTATTAACATATTAGTCATGTTATGAAAGAAAGTATAGACAAAAAATAAAGTAAAAAATGTGTACTTCCATCTCTATTCAGACACCATCAGTTCTTTTTCTAAGGATAGATAATATTTTTCATACTAAGCCCTGAAGAGTCTCCCTTGGATCATTGTATTGCTGAGAATAACTGTCATTCACAGACAATCATTTTACAATATTGCTGGTACTTTGTACATAGTACATGCCACTTTGCATCAGCTTAGGTAAGTCTTTCCAGGTTTTTCTGAGAGCATCTTGCTCATCATTTCCTATAGCACAATAATATGTGGTCAAAATCACATGTCACAATATGTTCAGCCATTCCCCAATTGATGAATGTCCCCTAAATTTCCAATTCTTTGCTACCAGAAAAGAGCTGCTATAAATATTTTTGTTCATAGAGGTGCTTTGCCTATTTTTGCTTTTTACCTCTTTTGGGATACAGACCTAGAAGTGGTATTGCTAGTTAAAAGGCATGCATGATTTTGTAGACCTTTGGGCATAGTTCAAAATTGTGCTACAGAATGGTTGAATCAGTGCACAGCTCTACCAACAACTCATTAATGTCTAATTTTTCCCATGTCACTTCCAACACTTGTCATTTTTCTTCTCTGTCCTATTAGCTAGTCTAATATCTATGTATGAGGCAGTACCTCATAATTGCATTAATTTGCATTTCTCCAATCAATAGTGATTTAAACATTTTTTTCACGTGGCTATAGATAATTTTGATTACTTCATCTGAAAACTGTTTATATCATTTGATCATTTACCAATTGGGGGATGGCTCTTATTTTTGTAAATTTGTCTCACTTCTCTATATGTTTGAGAAATGAAGCCTTTATCAGAGAAATTTGCTTCAATTGTTTTCTCAGTTGCTTTTGCAAACTGTATTTCTCTTCATCCTATTCCTCTCTCTTTTTATTCTATTCTCTCTCTGATTTTACCCTATCCTTCTTCAAAATATTTTGCTTCTACAACCTCACCTAGTCTGTCCTCCCTTCTATCATCCCCACATTTTCTTTTCCCCTTCCCTTCCTACTTTCCAGTAGGGTAAGATAGATTTCCATACCCAAACAACTATGCATGTTATGCCCTCTTTAAGCCAATTCCAATTAGAATAAGATTTACTCATTTATCCTGACCTCCCCCATTTTTCTCTCCATTGTAAAAGCATTTTCTTGCCTCTTTTATGTGAGATGATTTTCCCCAATTGACCTTTCCCTTTCTGCCAGTTCATTCATCTCTCACCCCTTAATTTTATTTTTTTTAGATACCATCCCTTTACATTCAACTCAAACATGTGCTCACCATCTATATATAATTTTAACTGTCCTAATACTAAGAAAATTCTTTGATTTGCAAGTATCACTTTCCCACATAGAAATATAAACAGTTTAACCTTTTTAAGTCCCTTGTGATTTCCCTTTCCTCTTTACTTTTTTTTTTTTGCTTCTCTTGAGTCTTGTACTTGAAAGACAAATTTTCTATTCCATTATGGTCTTTTCATCAAGAATTTTCCCCTGAAGGATTATACTCAGCATTGCTGGGTAGGTGATTCTTGGTTGTAATCCATATTCCAAGTCCTTGGATCCTTTAATATTGAAGCTGCTAAGTCTTGTGTTATCCTGGTTGTGGATGCATGATAAGTGAATTGTTTCTTTCTGGCTGTTTGCAATATTTTCTCCTTGACCTGGGAGCTTTGGAATTTGACTTCACTTTGGGATTTCTTAATGATATGGTCTGCGGATTCTTTCTATTTCTATTTTGGCCTCTCGTTCTAGAATATTAGGACAATTTTCCTTGATAATTTCTTGAAAGTTGATGGCTAGTTTCCTCTTTTGATAATGCTTTCGGACAGTCCAATAATTTTTAAATGACCTATCCAGGATCTCTTTTTTAGATAAGTTATTATTTCAATGAGATATTTCACGTTGTCTTCTTTCTGTTTTATTGTTTTTTGATTTCTCATAAAGTCATTAGCTTCCATTGGCTTAATTCTAATTTTTAGGGAATGGTTTTCTTCAGCGAGCTTTTGTATATTCTTTTCCATTTGGCCAATTTTACTTTTTAAGGAGATTTTTTTTTTCTTCAATGAATTTTTGTATCTTTTCCCAATTGATTTCCAATCCTGCTTTTCAATGCATTCTTCTCTTCATCATTTTTGTACCCCTTTTACTATTTGCCCTAGTCTGTTTTTTAAGGTGTTATTTTCTTCAGTATTTTTCCAGTTGCTTTCCCAAGCTATATACTCATTTTTTTATGATTTTCTTACCTCACTCTCATTTATCTTCCCAATTTTTCCTCTACCTCTCTTGGTTTTCAAAAGCCTTTTGTAGCACTTTCATGGCCTGAGACCAATTTGTATGTTTCTTGGAGGCTTTGGATGTAGGAGATTTGACTTTGTTATCTTCTTGTTCCCTGTCCAAAGCAGTTGCCTTTGCCTCCATACCTTTGCATACACTGTCCCCTACTCTTGGAATCTTTTCTTTCCTTCCCTGAAATATTGGAACTCTTAACTCTCTTCAAGGCTCAGCTTATATACTACATACTATAAAAAGGGCTTTTATGATCTCTTTGGCCTTTTCTATGCCCACCAAACCCTCTTGAAATTACTTAGCATTTATTTTGTGTATACTTTTTGTTTGCTTATTTGTAAAAATGTTATTCCCACCCTGTCTTTTGCCCCCCATCAGAATATATATTCCTCAAGGGCAGGAACTGCCTGGGTTTTATTTCTTCCACCTTTACTTATTTCAATGCTTGGCACTTAGTAAATGCTTAATAAATACTTATTGATTGAACCATTGGTTGGTTTATTTATTATCTCTCAGGTTTTTGTAAAATGAAGATACCAATCCATATTGTACTTAAAGTATACATGGTTGTTTCAAAGCTCAAAGAAGATAATTATCTAAAATGTCTTGTAAACTTTAAAGTACACTATTAATATCAAGTAAATGCTAGCTCGTTCACAGATTTTTTTTTTTGTCAACCATATGTGTAGTCTGAAAAGGAGGTGGACCATTCATGTAGAAGAGTGAAGGGTAATAGATGTTGAGCCTCAGTGCTTAATTGATTCCCTATCTTATACCAAGGTACAGAACAAGGCACAGCCTAGCAGAAGAAAAGTTAAGCATTGTTGAGTGAAAACGCCCACAATAATAATAAGAAGAATAACTACTGTCATGGTGGATGGAAACAAGGCAAGTCCACTGACACTTAATGGAAGGGGAAATCCACTGAGTTATTATAGGTTTCTTGTTGGAGTTAAGTAGAGACAGTCATTTGAAAGTGAAAGAGAGTGGAGAGTTGATGTGTAGGTGAAGGGTCAATGACTCTTGCTGATTTGTCCTGAGGCATGGGGGTGGGAGGGTTGCTAAAGAATTGACAATTACTTGATATTCAAATTGTCTGAGGTGAGACTTTCACCATTACTGCAGGCCTGACATGGATGAGGCAATGCCAGTAATTTGAGTTTCTCTTAGGCTTCTTCATCTATCATGTAGACAGGTTTCTGAAGTCCTTACATGTCCAAAAAATATATATTTTTTAAATCCAATAAGAAAATTTCCAGTACCTTAGAGAGAAACTCTCTGGAGTCATTGCTGGAGGACATGGCCCAGAATCACACAGGAACAGCAGACAAGGATATATTACAATCCACATTGATGGAGAAAGTAACTACAATATATAAGATCATTTTAGCTTTTTTTTTGTCATATCACACTGATGACTTATATTGAGTTTTTATTCAAATGCCAAACATAGACTCCTTGGATATAAACATCACTCTACCTATTCTTATATTTATACAGTTAATTTGGGGTATCTACTCATATACTGTGTGAAATTGAGGAGCCTCAGTTTCCCCACCTATAAAATTAGAATGTTGGACTAGGTGATCTCTGGAGTCCCTTTTAGCTAAGGGTTCAGAAGTTCTAAGAATATTCTGCCCATTTGTTACTACTTAACATGCTTTAAGTGCAAAATTAATGTTTGAGTCCAATTCCATTTATGAAGAGGGCATAGTCTGATTTAAAAGGCCAAAGTTAAATTTCAGAAAATTGAAAAAAAAAAAAAACAACCTCACATTGTTAGAATAATGCTTCAAGAGCATCAATTGATCATGAATTTTCACTCCACTTCTCTAATGCCATGCATAGGGAGCTTCCCAAAAAGAATACTACTGTGAACAGCTTTTAAGGTTCTGATTACACAATGTAGTGAACACTCCATTTATTTCATTACAAATCCAGGCAAACATTCACAACAAATCACAATATAATATTCACAACATTACATCTTATCAGAGAAAATCACAATACAGTGTTCACAACAGCTTAATATTAGAATGGCCACATGGTTTTCACCAAAGTGGCCACAGTACTTAGAACAAAGACCAAAAGAATAATCATCTGGTTTCCCTAAGGGGGAAACCCTTCTTACTTAATCATTCAATCATTTCACAATACAAGTCAGTCTTCTACTCATGTGGCCATCATAAGTTAACTTAATCAGTCACTTATCTAGATTCACAATTACTAAGTATCATTAATCACTAAATACGATCATTAGAAAATTACACAAACCCTCCACCCCTTGGTGTCTAGTAAACTTCAATTTCATCATAAGTTCAATATCCAAGGAGAGGCCTTTTCTTCATCTTGTCTCAGGATGGTCTCTCAGATTCCCTGGATTCCCTTCCATGGTCCCAGCTCCTACTTGGGACCACCAAACAGTCGCCTGGATTCAGAGGCAGACAGCTCCCAGGTTCTTGTCCAGTCCTCCAGGCAGTTCTTCTTACATACTGAAGTTCACAAGGTCCAGCACATCTCAAACCCTTCACAACTTCTTTTGCTGGGAACTCAAGGATCAACCAAGCCACAAACAAAGTCTTATCCTGGTCATGCTTCTTCACTCTTGCAGCAGTTTGGCTGGCCCTAGGCCCCAGAAGAAATCTCAGCCTTCCAGGCACCAGCCACTTTGTCCTTCCAGGAGGCAGCAGCCACTTAGGCCTTCAAGGCAACTCCAGCCTTTATCAGATCTCTCAGCAGAACACCTTCTTCCACAAGGAGCCTGCCAGAAAAAAAAGATTCTTGATTCTAACTGTCTCTTCTCTGGGGCCTTTCCTAAATACACACACATACATACATATATACACACACACACACACACACACACACACACACAAACACATTGGCCTCCTGTCTCAGCCAACCCCTTCCTGTTATGTTAGCAACAGGAGACAGAGTTCATACCTTCTGTTTCTTTCACAGAGCTAAGTACCTGCTAAATTAATTACCCTTACAAGTTCCTTGATTTAAACTTGGCTTACATGACCCGTGGATTGCTTTGGTTTCTTTAATTTCAACTGTTAGATTTATTTCCCTTTCCAATGTGTTCAGTGAACTGCTTTGTTATCATTCCCGCTCACTGCTTCAGGATTATGCCTTTACTCTTAATCTTCTGGTATTGACTTTTGGACTCATGTCCTAGCAAACCCTTCCCTTGTTCCCGACACCTACTTTTCTCAGTCCTTTTTTAACTCAGTAACTGTATGCCTTGTAGTCACCACAGATGTTAGGACAAGTTATGTGTACAGTATTCAGCTGTATGACTTCAGTCCACCTTTCCTTATTTGATCAGTCTATTCATATTAACTAAGTATATACTACATATGAGGCACTGTGCTAAGTGCTAAGTATACAAAAAGAGGTAAAATCACTTCTTATATTAAAGTAGTTCACATTCTAATGGGTAAGACAATACACACACACACATGCAAGATATATAAACCATAAATTCTAGGCAATCTCAGAAAGAAGATACTAGCATTGGAGAGATGAGCAAAGACCTCTTGCAGAAAGTGGGATTTGGGCTGAGTCTTGAAGGAAAGCCAGAAGGAAGAGGTGAGATGGGAGAGCCTTCCAAGTATGAGTGACAGTCAATGATAACTGTTTTTGAGATGGACCATTGTATGTGGGGAACTGTATCAAAGAGTATGCAGAGGGGAGTAAAATGTAAGACTGAAAGTTTGGAAGAGGCCAAGCAGAGAGGTTTTTTAAAAGTCAAAGAAAGGATTTTGTATTTTATCTTAGTTGTCTCCAGGAGAGGAGGAGGGAGCCTGTTAGGCAGTGGGGCAAGGTATACCTTTCTTATTCTGATGATTTATAATTACAGGTAAACAAGAACTCCATTTGTCAGTTAATGGTTCTGAATTACTATGACCAACAAAACTACAACCTGGTAGTCATCTCACTGAAGTTGAGTGTTTCTGAATTCAACTACCCTGGCTCTTTAAGGACTAATGCAGTATTTTATGCCACTTCCCAACTCTCACCTCTGTTCTATTCACCCAAACACATTATTAACACAATCACCATATTTCTGCTAATTGGATACTAACTGCTAACAATAGCAATCATACTTCATCACTATCAAGGACATGCCAATTGTATAATGAATGCTTACAGCAGCGAACTCTTCATGGTTATAAAATGTAATTCTGATATTTTTACACGTGTCTTGTAGTAATATATCTCATCCTAACTTTTCCTTCCTCAAAGGGTGAGTATGACTTCAACATTAAGCATTTAATTCAGCCATATTTCATCTAAGTCTCTATACTGCTATTGAAAAAGTCACCAGGAATTTTTTTTCCCCTTATCCCAGGGTGGATCTATTCTCATTCTGGACATCTAGTCCAAAGCAATAACATCATGCTAACTACACTGAGATGTTTTAATGAGGATTTATTTTTGTTGGGGGGGGAGGAGGGCAGGGAATTGGTCTAGTGATTTCATCTGTGTAGGGGACTATCTTGAGCAAATTCCCTCCACTAATGTAAGTATTCAACTGTTCTGCAACTTTTAGCCTTAAAGTACCTGGGGTCACCAAGAGTTGCAAAAAGTTACACAGAAATTATTATTCAGAGGCCAAATTTGAATTCAGGTCTTCCTAATTCTGAGACTGTTTTTTCTGTTCATTTTACCATGCCACATCTCATTTTTTTTTATCAATTTATTAACAATTTTAGTAATGACTTCAATTCACTAAGAATTTATTAAGCACTTACTTTGCGCAAGGTGCTGTGATAACAGCCAAGACTTCAAAGACAAAAATGAAGTATCCCCTCTCCTCAAGGAACTTACATTTTGTTGGGAATATTCGATATTGTGACAAGTAAATGTGTGCTACATACAAAGGAAATTGGCCATTGCATGATGGAAAAAACACCTCAAACTGGAGCATCAGGAAAAATCTCATGTAGGAGATAGTACATTAGCCAAGCCTTAAAGGAAAATAAGGATTCAAATGAGCAGGAGGTTAGTATATTCTAAATTTTCGGAGAACATATGTGAAGGAAAGGTATACAGTGCAATGTATGGGGGAGGGGAAGCAAATAGAGCAGCAAGACTGGAAAATAGAGTGCACAAGGGCAACAGTTATGATCAAAGCTGGAAAGGTAGGCTGGAACCTGATTATGAAGGTGTTAAATGCTTTGTATGCTAGAGAATCTCTGGGACTTCTGAAAAGCTCAAGTAGAAAAGCAATGTGATCAGATCTTGTCATTTAAATGAAACTTGAGGTTTCTATGTAGGTACAGGGAGGCAAGTTGTTTCCTTGTCAAAATACAGCAACAAAGACATGGGGCTTGAAAGCTGACCATTATGCACAATCAAGTCAGGAAAAAGGGCTCAGTTGGTGGAATTACCTTCCTTTTTCATGACTGTCATTTTGACTGTACGTAATATGCATACTGTACTGTGCCTAAATATCTTAGCAATGACTAATTATAAGCTAACTATTTACCTCTAACTTAGGGCTGTGCTACTTACCTAGACAGAGGGATTGAGAAAAACACTTAATCTTACCCTAGGGGAAGGTTTATTAAGGTTTACTTTTGTGCCAATGCCCATTTGGCATTCTAATAAAGCCTGTAGACTTCTCTAAATAATGTCCTTGCATGAGCAAAATAAAACAAATAACATTATAATGGAAATATATATTTGTGTACATGTATATAAACTATATATACTTAATACATAGTATATAAATATATAATATATGTATGTGTGTAAACACATATATATGTGTTCATATATACATACATACACAAACATAAATTTCAAGACATTCCAAGTCCCTGGCCAAAGGGGACTCTGTCTGTCTTTTATTAATTTAGTCTGGTAGATATAATTAATACCTCTAAACCTAACAAGCTCTATCTGACGTGGTGTATAGTTGGATTCTGAAAAAATGAAGCCAGAAATAGGTAGGGAGAACAACTTCTCTTGGAGACACCACACCTGGAAGGGAGCAGGTTCAATGTGGGTCCACAAATATGGGTCTGATCTTTGCTTTGAATTTGCTTCATTCTGACTGATAAGGAAAAAATATATACTAGTGGAGATTTGTAAGTTACTGTTTTGATTGGGCATAAAAACAGAGAATACTGTAAATTTAAGGTAGAAGATATTTGGCAGTTAGAAGATACCTGAGGGTGCCTTAGATGGAGATGACCTACCTGATACATAGTGAAGCCAAAATAGTTAAAGGTGTTAAAGGCAAGAGTTTTTTTTTTAATTGAATCACTGTATTCCTCTAACATTGAAACCTATCATGATGATGATGGGGTGAACATTGGGGAAGATGGATCATATAGGGTTTAACTAGAATAAAAGTTGACTCTACTTCTCAAATTCTGTTTCTGTTGGAAACTGAGACATCTTGGAATTAGAAAGAAACAGTGGGTCAAATGAGAGATGTGCCGAAGACATACTTCTCTTTTATATTCTTTTTTTGCCTTCTTACTCTGTTTCTTTCTGTCATTTCATATAAGACAAAAGATGATAGCATTGACTTTGTTCAAACAATCACTCAAATTCAAGTAATATGTGCCTACAGTAGAATATAATTCATTTCACAATCTTGTAAAAAGCTCACTGGCTCCACCTTCATGTCATTTGAGGAACCAGAAGCATTTCATTTGATTTTTCAAAGCACTTTTCTTCTGCACAAGGCAGCAATTATCCAGAAATTCAATCCCATCCATGTTGCAGGTACAATTTGTTTTATATACAAATGTTTCATATACATATGTTTTATGTTCTAAGAATGGGATTTTAGAGATGATGCAGACAGAGATACATCAGGATTTAATTTTCAAGGTTTTCTTTCATTCACCACGTTATACTGTGCTTCCCTATTAAATTAGTTTCTAAAAGTTTTGTGATGCTGTTTCATAAAATAAAAAGACTTTTGGTTTGTCAAGCTAAATACCTCTTAGCTAAGGCCACTCCTTGGAGCCATTAATTTTAATATGTCAGTCTGCATATCCACGGTATCAAAATTCAAGTTGGTCAGGTCATAATTGTAATCTTCAGGCTTTACCTGAACAGTTAAGTTGGTAGGCGATGCTATTAAATTGTAGCTGGTTGTTGAACAGTTCCATTTTATGCTGAATAAAGATGAAATAGTTAATGGTAATACGAATCTGGAATTTTTCTGGTGTAAAATTATGAACATTTTCATTCCAACCTCCTCCCTCTTGCTGCTACTATGGCTATTTTATATAGAGAGTTCTTCCAATAGAATCTATATTTCTTGAGGATAGAGGTTGTTGAGCTTTTGCCCTTGTGTCCTTAAGCTCTAGAACAGTGTCAAACATATACAAAACCTTTAATGAATATGCATCAACCTCAGTTCAAATTAAAGGACTTCTTTAGTAAACCAAATTTAGACTGCAAACTCCTAGAAAGCAGGTGATGTGTCCATTCAATTTAGTGTAATTAGTGAAAGTATTCTGCACTAAAACTCATCTTATGATGCAATATAGAATTCAATGATAGAGATATTTTTTTGTAGATCATTTTTATTTGTAGATTTTTATTTGTAGATCATATTTAGATAATTCATTTGTAAATTTAGCCCTCCTCAATTTACCTGCCAAAGAAACCCAGTTTACAAAAATTGTTTTTTTGAAAGAGAAAACAAAAACGGTTTAACAAAACCAACCAACATGTGACTCGTATCTGGCATTATATGCAAAATTACAGAGTGAGATCTTGCACCTCTGCAGAATAGGGAGAGAAATGAATTTTCTCAACTCTCTCTCTCTTTTTTTTTTTTTTTTGCTTTTTGGAATGGGGGAGGTAGGGCAATTGGGATTAAGTGACTTGCCCAAGGTCACATGGCTAGTTTTTTGCATTAAGTATCTGAGGCCACATTTGAACTCAGGTCCTCGTCTTGAGGGCCAGTGTTCTATTCACTGCGCCACTTAGCTGCCCCTATTTGCTCAACTCCTTTCCAAATCCTAGATTGTTTATTACATAATTGGAATGATTCGATTCTCTCAAGCCAAACATCACAACCTCATTAGCTAATTGAGATCATCTCAGTATGTAAAGACCAAATAGCAAAAAATAAGGCATTAATTATGCATATAAGAAGTGTAAAGAAGTACGTATACCTTGCCATCTGTAATGAGGTATAACAATTCTCTGAATTAAATGGAAGATGAACCTGGCCATTGATTACACAAAGACTGGTCACAACCAATCTCATTGGTCAATAAAAGACAAGCCCGCCAATCCAAAGGGACAATTAAAACGTTCATTAATGGCATAATTTTCAAGGAACAGTCGAGAAGCTTAGATATTGTCTGTATTTCTGGAAGAATACATACAAGGTAATAGCAGGAATTTTAAGCTACTTTTCTTCCTGTGCTAACTTCGACAATTCCTCTGCTTGACATGATTGTCTACTGAATGTCTGTTAAAACTAATTCACCAGTGGAAGATGATCAGTTACGGTAGAAGTTACTTGAACACTTAACCATAAGGGTGGCAGCTACCTTGTGTGACATTACCACAAGGGAGGGGAAGGGATACACATAATTATGTAGTGCTCCAGTTTTTAGGTTTTTAGTTCTTCCTATTTACATTATTGTAGCTATTTTTTATGTTGTTTTCCTGGTTTTGATTTCCTCATTCTGCACCATGTTTTTCAGAATTTAGCATGTTCATCATTTCTTAGAGCACAGTAGTTTTATATTCAAATACCACAATTCTTTTAGCTATTCCAAAATTAATGGACATCTATTTTATTAATAGTTCTTTACTACAACAAAAAGCTATTATGAATATTTTTCTGTATGTGAGACTTTGTTTTCTGTCTCTGTCTTTCTTGTGGTACCTGATTAGCACGGAGCTCCTCAGTTCAAAACGTAGATAGTAATTTTTCTCGCCCAATTACAAATTGTTTCCTACAGTGGTTGAACCAATTCACAGCTCCAACAATATGTACTCATGCTCTGCCCTGAAAATTGACTATTTTCGGCTTTTTTAACTTTACATTTTTTTTGCTCATGAAAGGAAATCTAGGTCATTTCAATTTGCCTTTCTCATAGGGAATTGGAACAATATTTTCATATACTTAATAGGCTGCAATTCTTTTAAGAAGTGTTAGTTCAGATGTCAGAGTAAAAGCAGGAACTTGCTTGATCTCTTCTCTCCAAAACCCTCCAAATATCTGAAAAAATGACTCTAAACAAATTTTAGAGCTACATAACCCACAAAATGACTGAGTGAAACACATCTCCAGTTGAAAGTCTGTCAGACCGACAGGAAGGGTCTATCACACTGTACTCAGAGCAGAGTATAGTCCTGCATGGGCTGTACCAGCACAGAACTGGCCAGAGCAGGCCCAAAGTGATTGAATCACTGTCAACCGTGGTAGTTTCTAGACTTCTCAACCCACAAATGCCAAAGATAAAGTCAAAGGTCAGTGGGGCAACTCTGTTGGTGCTTGGTGAGAGAAAAGTGTGGTCTGACACCTGCTACAGGGCAGTGGTGGCAGTGCAGCAACAGTGGCAGCAGTAGCAGCAGCAGCAGCAGCAGCTGCTTCCAGAGCTCCAGGCACACAGAGGGTGGGAGGATCAAGTGGCTGATCAAGGGGCAATTGTTCTTGCAGTGCCCTGCTTGGATCTGGGTTGCAGTCTTGGATGGCAGTCCTGGGGTGAGGTGGAGCTCTGGAATGGGAGAGATTGTGGCAAATGTGGAAAGGGAATCCTCCTCACAGTTCTGAGGCAGAAAAGAGTGCCTGTGGTCACTCACAGACCAGAAAACAGACAATGGGAGAAGTAAGTGCTTCTCTTTTGATCATATCACATGAGAAGAACTGAAAATTCACAGATTCCTAGAAGTAGCTCTGAAAACAGCTGAAAAAAACTTCAGAAATTTAGGAGAAAGCACCCTGCACACTAGAAGTAGAGTCCTACTTTGGCAAAAAGTTCAAAAGTCAAAGAATTGGCTGGGAAAATAAGGAAACAGAAGAAAAAAAACAGACTATATAATTTTTTTTCTTTGGTGACAAAGAAGATCAAAATGTAGAACAAGAAGACAAAAAAGTCAAAACTCCTTCATTCAAAGCCTCCAAAAAAAATGAACTGTTTACAGGCCATAGAAGAGCTCAAAAAGGATTATGGAAACGCTAGCAAGTTAACACAAGATCTATCAGTTTCTACTTAAGGAATAAAATGGCTTAGAATATGATATTCTGGAGGTTAAAGGAGTTAGGATTAAAACCAAGAATCACTCACCCAGCAAAACTGAATATAACACTTCAGGCAAAAATATGAATATTCAATGAAATAGAGGACTTTCAAGCACTGTTGATGAAAAGACCAAAGCTGAACAGAAAATCTGACTTTCAAATACAAGAATCAAGAGAAGCATAAAAAAGTAAACAAATAGGAAAGCAAAATCATAAGGAACTTAGGAAAGTTGAATTGCTTTCATTCCTATATGGAAAGACAATATTTTTATTCATGACACTTTTTTTTCAGTATTAGAATAGTTGTATGCATACATATATGCATACACGTGAATGTGTATATGCATGTATGTGTATGTATGTGTATATATTGTTTATATATGTATGTATATATGCATATATGTGTGTATTTATATATGTATATGTATAAATATACATATGGGTATGTGTATATATATTCAAATATGTATGTATATTTGTATATGAATATATGTGTGCCTATATGTATATATGGAGAGAGGGCAGAGAGTGATTTGAATATGAAGGCATGATATTTAAAAAAATAAAATTAAGGGGTGAGAGAGGAATATATTAGAAGGAGAAAGGGAGAAATACAATAGGGTAAATTAACTCATATAAAAGAGGAAGAGAAAGCAATTTGCATAACTACACATGCATAACCTATATTGAACTGCTTGTCCTCTTAAGGGATGGGGGGCAGGGTGGTGATGAGGGGAGAAGGGAGAGAATCTGGAACTCAAATTTTTAAAAATAAATGTTAAAATTTTTTTTACATGCAACTGGAAAATAACATATGCAGTCAATGGGGTATAGAAATCCATTTTGCCCTCTAAGAATATTGCCTTCCTGGTCTTCCCCTCCATTGTAACAGTTATCCCTTGCCTCTTCCATATGAGATAATTTACCCCATTCTGTCTTTCACCATCTCCTTTCATTATATTCCTCCCTCACCTCTCAATTTCACCTTTGAAATATCATCCCTTCCTATTTAATTGATCCTGTGCCCTCTAAGTATACCTGTACACATATATATACACACTCACATATGCATTCATATGCATATGTATCCTCCTATATAGACATATATGTATATAAACACACACATTTATATTTTCTTTAACTATCCTCATACTGAGAAAGTATGGGGGGGGATAGAGAGGGAAGACTGGGGGAAGAGGTAATCAGCATGTTTACCATCTTGGGATGGGGAATAGGAGAGAGATGGGAAGAAAATTAGGAACTCAAAATCATGTGGAAATGGATGTTGAAAACTATAAATAAAGAAATACATTCTGGAAAAAAAATAGAGAGGAAAAGTACCCATATATACAAAAAAAAAAAAATGAAGTGTTAGTTCATATCATTTAACAACTTAGCCACTGGCAATGGATCTCAGTCTTTTATAAATGTGTGTTAGTTCCTTATGTATCTTAAGTATCAGACATAGCAAAGATTTGATCAGGAGTCTTTTATTTCTCTTATGTTGGCAGTTTTCCTTTTCATCCTAGACGCATTGGTTTTGTTTTTATAAAAGTTATTCAGTTTTATGCAACTGACAATATGATTTGCATCTTTTGTGTTCTCCTCTCTCCCTTATCTTTAGTTAAGATTTTTTTATCCTAGAAATAGTTGTACTCCACTTTTTAAAGTGACAAGACCTTATATATTTAAGTTGAATACCACTTTAAAATCCATTAGTTGGACATCTAGTATAAAATTTAAGTCAAAATATTTTCCAGTTTTTTTCCTACATTTCTTATCCAAGAGGGATTTTTTCCCAAGCAACTTATTGCAGGTTTATTAAAAAAAACTGTATTACTAAATTTTCTTGTTTGTTTTTTTTAGTTCTTTATAATATATTCTCCATAATAGCTATATTGTGAAAGACTATGTTTCTGTCCATCCTATCCTGCCCTCCATTTATTTTAATTTCTCCTTTGACCATGTCACTTTTCAAAAGTGTTTGCTTCTGATTATCCCTTCCTGCAATCTGCCTTCTCTTCTGTCACCCCTTTTTTTTTCTCTTCCCCCCTACGTCCCTGTAGGGTGAGATACCCTATTGAGTGAGTATGTTATTCCCTTCTTAAGCTAAATCCAATGAGAATAATGTTGATACAGTCCCTTTTACCTTCCTGCTCTTCCCCTCCATTGTAACAGTTTTCTCTTGCCTCTTTTATGTGAGATAATTTCCCCTATTTTCTCTCTCCCAATATATTCCTTTCTCAACCCTTAATTTTATTTATTAGAAATCATCCCTTCATATTCAACTCATCCTGTGCCCACTGTCTATGCATACATATACATACATACACACACATATACACACACACACACCTATGCATACATATATGTGTATACATACATACATGCACATATGTGTATATATACACATACACAAATGTATACATATATATTACCTTCAAGTATTCTCATACTAAGAAAAGTCTCATGCTCCCTCCTCTATCCTTTGTCATCCCCCCTCTGACTTTCTGGTATGGCAAGAGGGATCTCCATACCTCAGTGCCTGTATATCTTATTTCCCAGTTGCATGTAAATAATAATAATGATAACATTTTTTAAAGATTTTATTTTAAAAATTTAAATTCCAGATTTTTTCCTTCCTTCCTCATCTCCCACCATTACTGGGAAGATAAGCAATTCAATATAGGTTGTAAATGTGTAATTACAGAAAACATTTCCATAGCAGATATATTGTGAAAGACTGACTATCTTTCCCTCCATCCTACCCCCCCACTTGTTCTATTCTCTACTTTGTCCCTGTCCCTTTACAAAAGTGTGTGTTTCTAATTACCCTCCCTCCCCCAATCTGCCCTCCCCTCCATCATACACACTCTCATCCCCTTCCCCCCTACTCTTCTGTAGGGCAAGTTCCCCAATTCAGAGTCTATGTCATCACACCTCCCTAAGCAAATTCAATAAGAGTAAGGTTGACCCATTCCCTTTTGCCTTCCTGTTCTTCCCCTCCATTGTAACAGTTATCCTTTGCCTCTTCTGTATGAGATAATTAACCTCACTTCCCATCTCCTTTCATTATATTCCTCTCTCATCTCTCAATTTCACCTTTGAAATATCATCCCTTGCTATTCAATTGATGCTGTACCCTCTGTCTATGTATACCTGTACATATATATATACACACACACACACACACTCACATATGTAATAAAACATATATATACCTCCTATATAGACATATATGTATGTATACATACATACGCACATATATGTATATGTATAGATAAGTGTGTATATATATATATATTTATATGTATGTGTATACACACACATATAAACACACATTTATATTCTCTTCAACTGCCCTCATACTGAGAAAAGTTTCATAGGTTACAATTATCATTTTTCCATGTAGACATATAAATAGTTCCACTTTGAGAAGTTCTGTATGATTTCTTTTCCCTGATTACATTCTCATGCATCTCTTGCTTCTTATATTTGAATTTCAAATTTTCTATTCAGTTCTGGTTTTTTCATCAAGAATGCTTGAAAGTCCTCCACCTCATTGAATGACCATATTTCCTGCTGAAACATTATATTCAGTTTTGCTGAGTAGGTGATTCTTGGTTTTATTCCTAGCTCCTTTGATCTCTGGAATATCATATTCCCAGCCCTTCAGTCCCTTAATGTAGAAGTTGTTAGATCCTGTGTTATCTTGATTGTGTTTCCACAATATTCAAATTTTAGAATGATGCTTGCAATGTTTTCTCCTTGGTCTGGGAACTCTGGAATCTGGCTATAATATTCCTAGGGGTTTTCTTTTGAGTATTTTTTTTAATAGGCGATCAGTGAATTCTTTCAATTTCTATTTTGCCCTCTGGTTCTAAAATATCAGTGCAATTTTCCTTGAGAATTTCTTGAAAGATGACTTCTAGGTTTTTTGTTTTTTTTTTTATCATGGCTTTCAGGTAGTTCAATAATTTTTAAATTGTCTCTCCTGGATCTATTTTTCAGGTCAGTGGTTTTTCTAATGAGATATTTCTCATTGTCTTCTATTTTTTCATCTGTTTGCATCTATTTAATAGTATCTTAATTTCTCATACAATCATTTGCTTCCATTTGCTCCAATCTAATTTTGAAGGAATTAATCTCTTCAGTGAGCCTTTGAAATTCTTTTTCTATCTGGCAAATTCAGCTTTTTAAGGCATTTTTTTCCTTATTGGCTTTTTGGGTCCCTTTTGCCATTTGAGTTAGTCTATTTTTTAAGGTGTTATTTTCTTCAGTGAGGTTGTTGACTCTCTTTTCATGATTTTCTTGCATCATTCTCATTTCTCTTCCCAATTTGTCCTTCACTTTTCTTACTTCATTTTCAAAATCCTTCTTGAACTCCTCCATGAAATCAGTTCATATTTTTCTTGGAAGCTTTTGGTGCAGGAGTTCTGACTGTGTTGTCTTCACCCTGTTCCATGATTTGGTCCTTTTTGTCCCCAAAAAAGGAATCTAATGTTTGATGGCTGTGTTTGCTTTGCTTCCTTTGCTTGCTCAAGTTGTCAGTCAGTTACTCGACTTTTGAGCTCTTTGCCACAGGATAACTCTGCTTCCAGAGGGGAGAGCTTTGTCCTATATTGCTGGGGTTTTTTCGGCTGATGGAGCTATTAGGAGGCTGCCATATATACAACCCCCACCAGCTTTGACTCACTGGTCACACACCTCAGGATCACTATCCAAGACCACAATCCAGATCCAGACAGGCTGAGGGAAGAGTTCTTAGCCTTTGAATGGTTGCTTAGCCCCCTTTTGATCTGCAGGCCAGGAGCTCTGAAGCAGACACCTGGAGGCTGCTGCAGGGCCACCACTTCCACCACTTCTCACTCAGGGGCCGGGAGGGAGGGGGTGGTAGAGGTCAGACTGCACTCCATTCCCCCCATATCTGGGAGAGTTCCACTGACCTTTATTTTGTCTTTAGTATTTCTGGCTTTTTGATTCTGAAAACAACCACAGCTGCTGGTGATCCACTCTCAGAATTTCCTCTATCTGCTGCTGGCCATGATGCCCTCAGGCTTCAACCACAAGCTCACATGGGCCTGGGCTGGGCTCCCAGCTCCTTGTAATGAACCTTTCCTGTTGGCCTGCCAGGCTACCTTCAGCAGATTTGTTTCACTCTGTCACTTTGTGAATTCTGGGGTTCTAAAATTTGTTTAGTCATATTTTATAGGCATTTAAGATGGTTATGGGGGGAATGACAGAGTTTTCCTTTTTCTGTGCTGGCATCTTGACTCCATCCCCCCCAAGAATTTCTTGAAGTATGATTTTTGGGTTCTTTTTTTGATCATGGCTTTCAGATCATTCAATGAATTTTAAATTATCTCTACTGGATCTATTTTCCACATCAGTGGTTTTTCCAATTAGATATTTCACATTTCCTTCTATTTTTATTTCATTTGTTTGTATCTGTTTTATAGTATCTTGATTTCTCATAAAGCCATTAGTTTCCCTTTGCTCTACTCTAAACTTGGAAGGAATTATTCTCTTTGAAATTCCTTTTCCATCTGGCAAATTTGGCTTTTTAAGGCATTCTTCTCATCACTGGCATTTTGGGCCTCTTTTGTAATTTGAATTAGTCTATTTTTAAGGTGTTATTGTCTTCAATATTTTTGAGGGTCTCCTTCAGCAGACTATTGACTTGCTTTTCATAATTTTCTTGTATCATTCTCATTTCTCCTCCCAATTTTTCCTCTACTTCTCTTACTTGATTTTCAAAATTCTTCTTGAGCTTCTCCATGGCCTGTGATTAGTTCATATTTTTCTTGGAAGCTTTTGATGCAGGAGTTCTGACTTTGTTGTCTTCTTTTTATTCTATGTTGTGATAGTCTTTGTCACTAAAAATTGATTCTATACTTTGATTGTGCTTCTTCTGTTTGCTCATCATGCCAGCCAATTACTTGACTTTTGAGCTTTTTGCCATGGTAGACCTTTGCTTCCAGAGTGGAGAGTGCTATGCCCCAAATTTCTGGGGTTTTGTGCTATTGTCAAAAAACTGTAGTGCCTTCTTTTAGGCACCTGTCTCACAACTGTGAGAATGACTACCTCTCCACAACCTTAACAAGCTCTGCCACAGTAATGCCCCTTACCCCGGGACAGCCACACAAGACTGCAACCCAGATCCAAGCAGGGAAGATCAAGAGAATCCTGCCTCAGAGAGCATTCATGCAAATGTCCTCTGGACAGTCACTTGGTCCCTTCATGATCTGTAGGCCTGGAGCTCAGGCAGCCACCTGTCCTCTGCAGACACAGCCACCACCTCCACTGCCCCAGTGGTTAGAGTTGGACTGTACTCTTCTCTCACCTTGTTGAAACAGAGTTCCCCCACCAACCTTTTACTTTCATTTTGGAATTTAGGGGTTGAGATGTCTGGAAACTGCCACTGCTGCCAGTGATTCACTCTCCTAGAGCCTACCCTGTCTGGTCTGTGCCTGGATCTTTGCCAGCCAGATCACCTGGGACTGTGGTCCACTCTCAGCTCAGTGTGATAGACCCTTCCAGTTGACCTGCTAGGCAGCCTTCAGTAGGAGATTTGTTTCTTTCTGTCACTTTGTGGGTTCTGTAATACTAAAATTTGCTTAGAGTCATTGTTTACAGGTATTGGAAGTAGTTGGAGCAGGAACTCAAGTAAGTTCCTGTTTTTACTCCACTGTCTTGGCTCTGCAGCCCACCACAACAACTTCTTAGAGGAGAAGATAACTGCTGCCAGAACAAATGAATCAGCCAGAAATGACAGACCTTTGGTGAATTGATCAGACAGTATATGTCTGTGGTGCCTATGAAAGGCCTATGGAGGATTTCTACAAATTCTTTAATTAATTAAGTATCAGCCTCCTAAAAGAGGATAATATGTGACAGGTTACTGTTACAAGTAGTATTTTTTTTTAATCTAGGCCTTTCTTTTATGTTTTAAGTACAAGCCCTGGCACTTACATAGACAAAGAAGTCTATGGGAAATGGAAGAGTTTACAGTAACCCTAAGCTTATAAAACTGGTTAATTTTGAAAATATTAGATCCCTTGAAATGTGGAAATTAGAGAACAGAAAAATTTAGGAGGGAAAATAATTTTTATTTGGGACATTTTGAATTTGAGATGACAGTATGATGCCTTTAATGAGCTATTAATTGGCAAATCCCCATAGGTGTTCTCCAATCCTCCAATCTCAGGCATATTTTTGGTAGACGAATTAGTATTGTCCACAAATAGTCAAACTTCCAAAGTAAAGCTTACTTCCCTGAATATCCAAGAAGTGATTCAAGTTACTCAGATCTGCCCCCTTACAAGTAGAAGGCAAAGTGACAAGATAATCTTCTGGGCTAGCATTGGAGTGTGCTGAGAGAGTGACACTGAGAGCTTCAAGGTGAAGGAGAAGGTTAGGAACAATTACTATGTGGAATGTGGCAGTCAGGGAATCATGTAAGGTTTACCAAGAAATTATAAGGGCTAAATTGATATTAAAAAATGTGAACTTGTAATAGATCCAGGAAATATTGTTTGATTATTTATTCTGTCAGTTTTCAGCAGCTTAGTAGTAGGAACAGAGAAGGGGGAGAGTGGCCTTGGCATGAGGTAGAAGACTGCTATGCATGAATATTCTTGAAATTCACTTCCTTCTTACTTCCTCCTCATGAGATAATTCTCTTCAAGATACAGTTCAAAACCAGCTTCTATATTTCTTTTGCAATCCTCACCCCCAATAGCTAGTATCCTCCTTCATTAACTATTTTCAACTGCTTATTTCTTTATTAACTTTTAATTTTATGTATTAATTCTGAATACACTTTCATATTTACAAACAAGGTTGCCTCATTGTTGTCTTTGTATCATTAACTCTTAATAGTGTTTGGTACATAATTGATGCTTAAGCTTTTTGAAGTCAGAAAACTTTCTATTTTGTCTTTATAACTACAGTATATACCATAGATCCTCACATATGGTTCACCCCCTAAAAATCTTTCATGAATGATTGAGTAGTAACTGCTAATGATTATATGAGAAATCAAGAAACAATTTTTAAAAATCAAAAGAATGAAAAAAAGAAGAGAAAGGGTAACTATCTCATTGGGAAAGCAAATGACCTGGTAAATGGATTGAGGAGAGGTCATTTAAGAATTTTTGGACTACCTGAAAGACATGATTCAAAAAAAACTTCTAGACATTATCTTTCAAGAGGTTGTCCAGGAAAATTGCCTTAATATCCTACAATGAGGAGATATTAAAAGACTGCACCAATAACCTCCTGAAAGAGATCTCAAAATGAAAACTCTCAGGAATATTGTAGCCAAACTCCAAAGTTCCCAGGTCAATGAGAAAATATTGAAGGCAGTCAGAAAGAAACAATTCAAATATCATGGAGTCACACTTAGGATAACTGAAAATTTATCAGCTTTTAACTTATAGAATTTGTGGGATTATAATATGATATCCCTGAGGACAAAGGAGTTAGGATTACACCCAAAAATCACTAACCCAGAAAAATTGAATATAATTTTTCATGGGGGATGGAGGTGGGGAATGGACACTTAATGAAATAGAAGACTTCGAAGATTTCCCAATGAAAACACCAGAGCTGAATAGAAAATTTAACTTTCAAATATAATAATCAAAAGAAATATAAAAATAAACAAAAAAGAAAAATCATAAGGGATTCAATAAGGTTAAACCATTTACATTCCTACATGGGAAGAAGATACTTTCACCCCAAAGAAATTTCATATTATTAGCGAAGTTAGAAGGAGTATACATTAACAAAGGTCATCAATGTGAGTAGAATATGATGGGATGATAAATAAAAAAATAACATCAAATGTTGAGAAATAAGAATGCACTGAGAGAAGAAAAAATGGAGAGGGGAATGGGGGAAATCATTTCATATAAAAAAGTATGAATGAGCTTTAATAGAGGAGGTGTGGATGAAGTGCTTGAATCTTATTCTCATTGGAATCAACTCAGAAAGAGAATAACATATACAATCAGCTGTGTATAGAAATATATCTTACTCTTCAGGAAATGGGAGGGAAGGGGATAAAAGAGGGGGTACAGATTGGGGTGGTAATAGAGGGGAGGGCAGATTGGGAACAGTAAATGTCAGAAGCCTTTTACTTTTGAGAATGGACAGTTAAGGTAAAAGGAGAGAAAGAGTAAGATAAATGTGGGAGGGGGAATGGGATGGACAGAAATATAGTTAATAATCATAACTGAAAAATTATAGCAAATTGCTCATTTCTCAAGTATGGAGAAGTAAATCAAATGTTTAGAAATAAGAGCCATTCCTTGATTGATAAATGGTCAAATGATATGAATAGGCAGGTCTCAGAAAAAAGAAATCAAAGCTATCTTTTTAAAAATGTACTAAATCATATTGATTAGAGAAATGAAAATTAAAATACCTCTTAGGTACCACCTTACACCTTTCAGATTGGCTAATATGAAAGAAAAGGAAAATGATAAATGTTTCAGGTGATGCTGGAAAACTGAGACACTAATGCATTGTTGGTGGTGTTATGGGCTAATACAAACATTCTGTGGAGTAATGGATAACTATACCCAAAAGCTTTTGAAATATTGCATACCCTTTAACACAGAAATGCCACTATTACACCTGTATCTCAAAGAGATAAAAAAGGAAAAGGACATATATTTAAAAATATTTATAGTAGTTCTTTTTATGGTGAAAAAGAATTGGAAATTGAGCGGATGCCCATCAACTGAAGAATGGCTGAATAAGTTGTGATATATGATTGTGGTAGAATACTATTGTACTTTAGAAATGATGAGTGGGATACTCTCAGAAAAACCTAGAAAGACTTTAATGAACAGATGCAGAGTGAAATGAGTAGAACCAGGAGAACATTATACATATTAACAACAATATTCTATGAGGCTCAAGAGAAAATGAGTTAGCTATTCTTGGCAGCGAAATTATCGACGATAATTCTAAAATACTAATCATGAAAAATGCTATGCCAACTCATGAAATTGGTATGTAGATTGACAAATCTTTTTAAAATTTGTTTTTCTTGGGTTTTTTTTTTGTTTTTATTTTCCTTCACAATAAGATTAATATGTAAATAGGTTTTACATGACTACACATGCATAACCTATACCAAATTGCTTTCCTTCTCAATGAGGGAGGAAGAGAGCATAGAGGAAGGAGAAAAATTTGGAATTTAAAATTTTTAAAATGAACATTAAAATGTTTTAACATGTACTTAAGGAAAAATAAAATAGAAAATTTTAAAAAATAAAATAAAATTTATATCCATGGCCTTTTCTCCCCTAACTTGGTCACAATTCTAATTAAGGTCTTCATTGCATTTTCACTAGATTATATAATATATAATAACTCCCAGTGTAATCTGAGTCTTTCCACTCATTAATCAATCTTACCCATGGACATTAAAATAATTATCTAATGACATAGGTCTAACCATTTGACTCCCTTGCTCAACAATCATCAATGTGTATCACCCTCAGATCTCCTCCCTCAAAATAATTGTCTCTGAGAAAAAAAAAATAAGCTGACATTTAAGTCCATCTCTAATTTAGTATCTTTTTT
>CM053587.1:128305024-128320622 GCA_028646515.1 Pseudochirops corinnae
AGATCCATCCTGCCCTACTGGAAAGTCAGAGGGGTGAGGGGGAAGGACATAGGAGAGAAGAGATTGGGGGAGGTGTTATACAATGGGATGGTTGTTTTAGAATGGTGGGTAGGGGAAAGATGGGGAGAAAATTTGTAACTCAAAATTTCATGGAAATGAATGATGTAAACTAAAATAAATAAAAGTTTTAATTTAAAAAAAAAGAAATAAAAATTTTATAAGTGAAAATAATTTGTTTCTATCTTCATTCTGATTCCATAGTTTTTTCTCTGGATGGGGATACCATTTTCCAACATGAGTCTGACGGAATTTTCATGGATCATTGTATTGCTCAGAAGAGTTAAGTTGATCATAGTTGATCATTACACAATGTTGCTGTTACTGTCTGTCATATATATTTTTTTAATATCTCACTATCTACTGTGTCCTTCACTGTTGCCTATAAACATACTTATGTCTCATTCATCCTTAAAAATCCATCATTTAATGCTTCCATCTCTCCTAACTACCATCTCATATCTCTTCTGCTTTTTGTAACTAAGCTTCTTGAAAAGACCATCTCCACCAGAGTGATGGCAATTTCAGATGACATAACGAGATACTTTTGAGAAATACTACATAGATGATATTAGAATCTATGAAATTATATTAATTAGACCTTTGAAACTATGAGAAAAAAATTTAGTCAGATTTCAACTTTATTTGCTAGGGTTCATTTTTAAAATCTTTCCCTCCATATCCATCACAATGGAGTGATGAGATATCATATCAAATCCTATGCTATGCCCTCCCTTATACTAGAAAAATGTGTAAATACTTCTTGGTGCCAAATGAGCTTAAATTTAGAAAGCAACGCTTGTCTCAATGTTTTGGGAAATTCCTTCGTTGATTAAAGACTTATAATAAGCACATATTAATAGGATGCCAGATGGCCACACACATATTACATAAATATTACATTCTGCTTCTATTGTTCCTGCCACTCAATGAATAGCATAGCATTACAACAGAATCAGTTCATGGACAGGCACCATGCTCTTCAACAATTGGTCATTGTATTCTTTCAAATTCACTTTAAAAATAAAATGCAAACTATAAATCTCTCTAGGTTAACTTATTGAGCAGAAACCAAGGAGAGAGAGAAGAGACAGGAGAGACAGATAGACAGACAGACATACAGACAAAGACAGAGAGAGAGACACACAGAGAGGGACAGAGATAGAGGGAGAAACAGAGAGAGAAAGACAGAGAGAGAATGAAAATTGCAGTCAGTTAGCCAGAAAGGTAAAATATACTCTTCTCTCTATGGAGGGTGATGTGGTGAGAGTAGAAACTGATTCCTTTGTGGAATCAAGTGTCAGGAATATTGTGTTTCTAAATCTACCTGAGTTCTCCCCAGGATTCTGTAATTATTACTAGTAAAAAGCAGAAGAATTGAGCCAAAAAGAAAACAAATATGAAATAAACATATACTATATAAGTCAAAGTTTTCTAATCTTCTCTAAGGTTGTATTTTATTCTCGCTTGCTTGATTTTAATAAAAAAAAAACTTACAAAAGTATAGTTGCCAGATGGCAGCTGTGTTTGTCAAAGTGACATAGTACTTCATGTTTTACAAAAAGCTGCTCCCCCTAGAGAGGGAATCATCTTCTTTACTCGATTCCATTCTTTGCAGCTCTCCCTGTGATGCTCCAAGGTGGAAATTAGACAAGGAGACCTCTCTATGTCCCTTCTGAGTCTGAAATTCTGTGGCTCAATGATTCTGATATTTCCACATGACTATTAATTAACTTTCCTCTCTTTTTGTTGTGTTTGTGGTTGTTTTGCTTTTGTACAAATGTCTCCTATCTTTTAACTTTGGCATGCAAACTGATTGTATAGAATTATAGAGAAATTGTCTAGAAGATGAAACTATGGTGTTTAAAATTATTGCTATCACTGTCCAATCAGATCTCCTTTGCAGATTTTCATCCCAGTCTAGAAGTTGTTATTTGTATTAACTGAAGTGGTTCTTAACCTGGCATCCATAGGCCTTTAAAAATTAATGTTTGGATAAATGTATCACAATATAATTGTTCTCATTTATAAAGCAACATACTTTGTCTTAAAAATGTAAAATTATCCTAAGAAGGGTTCCATAGGTTTCACATGCCTACACGCCCCCTACCCCCACAAACTCACATACATACACTTGAGTGATTAATTCTTGGGATGAAGCAGAGTTGAAATGTTAGCAGGTCCAAATTAGAGTTACTCTCTGAGACTCAGTCTAGTGTAGTAAAAGGGATAACTGGGGACTACAAGTAGACTAAAAGGACCAATTGCTATCTATTTGCTAAAATTTTTATGGGAACTTGTCATTTTGAGAACAGGTATCAACTGGCCTAAAAATTGCTGTGATATTTGGCATTCTTAAGAAAAATTCAAGGAGCCTTATAGGCAACATCATGCTGTATGATTTGTCCTTCATTCTCGAAGAGGACCATGATATCAGAGAAGTGATGACATGAGTTGCTGTTGATTTTGATTTTAGTGAGGGATGGCATTGAAGTCACCAGACTCATTTTCTCCTCCAGAGTCATCTGGATCTAGTTACTGGATATTGATGAGAATAAATAAACATGACCCAGGATGCAGTGGGAGACCTTGGCCCTTTTACGATAAGGTCTTTTCAAGTTCTCACTTTGAGTGATGCAATGCCCATTCAGTGAATCACGTAAATTGAAGATGAAGGAACTATTCTATCTTCAGAGAAAATATATGATATCTAAAGCTGAAGTTGAACAAGGAAATATCAGGATCCTGGAACCAGATTTGGGTATTGCTACCTCTGTTAAGTACTAATTCTGTAAGTAGTTAGGATTGGTTGGATAAGGAGTGGAGGGAGGAGAGTTTACATCTCATTCTATACAGTCCTGAACGTGGGACCCTCATTTCTAATTTACAATAGTATGGTTACTTAAGATGTCTTATTTATCATACAGGCAGGTTGATATTAACCATGTGTTCACTAAAACTAGAATCTGCAAAATTTTGGAGGTACTCAATTAATGTAGGGCATCTTTGATCCTGTGTTATGAATTTTCAATATTTTAAGGTATATTGGTATGCCCTTATGTTTCAAATGTATTCAATTAACAATGTACATGATTTTCATTGATATACTTTGAGATTATTTTGAATTTTAGATGTGTATTTTCTTTATTCAGCAGAGATGAATTGCTTAGTTCCTGTAGAATAAATCCCACTCAGATCCCCAAATTTATGCTACTTCATTTCATCCAGTAACTGAGAAGTCAGGTTTCCTTCAATAATCTAAGCAAATCTGCTGCAGTCTGCTCTGCTAGTTTTATTTGGTAAATGATATAGGCTAAGCAATATTTGGGGCATTTATGACAAAAGTTGATCCCAAACACTCAAATTTATACTTTCTATGACATTTTGAAAGCTAATAAAAATTGCAAAGGATTAACTCAAATTTATTTGAAGATATATATGTATATATGTATATATATACACATATATACACACACAAACACACACATATACATACATACATACATATATATACATATATATATAATAATTACAATATTCAAGACATTGTGGTCAGTTGGAGATGTAGAGACAAAAATAAAATAATCCCTGACCTCAAGGAGCTTACTGTCTACTGGGTATATATATGTCAAGTTGTTATTTGACCAACACATTTCATCTTCCAACTTTGGGCATCTTCACTGATGATCTGCTATGCCTGGCACTCTCACTCTCCTTATCATCTTTCTCCTGGACTTTTTAGCTTCCTTGAAGTGCTATCTAAAATGCCACATACAGGAAGCACTTTCTAATTCCCCCTTAGGAGTACTGACTTACCCCTGTTAATTATCTCCAATTTTCCCTTTATCTATCTTGCATGTACATTGTTGTTTTCATGTCTCCCCATTTATATTGTCAACTCCTTGAAAACAGGGACTGTCTTTCATCTTTCTTTATATCTCAAGGTTTAGCATGGTTCCTGGCACAAAGTAGATGCTTAATAAATGCTTGTTGTCACAGGATATATAAAAGTTAATTCTAGAGAATGCTAACAGCTGAAATTCATGTAAAAGGGTATACCCAAGCTTAACCTTGAAGGAAACTAATGTTTCTACATAGTAAAAGTGAGGAGTCAGTTCCTTCTCTGAGATCTGAGAGACTGTCCTAAAACAACTACCAAAGGGAGTATTACGGTTTCATTAACAAGTGAATGAATGTTCACCTTGGGTCTCTGGTAATTGGTTTAGACTGAAGCATCACTGGCTAAAGAGATTCGACTCTCTATTAAGGATGGTTAAAGTGATGTGGACAGTTATAAGAAGACCACTTGTATTAAGTCATAGAGACAGGAAATGGGATGTTGTTTACTGGAAACAGCTAGTAGTCCAATTGGTTTAAGACAGTGTATGAGACGGTGTATAAAATAAAATAAGATTTTACACAGGTAGGAGGCATACTGTGGAGGATAATAAATAACAGGATAAGGAGATTTTATTTTTTTCCTAGGGGAAAATGGGAAACATGGATTTTATTTAAGACATGGAATATATATATATATATATATATATATATATATATATATATATATATATATATATATAAGAGAAAAGTGACTAGGTCAGATTGGTGATTTTTTAATATCATACTAGCAGCTGTTTTGGAGATGAATTGGAGTAGGGAAGATCAAGTAAGATGTTTTTACAATAGACTAGGTGACAGGTGTAACAGTAATTAATTTAGCAGGTACTTAGCCCTTAGTAACTAAGGGGTTGGCTAAGACAGGAAGCCAATGTGTGTGTGTGTGTGTGTGTGTGTGTGTGTGTGTGTGTGTATGTGTTCACTTAGGAAGGACCCCAGAGAAGAGATAGTCAGAATCAAGAAATTTTTCTCCTGGTGGGCTCCGGGTAGAAGAAGCTATTCTACTGAGAGATCTGGTGAAGTCTTGAGTTTCCTGGAAGGCTGAAATGGCTGCTGCCTCCTGGAAGGCCAAAGTGGCTGCTGCCATTGAGAAGGCTGAGATTTCTTCTGGGTCCAAGGGCCAGCCTAACTGCTGGAGGACTGAAGAAGCATGACCAGGATAAAACTTTGTTTGTTTGTGGCTTGGTTGATCCTTGAGTTCCCAGCAACAGAAGTTGTGAACGTTTTGAGATGTGCTGGATCCTGTGAATTTCAGTGTGTAGCAAGAACTGCCTGGAGCACTGGATGAGAACCTGGGAGTTGTCTTCCTCTGAATCCAGGTGACTGTTGGGTGGATTCAGGTAGGAGCTGAGACCATGGAAGGGGATCCAGGGAATCTGAAAGATCACCCTGAGTCAAGATGAAGGAAAAGCCTCTCCTTGGATACTGAATGCAGTGATGAAATTGAAGTTTATTCGAGACTGAGGGGTGGAGGGTTTGTGTAATTTTCTAATGATTGTATTTAGTGATTAACAACACTTAGTGACTGATTGCTGGATAAGTGACTAAGTTAATTTATAATTGCCCCATGAGTGGAAGATTGATTATTGTATTGTGAGATGACTGAATGACTGAGTGAGGAGGCAAACCTCTTTAAGGATATCAGATGATTATTCTTTTGTTCTTTGTTCTTAATACTGTGACCACTTTGGTGAAAACTATGTGGCTACTCTAATGTTAAGCTATTATGAACACTATATTGTGATTTTCTGTGATAAGATGTAATGTTGTGAATATTATATTGTGATTTGTTGTGAATGTTTGCTTTGATTTGTAATGGAATCAATGGAGTGTTCACTATACTGTATAATTGGAACATTAAAAGCTGTTCACATTAGCATTCCTTTGGGAAAGTGCTTGTGCATGGCATTGCAACAGGTGATAATGACATGAACTAGAGTAGTTCCTGTGTGAATGGAGACGAACAAACAAATGAGAGTAGTGTTTATGAAACAGACTTAGCAACTTTTATCCCTAATTGGATTCAGGGATGAGGGATAATAGGATCTTGTTGTTGTTCAGTAGCGTCTGACTCTTCCTGACCGTATTTGAGGTTTTCTTGGCAAAGATAGTGCAGTGGTGCACCATTTCCTTCTCCAGAACATTATGCAGTTGATGAATTTGAGGTAAGTAGATATTGAGTGACTTGCCCAGGTCACACAACTAGTAATTGTCTGAATCCAGATTTGAACTCAGATCTTCCTTACTCTGGGCACAATACTCTATCCACTACACCACCTGGATGCCCAATGGGAGCTTAGGATAACTGATTTAAAAATGTGAAGATAATTTATTCCAACTACTTTTAACATATGAGATAACACAAAGAATGCATGAATTTCCTAAGGTCAAATACTTAGTGGTAGAGGTAGGATACATGTTCCGTGGCTTCAAGTACATTTATTTTTCCATGATGTAAAGTGATTCCATAAGTTGAGAAACTAGTTGATTAGAAGAATGTTAGAGCCCTTAATTCAGACACAGAATTTCAGAGAAAAATGAGTCTGAGGGAAAATAAACTGAATCCTATTTAGGCCAATTGAATTAATGATGCTTTCAGAAGATATCAAAAGGAAGAAATATCCAGAAGAAGATGTGGAAGGAACAGGAATGTAGGAGGTAGAGTAAGGTTTATCATACAAATTTGGATGTAATTTTCAGAGAGACAATAACTGAAATTGTGGGAGTTGATGAAATCACCAAGGGAGAAAACAGACTGAGAAATGAAAAGATCTTGGAAAGAGATCTTGGGATACTTTGTTTGATTTATGTTGACAATTAGTCAGGAGGACAACACACAATAAGGAGTGGTTATACCAGCAAAAGGAGAACTTTGATTGGAGAGGTGTTATGGAAGCCAATGGAGGAGAGATCTCAAGAGAAGGTATAAATTGCCATAAGTATTAAAAACTCCAGAGAGATCAAAGAGAACTAGGATTTAGAAAAGACCCTTAGATGTAGAAGTGAAAAGAATGATGGTAAGAATGTTAACAGTTTCAGTTGAGGTTGTGATATCAAATGCTCTATTTCAAGGCACTGAGAAGTGAGTGTGAAGTAAGAAAATTAAGGCAGTGAGCATAGACAAATCTTCAACTCAACACATTCTGTGGACAAATCCCTAAGGTGTTAAAGATAATACCTAATCCCAAGTTACCTGTACATTTGCATTAAGAATACCCAGGTGCGTGGGGAAAAAAATTGTGCTTGCAAAGAATGTCTCATGGACAATTTTTTCCTTGATGTAAAATCAAGAAAATTATTTCTAGTCTGTCAGTTATACATTATTCAGTGTCAATTAACATGTTCTATAATTAGCACTTTCAGATGATTTTTAGCATACATTCATACATTATGAAGGGAACTACCTACTACTTCACATTATGGATCTAAAATTCTGCATTTATTACACATGCCATTTTTAGATACATCTTGACAGTTCTATGATGTCTCTCTCTCCTTCAGTCTGGCTGGGTACATTGATGCAGAAGGCACTGTCTCCATGCCGTCTTATGCTATACCTTCCTTGCCTGTTCCTCTTTCATAAATGTTTCATGGATTACTCACCCAATACATACATAGAATGCTATTCTGTCCTTCCTATAATATTTCAGTCTTCCACCTATTGTTTCTCATTCTACTTCATAAATTGGCCTAACTTTCTAGTAGGTCATTCTCCACAATATACTTGATTCTACTCCTTGCATACATCATAGGTGATATTCCATAGACTACTCATATTCAATTTATTTCTCTTCATTGTAATTTAGACTTTTCACACTCCATTATTTGCACACATATAACATCATAGACTGAATAATGGCATTAAGGAGATAGTTTTTTTTTTAATCACCAATCTGTTACTATTACTGAAAGTCCTATACAGTTTACAAAATCTACCTTCTATTTTCCACATGCTTAATTTCACAGCCAGCCTAATTGTCTATTTTTATTACATGTCCAAAACATAAATATATATTTTTCTAGTACTCCTATGCTACTACTTTGACCTCACTCATCCTTGCCAGTTGGGACATTCAGAGAGCATCTGCTTTCTTAGATTCTAGAGGCAACCCTGCAGACTCACTCCTAGCCCTAGAGACACTGATCCTCCTGGCATATTTCCCATTACCAATCAATTAGTAGACATAATTAGCTCTCAGCAAGGACCCTTGATAATATCATATAGTGAAAACAGTAGCTACAAAACATTCCTCACACAAACCTGGGGTGCACTCTTTCTCAAATACACCAAGTGTCTATGGGGAACTATGGGCTTAAATCTCAAGTACTATTAATGAGGATCACATTCACAATACATGTGTCAGAGACATCTTAAATAACACTTGATACCACAGGGCCTGGAAGACCTTTCTATCTTTGTGGAGTCTTCATATTTCTCCCTGAAGATGCAGCACCATTGTTAAGTACTGGGTTAGAACTGGGTAGTACATTGTTAGAACTGGATTCTGAGGGCCTGCTCATCTCAACATTTCAATATCACTTTCCAGGACTAGTTCTGCTTTTAATCCATAGCTGGTTCTCTTCTTTGTTGCTAGGGTCCTTAGGCTTGGAATTGCTTTTTTTCCCTCAGGTGACTAGCTTTCTGAACCAACATCTTCTTGGAGAACAAATGACTACTCATTCATAGGTTTTAATGTAAACCCCACAAAGGTATTGATTTATAATGGGGTTGCTTCCTTTAATTCTACTAAAGAAAATATTTCCCAGTATGTAAAGAAGTCAAAGAGTGTGGACAAAAATTTTAGTTATCACAAGATTTTAAAAAATTTAAACTTCTTCATTTATGACTAAATCCTGTAGTCACATTAACTGAGTTGGGGGGGATCACTTCCCACCCACTGTTTTTGTATTACATATATATATATATATACATATATATGGACTAAATGAACTGCCTTTTCAGTCAGTGTTATAGCATAAAATGCATTTTTCATCTTCTTTGTTTCTCCATTGCAAATGGTTAGACCAATATTTTTCAGTGATGTGGATTTCATTTTAATTTTTTAACACTTGAAATAATTAATACATTCCTATCTATAGAGAAGAACATGATATCTGTTGTCAATTTTGACCCAAATTCAGGGTTGGATGATTGATTCATACTGAACAGATTTTGATGATTCTGAAATGGGTCTCATATATTATCTCTACCTTTATTTCATTAGAGTCTAAATTAGCTAAAGGGAGAAGGGGGCAAAATCCATAAACATTGTTTAATTCCTTAGTCATTCTTGAATAGGTTCTCCATATTTTCTTATACTGATTTTTACTTGCTTTATTCCTATATGAAGTCTGAAAAGGATCAATATTCACTGGCAGCTGTAGGCAGGATTTGGTTCTTGTAGGTCAGAAGGAGAAAGTGCCAGATTTCTTAAGTCAATAAGGATTAGGCAGGGAGAGGTAACAATTTAGCAGTACAGGCTATCCTATTCCTTGTGGACAAGGAGACTGTTAAATGCATATATCTGTTTCATCTCAGAGTTTAGGGCAAACTATAGATTACCAAATTTTTTTTTCCTCCCGCAAGTTTTTTTTATTTTTAAATATTACATATTTAATTTAATTTACATATTTTCAATTTATTTTGTAATTAAATATGTAATATGTAATTTAATTTAATTACATATTTTTAAATATTACATATTTTCTTACTTGATGGCACCATTTTTTTCTCTCTCTGTCTCACTTCTTCTTTTCACTCAGTTTATCTATACTCTTTTTACTACTCTGAAATTTTCCTAATAAAAATGCCTCGCCTGGAGGGTTACAAAGCTTATCAAGAAGGATTTAAACAGAAATAGTATGGGAAGGAGCAAAACTACCTTTAGTCAAATTAGAGTCTAGCACAGTGGTTCTCAACCTGTGGGTTATGTTCAATTTAAATACATCCTACATATCAGATATTTACATTGTCATTCATAACAGTAGCAAAATTACAGTTATGAAGTAGCAATGAAAATAATTTTATGGTTGGGGGTCACCACAACATGAGGTACTGTATTAAAGGGTCACAGCATTAGAAAGGTTGAGAACCACTGGTCTAGCAGCCACAACATAGGAAGACAAGCAGAAGAGGGGTTCAGTGATGCATGATATAAAAAATACCAGGAAAGAGTCAGCAAAAAAGTATGATCTCTGATATCTATATAGAAATATGAAAATTATGTCTGCTAAACAAAGCAAACAAGAGATCTTTTAAAATAGAAGGCAAATTCAACAACCTGAGATTTGGTGAGATAAGACTACTGTATAGAATGTGGCCATGGTTAGCATACCTGACAATGTACTTTATACCAAATAAACATGTAAGAAGACAGCAGAGGAACATTATACAAGGATGAAATCCAGAAGCTAGAAAAGGAAAGAATATGGTAACTTTTTCAATGAAAATAAATTGAGAGAGAAACAAAAGTACATTTTTTATGAACACAAACTGTAGAGAACCTGAGCATCTATGCTAGGACATAGAGAGATTTGGGAAGATCATAAAACTGAATTGAAGACATAATACAACAGTTATGAAGAATATAATTTTATATATATATATGTGTATATATATATATATATATATATATAATTATGTTTTTCCCTCAGTATCCATTTCTGTTTGTCTGTCTTTCAAAAGCAAAGGTTCTACTAAAGTTTTGCCTAAAGAATAAAACCTGCTAGGTGGCATAGTAGTAAGAACAAAGACTTGATATAAGGAAGACCTGCCTTTGAATCCTCCCTTGATAACCTAATGGTTGTGTGATCCTGGCCTAGACCCTTCCCCTTTATCAGTCATCTCTAAAATAGAGTTAAAATTGCTCCTACTTTACAGTAGAGTTAGGATAAAATGAAATGCTGTAAGGGCAGGGATTTGTGAACCTTAAAATACTGTAAAATGGTAACTACTATAAATATCATTGCAACTTCGTAAGGGAAGAGGAAATGGCCAGAGGAATCACTGTTCTATACCTGCTTCTGACCAACAAGAAGACACAGGGTAATGAAGTAGAAATGATGGGGAATTTGGCAGGCAAGTAATCATCCTGATTCTATAGACTAGTTTCAGCTTGAGACTTTTGGGGGACAAGAACTTGTTGAGGGTGACTTTTTCCATGCTTCTCTTGTCCAGTCCTTTCTAGAATGACGATCTGTTCTCATTATCACTCCACCCCTAAGTCACCTTTGAGTTGAGAGGACATTCTATGATGGTTAGATATTGGATAAGCATCCTTTTTCTCTTTCAGATGGCTCCATGAACCTTCACTATTTTCATCATGATTCCCATGATTCATTTCACTTTCCAGCAGATGTTGAATTTGAATTTAGGATTATTATTTTTAAAAAAACACACACAAACAAACCAAAAACAACAACAATGACCACCTCATAACTTTCAATCAGTTGGCACACATTTACAAACCTTCCCCCACCCTAATACAGACACTTAGGACCAAAAGCTTGTATTATAATGCCAAATAGAAGAGCATGTAACTTCAGAGCCTGAAAAAAAAAACTTTACACGTCATCTAGCCAGAGAATTAATTTTATAAATGAAGAAATTGAGACACAGTGAGGTTATGACTCACTCTTGGTTACAATACTATAACAGTCAAGTCAAATGTCCTGGGTGGATATAACATAATAAGATTACTTTTGTAGATAATTTTTTTGTCAAATACATACTAGAGATTAGAAGGAACTCAGTGAGGGCACAAATACTATATACATTAGGCCAGTGGCACCATAGACTTTCTATTTGTTACCCAGTGGCCCCAGATTAAACTACTAAAGAAATATTAGAAACCATCAATATATCTTTTCTTTTATAATTCACATTTTTGTGGTAGAACAAATATGTACATCACATTATTTACAGAACATGTAGACTGTATTTTGTGAAGTCTCTAAGTTTGTCAATTCAATGTGAACTTTTTCATCCAGGGATCTAAGTTGACAAGGTCAGAGACAACATTCCCAGACTTCATAAATCCTATCCTCTGCTTTGAATCCACAATGCCCTCAACAGCAGCAACTATGTTTCTTTATTATATGTATCAGAATGACATAGGGCAAAAATATGTTTAATTTGAGGGTAAAGAACAGTATCACATGATCAAATTCTGCATGGGTAATAAATAATGAGTCACCAAATCTTTTGGGGTAAGTACCCATCATGAGGCTTTCTGTAATGCATTGTTGGGAAGTTCGGAAAATTCTTAATGTGAAAAATCAGATATCAAAGGAAAAACGTTGTGTTTCTCCCTTCAACATCAAGTGGAATGAGTAAATTTTTGTCCATCCAAGGGAGTAAAGCAAACCCTTTCCCTCTGCAACTAATCACTACAGTACTCCAAGCAGTATTCTATAGTGCTCAAAGAAAGGGAGCACAGGGAAAAATTCCCTCTTGGAAAGCTCAACCCCTTCCCCTGCAGGTCTACAACCCTAAAATTCAAGTAATGGTCAGTTGCTTCATCTAAAATCCCTAACTTCCTGAAGGAGAAATATTTTTCTCTTAAAATGGTCAAGTCCCTAGACTGCGTGTCAATAACTGGCTCTGAATTTCTATCTCTCCTGAGAATCAATCCATAATTTCCCACCTTGCTTATTTAGAGCATCTGCATACCAGCTCCAACCTCATCAAGCAATTACAACCCCTCTCTTTTTCCTCTTTCTCTCAACATTTCTCAAGTTTCTTTTTATTCGTGCAGTGTCTATATCATCTTCCTGAAGAGAGAGTAAAAGTATTTCAACAATTTGAGCAGAGAATGATTGTAAAATTCTTGCTCATGTTTTTGATTTCTCTGTAGGAGAGATGTGGACAAATTCATTATACACTGAACATTTTGAGAGGTTAAATATTCACTACACTTCACTTAGGACTAAACTCTTTTGGTAAATTTTGGACCTCTAATTGGAGAAAAAAGGTTTGCATTTGGAACAATAAACCAACATCAGCAAGAGTTCTCTGCTTGTCTGCCTCAGTAATGGCCCCTATCCTCTGCCTAATGTCCTTTAAAGTCCATTTCTTATTGTATCAGAAGAATAATTCATGGAAACTTGGGAAATCTTGTATGTCCATTTCTTTTCATGCTTTAAAAATAGAGATATAAATAATAAAAAAAAGTAGTGAAGCTGTGATAATTATTTCAGTGTGATCAAGGTAGAAAAACAAGTTGGTTTATCTGGGTATTTTTTAGAGGAACATGCAAAAATAGCACACTATATTTTAACTTGTAATAGGAAAAAATGTTTGTTTGATGTTCTGGTTTAAGTATAGATGTATGAATTCAAGAAGAATTTATAAGCATTTACAATGTGTCAGATACTGCACTGTCCTCAGGATAAAAAGACAAAAAGGAAGAGTCCCAGTCCTTGAGAAGTTTACATTCAATTGAATGAGAACAATATGTACATGGATAATTAAAAGAAAAAATATATTCAAAGTAGAATAAGTAATTCTTTATTCTGAAATGAGTTGTAAAAAAGACCATGCTAGTTAATAAGTACTTTATTATGTATTTCATTTCATTCAAATGTACACAGAAATTGAAGTACACTGTTAGGAAGTAACTATTATAATTAACAAGTGTATTATCTTCATTTTTATGTTGTTACTCATTCCATTTAACTCAGTACTGTAATGGCAAGCACATAAGTACTTAGCTCCTTGTTTAAGCTATTCAATTATTTATCACCTTGTTTCAGTTCAAGTTTCTTTTGATCCTTGCTTATGATTATATGAAGTCTTTTTTTTAAGAAATAAAATTTATGAAACCCACAGTGGGAGGAACTTGCTGACATAACAGGAGGGGGTAGAACAGGGAGGAGCTAATAACTATATATAAAGAAAAGCCCAAGCTGGGAGAGAACAGAACTGAGAAGGGGAATGGTTGTGGAGGCCAGCACTCTGTTTGCTGTTCTGTCTGTGTTGATTTTTGTTTGTGATACTTTGTACAGAAGCTCTGGCACCTTACTGGAAGCTCTGAAAGAGGATTTTCTGGTTTTCTTTTTACAGGAGTCCTAGAGGAGGGTTTCAGAGGCCCTGTGACCATACTGATGTTATGTGTTATATTCTTTGACCTTATTGGTGGGTCTGTGTTGATTTCACAGCCAGATAGTAAATTGATGATGGTGCCAACAATGTGCATGAATGTTATTGTGGCTCTTTTAAGCTTTGAATTCCCAGAAACAGAAAGTGCAAAAGGCTTGAAGTGAAATGGACACTGTGAGCTTCAATATGGAACTGAACAAGGAGCTGGACAAGGAACTGAGAGCTGCCTATCTTCGATTCCAGGTGACAGTTGGATAGATTCAGGCAGGAACTAGACCCGTGGAAGAAGAACCATGGAATTTGGCAGCCAGCCTCCAGTCAAGATGAAAAGACCTCTCCTTGGGTATTTAGTGCTGACTCAGAAGATCATGATTTACTGTGGCCAAGGACTGAGAGATTCGGACAATGTGACCTGGGGGTGAAGAACCTTGACTTTTGTACTTTGTGTCCCTTAAGGAGGCTTGCTTCTTAAGGATGATTGAATTAAGGACTTACTGAATGATATCTTTTGTTTAAAACTATGCGGCCACTTTGGTGAAAACTATGTGGCCACTTTAGTGATAACTTGTTGTGTTATAACACTGTGAATGCTGTACTTTGGTTTCCGTGAATGTTTTGCTTTAGTTTTCTGCGGAATTAATAGGAAGTTCACTACACTATGTAATCAGAACCTTAAAACTATTCACAGCAGCAATCCTCTGGAAAGCTGCTTGTACTTGGCTTTAAAAATACCCACTTATCAAGCAACAGCTATATGATAAGCAATGGGAGAAAACCCCCAGAACAAATAAGATTTTGCCCTCAAAGTGTTTATATTCCACCATGAGAATATGGCCCTATTAAATGTAGCATGAGGTAATGTAAGGCAAGAGTGGTAGCAGCTGTCTGTGGAGGGGGTGAAGTAGAGTCAAAAAAGATTTCATTGAAAAGGATCAGATGTGAGCTGATCTTTGGAAAATTCAGTAACTGGATTCAAAGACTTGTAGCTGAGAAGAGAAGAATATTCTAGCAAAGTAAAAAGATATGTGAATACAATGTTGGAAGGAGATGATAAGTTTAGTACAGGGGAGACTTCCTAGTCTGATTTGATGGCAATATAGAGTGAATAAGGGGAAATAATGTGAAATGAGGGTACCAAAAACAATATTGAAACTAAATTAGAGGGGCGGAGCCAAGATGATGGCGTAGCAGCAGCAATATATCGCAGCTCTCACATAGCCACCCCAAAATACCCACAGAATAGGACTCTGGACCAACCTAGAACTTCAAAACGCACACAAGATTACTTCCCATTAAAGTCAGCTCGGCTAGGAGGAACCATACCAGCACTGTGAACCGAAAACAGCCTGGCCTGACGCCCTGGCTGTGCCCCGGGGGCAGCCGGGCGGGAGTTGCAGAGAAAGCTCTCAGGTGAACGGATTAGCACCAGCTGCGAGGAGCGGGGATTAGCACCAGCTGCGCGAGTGGGGATTGTGAAAGAGGGAGATAAGCGTCCGGCCAAAAGGTCTCCAGAGCAGAAAAGTGAAAGGCGGAGGTTTTGCACTC